>CM053598.1:74608777-74737120 GCA_028646575.1 Pseudocheirus occidentalis | reverse complement strand
TTTTGGAGGGCAGTTGGGGTTAAGTGACTTGCCCAAGGTCACACGGCTAGTTTTTTGTGTTAAGTGTCTGAGGCCGGATTTGAACTCAGGTACTCCTGACTCCAGGGCTGGTGCTCTATTCACTGCACCACCTAGCCGCCCTGGTATCATTGCTTTTTAAAAGTCCTGGAAACAAAGGGAAGATACTTTTTTTTCTGGCAACATAGAAGGGTATTGTTCTTTGAGCTTCCTCTTTTAAATTAATTTGGTTTATTATGAATTAACCTGGGTAGCGTGGTGGATCTTGGGTGTGAGTGTGACCAAAGACTGGCCTGACCAGTTCCAAATTATAATCTTAACAACAAAGGAACATTTGGGCAGTTTTTTCAGTGTTGTCTTCTGTTTCTAAAATAGAACTTTAAGTCAGACTCGGGAAAATGATAAAAATAAGTGAATAAAGCCTCTTCCCATTGCTCTGTGGGCCTCACAATAGTAAGCTGAGTTTACCAAATGTTACTAATGGGATAAAAAAGTGTCCAATTCTTCACTGATGGTGGTGTCACTCTTGCACGCATATTCTTTGCATTGATATGGGATTTTGCTTTTCCAGTATATCACACTGATTAAACATTTATACATTGCCTAGTATTGTTATCCCTTCTTATGTATATGTATTATATCACCAGTTAGACAGCTCTATCTTTGCTTGGCACAGAGTAGGCACTTAATAAATGTTTATTGACAGCTCTCACATAGTATCTTGCCTATCAGTAGTTAGCTAATCTACCACGTCGTCAAAAGGTCAATGTTTATGCTGGCAACTCAGCCCAAAACGTAGGTCAGTTTGTTCTGGGTAACTTTGGTTACTTTGAGTAACAACTTAGGTACTAGTAAGCTAGCCTGAAATGTGGGTCAGTTTGTTCTCAGCACTAAAATATGGTGGAAAGTAATACTTTGGAAAACTCTGTGCTGTTAACAAATGATGGAGTCCTTGGGGCTGGTTCAGGAGTGGCTGTGTGGAAGTATGTGCAGGAAATTTCACTCCTATAGTATAGGCAAATGCCATGCCAGTCTTCCTTCTCCAGATGTCCTTCTGTGGAAGCCATCTGGCTGAGAGAACGGAACCACCACTCCCTGCTCCACCCTCTGGCTGCCACATAAACACACCTGTTCAAACTTCAACCATGGAACCACAATCCCCATTTACTTTTTGCTTGACCTGCTGGAACCTGGAGCTGTTTGGTGTAATTTTTATAATTTCAAAGAAATCCATCAACTATTAACTCCCAAGGATAAAAATCACAATAGCAGGATGGTATGTGTGAGTGTATGTATATGTGTGTGTGTGTGTGTGTGTGTGTGAGTGTGTGTGTGTGTGAGTGTGTGTGTGTGTGTGTGTGTGTGTGAGAGAGAGAGAGAGAGAGAGAGAGAGAGAGAGAGAGAGAAGAGAAGAAGAGAACAGTAGCACTGCATCTGTTCTCCTTTTAAGACAAGGGTTCTTTTGGCAGTCTGATGAAGCCAATGGATCTGAAGCCTTAGAATAACATATTTAAATGAATAAGATAAAAGATATAGAATTACAAAAGAAACTAACCATGTTAAACTACCCCAGGTTAAAGAGCTCTGTGCTGGTAGGAACAGTACTCAGTACTTCTCTGCCTCTTCACCTGACTGCTCCCTTTTCCTTAGAGAACATACATATGGATAAGACCTTAGGCATCATCAAGTTTGGATGTGACCAGAGAGTTTTACTTTAAGAAGATTTTGTCAGCATTGGCATGAAGGTTAGATTGGCTAGGGGGTATATCAGAAGTAAGAGGCCACTTTGGAGTCCCTTTTAATAGTCACGGTAAGAAGAGGTGGGGCCCTGAGGGAGGATGTTTGCTGTGGTAAGGAAAGGACGGGACAGATCAGGAGTATGTTGGTAAATGTTTAACAATTGGCTCTCCAAAAAAATAAAAATACACATGACATGCTTTTGTTTTTAATCTGCTTTATTAATATTTTTGTTCCTTATTTTCTTCAGCCTAGACAATCAACAAAATTAGAAATCAACCCTTGATTTGTAGCATTTATTGATTTTTTGAGGTATAAATGCTCACACTGAAAATTTAACACTCAGCTTGTGGTTTGGGCTTGGCTCCTAAAAACTCCAGGGACAGGTGCTAGAGGTATTTCAGAAGGAACTTTGATAACATTTGGCAATTTATTAGATGCAGATGTATTTATATGTATTAGATGTAGAGGGGTTAGGGAGAGCAAAAAGTCAAAGATGACTAAGCATGGCAGTGTCTGACAAAAATAGAAGTTAGGAGGAAGGGTAAATTTTGGGAAAAGATAATGATTTTGGTTGAAGGCATGTTGATGTTCAGTATCCAATAGGGAGCTGAGGAATATGGAAATGGAATTCTAGGGAGAGGTTGGGGTGGAATTCAAGATTTAGGAATTTTCTGCATGGAGGACTGATAACGTACATGAGAAGGTGAGAGGTGTGGAGTGTAACTGGGGATAAGAAGAGGTGTGGGTGACTTTTCTCCATTCTTCTCTGGTGTGACCTAGCACATTCATAGGTATTTCATTGCCAGCAAAAGGCTGTAACACATACTTCTTTGCTTTTCTGAGAATAACAAAAGTAAGTTTTAAAGTAGGAATTTAAGATCTGGAAATATGTTGACTGTCTGGTTGGGATGCCAGTTGATTAGACCCCTTCAATCAGAGAAGAGAATACATATAGCTAGAATGAATGATTAATATTAATCACTACAGCCGGTAGACTCTCAAAGAATTCTACCAATCTCTGTGTTGTGACTTGATCTTATCTACTCAAGATTGATGCATTTGTGTAAGACTCCAGCTCCCCATCTACCTCATGACAAAACCACACGGCCCCTACCACCTGCAAGATATTCAGAGATTGGGCTAATCTCTAGATAGAGCTGATGTTCTGGAAGCAGTCCAATGTATGTAATTTCTCCACAGCAACAAGGTGGACCAAGTAGATCACAGAGAAGCAGACCAGGATGCAGATCTCCTTATATCCTTAAATGGAGGACATTCATGTTTCTACATTCGTCAGTAAATCCTGTAGTTAGATTAAACTAGTGTGAGGTTATATCTCTGCTCCTTGAGATCCTAAACTTGAGTGGGGAGAAAATCTGTTACAACTATAGAGAGACTTTTGGAAAGAATCTAGGAAAAAAGAGAATATGAGTATTATTTTGTACTCAGTTTGCTTTTGGGGATGGAAAAGTGCTATAAGTCTGCCCAGTAGGTAAATGCCAAAGGAAGCTGTCATTCTGAGAGCATCCCAAAGACAAGAGAACAAAATGAGGGAATTATTGTCCCCATATAATTTTAATGCTTTTGCTAGGGGTCCGTACTAGCCTTTTATATTCTAGTCTTTTTGCATTTCAGTGAGGAGAAAGCATCATACCTTAATACTTACTAGGGGCCAGGATTTGGCCCCTAGTGCTATGAAAAGGTCTTTCTGGATTCCTAGGGAAATGGCTTCTGGAAGAAGAATCTTGACGAAGAGCAGCGGTTCTCAACCTGTGGGTTATGTTCAATTTAAATACATCTTGCATATCAGATATTTACATTACAATTCATAACAGTAGCAAAATTACAGTTATGAAGTGGCAATACAAATTATTTTATGGTTGGGGGTCACCACAACATGAGGAACTGTATTAAAGGGTTGCAGCATTAGGAAGGTTGAGAACCACTGATAGAAGGAGTCAGCAGTCATTTCTACAGCAGTATAATTGGGGTATGAGTCCAGCAATAGAAAAGACCATTACTATATGACCTATTTTTGGTGAATTGTGTACTTGAGGTAACAAGGCCTTAGTGTACTGTTGGGTAGGATAGGATAGAGTTCAGTGGAGAAAAGGAGCCCATGTTCTCCACATTGATGTTCATTAAATGCATCTGGGAGAAGGAAGAATAAGAAGATAAGGTAGAGCCCTGTATAGGAATATAGGACTATTTATGGGGCCCCAGAAATAGCGCTGGGGCACATAAAAACTCCAAGTCCTCATATGCCCCGGTGCGACTTTTGCCCTAGAAGAACATCATAGAATTATAGACCTAGAGCTGGAAGGGACCCTAGAAGTCATCTAGTCCAGCCCCTTCATTTAATGTATCAGGTAGCAGAAACCCAGAGAAGTTAGTGACATTTGTCCCAGTTTGCACATGGTAATTGATTGAGCCAGGCCTCCAGGTCCTCTGTCTCCAAATCCAGTGCCTTTTCCTTAACTGACAGCTTCCCTTCCCTTCTGTCTCCTCTCTCCTTCCCCACCATGATCTAGGGAGATCCGATCTTCCCAGGTAATTACCCTCACTTCTTCCAACTATTTCTTTATTTCTCTGTAGCACAAAATTATCTTTGTTACTGAATTAACAACACAGCCTTATGGCCCCCGAGCCAGGAAGAATTTGTACTTTGGATGGCAATGACAGCCAAACTAGGAAATTGTTATTCGTCCTTTGTTTTCAAAGAGGACCAGTGACACCACACGTGATGTCTTGACTTGTGTGTGAATTAAATTTAAGTGAGGCAGGGGTGCTCTCCTTCCCCCTTCATCTCTGCACAAAGCTTCTTTTACACATTGCCTAGGGATATTGTCCCATGTTCCTTGCTTTATTTATATGCCTAACTCAAAGCAGAGGGTAAATGTATACTCCCAATCTTGATGGTCAGAGGAAAGAAGAAGAATTTATTATCAGGAAATCTCATTGCATTGGGATCATAGAGCCAGCTTGTTATTTTACAGATTTTTTAAAAAAATATTTTACAGATTTTATTTTATTCTATCACATGGTGGTAAGAGTCTCTATTTGAACCCAGGTTTTCTGACTACCTATTAGAAATCTTTGTTCCCAACCCATCTTATCCCTTAGAAAAAGAATTTATGTTCTTATCTAAGCATTTCTGTATCTTTCTGGCAACTGCCTGGAAAGTTGCAGATGATGTTTAGCTTTCTCTTTCTCAGGTCCTTATTTAATGCAAGGAGCACTATCTCTGGAGCCAGAGGAACTGGATTCAAATCCTACCTCTGATAGTTGTTTCCTGTGTGACCTTAAGTCACTTAACTTCTCTGAGCCTCAGTTTCCTCATCTGTAAAATGAGGGGGTTGGACTTTATAACTTTTTAGGTCCCTTCCAGCTCTAAATATGTGATCCTATGATGTGTGTGTGTGTGTGTGTGTGTGTGTGCATGTGCGTTTTCATTCTTTTCCTGGAGAGTATGGTAAGAATTCATGAAGTGAGAAGGAATCGGACCCTGGTTTGGTAGGACACATGCAGGTGCTTCTCTTAGGCAGCTTGGCTGAGACTTTCCCCTCATAATTGTCTTTTCTGGCTATTTGACCAGTCCACAGAAAGTCATGTGAGGCCTATTGTACCCAGCACTGCACAGGTAATCAACTTGGGAGGTTGAGCTTGGGCCCAACAGGGATCCTCCTTTGGATTGGACTATGTTGCCCAATGGGCAGCTGGTGGTGAAGTGGATAGAATGCTGGCCCTGGAGTCAAGAGGACCTGAGCCTCAGACACTTACTAGCTATGTGACCTTGGGCAAGTCATTTAGCCCTTTTTGCCTCAGTTTCTTATCTGTAAAATGAACTAGAGCGAACCACTCCAGTATCTTTACCAAGAAAACCCTAAATGGGGTCATGAAAAGTCAGACCCGACTGAAAAACAACAAATAATGCTTCCATTCAGAGGAGAGATGTTGAGGTTGGGAGTCTGGAGACCTAGGTTCTAGTCCCAGGTCATCACAACTCAGCTTTTCTCCCCCTCCACCCCCTTCCCCATAATAGGCACATAGATGTTTCATCTGAAGAATAAAACAAGATTGTAGTTAGAAGTACAAAGCTCTACTGAAGTGTAGAGGTAAGAGGTAAAGTGGGAGGTCAGGATGGGAAATGGGGTGAAGTCTTCCCCAAGCCCCTCAGATGACTCCAGGGTAAAGCTTTAAAACCAAAAGCTTTTGCTCTTCCTTTTCCTTTTAAGTACCTCATTTTGAGGAACCGAATGGCGTCACTACGGACTCCCAGGGTATGCATATGTTCCTTGATGTCGGTTCAGATGTAAAATCTCTGTGGCGTTCCAGCATCCTCTGTCGATTTTGGAATAGTTCCAGATCTGCAGAAATTCTTGCTTCCTTTAACTATGCCTACCCAACTACCTCTACTCCCCAAGCACGGCGCTTCTCTCCCCGCTCCCTCCCCACACTATTGCTTGAAATCCCTTTATCAGAATCTCTTTAGTTTCAGAGCTGGAAGGCAACATGATACTGTGGAGAATCCCAGCTCTGCCAGAAATTATTTGTGGGCCCCTGGGCAAGTGACTTAACTTCTCTTGGTCTTGGTCTCAGACTCGGCTTTCTTATCTGTAAAATGAGCAAGCTGGACCAGATCACCTCTGAGTTCCCATCCAGCTGGCAATCAGTTGTTTAGGGTCTTTATAAAACACCAGTCCCCTGGGGAACTGTAACCTTTTGCATGTTATAGGAATTGATTGGATCTGAGAACAGGTTTTTCTAACAGGAAAGGGAGGAGATTCCCAGGGATTCTTGGGTATCTGAGGACAAGGAAAAGATGCTAAGTTAGGGGGTGACTTTTAATCAGGGAATAGTTAGAGAAGGTGAAGATGAGGACCGATTTCACCTACTTCCCATTTTTGCCTAGGACTATCTTCTCATCCCCTTAGGTGAACAAGAGAATCTGAGCAGTTAGCCTGAAGCCAAATGCCTTGAAGCTTCCCTACCCACAGAGACTGAACTACCTCTTAGGATAGGAAAGCTTTGTTCATAACTGCAGTGGAAAAGAATATCAGAACTCCACAGAGTGCCAGGGACCTTCAAGAGTCCTGCGGAGGCATAGCAATGTAGTAGAAAGAATGCTAGATTTGGAATCTGACTTGAACTCTGTCCCTTACTATCTGTGTAACTGGATAAGATGCTGAACTTCCATTTTCTTATCTGTAAAAGGGGAGAGTTAAACCTTTGAATTCTCTTCTAGATCTGAATGGGTAACTGTGATTCATTACAACCCTTTCCTCTTACAGAGGAGGCCAGAGACCCAGAGAGGTGAAGCAAGTAATCAATCAACATATACTTAATAAGCACCTATTACATACCAGATATTATATGTACTGAGATGCAAATAGTCTATATTCTGTCTGGGACGTAACATGTGTGTGTCTACATAAACACACGTATGTACATGTGAAATATATACAAAATAAATATATCTAACACAACAGTTTAGTGAGGGAAGTCATCAGCAACTGGGTCTTTGGCTCCAAGTCCAACGTGTTCCCAGGAATATTATCTGAGACCTCTCCCAGATGTGGACCAGATGGACAAATTCCCACTGGTATGAAGGTATTGTTTTGAGGAAGGGCAGAGCCAAGATAGTGGAGTAAAAGCAGGAACTTATTTAAGCTCCCATACCAACCACCTCCAATACTTGTAAAATATGACTCTAAACAAATTTTAGAGCTACAAAACCCACAAAGTGACAGAGAGAAGCAAATCTCCCACTGAAGGCAGCCTGGCAGGTGGACGGGAAGGGTCTATCACACCAGGCTGGGGGCTAAGTGTGAGCTGCACTGGCCCAGACCCAGGGTGGCCCTGACTAACGGCACAGACCAACAGCATAGAGTGGAGCAGACTTCAGGAGAGTGAATGACTGGCAGCTGTGGTGGTTTCCAGACTTCTCAACCCATTAACGCCAAAAAGAAAGTAAAAGGTCACTAGTGAACTCCTTTGGAACTAGGTGACAGAAGAGTGTGGTCCGGCCCCTTACCCCAGGGCAAGAGGTATTGGAGGGTAGCCACAACTGCTGCTGTGTGACTGCCTCCAGAGCTCCTGGCCTGCAGATTGTAGGGGGACCAAGGGACCATTCAGAGGTTAATCACTTTTGCTTTGACCTGCTTGGATCTGGGTTGCAGTGTTGGGTGGTGGTCCTGGGGTAAGAAATGCCAGTGTGCCAAAGATTGTGGTGGCAGTAGAGAGGGCACCTTCCTCATAGCTCTGGCAACTGTGAAAACCCCAGCAATTTGGGACATAACTCTCTCCACTCTGGAAACAGAGTTCTATCCATGGCAAAGAACTCAAAAGTCAAGTAATTGACTGGCAAGATGAGCAAGCAGAGGAAGCACAATCAGACCATAGAATCCTTTTTTGGGGGACAGAAAGGATCAAAACGTGGAACCAGAAGAAGACAACAAAGTCAAAACTCCTGCATCAAAGGCTTCCAAGAAAAATATAAACTGGTTATAGGCAATGGAGGGGATCAAGAAGAATTTTGAAAATCAAGTAAGAAAAGTGGTGGAAAAATTGGGAAAAGAAATGAGAGTGAAAATCATGAAAAATCCTGCCAAAGGAAACCCCCCAAAATCTGAAGAAAATAACACATTGAAAAGTAGACTAATTCAAATAGCAAAAGAGGCCCAAAAAGCCAATGAAGAAAAGAATGCCTTAAAAAGTTGAATTTCCCAGATGGAAAAGGAATTTCAAAAACTCACCAAAGAGAATAATTCCTTCGAAATTAGATTGGAGCAAATGGAACCTAATGACTTTATGAGAAATCAGGATACTATGAAGGTGTTGTTTTGGGAGATAGTCAGGGTTGCTAAAAGTATCTTCCCATTTTTCATAAAGTCCCTCTGGAAACAAACCCCGTGATATGGACTTGGTTCCATTGCAGTTTATTGATGGGATCTCTCCCCATCTCTTGCTCTGCCTCTTTTCACACTGTACTGGGGGAGGATGAGTGTCACATGCCACTTGTTTAAGAGCTGAGCTAAAGTCAGAGAGCAACTCAGTGTTCCTTCTCTTGGCGGTAGAACGAAGAGTGTGATCCGTGGATCTGGAAGTGGGAAGGGACCGTAAACAACATCTCTTCCTTCCCAAATGGAAGAAAAGCCTTGTGTTAGTGAATCTCACAGATTATACAGGGAGGGAAGAACAGATGAATAGGAAAAAAGTTCAAACCCTGTACCTGATACTTATTGTCATCAGAGTGACCTTAGGTGAGTCATTCAAACACCCTGGGCTGCAGTTTTCATCTGAAAATGAGGGAAGATGATGAGATGGTCTCTAGCCTAGGCCCTTTCAGGCTCTAGACTTACATATGCCTGTACTTTTCTGACCTTTGAGGTGGACTTGGCTTGCAATTCAGCAGGAGTACATGGTGGTAAGCAGTGTAAGAACTTTATAAGGGAGGTCAGAAGTTTAAAAAGCCCTTGTAGAAAGCAGTTCCTTCCTGCAAAGATGTTATCAGGGGTCTGACCTTTATCGATGCTGACTCTATAAAACTGAAGACTGGGGCTGCCTCCTTCAGACCCAGAGCAGGAGGAAACCGGGTTGTTTGTATTAAAGAGGTGCAGGGAAGCAGATATAGTGCCTGAAGAAGGGTGGAGGAATGGAGAGCATAATACTGGTCTATGTTGATTCAGAGGCAAAAAGTACAGGACTTCTTGAACTTACAATATTTTTTCCCTTCTGACTAGAAGAATAATGACAGTTTTAAAAAAATAATAATGATACGTGACTTATTTCAAAGTGTTCTGTAGCTGTTTGGAGATAACACGATATAATGGAAAGAGTCTTGGGTCAGAAGACCCAGATTTAGGTCCCAGCTCCAGTATTTACTACCTATGAGACATTAGGCAATTCTTTTCACTTCTCTGGGCCTCAGTTTCCTGATCTGTCAAACAGGCTTATACTAAATAATTGTTAAGGTCCTGAATAGCTCAATAATTCTAAGATGTTATATATATGTCAATCTCTCTGCACCTCAGTTTTCTCAGCTGTAAAATGGGTACCTCCCAGCATTGCTGTAAGATCCAAATAGAATAACCCACATGACTAGAAGGATTTCAAGTGAAAGGGAAGTGAACTTAATTCATAATCACATGATCTAAGATTATAAGGTCTTATTTATCCTGGATGCTTAGAAGTTAGCAGCTTTAATTCCCTTTTTCTCCTCCAGCCCTCATACTCTGTGAGTTGTCAAGTCTTAGCATTTCTGCTTTCACAGCATCTTTCATACCTGTGTTCCCTTTTCCCTACATGGCCGTTGCACTGATCCAGGCCCTCATTACCTGAACTATTGCAACAGCTCCCCTAATTGGTCTTTTTGCCTCTAGTCCAGGGGTGGGGAACCTGCAGTCTTGAGGCCACATGGCCACCCCCACCCCTGCTCTGGTCTGTTGCCTCTTCATTCCAACCTCTACATAGCTACCTGTGTGATACTCAGAAAGCAGAAGTCTGACCATGTTACTTCCTCATTCAGCAAATCCCAAAGGCTCCCAATTGCATCTAGAATCCAAAATAAGCTTCTCTTTAGACTGTCTTACAACCTGGATCCAAACCACCTTAATTGCCTCATTGTACTTTACTTAATCCTGTTCCAGACAAACTAGCCTTCTTGTTGTTCCTTATATATGACAATATTCCACCTCCCAGTTGTATGACTTTGTACAGGCTCAAATGTACTCTTTCCTTACCCCTACCTCTTAGAATCCCTAATGTCCTTCAGAACTCACACTCTACTTTCTAAGTGAAACCTTCCCTGATTTCCTACCCTGACCTTCAATACTAGTAAATCTCCCCCTACCCAGCCCTGATCCCATTCACTGCTACTTAATTGTTATATGTCTATCCAGGTCCATATTGGTTTTTTGAAGGCAGTGACTATTTCATTTTTGTCATTGTATTTCTAGCCCCCAGCAAGGTGCCTGGCTGCGTACCAGCAGTGTGTGTTTAATAAATGTTTGTTGATGAATTAATCAGTTGGAACGTCAGTGTTCCTCTTGTCCTTCAGATAGGGAACTTGGACTCAGAGGCGCAAAGCACGTAGTCCAGCAATTGAATTTTAGTCTTGTTTTCTGTTCCTACCTCTATTCAGTATTCCAGTTTTAAGACTGGATGGCCTCTGACTACGTAAAAATGTTCTTTATAGTTCAACTAATTCAATTTAATAAACATTAACAGTTTACTATGTGCAGAACATTCTATTACATTTTGAGGGAGAATCAAGGTTCATGTAACAAGTGATCCTTGGCATCTTCAAGCTTAGAGTCAAATGGGAATGATGTAACAATCAGAATACGAAATGCAAGGGAAAGTACAACAAAGCACAGAGGGAAGTCTGAAGGAGGGAATTCAGTGACCATCAGAGGACCAGGGAAAGCTTGAAGGAAGTAGCATTAGAGTCGGGCTGTAAAGAATGGGTTGGAAAAAGGGAGGGGAGGAAGAAGGATATTTCAGGCATGGGGCATGGAATATGCACAGGGATAGAGACAGGAAAACAGAAGGTGTGATTGAAAGCAGTGAGCAGTGCAGTTTGGTGGGAGTAAAAAGGAAGGAGAGGAATTTGAGATAAGATTGGAAAAGTAGCGTCAGACTGTGGTTGGCCTTGAATAACATGTAATGGAGTCCAAACTTTGCAGAAGGGAGCCCTAGAAGGTTTCTGAACAAAAGATAATATGATTAGAACCGTGCATAAGAGAGTTTGGACAGACAGCACTTTGAAGAATGGACTGGAGGAAAGCCTCTTGGGATGCTATTGTAAGAATCCATATAGGTGATGAGAAGAATTTGTACTAGGTGGTGGCAATGGGAAAGACGGGGAGGAGGTGTTAAAAAAAAGTTGTAGCACTGCTTTTTGTCTTTACACCACTACCATTTCCAAATTTCTCCCACTCCTTCCCCCTTCCAGGTGAACTGTGCCTTATTAAACAGTTAGACAAAATCAGCATGTCTAATGGTATATATAACATTCTACATCCATAGTTCCCTACTTCTCTAGTGAAAGAATAGAGGTTCATTTCATTATCTCTTCTTTGGTGCCAAACTTAGTTGTAATTACACAGCATATAATTTTGTTGTCTTATTTTTTATCATAATAATTAAATACATATATACACAAACACATATGTAAACATACACATCTATATATGTGTGTGTGCGCGCGTGTGTAATTTTCCTGATTCTGCTGATTTTACCATGCTTCAGTTCACATACATTTTCTTGTGTTTTAAAAATTCCTAAATTTGTTATTATGGCACAATAATATTCCATTACATTCACATACCACAATGGGTTTACCATTTTCCAATCAATAGGTACTCATTTTTTTTCTAGTAGGGAGGAAATATATTTGAAAGAGATCGCAGAGATAGAATCAAAAGACTCGGTAAACATTCAATTCTGAGGTCTAGAAAACACCAGCATTTCCACTGTTGGAGAGGGAGTGAATAGTGGTACAAATGTCAAATGTGAATTCAGACAGAGGTGTAGGAAATAAAATCAACTTCACACATGCCACATTTTCAGTGCCTTTGGTGAGATGTGGGTGGAGATATTTAATGGAGGTTTAGGGATATGGGACTCAATCTCAGAACAGTAAAGGTTATAGATACAGATGTGGATCATAGGATTTAGAGCTAGAAAGGACCTTGTACCTCTAACCACCTTAGTTTACAGATGAGGAAACAAACCCAGAACAGCAAAAGAGACCTCTAAGGTCATAGAGATGGTCTACACCAGTGGTTCCCAACCTTCCTAATGCCACGACCCTTTAATAGTTGTATGTGGGTGTGTCTGCATGTGGGCAGACCCTCCTGGAGATGGATAGAGGAGGTTCCTAAGACCATCAGAAATAAGTGTTTTCTGATGGTCTTAGGCGACCCCTGTGATCCCTGGCAAAGGGTCGTTTAATCCCAAAGGGGTTGTGACCCACAGGTTGAGAACCACTGGTATATACCATCAGAGCTGGGATTTGAATCCACGTCTTCTAATTCAATGGCACTGCTCTTTCTACTATATTATATGCTATGGCATTTGAAGAAAGGATAGATTAATGTGGAATGGGGTAGAAATAAGTTCCTGAATTCAAAGAAGTCACAGATGAGTAACACTTGCTTTCATTGTGTTATAACTCACATGTACACAGTGTTTTGGGTTTTTTTTGCTTTTTTTTTTTTGGAGGGCAGTTGGGGTTAAGTGACTTGCCCAAGGTCACACAGCTAGTTTTTTGTGTTAAGTGTCTGAGGCCAAATTTGAACTCAGGTCCTCCTGACTCCAGGGCCGGCGCTCTATTCACTGCGCCACCTAGCCTCCCCTGTACACAGTGTTTTACACAAAGTTACAAAGCATAGCATTCCTCCTGGAGTAGGGTAGACCCTCACACTTATATATAGGAAGGGAAGAGAGGGAACAAACATTTATTAAGGGCCAACTATGTGCAGGAAACTGTATTAAGTACTTTACAAAAATCATCTCACATGATCCTCAGAGCAGGCTTACAAGAGAAGAAACTGAGAGAAGTTAAGTGACTTGCCCAAGGTCACACAGGTCATAAGCACCTGAAGTTGAATTTAAACTCAGGTCTTCCTGACTCCAAGCCTGGTGTTGTATGTACTGTACTTGCTGCTTAGAGATCATCGGGCTATAGTTAAGCATTATGAATTTGTTTAATAATTCACTCAGACTTAATTAAAATTAGTGAAACTGGGCCAACTAAGTGGCACAGTAGTTAGAGTGGCAGTCCTGGAGTCAGGAGGTCCTGAGTTCAAAATCAGCTTCAGATACTTCCTAGCTTTGTGACCCAGGGCAAGTTACTTAACCTCAGTTGCCCCTCTTCCCCCCCAAAACCCCAAACCAATGAGACCCACTTATCATAAACAAACAAAAACTTTCTGTAGTTAATAATGAGGCAGTATGGCATAATGATGGGAGGGCTACTATTGGATGCTCAACCTGTGGATCACGACCCCTTTGGGGGTCAAATGACCCTTTCACAGGGGTCTCAGGGGTCACCTAAGACCATCGGAAAATACATATTTCTGATGGTCTTAGGAACCGAGACGCAGCTCCTCTCTCCATCTCCAGGCAGGTCTGCCCACATGCAGATATGCCCACTTATGAGTATTAAAGGGTTGCAGCATGAGGAAGGTGGAGAACTACTGTGTTAGAGTCAGGAAGCCTTGGGCTTTAAGCCTGCCTCCCGTGCATATTAGCTGTGTGACCTTGGGAAATTCTCTTAACTTCTCAGTGCCCCAGACAACTCTAAAGACAGTAACTTAGGCTTGTTGCCGCTCTGCATTGGTGGAGGGAGTTCTCCCATATGGTGTTCCTTCACACTGATGAAATTGAAGATTGAGACCAAAAAAAGTGCTGCTCACTGTGGTTTTAATCTATATTGCCTTTTTTTGTTTTCAGTTTGAAAATCCAAGTTATATCAGTTCCAAGTTATAATATCCGATGCATGTCAAGTAACAAACCTACTTGGAAATATGAACCACGTCTTCTGTTCTCAAAACTATTGTTTTTCAGTAATAACAATGACATTTTAAACAAAGTACTTTAAGGTTTGCAGAGTGCTTATATGTGTTATCTTATTTGGTCTTCTCAAAAGATCTATAAGGTGGGTGCTATTATTATTGTTCTCAGTTTATAGATGAGGGAACTGAGTCACAGAGAGGGTAAGTGACTCACCTAAGGTCACACAGCCATTGCGTGTCTGAGGAAAGATATGAACTCAAATTTTTCTGACTCTAGGTCCAGCACTATCTGTTGCACCCCCTAGGTGCCCATTCATTATCATTTCTTCTTAGATCCTAATTATTGAGTCTGACCATGTTGACTTCAGTGGCTGTAGACTGATCCTAGGGAAAAGCCAAGTCTTCCTTAACAGAAAAGATACCTTTTCTAATAGTGTTTGAGTTTCCTTGATTCATAGTGAAGCCTTCAACCCAAAATCCACTTGAACTGTAGGAAAGAAATCAAAGTTTTGCAGTAAATGCTATCACTCAATCAGAATCTTGTCTTCATTGAATTTGGGGTTTTTTTATTTTTCTTTCTGGAGATAGTCTAATATTTCTAATGTCTGATGTCAAAAACCTGACTTTCTAGCTTTCACTTTGAGTGACTAATACTAAGTTTTTTAAACTTGTTCTTCTGATACTGCTATTGTAATTTCTTGAGTATGATAAATCAGCTCTCCTTCCCAGGCTGTTTTATATCTTCCACAAACATCGCCTTAGGGATGCTTGACAGCTGGTAACATCAGAAGAATTTGCAGAAGCTGTGCAGCCTTTTGCAGAACTGCCATTCTCAAGACTTATGAAATGTTTAAAAAAGAAGGGGAAAGGAAGGAAGGAAACATTTATTGAGCTCTTAACTATCTTCCAGGCACTGCTAGGCCCCTGCCCTCAAGGACCTTACATTCTAATATAAGATAACATACAAAAGGAGGCTGAAAAGATGGGATAAGGGATTCTTTCTGTTCAGTCAGAGTCATTGTAGGTCACTGTGGGAAATTAACTCAGGAATAAATAAAAGTGATGATGATTCCTAGTGGTTTCACTTTATGCACCAGAAAGTTAGTGGCTCTTTGTCATCTTTCAGTGATATTCTGGATATTGTACTGTTGAGTAAATCATTAATAAAAGGGTTGTATTAGATGATCTCTCAAAGTCCTCCTCCACCTGAAAAGTTCTGTGATTCTGTGGCAACTTTTTCATAGTGCAGATTTTTGAACTGTAAGATAGGGACATTTGGCTCTCATTACAAAAGGATGTTGTATGAATTTTTTTTAGGGGATAATATTTACAAAGTGCTTTCAACCTCTGTTAAGAAAGGTGATTCAAATGTAAGGATCTCTATGATGGTCCCAGTGAAACTTGGAGACTTTTTCATGAACGAACTGCCCTGTTTGTTTCCCTGACAAAATAACCAGATTTGTGCTCTGTAGGCAGATTTCCAAATACTTGTGGATTTTCCTCAGGGGTCAATTTGCCTTTCCCACCCACCACCCTCAATCTTTGTTCATACTCAACATGGGAAAAATAATGAAGATAAAAGAGACCAAACTTGTTCTGCTTTGAGAAGTGGGTTATTTTTGCAGTGAAATATTAATTTTCATGGCCAGACTATTTCCTGAGCTGTGAAAACTACTGGGGGTAAAAGCTAAATCTTAAAGAAAATGATGCCTATTCCATTTTGGAAAAGTCTTTCTTCTTCTTCTTCCTCCTTCTCCTCCTCCTCCTCCTCCTTCTTCTTCTTCTTCTTCTTCTTCTTCTTCCTCCTCTTCTTTCTTCCTTCTTTCTTCTATCAGTTTTATGGGTTGGAGGAGGTATATATACTTTTCTTTCTCCATATAAACTTTTTCATTCAAATCTCTGAGGGTGACAGAGGTTGATAGATAGTGACATTGGAATATCCTTGAAACTCTTTATGGTTGGAGAAAGAAGGGACATGTTGACCCAGCCATCTAACAGAGCACATTGGGCTGATGAAAAAGATCTTGGAAGCAGTGCCACCTCTAGAGAAGGGTCAAATCTACCTTGTGGGCCATCTACACTGTTCCCTTTGCAGAGAGTTGACCTTGACTGTCTTGAAGAACTTAAAAGGAAATGTAATAAAGTAGAAAGATGACTGGACTAAAAGTCAGGAGCTTTGGGTTGCTTTGGAAGCAGGCCCTTTTCTGGTCTTCCCCACAATTTCCTTCCTTTTCCACCTCTCCCTGCCCAGCCTCCAGCATTACTGTCATGCTCGAGAAGGCCAAGTCCACCAGACTTCTCATCCACTAACCTAGTGTTTTTTTTTTAAAAAAGGGGTTGTGGAATCCTTTTGGTTGTGGTTTTCATGCTTTAGAAACCCACACCCTTGTGTGGTCATGAGGCGGGACCTGGAGATGATGGAGCCAACCAAAATGCTTCATTTCTACGATAGCCATACTTTCTTTTGAGGAATCCTTGAAAAGACTTTGAGGGGAATGTAATTTGAAGACTACAGGATTAAAGTAGTGTTCTAGTCTAACATGGGACCCATCCACTGCCCAACTCCCCAAACCAGATAATTGTATTAGAACTTTAAATTGACAACATTCCCACCACTGATACAGACCTCAGCCTCTCTAAAACCATATGGATGGGTCTTTAAGGGCTGCTGTAGCTAAAAATTCCATCACTTTGCATCACCTAGTCATAAGTGTCTCCACACCTAGCCAGGTTATTCCTCAGACAATAGATATGTGGTCCCTCACTGGGCCAAACATATGAATACTTTCTGATTTATATGACTGTGGACAGTTCACTGTCCAGCTAGGTGGCACAGTGGAAAGAGTGGTAGGCCTGGAGCCAGGGAGACTCATTTTCCCAAGTTCAAAAATTGCCTCAGATACTGACTAGTTGTGTGACCCTGGGCAAGTCACTTAACCCTGTTTACCTCAGTTTCCTAATCTGTAAAATGAATTGGGAAAGGAAATAACAAACCACCCCAATATCTTTGCCAAGAAAACCCCAAATGGGGTCCTGAAGAGTCAAAGAACAATAACAACTGCAGCAGTTTGCCTCTCCATGACCCAGGAAGCCTTCTCACATTGTAAAATGAGGGAACAAAACCCAGAGAGGTGGTCGTTCAGCTAGTTCTTGGCAGAGATGGTACTAATTTTCTTTTGTGACCAAGTGATTTCACACTGATAGATAAGGGACCTGCTGACTTTGTCAGACATTTGACAAAATCTTTTATGCATTGAGTTGTTGTGGAAAAGACGCAGAGGTATAGGGGCAGAGACTAATACAGTCTGGTGAATTAAAAGCTGGTCGAATGACTGGACCCAAAGTAACAGCTCAATATCAGTTTGGTTTGGCCTCGTGCTATTTAGCATTTCTGTCAGTGACTGGGGAAAAACTCATGAGTTTAAAAATGCAAATTATCAGCTTTGCAGATGACACAAAATTGGAAGAGTTGGCTAGCAGCGCTAGATGACAGCAGTCAGGAGCCAAAATGAAAGTGACTGTGATGTGCGTAGGAGCCTTACAAGAAGAAATATAATCAGAATAAGTAAAGTCTTAGACCTGTGAATATTATTTTCTGGACAAAATGGGGACATAACTAGATAGCAGATTATTTGAAAAAGGTCTGGAGATCTTAGTGGCCTGTAAGCACAGTAGGAGCTGATACAGCAGCCAGAAAAAACTGATACAATTTTTGGTTGTATCAAGAGAGGTATAGCTTTCAAGCATAAGAAATTATAGTACTGCCGTATTCTGCTTTGATTAGATGACATAAGGAGAATTGTGATCATTCTGGGTGCCACGTTTATTGATAAGCTGAGAGTATCCAGAGGAAACCAGCCAGGATGGCAAAGAACCTGGGAGGTGTCATGCACTGACCGTATGTGACCCATGACACCATTGGGTACAGCCTGAAAGAGATGAAAATGTGATTTATATTTTATTCTAATGTATTGATTTTAATATCATTAATTAATTCAATTTAACGAATATTTTAATTAATTAAAAGATATTAATAAAAAAGAAATATCTAAACGTGTGGTTTCCTAAGTCAATATGCAGCCTGCACTAATCCTTATGTATTGGTTAGGTGCCCCCCTTTCTATTTGAATATGACACCACTGCTCTAGATTACAATGTATAAATATCACTTTAAAGAATAAGAGATGCTTAACCTTGATAATATGAATTCCTTGAGAGAAAGGCTTGTTTCATTCTTTTACTTCTGTCCTATCATAGTGCTTGCCACATAATAGGCTCTCAATAAATATTTGTTGATTGATTGCTTGAGAAGATATTGATGAGACATAAAAGCTGCCTTCAGGAGTCTGAAGAATTGTCCCAGGAAGGGATTCAACTCATTCTTTTTGGGTTTTGAAGACAGAGTTAGAACCTTTTGTGCAACAATGCAGAGAGGCAAATGATTTAGGGTTAAGTGGAGGAAAACATACTGATAATTAGAGCTACCCAAAAGTAGAATGGGCCACATTGGGCAGGGGGGGTGTCATGTTTTCTTCTTCATTTGAGGTTTTAAAGAAAAGATTGGCTATTCCTTTGTTAGGTATATTATAGGGGGAATTCTTTATCAAGCATCAGTTGGCCTAAGTGGTCACTTAGGTCCTGTCCAACCCCAAGATCCTGTGATAGAAACCAGATCTCCTGACTTTTGGTGTCATGCTTTAAACTTTCATCTGCTCTTCGCCTTCCAGCCAGTTCTCCAGCTTTCAATCTGGGTTCCTGTATTCCTGATCAGTGAGAGTTTTCCGTAGTTAAGTTTCTCCAGCCAGGGGTGGGGCTGCAGCCTCAAGGCCACATGTGCTTCTCTAGGTCCTCAAGTGTCTCCCTTGGATTCGGTCAAAGGGCCTCACTTGAGGACCTAGAGGGCCGCATGTGACCTCAAAGCAGCAGGTTCTTCATCCTTGCCCTACACCTACCACATTATGCTTTTACCTCTTCTCTCCTTCTTGTTCTTGCTATGCAAATAGTAGTTGCTTTCATCACTACCAGAATGGATATGTCGGTCAACAGCCCTACAACTCCACTCACTGTCTCTTTGACTTTCCACACCAGAACAACTCCTTTCCCTGGTGTCTGTTCCCCCAATGTGTGTTGTTTTCATCTGTCAGAATGTAGGCGTCCTGAGGGCAGGGACTGTCTTGCTTTTTGGATGTTTGTATCTTTCATGCTAAGCATAGTCTGGCTTTTTTCATTCCTTCATTCATTTTACAGAGGTGGAACCCAAGGCCTGTAGAGATAAGGCGATGTGTTTAAGCACACACAGACTAATATTTGGAAGAACCTGGGCTGGGACCCAAGTCTCTTAACTCTCAGACCCTAGTTGTAATTTTTACTTCCTTTTGGTTCCTGCCTCCTCCCTGGAGGAAAGGAAACGACCTCTTCTTTGTGTTGGAATATTTGGATAAACCTCTCTGGATTGGAGGTGGGGGAAGGAGGAGGACCTCTGGAGTTTGGGAATGGCTTTAGATTCAGGTTCCTCCTCCTGGAGTATCCATGGGTTAGAAATTCAGCTCAGAAACTGCTTATTAAGCATCTACTGTGGGTCAGTCATTTGGCTACCAGCTAGGGACACAAAAGACAAAAACCAAGATAGTTTCTGACCTTAAGGAGCTTTTGTACTACTTGGGAAAACAAGTACAGAGGTAAGTAAATATAAAATACATTCAAAGTAATTTGGGTGAAAGGGAACATTAACAGCCAGAAGAATAGGAAAGGCCCGGTAAGTGGTGGTCCTTGATCCTGAATGGACATTGAAGGAGGTAGTTGTCAGGAGGGAGAGCCTCCCCACCCAGGATGGATGGAGAGTCAGGAAAGGAAAGATCAGCCTTCCAAACAAGTAGCTTCACTCAGAATGGTCTCTGGCACTGGGAATGAACCTGGGCCTTAAAAGTTAAAAACAGAGAACCCCGAGAAAGGACCACACCTTGTCTGCTTTTGTTCCACATCTGTCACTGAGGGGAGGAGGAGGAGAGAGGGAAGAGACGCAATCCGGAGTGTGGGTACTAGGCCCTGAATGGAAAGAATTTCAGCATAGTGGAGATGACAAAGTTGGGTGTCAAGGAAACAGTTACGGCAATTATCTTGTCATGAAACAACACTACTCACCCTAGCCCTGTTGGTATCCTAGGCAAAGTTTCTTTAGTGTCCCTCTGTTAGTGAGTCTCAGTTTCCCAACCTGTAAAATGAAGAGATTGGATTAGATTGTATTTTAAATTCCTTACAGCTCTAGGATCTTTCTCTCCCCTTCTATCCATTTTCCTCTTTAATCCAACTCTTTGTTCTCTCACCCACAAGCTATTTTGAAGGTTAGACCCAATTGACAGCTATTCCCTCCCTAGCACCAATACTTCCCTTTTTAGTGTCCTCTTCCTCCAGGGCCCTGCTCTGTGCTGGGGATTTGGATAAACTAATTCTAGGTATTAGGGACATAGCAATTTAATATACTGCCCCTTCAAGGTATCGCTTTATCTGGAGCCTCCCAGTAAATCTGGGAGCTGTAGGCATTACTACAGGCTAGAGGGGAAGGTATTTTTAGTTAAATGGGGCCTAAACACTATTATCAATAACACTACTGACTATTTCCAGAGCCTAGCTCCACTTCAGTGAATTTTAGAACTGAAAAGTGTTGTTAGCAGTCCTTCCTAGTAAGAGGAGTAAGGCCATTTACTGGCCCAGGGCAACCCAGCTAATGAAATGATGGAACCAGGCCGGTTCCTGATATTCACAGGCCGGCACTCTTTTAATGACACCATTCCATCCTTCCCTTGCAAGGCCAATGTGACTGTTTTTCTCTTCATTTTATTTAAATTCCAGCTTATAAAAATCCCATGAAGTGTTAGTTTAAGGGACTACGCCCCTCACAGGATTATTGTGAGGGGTAAAGAACTCTAGAAATATATGCCATTGTTACGACTTTTAAAAGGGGCTGAGTCATGATGCTCCTGCAGTCTTGTGATCAGGCCAAGTAATTGGGATCCTGCCTTGTATGATGTGGAACGAAGAAAGATTTCAAATCAGTGAGGTGCCACTGTTTGTCTACTTTATTGGAATCAGGAAGGGCCAGTGGGTGGGAGCTTCCACTGTTTTTTGGGAAAGGTTTATGAAAAAATGAAAAGGAGGAGATGGGGGTTGATGTTTAGAGACTGGGCAAAAGGTGGCCCTGGAGGCAGGAACTACAGAGGAAGCCAACCCGAGAAGGAGGTCTAATGGGGACCCCTGCCAGGCTCTGATTAGCAGAAAAACCTTACCTCCCTGCTGCCAGATCCTACTGGCTGATCATGGCTGCCCGCCACCTCCCCACAGAGACACTTTGGAGAAAGCCAGCCCTGTGGGCACTGAGGGGGAAGCTGAGCACTGAAAGCTGAAAGCTCACCTGGGTAAGAAAGAATTGGACAAATTCTTTAACATTAACTACATCACGGGTACAATTGTAGCACTCTCTTCTATTTGACTAAGAGGGAATGACTCATGCCTCTGCAGCAAGCTTTTTTGCTGAGAGGGGGAAGCGAATAGGGAGAGATCCTACATGGATGGTTGTTGTTTGTCCTTGGCCCTGATGCAGTGGGAGACCTTGGCCTTTTCAAGCTAAGGTCTTTCCCAGGTCTGTTTGTCTGAGGCAGCACCCATTCAGTAATTAAGGTTAGGTAAGAAATGAGACAAAGAATGGCCTCTTTTACCTTCTCAAAAAAAAAAAATCAATCTGGGAGGGGAGGACCTTCAGCGTTTCTGGCCAAAACAGAAACAATTGCTAATTTACACTCACTCTGAACCTTCTGAGCAGAACACAGCTCCTTCCTTCCTTCCTACATGGATACCAGTCACTAGGATACCAGAAAACCTGAGACCTTGATAGAAATTTATTTGAAACTGATTTTTTTTATTTTAAAAATGTATTTTTAAAAAAGTCCTGTTTTCACAGCATAAGATAATTTGAATTTTGAATAAGTCTGGCTCCCTCCCCCCTTTTTGGTACAAATTTTTTCAAGTGTGAAGTCTTTTTGTGAACTACAAAACTGTTGAGAGTTTAAGGAAATCATTGGCATGAAACAGTGAAGTTCGGTGGAAATCCCTGGGGGACCTTGGTCTCTCTCCAGATCTGTTCTCCATCCTTGGCCAACCATTCTAGAGCTAAGAGAGGGGGTGAGACATTGGTGGTCCTTTCTTCTCACTCTTGTGGGCCAGCCCAGACCAATGTGTAAGAGTTGTTCTTGAAAGCAGTGGTATACATGTCAACATGTACGCTAAACACCAGGGCCTCACAGTGACTTGGTCACTTGCCCTGGCATCTGTACCTCCCAATTTTGAAAGTTGAAAAAGCTTTATACAGTTTTCTCTTCAGATCAGCAGTTAGGTGAATACCCGGAGACTTCCCAAAGAGTGAAAGTCAATGTGGTGTGATGGCCTGAAAGTCAAGACCCCTGGGTTGTAGTATCATGTCTACCATTAACCAGTTGTGTGACCCTAAGAGAATCACCTCTCACTTTGCTCATCTATAAAATAGTTTGGATGAAACGATCTCCAATAGCCCGTCTAACTCTAGAACTCTGTGACACATAGTACAATGAAGAGAGGGCTCAAAACAAGGAGTCCGCCTGTTTGCCACTGTGTGACAAGCAAGTCCCTTCACTTCTCTGGAATCTCCCTGTCCTCAGCTGCCAAAAAGGCATGATTGCCTTGCCTACCTCACAGGGCTATTGTGCCAAAACAAGAGAAAGGGATCTGAGAAGGACTGAACATTATACAGATGAAGTTATTAGCTTCCCTTCTCTTGGCTCAGGACTTGGCTTTACTTCTTTCTTTTCCTGCTCAAGGCTCTGTGAGAAATGAGAGCAACACATATCATGGGGAGCTACTGTTGCTCCCTTCTTGCCGTAAGAGTTGCCTCATTAAGAGAAACTCCTTGTAAAGGTTTCCTTCCCTGGGAACCTTTTCTCTGAGTCATCCCCTAATTATGGTTGCTACTGGGGGAGAGACAGTGGGGAAATGCAGGCAGGGGAATTCCACTGCCTCCCTCTCATTAGAGAGTGCTCTGGAGATGGACACTCTGGCTTCATCAGTACTAGGAATCCTTTCTCTCTTAAGTAGGACTTACTGCTGAGTTCTGTACTGTGAGCTAGGAGTCAAACCTGGGTGCTAATCCAGAATCTTCCATTAACTGAGATGTGACTTTGGGCAGGTTACTTCATTTTGTGCCTCAGTTTCCACATCTGTCAAAAGGAGGATGATTCTTGCTTTGCCTTGCTTACAGAGGGGTTGTTTTAAAAAATAAAATAAAATGTGTGAATGCAGCTCTCTCTCGCTCTCTCTCTCTCTCTCTCTCTCTCTCTCTCTCTCTCTCTCTCTCTTTCTCTCTCTACTTGGGAATCCTGTAGTACTTATCTTCGGCCCTTCACAACACTTTCACTTGTCCCATACCATATCCTAGTTAATCCATGTTATTGTCTACTAGATTATAAATGCCTTGAGGGCAAGAAACTAATCTGATGTATCATTGTATACCTCATAGCATGTTGCATAGAGTCCTGCACAGGGGAGGTGCTCAGTCAGTGTTTCTTGAGTTAAATTTATTGAATTGAGTTGAAACTGAATCTTAGAAATAAGGATAGAGGCTGTACCTACTATGTCCTTGATATATAGAACTCTCTTGGATAAGAGAGGCAGGCCAATACCTTCAAGTGACTTGCTTAGGGTCACTCAGCCAGTGTGTGTTAGAGACAAAACCTGAACTCAAATCCTTCTTGCTCTGTATCCACTATGCCAAAGCTGCCTTGAGAACTGCAATTTATTGAATTAAAACCAGGTCTTCTGAGACCTTCCTTGCATTGTTCAGAATGTTGTTTCCCCTTTCTGCCTTTTTGTAGATTCTGGATGAATTCTTTTTCTTCTAAGAGAATGAA
This sequence comes from Pseudocheirus occidentalis, assembly GCA_028646575.1. NCBI lineage: Eukaryota > Metazoa > Chordata > Mammalia > Diprotodontia > Pseudocheiridae > Pseudocheirus > Pseudocheirus occidentalis. Next base: position 74,712,909 of record CM053598.1, on the reverse strand, counting down.
CGCTGCCAACTATAAGGATCCTTTCCCTGCTTTGGCTGGATGAGGGATTGGAGGGATGATAATGGTTCTTGTCATATGTCCCCAGATTAACTGAGGATTTCTGCCCTACACCCAATCCCATAGCCTCTGAAATTCAAGTCACAGGACCAATGATTTCATGAAATGTTTCTCCACTACTGGCCTGGTTTTCTCCTCCCCCAGGCTTGAGACCAAAAGGATCAGAGCCCTGGCAGCTCAGTAGGGAATGAAGTAATTTGCTTTTAAAGCTGTTGACTTTTCAGTTTGGCCTGTTCTTCCTAGAAAAGGTGTGAGCAGTGGAAGTTTGAGTCCAGATTCTTTATTTGGCCATTCAAGGCTCTCTATATTCTGGCCCCAACCTTCCTTTCCAGCCTGATCTCCTACTATTACTTTTCATTCATTTACTGTTCACTATAGCCAGATTGATTTGTTCAACACCCCACAACCTCATCCCTTTCCCCTTCCAATCAACATGATTGATTGACTTACTTAAAATAAGTCCTAGTGATGACTTATACTACAATTCACTTATCCTGCTTTGGCTTCAGATTCCTCATTGTAAAAATGAGCTGGCTTCTGAGGTCCTTACCAGCTTTTGATCTACCGAACTGTTTCTGAATATACATCTTCTACCCCTTGTCTTTAGTCCTAAATGAACCTCCCTTTGTAACAAAGAAAACTAGTTAAGCAAAAGCAACTAATAAAATAACATCATTGTACAACGTATGCAACATTCATAGCATACTTCAGAGGCCATCTGGTACAACTCCGTCATTTTTTCAGCTGAAAAAACTGCAACCTAGTGAGATCATGTGACTTTTTTCCAGTCACATAGATACTGAACATCAAAGGCAGGATTTGAACCCAGATTCTTTGGCTCCAAAGCTAGCACTTTTCTAATTATACCATATTATATTCTCCTTTCTCTTCTCTTTGTTTATCCAAATCATATTCTTTGTTCAAAGTCCAGTTCAAATCTTACCTAAATCTCATTAAACCTTTTTCTTGGCCCTTTTTCCCTCTTCCCAATCTCTTCTAAATCCTGACCGTCTGTGCCCCTCCTCCTACTTCTTGACTGTACTTAAATGGCCCCAGTGATCTCATCATAGTAGGCTTATCCTCTCAGATTATAGACCTCAGTTCATTCATACTTTCTTATTCTGTATAATTCATATCCCCAGTTTTTTACCAACCCTCCACAGAGGAACCACCCAACATCCTGGAAACTTACCTTTGGATCTTTCAATATCACAAAACTGAAATTTATTATACTGTTAAGTGATCCTCCATTTTCCCATTCATATTACAGAGTATAAGAGCTGGAAGGGACCTTGTATAAATATAAAGACTTTGCTATTTTATTCTCATGTTTTCCTGAAGTGTGTACTTTGTGAAGGGATGTAGGTACAATTAAGTAGATTAGTTGAATAGTCATAAAGTAGTAGTTACCAGAATGTTATTAATCTAGTAGTAGTTTCCAAAAAAAATTTCTGTCTTTGACTTTATTCTGTTTAGCATTTTTATCAGTGATGTGGGTTAAAGTATAGATAGTATAAAGCCGGGAGGGAAGTGTTGGCCAATAGAATTGGGATTAAAAAATATTGACAGATTAGAATAACAAGAGAAATATAAAAAGATAAACTTCAATAGAGATGAATGAAAAGCCCTACATATGAGTTGTTGTTTTAAAGAGTCACTAAAGTATAGAATGGTGGAAGCATTCCAAAATGAGAGGGGAAAATAGATGGAATTAAAATTTGTTCTGTTTGACTTTAAAGAGCACAACCAGGAACAGTTGATGGAAGTTTTAGTGAGTCAGTCAGATTCTAGCTTGATGTAAGGAAAAAATTCCCTAGCAAATAGCATTTCCTTAGCAGGCAGTGAATTTTCCATCAGTGAAGATCTTCAAAGGAAAGGACGGATGACCATAACTCATTGCTACTATAGAGGGGGCTTCCTTTTCAGGCAGAGACTGGATTATTAGACATTCTCTAGGCCCCTCCTAGCTCTAAAATTTTGTAATTCTATGAATGGTATAAACAATTCATATGACAAGTTTGAAGAGATAAGAAATAGGAATATGGGTTACTAGTTGGTGATATCTTAGTAATTTTTCTTTTAAGAAACACTCTCTGATATTTTTCCATTCTTTTGGAATTTCCTCCTACTTGAGATACCTTGAAAATTGATCCTTGATTGCCTTGAAAATTGTGCCCCCCTGTCCTTACCCTTCCTCTCCACTCCTGTTTCTCTTCTATGTATTTCGTCTGCTCTAATTACTTTTCCTTTCTTCATCTTTTTGGGTGTTATTGTCATTTCCTTTGTACAGAAGGAGATGGCTCCATCCTTACTCAAGAGGAAAAGAGATTACTATAAAGACCCTTGTGGATCTGTTCCATTGTGTACCTGTTTGTTGTACTTCCATCACCTTACATGAATATACTCTGGATACTCTAGCTCATTTTATTCTCAAAAAGCTTTTTTTCAATATTTTGTGATTTTTTTGGATATTATTTTGATATTATTCTGATAATATTCCATCATATACTTCTGTAATATTTTGGAACTATGCTTATACTCTAAACTTTATCTTTGGCTGCCATATCTTTTCTTGGCGAGAAGATTAAGTATTTGCTATTAGCAGCAGTTTCTCTAGTCCTCATTTTGAGGTCTCTAAGAAATGGTGATAGCATAGTAAATTCTTTTTTTTTTTTGATTTTTCAGAGCCATGACCTTATTTGGACAGGTCTCATTTGAGCTATTGCATATAGCATCTTTTCATCTTCTTTCTTTTTACTTGGTTTTCGCTTTGACCTTTGTTCTGACTAATTAGTGATGTCACTGCACAAATAAAATAGATTCCAAAATGACTGCTATGTCTGTAACTAGTCATTTCCTGTCTGTTAAGATATACTCAATTTTATTTTTCATGTTCTCTTTTAAGTCTTCCTACGCCATAGTTGGTGTTTTCTGACTCTCGTCATTAAGTCAGTATTCATGATGTACTGGTGTCCATCACTTTCACCAGTATTGAGTAATCTATAAACCCATGGACTCTACTATTTCGTGATCCTTAACAGTATTTTCCAAGTTTTTATCATCATCCCCTGTGTCTAATTTCACAAAGAAATCATGAATCAACAAATTACATTTTGATTTAATTTGCAGGATTTTGTTGGGTTTTTCATAAAATTTTTCTACTTTTTCATTCTTTGAAAAAGATTTTGAAGAATAAACTTTAGCAACATTCAAGCTTAAATACTTTGGCCACATAATGAGAAGACAGGACTTATTGGAAAAGATCCTGATGTTGGGAAATATTGAAGGAAAAAGGAGAAGGGCATGGCAGAGGTTGAGATGGATAGTCATTGTCATGGAAGCAACAAACATGAGCTTGCACAGACCTCAGGAGATAATGGAGGACAGAAGGGTCTGGCATACTGTGGTCCATGGTGTCACAAAGGGTTATACACCAGCAGAAAACTCAACAACAATGTTCATCACAGTGTCTTTACTTAAATTTATCTTGAGCACCACTGGATAAGAAGTCCTGAGAGATGTTGTTTCTTGTTCTTCATAGCATACAATTAAAATTAAATCTGCAAACCCCTTTATTTAATTCTCTGAGGAGAATCTGTGAGCTATCCTTTGATTAAATGGCAGCTTCTTTTTATCTTCTGGCTTAATTTGCAGAGAGAATGTTAGTATGGTTCTTTCTTCCAGTGGTGTGTCAACTTCCAGTGGTTGCAGGACAAAGAACATGTTCAGAGAATACCAGTGACTAAATTAATATTTGTAGATGGTTTAAAAACTGTATAATTGTATGACCCTTTTCTCACTCTTCTATTATTCTACTGCTGTCAGCATTTATTAAATGTTGACTGTATATTAAACATTGGAGGAAATGGAGAAGGAGAAGAGCCACACACAGGAGTGGGGTCCATCATGTATTTTGTCTACTTACTGGGTTGTTGCAGCTGGTGATAGGCATTTCCCTGCTTATCCAGACTGGTCCTCAGACTCAGCATGTGGACAGTCTTGTCATTAGATCCATTCTTAATGTCTTCCTAGCTTGGAAAAAATTCTAGAATTTTTATTCCAGTAGCATAGTCTTTGAGGGTGACCTCATGGTCACCCCGTCACAAAATGAAGCTTATGAAATTTTATAGTGGCAGTGTCCAGTGTTGTTCATTATTTTTCCAGACTTTTATTGTTTTCAACTACATTAGGAGTTAGTCATTGTTAGCATTTATATAACATGTCACAGTTTGCAAAGTGATTTACAAAAATTATCTCATTTAATCCTAGCGACTACTCTAGGAAATAGGTGCTATTATCCTCATTTTCTAGATGAAGAAATAGAGCCTGAGAGGGGTTAAGTGACTTGTCCAGAGTCACACAGCCACCAAGGTATCTAAGGTGGAATTTGAACTCGTTTTTCTTAGTCCAAGTGCATCATGGTGTTGCCTAGCATCCTGAGGACAAGGGAGTCATGTCATAGTTCATTACATTCTACTTAATGTCTTACAGTGTTATGTATATGGTATGTGCTCAATAAGGACTGTTTGATTTCTTAGCTTTATTAATTCATGTAAGTCATTGTTTTAGAATCATGTGTTGACAATGGCCATTCTGGCCTCATTTTGCTCCTACTCATTAGGCCTACAGAGAGATTTTTGGAGGTACTCAATAGTACCTCTGTGGTCTACTCCAACCTCGCAAAGTACTTAATTACTCTCAAGGAATAAGAGAGACAATGTCCAAAGTTTTACTATAAGTGAGTTTACAAAGTGTTCCTGGTCAGGCTCTCAGGATACTGGGAAACAATTATTCCAGATTGAAATAATAAACAGTAACAACACTTCAGTCATCAAATATGCAATTTAACAACCAAACAAAATGCTTAAAAGCCAAACATTTGTCTGGAAGCTGCGACCTCTTTGAGACATGGCTTTTTTTGTTTGTTATTAAAATATGAAGCCACCCTTGAGCCAACTTGAATCATAAAGGAACTGAGTTTGTTTTACCCAGAGAAGGCTCTGGGAAGCTTATAATGAATTGTCATATGAGCGGGGGTGTGCAAATCTCCAGCAGGCTGAAATTGCTTTGGGTTGTAATTATACCCACCCTCTTCCTCCTTCCCAGAGAAGTTCACATTTGGATCTAGCTTAGAGGAAAGAGAATAGGGTACAGCGTCAGGAAGCCTGGGTTTTATTTGGCTCTACCACTTCCTAGCTGTGTGACTGTGGGAAAGTCATTTCTACTCTCTGGGCCCTCATTTTCTCATTTTAAAATGAAATGTTTGGAATAGATAATCTCTACAAATCCCTTCCCACTATAATATTTTATGACATGCTGAAGATGGGGTTGGGGCCAAGTAGGGACTAGAGAATGGAGTTTCTCTTACCTCTTATCTCTCTCTGGTCTTTGAGGAAGAGTAATTTACAACAGTGCCCCTCAACCCCAATTACTTGCAAACTAAAAGTTCTGGAAGAAAGGGGTTTGCTGAAGTATTACTAATATGTGTTGAATTGTACATGTATATTGGGAAGAGGGGAAAGGAAGTGAAGGTTGATTGGGGATGGGGAAGATGATAAAGACCTAATAGCCAAGTTGTTTTCCTGGGGTGTTAGGCAATCAAAAAGCACTTATTACATGCCTACTTTATGCTAGGCACCATGCTTCATTCCGAAAATACTAAGACAAAAAAATGAAACAATTCTAGTCTCCACAGAACTTCCATTAGAGTGGGGGCGGGGGGGGAGGGTTATAGTAAGCCAGGACAAATTCCTGAGGCTCAGTATTCTAGAAGGGGTCCCAGGGCCCACCTATATCACATAAATATTTTATCTTTTTCATCCATTATAACATCAGTGAATTTCAAAGAAAATAATGATATATAAAATTAATATGATGTGCTTTAATTAGTCAGATCTAATTACATTTTAAGAACAAATTATAATTATATTTTAATATGATTCTTAACCATGTACATATGTATTTCGTATTCATTGCACATAGTTCTGAATGAGTGGTTTGTTAATTTGTACTGAGAACTGAGCACTTCCAAGAACTAACTCCATATAAACATAAAGTTCTGTATTTTGACAGAGCAGAGAAAACTCCTCTTACTATATGCAGATGCAACTTTCCTGAACTGATTATTGTTGTTTTTCTAATGTAGCTTTCTATGAATAAGGTTGCAATTTGGGGGTACATTTTTATTTTATTATGATAAAGTAAATTTTTGGTTATTCTTTAATTACAAAAGGTTAAGTGGCATGCACATATATATTCTACAAAAATACAATTTATTTTTTTAACTTCCTAAAATTTAACATTCTACTGAAAACAGAAAGCAGTTACATTTGTAAGTAGGTCATTTTAAATATTTAAATATTAAATATATTGTAAAAAAGTTGCAAATGGCAAAATTACATTTTATGTGAATTGCAATAATGTATTGTATCCTTTTGATTTAAGTTTTTTTTTTTTGCTTTTTTTTGTTTGTTTGTTTTTTGGAGGGCAGTTGGGGTTAAGTGACTTGCCCAAGGTCACACGGCTAGCTTTTTGTGTTAAGTGTGTGAGGCCGGATTTGAACTCAGTTGATTTAAGTTTTAATATACTTAAATTTATATTTTCGTATTTTCTTTTAAAATAAATATTTTTTGCCCTTGCTGGTGGGTCCCTCCTCCCACCTTGGATTTGTTTTTTTGGCCTGGGACCTAGACTGGCGCCAGGCAGAGGAGTTTGTATTTTTATCCTAGCTGTAGTAGGAAGCCACTGAAGCTTCTTAAGTAGGGGAAGTGACATCTTCAAACTTGAAGACTTAGCACTTGGAAGATTGTTGGAAGGCTAGAGAGGAAGGCTAGCCTGGAAGCAGGAAGACTAATTAAAAGGTAGTGGCCCATGCTAGAGGTGATTATGGCATTAATTAGGGTGGTGGTCATATAAGTGGAGAAAAGGGAGTGAATGCAAAAGATGTAAAGTAGAATTGAGGGATTTGGCTTCTGATTTTACATGGGGTGTAGTGTAGAGGGGTAAGGGGCTGTGAGAGAGCCTGAAGGTAAGGAAGACTCATCTTCCTGAATTCACATCTGGTCTCAGACACTTGTTAAGTGTGTGATACCTTGGGCAAATCACTCAACCCTATTTGCTTTAAATTCTTTATCTGTAAAATGAGCTGGAGAAGGAAATGGCAAACCATTTCCAGTATCATTACCAAGAAAACCCCAAATGGGGTCATGAAGAGTCAGATATGATTGAAAATCACTGAATAGCAACAAACAACAAGAACCAAAATAAGACAGGTTACCTGACTTCTGTCTCTTAGCACTGTTTGTACATTATTTTAGTCATTTCTGCCATCGCAGTCAGGTGCCTACTGTATTGATTACCGTGGATGAGATTCTGTTCAATTCAGGAAACATTTATTAAGCAAATACTCTGTTCAATTTAGCATATTTGTCAAACAAAATGATAGACAACAAGTACTGTAGGAATTCAGATTAGAGAGACATTTCCAGTTGAGGGTGACCAAGAAAAGCTTCAAGGAGGAGGTGTCAATTGAAGTAGGCCTTTAAGATACCTAAGATTTGGATAGATGTTGAGTAGAAAGAAGGTGTTTTAGGTGAGGGGAGTAGTGTGAACAAGTGCATGGCGGTAGAGAATGCAAAATATTTTTGAGAGATAGTAAGTGGACAAGTTAGACTCAAGCAAAGACTTTATGAATGGGGGAATGGTGGGAAATATGAATCAGAAGTAAATTGGGGTGTGGGGGGCGTTCCAGGAGGACTGTTGCTTCCGGTGTAAGGGCTGCTTGCTTACTTACCTTTGGTGTCCACCTTTCACCCAGTTCTCACTTGGCTTCCAGAAGCCATAACATGCATGGTGGGCACACCTCAGTAAAACATTGCAGCAGATGGACTAAATCAGGTTGAGGGTAACCAACAGGTCTCAGACCCATTGATGAGTTAGGGGAATGTCTGCCCTTAAGCATTTGAAGACTTACCCAGGTGGAATGAGCAGATTAGAACAAACTGTTTCAACAGCCACGAAGGTGGTTGAAGCAGGTGCTAATGGAGCGCTTAGAGTTTGGTCAGATGTCAAAGACACAATCTGGGATACATCAACACTACATCCCAGGGCATCTCCAGTTGTCTTGACTTTCATCCTGCCACTTTGTGGATGACTCTGTGCAACTCTCCCTCACTTAAATCCAGTTTATGCACAAGTCAAGATATCATCCCCATGATGTCATTGATTTTCTTCAAAAACCAAAAACAAAGGACAAGAAGGACAAACAGCCACAAGAATTAGATTATGGAAGACCTTGAATGATAAACTTATCTTATGGACATTACAGAACCACAGAAATTCTTTGAGTAAGGGAGTGAGGTGGTTAGTGGTAGGTATCAAAAACAGTAATTTGGCAGTATAGGCAGGAACGTTGTAAGGGGAAAAAGACTGGAGGCAGGGATATCAGTTAGGAGGTTATTGAAACGTTATAGGCATAAAGTAATAAGACTTCAAATTAGGGTGATGGTAGCAGAAATAGAAAGGAAGTGATAGATGAAAAAGAAATTGGGAAGAAACAATCCGTAATTTATGGCTACTAGACATGGGGGATCATTTGCCAGAGCATTCACAACCAGGATTAGCATCGTTTTCTTACCTCTGCAGAGGTAAGAAATAGAGGTGGTAATAAAAGCCAACCTGAAAGTCCTACATATCCTACTCCTGACACAGACTAGTTGAGTGACCATGAAAAAGTTACATAATCTCAGTGCTCCAAGTAATACATTAAAACCATAAGTGGCAGGTGATCTGCATCGGTAGAAGTTCCCTCACCAAGACTTCCCTAGATCCATGAAAATACCGATTTAGCTTGAAAAAATAGTTATCATCATTATAGTGTTTTAAAGTTTGCAGAGAATTTTATAAATATTGTCTCATTTTATTTATTATCTTATATTTATATTTTGTTTCTTATTGTTTTATTTATTATCTCACAATCCATTATAGATTGTAAGCTCCTTGAGGGACTATCTTTTGTCTCTTTTTGTATTCCCAGCACTTAGCACAATGACTGGTGTTAAGCACTCATAGGTGCTTAATGAATGTCTGTTGGCTGATTTTATCATCACAAGGATCCTGAGAGATAGGTGATATTATTATCTCCATCTTATAGATGCTGCTACTTGCATGGGACTGTGGTGAGGAGGAGCTTTGGAACTGGAAATTGCTAGATAAATTATAAGGGTCGGTGCATTGGAAAGCACTTGAGGCCAGACAGTGCTTTGGTTTTGTCTTTGTTTCCTAGGTGCCTTGCACACTTTTGGTATGTTATAGAATGATGCTCAATAAATACTTAGTGTGGGTTACCCTGAGTGAATTACTTAACCCCTCTAGGTCTGAGATGTCTCATCTGTAAAATGGGACTAAACAAGATGTCTTCTAAGTTTCTTTTAGGTCCTAAATCTGTGATTCTGTTATCTTATGAAGAAAATATATTAGTCCTATAGATGAATGAAGGAATGAATGAGCAAAGAAATAAGGCATGAGTGAGGTAAACATGAACTTTTTCACCAGTCTCATGAGTATTAGATCTAGCAAAGACCCCTTGAAGTTTGACATGGAAGCTTTGGAACAAATGAAAGGAAGGGCTAACATGTCTTTTCGGTAAACATCAAATACATAAATCTGATCAGTGATGCTCAGGAAGCATTTAGATAAATTCATGTACGACTTCAAGAATAAATTAATTCATTTATATTCAACAAATCTGCCATCTCAGTGATGTGGGTCATGAAATCATAAGATCATAAATTTCTCTTTCTTTCTGGGCATTTTTTCTGCTGGTACCAATCACAACCTATTCATGCCTTCTCATCTTCTGTGATTTTTGTCCATGCTGTCCTATAAATAATCTGGTGATGGCTTTAGATGTGAAAGGGACTGAAGAGATGATCAAGTCTAACGCCCTCTTCCCCCATTTTATCGATGAAGAAACTGAGAAATAAAAGTTAAATGATTTGTCTAGGGTCATGCAGCTATTAAGTGTTTGAATCAGAATTTGGATCTAAATTCTCCTGCCGCCGCAGCAAGGGCCAAATTCATCGTACTAGACTGCAGACTACTGAATACACTTAGGGCCTCCCTCTAGGACTTTTAATATTCTGTGAATTCTAATGCAGCAGTGAGGCTGCCTATTGGTCTTCCCTCACTCTTGAAACATGACCAACCCAAGCTGTTTTTCTCACTCTACCACTCTTGGATGATATCTTTCACATAACTTCTCGTTCACAAGTCATCATTGGTAATATGTAGCTTATACAGTGTGCTAGAGCAAGTACAAACTAGCTTGAGAGAGCCCATTGTTAAATTCTTAGTATGAGCTGAAAATTTGTGTTTTTTGGCAATGGAAATGAAATGCTATAAATCAGGGCTTGATTGATTATTTGTGGATTATCTAGACTTAAGAAAGATGGAAAAATGTTAATAATGCATATTAAAATTAAAAGTGTGTCATATGTACATTTCCCCCCCCCCAGAGAGACAGTTGTTAAACTGTTACCAGCATGCTGCTATTTATACCCACCATACTTCACTCCATTGTCCTTTGGGTTACCTGCTATTTTGATTTTTAGGAGAGAAAAGGTTCCTTCATTTGTAGCCATATAACAAGCAGCCTTGGCAGAATATTGGTAAGAAGATGTCCTTCAATGTCAAGGAATAGCTTGGGATAGTTGCCAGTGCTACATTGTTTCCCACCTGTAGCCTGGGCCATGCTCTTCCTCCTATTCTGTTCTGAGGCCAATTCATTGTCTCTGTAATGATACTCATGAAGAATGTCCAAGAAATGGACTAACATAGTGAACTAATGGATTACCTACTTCAGCATACTACTCATTTGTTTCTATAGCATAGCCTAGTTAGGACAGTAGGTATTCTTTGTCCAGTTGATATTTCCAGTGCACAATACTAATGATAGGTTAACAGAAATTCCAAATGCTTGGGGAATCATGGCAACAACCATCTTTTTGATTCAGACTTATCGATTTCATCTGTTTAGGGAACTCCCTGTAAGGAAATGCCTTCTATGAATGCAGATTGACAATTGTTTTGCAACTTTGAGCCTTAGAGATGTCTAGGGCACTGAGAGAATGACTTATCGTGGGTGACACAATAAGAATGGGTCAGAAACAGGACTTAAGCCTAAGTCATCCTTACTCTAAGACCAGCTCTTCACCCATTATACCATGCTGCCTCTCAAGTATAGCCTTGTTTTCTGATAACAAGAATTTGGGAAGATCAGAAGGTAGATAAGCATTTGATGATTGAGTCTGGCATTTATATATGATTATGAAAAAAATTCTCCTTTCTCTTACCCTCCAATGATGCATCCAATGTTTTTAGAATATGGAGGAAGGCCAAATGATAAGGCTTCTTCTCTCTGAGTCAGTTTCCATATCTGTGGCTATAGCAGAGTGGTTGTTTTTGCCTTCCTGGAGGCTGTGAGTAATAGCTCCCTTTTTTTTTGTTTTCCTTTGCAGGGGGTGGAGGAAAGCGTAAAGGCAAAAGCAAAAAGTGGAAGGAAATCTTGAAGTTCCCTCACATTAGCCAGTGTGAAGAGCTCCGGAAGATGATAGGTAAGCTCTCTCCTGTGTAGGAGAAGAAGAGAGAGCCAGAAGCTTCTATGGGAGGGAGAATGAGAAGGTTCCAGGGGCTGGTAATCCCTCACCCTGCCTATGGGAGATGGAAGTTTCTGTGGCTGAAGCTGCTGAGGTTTTAGTAAACCCAGACCTTACCATTATAGCAGGAGGGATTTCTAGTTATCACTATTGAGAAAACCGTAGCTGCCCTGCCTTAGATTCCATCATTTGTGGCAGGATACCTGGGTTCTTCCTTGAGTGGTTAGAGGAGTGGTCCAGTGTAAGAAGGGTAACAGTCTTGGGTTTGTGGGAAAGAGCTTAAAATATTGCATTCTTTCTTTTTTTAAACCCAGGGTTAGTATATACTATTTAATTGAATGTTAAAACAAATTTTAAACATTTGTTTATTGCATTCATTCTTGTCATGGATGGTGTTTTAATTGATGTGACCTCAATATGGAAGCAGAATAAATTCCTATTTGTCTGGAATCCAAACAACCACATAGTTCAGTTACCGTATTACTAGTGTTCAGAGTTGAGATATAGCATCTGTAGGCAGTTAGCCTGAGAGTGTAGCAGAAAGACTATTGGCCAGGCAGCCACCTCCTCAGCCTACTCTTCTTCTTCCCCATCCCCCTTCAATATATAACCAGTGAGGACCTTCAGTGATCTGGAGAAAGATGTCACAAGGGGGAAGTGATGGTGATGGATCACAGATGGATAGCCTGAGTGCTTCACTGATACTTTCTAATTTTAGGAGGAAGGAAGAAAGACTGCTAACATGTTGAAGGAACTCCTCCCTGGGACAAACTAATGGGAAGACATAGGGAAGTCAACTGATGGTGGACAGGGCTGGGCATCATGGGAGGGACCATCCAAATTGACAGGGTCACAGATCCATTTGGGTAGTTGAGTGTCTGAGTATAAATGTCAGCTGTTATCAGATATTCTCCCCCTCCAGAATATCCCCATTTCCCCTCAGATCCACTCTTCCCAAGGTACAGAAAGCATCTCCTTTCCCCCAGCCTCTGAGGTAAAAATGGTTTAACAGTGATGATGTGAGAAATATTTGCTGAGTTTCTACCTTCCTTACAACCCCCTCTCTCCTCCCGCTGCTCTTTGCCCTCTAGAACCCAGGTATTTGTGGGCCCCAGGGCTTCTTACTGGAGATCCATGAGGTTCTGGCTGTGGGCAAGTCTGTGTGCAGGAGTTTGGGACTCCCCTCAGGATCCATAAAGCAAGCCTTCCATTAGTTTGTGTGGGTGTGTGAGAAATGTACATGACTCAGGGCAAGAACTCGAATTTTTCTGTTCTTCTCGGGGGCATTGAAAAGAGTCTGTGTCTCAAGAAGTACAGCCCGAAGAGAAGCCCGAGGAAAACAGGAAGGCTGGAATAAACTGAGGGGCTGCATCTTGTGTTGACACAATTATGAGTCAGTTCATACCTTTCAGTTCTCTCCATGTTTACAGTAGACTCTGTGTTTGACTATCCATCGTCTGGTCCCAGTGAAAGGATTTCTTAATAAAAAATCACTTTTTAGAATAGACACAAAACCCAAACACTAGTAGACAACAACTCTGTGTGTGTGAGTGTGTGTGTGTGTGTGTGTGTGTGTGAGAGAGAGAGAGAGAGAGACAGAGAGAGAGAGAGACAGAGACAGAGACAGAGAGACAGAGACAGACAGAGAGAGGGAGAGAAGGAGAGCACCTAGCTTGTATATTGCTTAACGAAGTGCTATTTAATGAGGAAGCTCTTTGGCAGGTTGTGTGCCAAGATGATGCACTCTTCTATTTGATTTTGGTCCAGAAGGTCCCTCTCCAAAGGCAGTGTATTGACTCATATTGTGTGCAAGGTACCTGGGCTGGTGGAACAGCAGAGCTCTGAGAGAAGATTGTATTCAATGCCTTTAGGGGACAGGAGGGGTCTCTCTTGTTATCACAAGCAGTGGTGTAGGGAACCATGGAGAGAGCTCCCAGTGAGAACAGGTCACATTTTTAGTGACCCCCTAAAGCACTAAAGCACTTTTTTTTTCTGCAACAGTCTCATGGCATAGGGTATGCAAATATTATTTTCCCCATCTACCTTTCCAAGCTTATTATATGTAATTCTCCTTCATGCACTTTATGGTCCATCCTTTTCCCCACAGAGAACAATGTGTCTCTTGTCTCTGTGTATTCATGCCTAGAATGCACTCTCTCCTCATCTCCATTTCTTATCCCTCAAAACTTTCAAGGTTCAGATTAAATCCCACCTCCTACATGAGACCTTTCCTGATTCCCCCCTCCTCAGCTTATTCTTCTGAGTATTTATGCCTCAACATGATGAATACATTGTATTTATTTTGTACATATAGTCAATCCTCAATTTTCATAGGAGTATCATTTCTAGAAAATGATGCGTCAGAAATGTACATGTTGATTCATTGAGCCTATGGGAAATATGGGGTTAGGTTCCTGTGACCACCAAAATCAGTCATTTTTCACTAGAGACTGCTGAAAATACACTTTTCTGCATGCAGTTCTTTATAAATTCAGATAATATGTACTTTTCCCCAGCACAGTAACTATGAAATAATGTATAAAATGCGGTACACAAAATTGGAAACATGCAAAACATTTTTTCTTACTAGAAATTCTGTGACCTTTTGTGCTAACATCTCAATAACACAAAACACATTGATTTCATTCAGACAGTATTCACCTTTCATAACAAATGAAATATACAATACCATAAATACTGTACAGCAAATAAAATTCTTAGAACTAAAACATTTTTTAAAACCTAAATCTTACCTTCTACTGTGTCAGATGGCAGTGTGAGGGTGTTGTTCCCTTATCCCGCACTTTCAAGGTCACTTTAGCACTTTCTGGAGTGAATTCACGAACACTTTTATAGATACTTTCCTCCTTTTTGTGGATGTAATGAATCATTAACACCAAACTGGAGCCTGACAGCAGCTTCAGACTTTCTAGCATGAAATTTATCTAACACCTTTATTTTCTCACTAAGCCACATCACTGACTATGCATGCTTGGACTGAGAGTCCAAATGACTTGCACTATTCTTTGGGGGCATAATTGCAACACAAAATTGACTTTTAAAGGCAAATGATGAAAACAGGCAATGAATGCAGGGGGAACTCTACAGCATTAGGGTGAACAAGACCAGAGAAGCGCCTAGGAGGATACCAGCTGTTCCATAAACTTGTGTGCATTGCGCCTCTCATTTATTTTCTGTACTGTGCATAGCTGGGAATGTGTAAGGTTATGAATGTGGAAGTGAAAATGAGGTTACTTAATAAAATCACACAAATGCTTGAAGTCAAGAAAGTTAAATTCCTGAATGTTGAAGACTGACTTAAATGGGTACATGTTGTTCCTTGTCGCCTCTTAACCCATAATGTAAGCTCCTTGAGAGCAGGGACTATTCCATTTCATCTTTGTATTCATATCATCTTTTGTATTACAACAAAAACAAAAGCAGAGAAGCGATTTTTACTATTTGCACTGATTTTCTTCATTTGTGTATGTCCATAACGGTTATTCGTGATGCCCCCTGTTTTTCCTTCCATTCTCTGTTCATCTTTGTATCTGTATAAACTTTTTTCATTTTATATAGTCATAGTCAAAGTATAGTCATTCTAATTCTGCTCTCTTCTCCTCATATTAGTTTTCCCATATTTATATATGTTCCTCATATATATCATTATAATTTTAATTATTTTAATGACTTTTGGTTATGGCATTACCCTGATACGCCATTGTTTTCGCAGTCATACACAGCACATTAGTCACTGAAGTTGCTTCTAGTTCTTCTCAAATACAAATATATTGTATATTTTTGAAGAGTCACGTCTTTTTTTTTTACTCTTTTGGATTATTCCCAATAATGGAATAAGTACTATGCTGTGTGAAAATGGAGGAGAGGCATAGGGAATTCTCAAATAATCAGGATAGTTAAGAAATAATCTTTGCATGATAAAGTAATTTGTTATGTTTTTAAGTACAGTTTTACACAAGGCTTTCATAGACATTGGATTACTTGAACCAAGGATCATTATCCATATTTTACAGGAGAAGAAAGAGGCTGAGAGAGATAAAGTGACTTTGTAGGAAGGGGAAGAGCTCATCACAGGCTCAGATCTCAATTCCAGGGCACTCTCAGTGCTCGTTCTCCTTATAATCAGTAGTTTCTGAAGTTCTGGCTTTGATGGTATGTGCATGTGGAATGTAACATCATGGGATTTAGAACTGGAAAAGGACCTTAAATATCACCTAGTAAAAGCCCTTCATTTTACAGATGAGAAAATAGGCCTATAGAAGTTTAGTGATTTGCCTAAGATCATGCAGGGCCAGGTTTTTCTGACTCCACATTTGGCCTTTTTAAGTACACCAAGCTGCCTCATATCTGGAAGTGTCTGTTTCTCTGTGTGTGTGTGCGCGCGCGCGCGTGTGTCTTCCCTTCCCCGCCCCCCCCCCAAGTCCATAATTCAACCTTCTGAACTATAAAATAAAGACACTTACTATTTTAGTGGATTCAGTGTTGTCTTCAAAGCTAGGAAAACCCCGGTTCAAGTTTTATTTCTGACATGTATTGGATGTGTAACACTGGGCATATTTAAGCTCTCAATTTTCTAGGTCACTTTCTAAGATTGTAAGTTAGAGAGAAGGTGCTGACCTGCTGATTGGTAGAGGAATTTCCTCTCCTAGAAGTTCCCTGTGCCAGTAAAGCTACAGGTCCAGTCTATCCCTATCCCTATTCCATTTGACATCATGACACGAATGAATTTAGTGATGTCCTCTATGAAGTACTCAAGAGAAAAATAAAAGGCATGTTAATAATGCGTATTATTAATTGGAGCATTTAAAAGATTTATTTAATTGTGGCATTAGAGGGGACCTTACATATAATTTAATTTTGTTCTCTTACATTCTTCTACCTCAGATGAGCCACCTGAGACCCAGGGAAGTCACATCTTTTCACGAACATTTCTAGGATCACAGGTTTAGAGTTGGAAGGGTGTTTAGAGGTGATCTCATCCAACTCTGTCCTTTACCAGTGAAGAAACTGAGTCCCAAAGGCATTAAGTGACTTGCCCAAGGTCACTTAGTGGCAAGGCCAGAGTTTGATCTGAGGTCCTTAATCTTGACTCCAAATCCAGTCTCTCTCTACTGCCACCATAAGGCTATTAAATGGCAGGGGTGGGGAGATAGGGGTGGGGATGGGAACTAGAATCCAGGTCTCCTGATACTTAGTTCAAATGTTCTTTCTGCCAAACCACATTTCCTTCAGTGTTTATTATTTGCCAACAAATGGTTTGGACAGCAAGACTCATTCTACCTGTGTTTAAAGCATGGAGAATGGCTTGGTATTTGAAGGGATAAGCATTTCAAATAGGAATGCAATGCATGCCATTTGTCCCCTTTCCAAGACTATGATCTGTAACAATGAGTGTTTTTATAGAGACTCTTTGTAAGTTACCCATTACCCTTTCTGTGAGTCTTCTAGAATGAATAAGCTACTCAGCATCTCAACACTGCCATCCCCCACTCACACCTGCAAACTGTGGTGTACCAGGGTGCAGAAAGCACTTCATCCAGTGCCTGGTACACAATAAGAGCTTAATAAATGCTTGCTGCTTCTTGCCATTGCCCCTCCTATGTTTTTTGCTTCACCATAGGGATGGGCTTGTGGCATGTTGGAGAAGGGAGAGGATTTTTCTAGGAATCTTGCCTGCAAGAGTCTAAAAAGAGATTACACTAGCTGTTGATAAGCTAATTGCCCAAATGAATTTTCAGAACACCCAGATTTTGAAGGTTGGAACGTCACTGTGATGATAAAATATTGTTGATGTCTTCAAATATTTTTCTCAATGACGCAGAAGGTTCTGTTGGTTAAAAGTGTGGAATTTTTATTTATTTTGCCCAGACCGATTGCGTACTTTATTCTTTCATTAAAAAAAAAAATTCAGCTTGGGTGAAAGAGTTGATTATTCCTCTCTTTGGCAAATTTTCTGTAGTAACTGTCCAAAAGCTATATAATAAATCAAGGTTTTTTTCCCAAAGATTGAAGTTTATGAGGAGGCTGGGCCACAGAATGTGGCTGCTGTTTGTTGGATTGCACTGGTGTGTTTGCCCCTGTGCCCTCTGAGATGGGGGAAAGATTTAATTTGCATTGTAAGAAAGCCAATTTGCAAAAACCTTAACTCTTTCCAGGAGAAAGCAGCTCTGCACTGTCTATGATAATAAGATGAAAACTCTAAGACTTCCCTTTAATTTCATCATTGGTTTTGTTGACAGTGACACTTAATTTTGCCTTGGTACCAGGGTTACCCACACCTGTAGGGAGAGGAGATACAATTTGTGTTTCTGCCTAGAAGTTTGCACTGGCCCAAAGATAACTCCCTCATCCCACAGTCTAAGAATCATGGAGTTGGAAAGGACTTTGGAAATTATCTGTTCTGACTTCTACCTGTTCCATGAGTCATCTCTACTGTGCTCCAACAAGTATTCATTCCCTCATTATTGGGGGTGGGAGCTGGAAAAGTGCTCCCTACCTCATGACGAAGCAGTCATCCTGTCATCAGACAGCTCTCAATGTTGGGAAGTTCTTCCTTATCCTGAAATAAAATTTGCTTTTCTCTCATTTCCCTGTAATCATACCTTTGCCCGTGAATGAATTGACCATTCAATGCATTGATTAAATTTATTAAAATCCCATCATATGCAACATCCTGGGGATACAGTAGACAACAAAGGATGGTTCCTACCCTCAGAAAGCTTACATTCTACTGTGAGGAAAAAATAAGAACCTATATAAATCAGTACAAAACAGAGACAAAGTAAATACAGAGTTGTTTTGATTGGGGTTAAAGTACTAAGAACTGGAATGGACAGGAAAGGCTTTGATAAATGGTGATGCATGAGCATTGAAAGGAACATTTCTAAGAAGGCTGAGGTGAAGAGGGAATCCTTTCCTAGCATGTGCAACAGCCTGTGCAAGATCTAGGAGTCTAGGGGATGTCTTATGTGGGGAAATGGTACATTTGACAGTTGGGCTGGTATGTATAAAGTAGGGGAAGGAATAATGTGAAATAGTCAGGAGAGAAGGTTTGGAACCAGAAGTTCTCCCAGTTGAACGGTGGAAAGAAAGCTGGATTTGAAGTTAAAGAGTCTGAGTTCAAATGTGGCCTCTGATGCTTACTAGCTGTGTGATCCTGGGCAAGTCACTTAACCTCTGTGTGCCTCAGTTTCCTCAATTGTAAAATATTGATGATAATAGTATTACTTCTAAGGGTTGTTATAAGTATTGAAAGAAATATTTGTAAAGTACTTAGCATAGTGCCTGGCACAGAATAAGCATTTAATAAATACTTGTTCTCTTCCTTCTTTTCCCCTTAGTCACATAATTTCTTGGGGCGGAGGTTTACTCATTTGTAAAGTGAGGATTTTGACTAAGAGACATCTAATGTCCCTTCCAGATCTAAATCTGTAGTGCTATGATCATGGAGGGTAAAAAAGAATATTTTAGCCTAGAGGCCATATGGAGTAACTGAAGCTTCTTGATTAGAAGAGTGGCATTTTTAGTTATATCAGTTTAGCAGATAAGCATTAAGGAGAGCTTGGAAGCAGAAAGAACAATTGGGAAGGCAGCAGACCAGAGGAGAGTCTAATTCCTTTTTCTTCATCAGAGTCCTTTAGATATTTGAAGACAACTCTCATGTTTTCCTTAAATCTCCTCTTGTTCAGGTTAAACATCCCTAGTTCTTTCTTTCTTTTTCTTTTTTTCCTAGTTCTTTCAGTTATTCCTTTTATGATATGATTTTGAGTCCCCTTACCATTCTGGTCATCTTCCTCTGGATGCCTTCCAGCCCTTCCTAAAATGTGGTGCCTAGAACTGGACAGAGTGCTGTTGATATAATTTGTTCAGGGGGATTAAAGTGGGACTGTCCCTTCCCAAATGTAGGGATTATAATTCCCTTAATGTTTCCTAAGAACAGTCATACTATTGACTCGTTAAGCTTGAAGTTTATGAAAAGCCCCCATTGTTTTTCACATGAACTGATGACTTATCCCTGAAGCTCCACTATGGGACTGTCACGTAATCCATTCAGTTTAATGCATTATATCAGTGTTCAACTGCAAATTCCCTCCCTTCCCCCTAAAACGTATGACTTTGAGCTATCACTTTGTATGAATAAATTCCAGATCCTTTCCCAAAAGTAAGCCTTGACGAGGGGGAAAGGGAGACCATGAGGTAATTGAGAACCTGGAGAGGAGGAAAGAGGCCAGGAGCAGTAAAGGCAAACTTTAATGATCCTAATTTTATTTAGAATTAGAGTTGCTTTCTCCAGATGGTAAGACATGGAAAATATTCCTCTCTCTGCATTTACCTTCTTGGAAAATTATATATACATATGCACATATATAGACATTTGTATGTGTTTGTGTATAAATAAAATTGAGTTCCTTATAACTAACTCAATATTCCAATTTTGACCAGATATCTTGTAACTGTGGTATAACAGTGAAATGAGGGTGGTAAATTGAATGAATGAGTGTTGTTTGAGGACATGTTTCAAACCATCTCCCTATCATATTGGCTTTTGAGAATCTATACTATTTAGACATAAAGCTCTGGTTTCTGAAAGGACTTAAGGGTGAGGGTGGAACGGTCCTCCATGATCTTTAGGATCTAATGTATCCCTGTGTTGAAAGTCCCACCGTGGCATAGTAGAATGAAAGCTTGTCTTGTAAAGATAACCTGGATTTGTTTCCTGCCTCTGATACATGCTGTCTGTGCAACCATGGACAAATCATTTCATTCTTCAGTGCCATGGGCAATTCTGTTAGTTGTAAAGAAGATGCTTGTCTGCTTTGGAGGGGAGGAAATTTTCTCAGTGGGTGTTTTATATGCTGATGAAATCACAGGCTTGGTTTGCCTTCTTCCCTCCTCCCCTCAATGTAGAGGAAGTTGGGCCAGATGTATGAAGGCAGGATTAGTAGATGTCAGAAGGTTCAAAAGAAGATATATTGGTCATACATGCCCAGATAATCAAGCTTGTTTGAGCAAAAACAAGTCCATTCCTGTGTATAGACTAATCAAAGTAGCTCAGATTGTTTTTGGTCTTTGGTCCTTCAGCTGTGCCTGCTGAGATTACCTGGGTTTTGTAATGCTTGGTGCCAGAAAGTAGGTATCTTGCCAGCAGGAATCAACACAGCCTTATCATTCCATTTCAGCAGGTCTGCTGGACAGCATTTGGATGTCTTGAAATTTGGATAATTTCCATTCCAGAACCTGGGGTTCCTGTTACATCCATCTTGCCCTTGACCCACATTTCTTCCTATTAGTCTCTTTACTGGACCAGGGGCACATCAATATCATGGTCTCTCTGTCTATGGCTCTGGACCAAATGCAGTAATTTAATCTTGTCCAAAGATATCTCCTGCCTACATCTGAACTTGATCTGGTAGTTGTCCCTCTTCTAAATTGGTAACAGATCCTGAATCACTTACTGCCTTGAAGTGGGGGACAGTGAAGACTGAAGAAATCTTGCAGATTTGTGACCAAATAGAAACCCTGATGCTTCAGGCATCATGACATTCATATTCATCATCATATGTGGGTTGCATTTGAATTTTAGAATGTATAGCATCTTAGAGATTATCTTGTTTTACTCTCCTCTCTTTGAGACAAGGAGACTGAAGCTCAGAGGTTGAGAGATCTGGCCAAAGCAGAGCCAAAACTTAAAACACAGTCTTCTAACTTTAAGGCTTCTATGTTTTTTCTTTTTGTAGAAAAGATCATGTGTCTGTGTGAAAAGAGGTACACTTGTGTCATATTGTATCTTGTAAACCATTCACTGGGAGCTTGTGATGGAGGCTCCTTCCATGCAGCCCAGGCCAACAAAGGTTACTTCTCTGCCATTAGTAGTCATTGTTGGGGTGGAGTCAAGATGGTGGTGTAGAAGCAGGAAAACACCTTGAGCACCCCCCATAACCACCTCAAATACCTAGAAAATATGACTCTAAACAAATTTTAGAACTCCAGAACCCACAAAGTGACTGAGAAACAAATCTCCCACTGAAGGCAACCCAGCAGGTGGACAGGAAGGGTTCATTGTAGCACACTGGGAGCCTAGTCCAGCCCTACATGAGCCATGGTCTTAGCCCCAGGGCAGCCCAATCAGCTCAGCTGGAATATTTGGGAAAGTGGATCACCAGCAGCTGTGGTGGTTTCTAGAATTATTAACCCATAAATGCCAAAGACAAAATGAAAGGTCAGTGGAACTCAGCTGAATTGGGGGGAGGGAGGGATGGAGGAGCAGGTCCAGGCCTCTGCCCCCAGAGCCAGAAGCAGCAGAAGTGGTGGCCATGCAGCCACCTGCATGTGGCTGCTTGAGAGCTCCTGGCATGCAGATTGCAGGGGGAGGCGCAAATGATCATTCAGAGGCTAAGTGCTCTTGTCTTAACCTGCCTGGATTGGGATTGTGGTCTTGCATGGTGGTCGTGAGGTGCGACCAGTGAGCCAAAGCTGGTGGAGGCTGTAGAGATGGCAGCCTCCTAATAGCTCCAGCAGCTGCAAAAACCCCAGTGATTTGGGACAAAGCTCTCCCCTCTGGAAGCAGAGTTCTACTGTGGCAAAGAAGTCAAAAGTCAAGTTAATTGACTGGCAACATGAGCAGGCAAAGGAAGCAAAGCAAGCGCAGCAGTCCAACTTTAGATTCTTTTTTGGGGGGACAAAAAGGATCAAAACATGGAACAGGAGGAAGACAACACAGTCAGAACTCCTGCACCAAAAGCTTCCAAGAAAAATATGAACTGGTTACAGGCCATGGAGGAGCTTAAGAAGGATTTTGAAAACCGAATAAGAGAAATGGAAGAAAAATTGGGAAGAAAATGAGAATGATGCAAGAAAATCATGAAAAGAGAGTCAGCAGCCTGACTAAAGAAAATAACACCTTAAAAATAGATGAACTCAAATGGAAAAAGAGGCCCAAAAAGCCAATGAAGAGAATGCCTTATAAAGTTGAATTTGTCAGATGGAAAAAGAATCTCAAAAGCTTACTGAAGAGAATAATTCCTTCAGAATTAGAATGAAGTGAATGATTTTATGAGAAATCAAGATACTATTAAACAGATCCAAACAAATGAAAAAAACGAAGGCAATGTGAAATATCTCATTGAAAAAACCACTGACCTGGAAAATAGATCCAGGAGAGACAATTTAAAGATTATTGGACTACCAGAAAGCCATTATCAAAAAAAGAACCTACAAATCATCCTTCAAGAAATTCTCAAGGAGAATTGCCCTCGTATCTTAGAACCAGAGGGCAAAATAGAAATTGAAAGAATTCACCCAATCACCTCTTGAAAAAGGTCCCCAAAAGAAAACTTCTAGAATTGTTATAGCCAGTTTCTGGAGTTCCCAGATCAAGGAGAAAATATTACAAGCTGCCAAGAAGAAAAAACTTGTATATTGTGGCAACACATTTAGGATAACCCAGGATCTGGCAGCTTCTACATTAAGGGATTGAAGGGCCTGGAATATGATATTTCAGAGATCAAAGGAGCCAGGATTAAAACCAAGAATCACCTACTCAGCAAAATTGAGTATAATATTTCAGGGGAAAATATGGTCATTCCATGAGGTGGAGGACTTTCAAGCGTTCTTGATGAAAAAATCAGAGCTGAATAGAAAGTTTGTCATTCAAATACAAGAAGCAAGAGAAGCATGAGAAGGTAAACAGGGAAAAGAAATCATAAGGAACTTATCAAAGTTGGACTAGTTATATGCCAACATGGAAAAATGATCATTGTAACTTATGAAACTTTTCTCAGTATGAGGATAGTTGAAGGGAAATAAATGTATATATATATATGTATATGTATACATACACATATGTCTATATAGGAGGGTATATATGTATATGAATACATATGTGAATGTGTATATGTATGTGTACATAGACAGGACACAGAATCAATTGAATAGGAAGAAATGATATTTAAAGGGTAAAATTGAGAGGTGGGAGAGGAATATAATGAGAGGAGGCAGGGAAAGACAGAATGGTGTTAATTATCTCATATAGAAGAGGCAAGGGATAACTGTTACAATGGAGGGGAAGAACAGGAAGGCAAAAGTCAGAGGGATGATGGGGGAGTTTATAGGAGACAGCAGATTGGGGGGGCTATACAGTGGGATCGCTGTTTTGGGGTGGTGGGTAGGGGAAAGACGGGGAGAAAATTTGTAACTCAAAATCTTGTGGAAATGAATGACATAAACTAAAAATAAACAAAAGTTAATTATAAAAAAAGTAGTGCTTGTCAAAGGCATGGGGCCCTTCATTCCTGCTGACGTCTCTTCTGTCCTTGGGTCACTGTGGGCTGCTCAGCTCCAGAGGCTTGGCCACTTAGCCTATTCTGATAAGGCAAGGCATCTGCCTGGCCTTTGAATTTAAAATATATTTAGATAATGCAGATTTAGAAAGTCAGATGTTTTGTTTGTAGTTCTAAGAAAGTAGAAAATATCATATATTGTTCTCTGATTACATCTGGCATGTTGGTCTTATCTTCCCAACCAAAATGTGAAGGCCTTAAGTGCAGGGATCGTATCTTAGATTTGTTTTCCCACTCAGTACTTAGCATCATGCTAGATACCTACATCACAGATGTTTGATAAATACATGTGGAATGATTAGTTCCAGGACTGACGAAGCCAAGTTTCATCCTCAAGATCATGGCCTAAGCAAATAGAACCCTTTCAAAATGTGTAGGTCATTCCACACTGGGGAGAATGTAGGGTGAAAATAGGGTGAACAGAGGTCATTCAATTATAGGATTTAGAGCTAGGAGGTACTTTAGAGGTCATTTAGTCTGGCCCCCTCATTTCATAGATGAGAAAATGGAGGTGATGTGGCTTGCTCAATTTTAGGTAGATAGAAAGCAGGAGAATTGGTATTTGAGCTCAAGCCCTATGGCTCCCATTTTATTGATCTCCCTATTTTCTGTGGTCAGAGTCATTGAAATTAATTCCAAGCTATCTTATATTGAACTCTTATTTCCTAGTTAGAGACATGAAACCAGTAAACTGTCTCCTGAATGTTTTATTGGCCACAAAGACTAGGGGAGAGCATATGGAGAGCTCATTGAAACCCATCTATCTATGGAGGGAAAGAGGACGTGTCTTATCATCCCTCCACTTATTATTTCTAACAGAGTGGGTCAAATAGCCCAGACCCTGGGGCCTGAGGGAGGGCAATATATTCAAGTATGCTAAAGTCAGGTTAAGAGACAAGGTCCCTACAGATTTTGACCAGTCACTCAAAGTAAGCCCTAACTGGAAAAGGACTTAGAGGCAATCTGGTCCAGCCAGTTCACTTTACAGATGAGAAAACTTCTGTCCTGGCATCATTGACTTCTTTTTCCAGAAGGTGAAACTCCTTTTGATGGTGTCAGTTTTCTGTTGAGGTGCTGACGGTGATAGGAAATATGTCAGGGCCACGGGTAAGGTATGAGGGATAGAATCATAGAATAAAAGAGGTGGGAAGGATACTACTGATTGGCTGGACCAGCCCTCCCATTTTATAGGTAGGAAAACTAAGACTTAGAAGAGGAAATAACCTTCTCATAGTCATATAGCTAACATGACCAAAGTTCAGGGTAAGGCCGGGAGGCAGATTATAAGAACGTGTGAGATTGCCAGAGCCATAATTATTACATGCTTATACTTGCCTGACTCCAGGGTTAACCCCTGCATGTCCAGAATCCTTTGAGGAAGTTTTTGAGAGGATTTATAATATTAATAATAGAAGCATGATCAATAGGAAATAGGAAAATGGGACATGGGATTTGAATGTTGAAAATAGTGTACTGCTGAACTGATTCACCAAGAGGTTGACAGAGGAAAGGAGAGGAAAATGTAGCCAGTATAGGGATGATATCTTGGGAAAGAATGGAGAGGGGGCATGTGCTTAGAGAGACTGGAGGTTATGTTGAGTATAAAGAACAGTGTTAGGAGGAAATAGGATGAAAACAACTGTGAACATGGAAGTGGAACACTTATAAGTAGTAAAATCAAGAATATAACCATTTTGTGTAGCTGAGGTGGAGGAGAACTGAAAAGAGCTAAGAACTGGAAAATTTGAGTAGTCGAAGGAGTATGCACACACATTTATATACACATGTATACGTTGAAGTCCCCTAGAATGCTGTTATGGAGAGTAAGATTTTTGAGCCAGATACAAACAAGAAAAAAAATGCCCTGGGGGTGGGTATCAATAGATAATGGCCTACAGGATGTGGATTGAACTTTAGATTTGGATAGAGTGAACCTCAAGGGGGAATAGATTGCTGAGTCATAATGATAGGAAAGTGTGGAAGTGGTCATTGGGAGCAAAAAGCATTCATTCTTTCCTTAAGACCAGTGAATTGGAGGTGTGAATGGAAAAGCATCAAGAGAATTAGCTTTCTCTGAGTGTCTGAAGATGGAAAGAGTGAGAAAGGAAAAGACTTAGAAGCAAAATTATTAATTATGTAGCATGAATTCCAGAGAGCACAGTGGAAAGCATCAGGCAGATATGGGGTGGGATGTTGTTGGCTTAGAGTTGTGGGGGATAGGAGTGAAGGAATGGAGAGCAAGTTGTGTACGTTGAGGGCCAGGAGTTCAGAATTACTGGGATGGGGAAAGCATGCATGAGGGGATAGAAATAAAGCCTTTCCTGATCCCCAAGCTATTTCTGTTCTTTCTGGCTCTCAGCCAAATTGCCTTTACATTTATTTTGTATCTACACAAATATATTATGTGGATACAAAATAAATACAATTTATTTTGGCCTTTGATAGAATATAAGTTTTTTGAGGACAGACACTTTTTAAAAATTTTGTCTTTATATCCCTAGCACCTTGCATAGTCCTTGGAACATAGTGGGTTCTTAATAAATGTTTGTTGGTACCCAGTTTTTATCAGTGCCCTTACTAAAATATGGTTTAACCAGGACAGAGTACGGTGGGACTCTCACCTCCCAAGATCTGGGCACTTAAGTAGCCCGACACTACATTATTGTTATTATTATTTTTAACTGCTACACATCACACTGTTATTTCATATTGACCTTACAGTTCACTAAACCCATCCAGATCTTTTTGAGATAAACTGTTGTTTAGCCATGACTCCCCTACCATATTTCACCTCATAATCATCACAGATTTGGGGGAAGTTTTTTTTTTTGCAAAAAAGTAGGGTGTGACTATTATGTGAAGCTTTAAAAAAGTTGTGCCAGTATTACTTTAAAATAATTTATTACTAAACTATCTTTGGTGCAAGATTAGGATGCACAGAATACTTGTGAATATATGTTGAAATTGAATATTGACAATACATGTGTGC
Source organism: Pseudocheirus occidentalis (assembly GCA_028646575.1). Lineage (NCBI taxonomy): Eukaryota > Metazoa > Chordata > Mammalia > Diprotodontia > Pseudocheiridae > Pseudocheirus > Pseudocheirus occidentalis. The sequence continues at coordinate 74,685,850 of CM053598.1, read as the reverse complement.
TGAGAATTCTAGGCTCCCAGCCTGCAATATACGAGAGATAAATGCGTAGCCATATGCCAGTGGTGAATACATTGCTGCTCTGTTTACCCTTTAAACGGCATGAGGAACAGAATTATACTGTGTGACAATTATGCGATGAAAAATTATAAACCAGTTTTTGGACTCGCCAAAAACAGGGTACAACAATTATGTGGTGGTGACTATTATGTGGTAAAATTCAGTATCTCACAGAGCTGATATTTTGAAGTCAAGTATAAGGCTTTTAATTTATTCTTCCTATTAAGTAGCATTGTGTTAAACCCTATGTTCTAGAATGTCAAGACCTTTTTCAAAACTCATGTTTTTTGATCTGCAAGTTTGATAAACATGCCATTTCCACCTTTAACCAAGCCATTGATGTACTTTTACAAATTGTACCACACGGGGCCAAGCACCAATCCTGAGCAGAGTGCCTCATTTTCCTACCCTTCATTTGTTCCTTCACTTTATTCATTCATTCACCTATCATGAAGTAGGTGCCAATTTTGATCCAGGCACCATGCTAGGTACTAGAGGTGGATTAAAAACAACATAGCACTTAGTGCAAGGACTGCCTTTTTGAATTCTAATTCAAAAATGTGAAAGCCAAACATGTTTAAAAAAAAACCCAAAGGATTGAGTTTTCAGTGCTTAACCAGTTTTTTCACTTCTGCTTTCCTTGAAATCTATCACTTTCTGCTATCAGTTTTCCATTACTAGATGCCATTTTAGAGAAAATTGGCATATTTTATATGCCCTGAAGGTTTGCCAGATCCAATTCTTTATAACAAGTCAACATGAGAAGCTTTCTGTATTTTTTAAAAGACTTTTGCAAGGGGAAATGTGCTTTTTTATGCATCTATGGAGACTTAAAGCCAACAGTGAACTTGTAGTCACCTGATGTTGCAGCATTCAATTCCGTAAAGGGTCAAAAGGGAAAGAATTTTAAATTATCTCAGCCCACATTCTATTCACAAAATTTATTTCACAAGACTCAGACTATTAAGCAATGAAAGCATAGGCAGGGCTTGGAAAAACCAATGGTCTGTATTGTAAAGAGCTAGCATTCTGTTTGACTTTTTTAATATGCCCCTCCCCACCATGATTTCAATACCCACATACTATTACTTACAGAGAACACGAGACTAAAAATTATATTGAATGAATACAATGTTGGATGTCAGTTTTTAATTTCAACTGAAAACTAGTCACTGTGGTTTAGTAGAAAGCATGTTAGACTGGGCTTCAGGCAGCTTTGGGTAGATCAATTCACTTTCCCAGGCCTTAATTTCCCCCACTGTAAAATGATTCCTTCTAGTTCTTACATTGTATCCCTAACCCAAAAATCATCACCAAAAGGCTCCTGAAGGCATTGAGGGCAGCTAAGTGGTTCAGTGGATAGAGTGCCAGACATGGTATCAGGAAGACCTGAGTTCAAATCTTGCCTTAGACACCTACCAGCTGTGTGGCCTTGGGTGAGTCATTTAGCCTCTGTTTGCCTTTGTTCATCTAAAAAATAGAAACTATGATAGTATCTATCCTTTGTGGTTGTTGTGAGGACAAAATGAGATATTTGCCAAGCCCTTTGCCAACCTTAAAGCACTATATAAAGGCTAGCTATCATTATCATTGTCATTATCACTTTACTATTATGTTCCTAGTGACACATGTATTTGTGTCTATGTCTCAGCTGATGCATGACATTTTTAATGATTGAATATTTTGAATGATGACTTCTTCAAAGTTAATGATCTGTATTATGCTTTAAGCATAACTCAGCTCACTGAGTAAGAGGAAAATATATTTTAAATGACATATTTTTCCAAGAATTGACTTGGGGGAGACACTTGATTTTATCTAGTGTTTTGAACTTAGTGAATTGCAAAGTGCTCTTTGTCATATATAAAAACACAGACGAATATGTTCACCTGGAAGAAAAACAAATAGCAAATTTGTCAACTTGGATGCAGTTTGCATTTTTGCTGAGGCTAATCATGTTTATTGTAATTAAAATAACCTCCCTTCATTAAAAGCATCAATGCTTATGAACTAATTTTGAATTCTCACAAGTGTGTTTGAGTGTCATCCAGATTGTATTTCACAGTAGGGACAATGCATCAGCTAACCTTCAGATACCATAATCATTGATTCCCAATTTTTCTTCTGGTTGCAAAGTACTGTATGTGGTTGATTTTTGCAACATTTCCATTTAAGAGATGCTATATAACCTATATTTATTCATTAAAGTTTATTCAATTACTCTCAGACCCTGGGACCATAATATCTTAGGACTGGAAGCTACATCAAAGATTATTGATTTGAAAATTTTATGAGAATTTCACAGAAATCCTTGAGATAAGTGGAGACACCATGATGTATCCTAAGACCAAACTTGTAAATTCCTACCAGGGTCTTTGTTCAGTTGTGTCTGACTCTTTGTGACCCTATTTGGCGTTTTCTTAGTAAAGATACTGGAGTGGTTTGCCACTTCCTTCTCCAGCTCATTTTACAGATGAAGAAACTGAGGCAAATATGGTTAAGTGACTTGTCCAGGGCCACACAGCTATTAAGTGTCTGAGGTTGGATTTGAAGTCAGGAAGATGAGTCTTCCTGACCCTAGACCCAGTACTCTTATCTACTGTTTCACGTAGCCTCCCAACTTAAACTAAAAAGTGATTATGATTATATATAGAGGCATAAGCAGAACTATCATTAATTTGCTAATTGTTCTCTGATATGGACATTAGCTACAGTTTGGTCTATAGTAGCAAGTATGATCTACAATAGATAGCATTAGCTTGTTTGTCCATATTTGTTTGAATGTTGTCTCCCCTGTTCGCCTATGAGCTCCTCAGAGACTGGGGGATTGACTGTCTTTTGATTTTCTTTGCATCCCCTGAGCTCAACACAGTGCCTCATAGTACATAATAGGTGCTCAATGGAAGTTTATTAACTGACTGGAGTCAGAGAGTATCTCAGACAATGGGAACTTAAACATCTAAGAACTGACCCAGAAATCTTTTTATGCAAGTAAAATGCTGAAAAGAAGGACGTTATGAGCTGTTATTTGGGGTGGGGGAGGGTTGACTACTCTGACCTGGATTAAAATCTAGCATTTGACCAGAATTTCTAAAGAAATGTATTTCCTCAGTGAAATGTGGAATAACCTGGAATTCCAAGAGAGCTCATGAAATATCATTAGGAAACCTCCTTTGAAATCTCGTTTTCTTTTTTCTTCTTTTTTATGTTCTTTTTATGTTCCACTTTCCATCCTTGCAATGGGCAAAATAATCAGTATCTACAATCCTGGGATGATTGCTTGTGGGTCTTGTTTTTTTCCTTCATAAAATTTTCGAGTCATTTTAAGAGATGCTAGAAATTGTGGTATAAAACGCCACTTAGAAAGGATTATAACAGCCTTCGACTTATTGGTTCTGAAGAATCTGCTGTTATGGAAATTGCTTACAGAGGGAAAACAAAATCAACTGAACTCCTCTCCCTGAGAGGGTAACCCCATGGCTTTGCTCCTCCCTCTCCCATCCCTCTGTACTTCCCCCCCCCAGCCTCCTTGGAGGAGAAGGAGGATTTGAGGGAACATTGCACTTTGGCAGGAGGAGGGAGGATTTTTCATGGGTAGTTGAATTCTCAGAGGTTCACACTAGTATTGGATAGTGCAAACAGCTGTGGACCTGAAGTTATAAGACTTGGATTCAAATCCTCTCTTTGCCATTTAATTCCTTGTAACCTTGGGCAAGTCACTTCAGTTCTTTGGGGCTGTAGAAGGATGTTGATAGCAAAGCAAACTTTGGTGATGCCTTGTTTCCATTCCAGTCCAGATATTTGATCATTGTTTGTCTCACATTCTATTTTGTGGAATCACACCATATTTAAGTTTTTTCTCTGCCCATTAAGAGAGGTTAGGCTCTGCAGTTATGTTCTGTTTCTGACTACAAATATGTCCATTTTCTACTTTGCCCCTGCCTCAAAACTTATTTTTTTAGCATAGGGACTGAGGGTTCTGGGTTAGGGTTCTGGATGGTTAACCATTGCTTTTTTCAGTGCTGATGAAGATCCACAAGGTTCTTTTATCCATTTGTCTGTTTCAGGGTGGGATCAATCAATCCAGAGCCATGAAGGTATTCTATTCTGTAACATCAAATCAAGAGATACTTGATGTGTGCCTTCTGTGTTTAAGGTTCTATGCAAGGAACTTTGGGTCATACAAAGAGGAAAAGAAATATGGCCTCTAACTTGAAGGAACTATTCAATCCTTTTGAGTCTGGTTAGAGGGTCAGAACATAGATATATAAAAATGTAATTTTGACTATAAGACATTGGAGGAGATGGCACAGGGTAGTACCTGATACCCACTCAGCAGTGGAAGCAATAAGGACAGTGAGCTTAGAGTATAGACAGCTCATTAAGGGCTGGAGGAATCCAGGAAGGCTTCATAGGGAAAAGGCTCGAGCTGGGCCTTGAAGAATATGTAGGATTTGGCCATTTGGAGCACTGGGGACAGATACAAATAAGGACAAGGAAATAGGAAAGTATAGAAGAGCATGTTTGATTGGCAGGGATCATATGTGTCTGAATGGAAAGTCACATAGATAATAGTAGGACCTAAGGTTGAGGACAGATTGTGGAGAGCCTTGAATGTAAGGCAATTGAAATTACCCTGTAGGAAATAGAGTCCATGATAATCTTTGCTTTGTATCCAAGTTGATTTATAGCTACAGTATGTCATATTGAATAGAAGGATACTTTATGACAAGATTCAGTCCTTATTCAGGGAAAGATTATCCCATCACCTTTCCAGGACTGAGCAACTATTTATCACTGGGCTCTTCCTTCCATTTGACCTGCCTCCCACCTCCTCTGGCTCTCTCTCTCTCTCTTGCCCCATCCTCTGTAGAGTTAGGGAACAAATGGTCCTCATTCTCTTTATCAGCTCTTTAGAGATTCAAGAAAAAGTAATGAAGCTCCTCCTCCTACTTTCTGGAGGCTACTCCTGCTTTCTCTTTTTTAGGTTGTAGAATTCCAATTTTCCCCAGTTGGTTTTCATTGGTAAAAGTAATGCCCTAATGTACTTGCTTTTTTAACTTTTTTTGGAGGGAAACTGGGGTTAAATGACTTGCCTGAGGTCACACCACACAGCTGGCTTTTGGGTAGAGTGTCTGAATCCAGATTTGAACTCAGGTCCTTCTGACTCCAAGGCCAGTGCTCTATTGACTGCACCACCTAGCTGCCCCTGTAGTTTCTTTTTAAGATTATCCCAGGCCACTGCTAACTTGACTAAGAGATAGAAAAAAAGCTTTTAGAGGTGGATGAAGGAGACAGCACGTGAAAAGAAGGACCATATTTCCTAATGTTTCTTCCCTCTCTGCTATTTGTATTTTTCTACTGCTTATTTGTAAAGTCAAAGTCTACTCTAAAATCTAGTGATTGGACAGAGTTCAGGTGTCTCATATACATTAGCCCCTCAAGAAATTAAGCAACTGCATAACTATCTTTGATATATTGTCTGTGGGATGTGCCAATGGGAAGCCCAAAGGGAGAAGCAATATGACATACTGGGAAGAACTCTGGACCAGCTGGTTCAAAAAACCTGGGGTCTAGTTTTGACTCTTCCACTAACTAGCTTTGTGACCATAAGGCAAGCCACTGAACCTCCTTGGGCCTGTTTTATCACCTGTAAAATAGGGATCCCAACATCTTCTCTTGCCTAACTCAAAGATGATCTATTCAAAAAGTCATTGAAAATATTAAAAATGTAAGGTAAGAGGGATGGCGAAAATATATTTATGTTTTTAATGGACCAATGGCATTAAATTACACAAACATAAAATGTCACAACTGAAAAGGACCCTACAATTCTTCCAGTCTAATGAAATAGAGCTCTGGGGTTCTTGTGGATTTTGGTGCGTAAACAGTGGCAGCTAGAGCTGTTTTCCTTAGTTAAGATTCACCTGTCAAGTGTGTAAAGAGAACAGGTTTCTCTCCCAGGCTTTCTCAGCTCATTCACTGGCACTGGAACTGACTTGCTTTCTGCTCACATGAAGCCTATGCAATCACATTAAATCTCCTAGGAGGCAGGATAGGATGATTCAGTAGGACACCATGACACCCTTCCATTTTTCCTCTTCTTCCCAGCGAATTGGCTACAAACCTGTCCTCTTGCTTGTCTCCCTGGGTTTCTCTTTCTCTCTTTTTCCTTTCCCCCTCCCTCTGGCCTTGAGGAAGCAGGCAGATGGGAGTGAATGTCACATTTGCAGACACCTCGCCCACATTGCACATGGCAGGGACACATGCTGAAGGTTCCTCCCCCCTCTCTGTCCTCCCCCACAACTTCTTACTTATCTTCTTAGGCCAAGAGAGTCATTCAGACCCAAGACCCCACTGTCCAACCTGAAAGGGATATAGCAAGAATGTGGGCTTCTCCATAGCCCTCAACTCCTTTTTTTCTTGCCAACAGGGAATTTTGTTATTCATAGCAATACTTTTTGTGGTACCCAAAACTGGAAACAGTATATACCCATCATTTGGGGGAGTGGCCAGATAACTGTGGCATATGAATTGGAGTGGAATATTATCGCATCAGTAGGGGATAGTGACGGGACCTGTGATTTTAGTACAAGAAGGAACTCCCGGGTGAGGAAACTTATCGATACAGGGAGACATGGTCTCTGCAATTTATAGTCTCAGAGAGTGGTCTGAGGCACTAAGAAGTTAAGTCACTTGCCTGGGGTCTCACAGCCAGTTAGGTGTCAGAGGTGGAATTTGAGCCCAGGCCTTCCTGACTTCAAGGTTGGCTCTCTATCCATCATTATAAATGACAAAGACGAAAAAATTCAGAGGAATACAGGAAGCCTTGTGTGACTGATACATGATAAAGTGAGTAGCTCAGAACATTATCACATCCATTAATCATTAAGCATTTATTAAGCACCTACCATGTGCCAGGTTCTGTGCTAAGTACTGGGGATATAAAAAGAGGTAAGAGACAGCCCCTTGCCCTCAAGGAGCTCACAAGAACATTAAACCAAAAGCAAAATGTTGAATGATTATAAATACCAGTTTGGCCCCAGAGACTTTTTTGTGGGGTGAAGATCGGCCATGCCTATTATTTTATTAGTATAGACGGCTCTTAGGGAGGAGACTTCCAATAATGCAAACCAGCCTCAGCTCTGCTGAGGGTCCAGGCTGATGGCACACAGCCAGCGTGTACCAGAAGTACAACTTCAACCAAGCTCTAGGTCTTCTTGACATTCAAGTTGGCTAACTACTTTATCATGCTGCTCCAGAGATAAGATGATGAAATAATTGCATGTCTCTCCTTAGGTAAAGTTGTGAAGTATTGTGGGAGAAGAATGTTGAATATGATGTCTAATGGTATTGCTGTATCCTCAGCCTTGCTTTATAGTCTCTATTTGTTACTAAACAGGGTGATCCTAGGCAGAATGGCGGAGCAATATGTGGAAACTACTGGGATAGAAAAACTATAGAAATGAATATTTTTTGAGCGAATTTTGTATTGGTGAAAGTTTCTAGAGTGGCAAGAACATAAAGAGGGTAGGAAGGAAGCTGCAAGTATGAAGAAAACTCCCCTTACCAATCAAATATGATATTCCTTTCCAAATGAATCTTAATTCCTTCCCCCATTAGCTATCCAGAATGCCAGGTAAAGAATTTAATGGGATGATATATCAAGTTCCTTTCAGTTCTGAATCTCACTTATTCTTTGGTCAGTTATACTAAGCATGGCTGAAGGAACTACACTACATAGATGGTCGATTTAGCTTTCTCAGATTTCTGCCCCATTCCATAATATTGAAGAAGTATTCTCAGCTTCACTTTCTATGATAGAAGTGATATCCTAGCTATCCTCCCTACCCCACTGCAAGTTAGACTCACTTTTCCTCAAAAAGTATGGAGATCTTTACTGAGACTCATTTGTCTTGAAAGATTATGAGCTCATATCCTCATTGCCTATGTATAGTTCAGCTATAAGGAACTCCTGAGGCCATCTGATGTTTGGCTGGTAGGTCATGATAGGTAATTCAGGCAAGGGAACTTTATGCAGCTATATCTATTGGAGGTGTCCCCAATTCCTGTTCTTATTATAATAGACTTTGCTTGTGATAACCAAGTAAATCTCTTTTTGCTGTTGAAGTGTCTCATTTTGTTCCAATATCAAACCTAAGCTACTACGGGACTGACCTGCATATAAGGCCCAGTCCAGAACACTTACCTACTGGACAGTATTAGTGTCAGAGGAAGAGAACTCATTCATGCCGACCAAATCATGGAGAAAATAAAAATTGGAAACAATATGGGGTTAGACTAAGATGGCTTCCGAGGTCCTTTCCATCCCTTGGTTTATTATCCTATCATCTTCCAGGCTTCTGTCTGTGGATATTGAAGAACTGGCCTCTTCTGTTTCCCTTTCTTTTATTTGTTCATCTGTTCATTCAACAGCAAACATTTATGAAGCACCTACTATGTGGAAGACACTCTTCTGAGTGCTGGGGAAGCAAAGATGAAAATGATGGAGTCCCTGGAGTCCCTTACGGTTTTGATTGTTTCCCTGGGAGGTGGTGCAGGTGGGATATGACATGAACACAGATAAGGACAATACAAATGAGTCAGGAAAGAGGCCTGGACAAAATGCTTTAGGACCATCTGAGAAGGGAGAGAAGGCTTTCAGCTGGGTGATGTTTGCTCCGGCTATTTACTGACCACATTCTGCTGGGTCACATTTATCATCGAGGAGACAGGAGAGTGGGGAAAGGGGATGAGGGCGATAACACCAGGCCAGGTTTGTTAAGGATAGACATTTTTTAGCCAAAATAATATTTAAAACTCATGGAGTGCCCTAATTAAATATTTAGCCCTGTCAGAGCAAGCACTCGAAAACACTTCAGTCAAGCTGCCGTGGGTGAGTACTTTCAGGGAAATGTTAGCTGGAGTCAGAAGGATTTTATACCGTCCCCTGATTCACCCCCACTCCCCACCCCAACTGCACACACATGGCCTCTGCTTTAGAGCAGGCATGTATTTGATGGTGTGCTCTCTGGCTCTCATTGACTATATACTGGAGAGGAAAGATGAAAACTCTAGCTTTAGATTTGGGTCAGATTGTGAATTTCCCTTGAAAAACTGCTTGGGTTGAAGCCTCATGAGGAAGAAAGGCCTTTCATGTTCAAGGGGTGAGTTAATTCTTCTGCACTCTTTCTCCTGTGCAATAGACTACTACCAACAAAGCCTGCTCAAGCCAATGAAAAGCAGAGCAAAACTGGTCCATAAGGACTTGAAATGAAGTTAATTTGTGGTTTTAATCTACTGTTAAACTGCTAACCCACTATTAATTAATTATTGCTATTAATTAATACAATTAATTAAAGGTGCGTAGTTCCAGTTTGGTTTTTTGTTTCCAGGCACCATTTCAGACTTCTTTTGTCACTGATTCCTTAAAGATTAGAGGCAATCAATACATGTTATGTCAAGGCAGTTTGAACTTTCAAATTCTCTACTACACATGTATCATCTATATCTAATTGCTTACTTTCTTGGGGGGGGTAAGGAGGGAGATGGAGAGAGAATTTGAAACTCAAAGTTTCATAAACAAATGTTAAAAATTGTTTTTACTGAGACTCTAACATTGTACACTGGTTAGATCCCTGCTGAGCCATTTTCAGTTCAACAGATATTTACTAGAATGTCTATTACATCCAGGGGCTAGTGCTAGGATGATTGAAGATGAACAGGATATGATCCCGGTCCTCAAGCAACTTCCATTCTAGCTTATTTCCCTAGTGTTTATATGCTAGATATATAGCTCAGTATATGGAAACTGCTCAGTACGTGGCATAATGAAAAGACCACTGGATAGGGAAGTCAGGCTAACGTGAGCCCTATGAGTCTTAGCTTCCCCCTTTGTAAAATGAGGGGATTGGACGTGACCTCTAAGGTTCCTTCCTTAGATAGAGTTCCTCTATTTATTTGTACATCTGTTGTTTTTTTTTTGCTTTTTTTTTTTGGAGGGCAGTTGGGGTTAAGTGACTTGCCCAAGGTCACACGGCTAGTTTTTGTGTCAAGTGTCTGGGGCTGGATTTGAACTCAGGTCCTCCTGACTGCAGGGCCGGTGCTCTATTCACTGCGCCACGTAGCCACCCCTTGTACATCTGTTTTATCCCCCTACATCAAGAATTTTTAATCTGAGGTCCACCCTCTCCCAAGAGGACCATGGACAGATAGATTTCATGGGGTACATGAACTTGGAATTTTTAATATTTAGATAACTATATTTTAATATAATTGGTTTCCTTTGTAATCCTATGTATTTTATTTTATACATTAAAAAATATTACTGTTACAGGCTTTATCAGCTTGCCGAGGGAGTCCATGAGAAACAAAAAGGGTTTAGGACCTGCACTGAACTCTAAGCTCCTTATGGGAGATGCTGTATCTAAGTCACTTTTCTATCTCCCCCTGTGCTGAGCACAGGGCTCCACAGGAAAAAGGTACTTGTTAAGTATTTATTGAATTTCAAAACCTGATTTGGTGAAAATAGGGGATATCTCAGCCTTTCGCATGTTCTCTAGAGAGGAATAATGCTGATGTAGGTTCTTGGTATGAAGAGGCAGTGGGGGGCTGGATTTGGATTCCAAGCATCTGGGTTCAAATCCTGGCTCCGCTCTTAATTCTCTGTATAACCTTGAGTGCTTTACTTATCTCCTGGCCCTAATTTTCCCCTCTGTAAAACAAAGAGTCAGACTAGATGATCTAAGGAACTTTCTAGCTCTGACCTCCCATGATTCTAGCTAATGATATCAAATGATCATCTCTACCCTATCTCACCCCAGCATCCTTATGGTCCACATGGGGAAAGACTGTGCTGCCCTCACTATCAAAACCAGTGGGGATTGTCTATCCCCATTCACCTGTCGCATCACCTGTAGCAAATGCTATTATAAGCAAAGGGTGGTGAGCCAGGGAGCCTGAAGAGCAGGCAGTCTAGCCACCAACTGGCAGTGTAGAAGAGGAGAACCTACTATATAGATGAAACTCACAACATTGAATCATAGAAAATAATTTGAGACTGTACATTTGGGCTAATTTTCTTTTTCTTTTTTTTTTCTTCTTCACCTCTGCCATTCTCCTCCCTAACCCCCACAAATGGTAATTAACAGATAATTACCTGGCAAATGGTAATTTGCTTGAAGACTTCCAGAGAGAAGAAAATCACCTTCCCTCCAAGCAGCCGGTTCCCCTTTTGGATAACTCTCATTGTTAGGAAATTTTTCTTACCTCAAAACTGCATTTGTCTCTTTGCTACTTCTACTCCCATTGTTCCTCACTCTGTCTGCTGAGATCAAACTGAATAAGTCAAATTCCTCTTCCATGGGAAAGCCATTCAAATTCTTAAAGATAGCCATCATGTCCTTCTTAAATAGTCTCTTTTCCAGGCTAAACATTCCCAGTTCTTTCAAATGATCCTCACATGGAATGTTCTCATGGCCTTTCACCATCTCCAATTGCCTTCCTCTTAGACACCTCCAGCTTATCAGAGTCTTTGCTAAAATATGGCACCTGGACCTATATAGAATATACTAATCATAGTCAGAGAAGAGTGTAGTGGGTCTGCCACCTCTCTAGTCCTGGACACTATACTTCTCTTAATGTAGCCAAAAATTGTGCTATTTTTTTTTTGGCTGCCATATTCAGCCACTGATTATTTCTGTTTAAGTTTTACTATGCCAAAGCCCTCAGATCTTTTTTCAGATGAAGTGCTGTCTGGTCATGCCTCCTTTAGTCTTTACTTATGGAGTTGATTTTTTAAAAAATTCAACTGTAAGTTTTAATATTTATTCCTGTTAATTGTATCTTATTAGATTCAGCCCAACATCCTACCCTACTGAGATCTGTTTATATACTGATTTTGTCATCCAACATGTTAGCTTTTTCTTCCTGACTTTTCCATCTTCAGATTTGATAAGGTCACCATTTATGACTTTCTCAAAGTTACTGATAAAAATGCAAAACAGCCCAGGTCAGGTACAGATTACTAGGAAACCTTCTGAATTAGTATAAACCATTAATGAGTGACTACTCTTGGAGTAGTTTCCAATCTTCCTAACTCTACTATCACCTAGCCCACATTTTTCTTCTCTTGTTTACAAAAATAGCATGACTGACTTTACCAAATGCTTCGCTAAAATCTAAGTAAACTATTTATATATCATTTGCCTCATCTACTGGCTTACTCATCCTAAAAAAAAATACAGGAAAGGTGACTAGTCTTTCTTGAACTGTTTTAATGCAACCAAGTTGGGTCTTCAGATTCACTGCTTGTTTTAGAGATTCACTAAATAGAATTTTTCCAGGAATAGAAGTTCAATTCACTGGCCTATAGCTTGCAAATCCCATTTTCTTCCCTATTATTGAAAACCAGGGCATTTGTCCAGTCCTGTGGCCCTGGTCCCCATCTCCACAACCTTTCAAAGATCACTAGAAGGGGTTCAGAATTCACATCAGTGTGGTCACTTCCCTGCTGAATCATTTCCAATTCAACAAATACTTCCTGAGTGTCTACTATATGTAGAGCTCTGTGCTAAAGGAATTTAAAGATGAATTTTACATAAACCATGTCCTCAAGAACTTACTGATTAGCATAATTCTATAGTATTTATTTAGTAGAACTCCCATTTACCCAGTCAGAGGCATGCAAGATTCTCCACAACGAAAAGACCATTCGATAGGAAAGTCAAGAGACATGACTAATAAAACTCACTGGCTCAGTGACCTCAGGCTGGTCATTTTATACCTCTGGGGCCTCATCCCGCTCCAGTGTAAAATGAGAGGTTTAGATTTGATAACCTGTGAGTTTTCTTCCTGCTCTAAGATCCTATGCTTTTAGAGGGTGGCATGCGTACGTGCGTGCGTGCATGCGTGTGTGTGTGTGTGTGTGTGTGTGTGTGTGTGTGTGTGTATCTGGGTCTGAGATAAGGATTTTCAGGAATGGGGAGTCAGAGTGGTACAGTGGAAAGGGTTTGGAGGTAGAAGACCAGTGTTCAAATCCCAGCTCTGCTACCTTAAGGAAATTATTGAAATGTCCCTGGGTGTCAGTTTTTTTTTTTATCTGTCACAAGGTGTGGGGGCAGGAAATGTATAACCTAACGTCCCAACTAGGCTATATGGCTATTTACAGAGTTCCAAATTTTCCAGAATAGGATGTGAGAGTAGTATATATTGATTTTATAGAGGAGACATTGGAATGGGAGTCAAGGGATATGAATTCACTTCCCAGGTCAAACTTTGCTATATGATGATGACCTTCAGAAACTCTCTTTACCTATCCGGGCCTCAATTTTTCTTTTAGCCGTTAATAGGAATAATTATGCTTGCCTTGAACACCTTAACCCAGACATCTAAGAAATAAATTAGGTAACACGTTAGAAGGAGTTTGTTTAAGTAAGAGTAGAGCTACCCTAGCCATGAAGACTATGTAGCATTCCCTTCTGTTCTCAGCTCTCAATTTCCTCCTTCCTAAAATGAGAGTTGAACTTGTTCAGTCAGTTTTTAGTCATGTCCAACTCTTCATGACTCCATTTGGGATTTTCTTGGTATTTTTTTTTTTTTGGACGGGGAGGGCAGGACAATTGGAATTAAGTGACTTGCCCAAAGTTACACAGCTAGTAAATGTTAAGTGTCTTAGGTCAGATTTGAACTCAGGTTCTCCTGACTCCAGGCTAGTGTTTTATTCACTGCTCCACCTAGCCACCCTATTTGGGATTTTCTCAGCAAAGGTACTAGAGTAGTTTGCCATTTCCTTCTCCAGCTCATTTTACAAAGAAAGAAACTGAGGCAAACAGGGTTAAGTGACTTGCCCAGGGTCACACAACTATTAAGTGTCTGAGTCCAGATTTGAGCTCAGGAAGATAAGTCTTCCTGACTTAAGACCCGCCGCTCTATCCCTTGTACCATGCGAGTTAGACAAGACTATTTTAAAGGTCTGGCCTAACTCAAAATCCTATGATTCTTGGGGGATGGAGGAGAAAGAGCGTGACTCGTCCAGAATAGCCTGTTCCCAAGCAGTTACCATGATATTTGAGGCAGTGAAATATACTGGAAAGGGTAATGGATTTAGAATTTCAGTACTTGGTTTCTAATCCCAACTCTGCCATTCACTGGCTATGTGACTTTAGGCAAATCACTTTTCTGGGCCTCAGTTCCCTCTGTAAAGTGAGAGCATTGTACTAGCTGATTTCTTGGTTCTCTCACAGCTTGAGATATTGAGACCCTATCCCATGGCTAATGAGAACCTCTATTCAAGATAAATCACAGGGGGCAGCTAGGTGGCACAGTGAATAGAGCACTGGCCCTGGAGTCAGGAGGACCTGAGTTCAAATCCGGCCTCAGACACTTAACACAAAAACTAAACGCGTGACCTTGGGCAAGTCACTTAACCCCAACTGCCCTCCAAAAAAAGCAAAAAAAAAAAGCAAAAAGATAAATCACAGGAACAATCGATTGATTTAGTTTGAAAATTCAAAAGTTTTAACCATTGTAGGGCTAATAAAACTATATGGTGCCCACCCCATTCAATTTCTTCTCTGTATTTTGTTCTCCCTGGTACAAGACTCTAATAACTAAAGAATTAGACTGAACCAGGTCTGTGATAGTATCAAAAAAAGATACTTTATCAATTGGATTATATGAGCAGTAATTGTTCTATAGGAAATCAGCAAGATTATTTTTCTTCTTCCTTGGGTGTCTGTGTTTCATATGATGCATGCTGGAAAGTGAAAGTTTTTTTTTTTAATTATTGGTAAAGAATCAGAGTCAAGTAATTTTTCATTGTTCATCCATGCCCCACCACTCAATGTTTTCTCCATTTTGCTCCCCTCCCCCAAAGATAAAGCACTCTGAAAAATATTTCCTAGGAAAGGATAAACACATTGAATATTTTCTGTTCAGAGGTTTAGGGGTAGGAGAAGACAAAGCTGACTAACTTTAGTTGTGTCCCAAGGAGATAAGAAGAAGGGATAGCATTTAATTAATGAAAGAATATGAACAGAAACTGAATTAGTATGGGAGAGGCCACTGAATCAGACAATTCACAGTTTTACCTTGGACATAAGCCCAATAAAGAAGGGAGAGGTGTGCTAAAGGACGTTGGGTTCTAGAGTATCCTAAGAAGAATCAGTCAGTTCTGTCTGGTCTTCAAAAGAAATACTCATTCATTATAGCGAAAGAACATTGCCATGGTCTAAACCATAAGTTTTAGAAGCAGTCTAGGCAATTGAAAAGGCACTGGATTTGAAGTCAGGAGAACTAGGTTCTACTACCAGTTCTACCATGTATATGAGTGTTCTTTTACAAACCTCAGTTTTCAGATCATAAAGTGAGGGTGATAGTATTTGTATGGTACAGCATAAAGATCATTACATGTGGAATCAGGAAACCTAGGCTTGAAGCCTCACTTGGATACCTACTATTTGTGTGACCATGGATAAGTTATATGATTTTTCTAAGTCTCATTTTCCTCATTTGTCAAATGGAGAAAATAACTTATACTACTCACCTCATAGGTAGGGAATTCATTTTGTAAACCTTAAAGCATTTTATAAATGTGAGTTGTTAGTATTATTATTACCTACTTCACAGAGTTCTGATAACCAAATGAGTTATTTAGTTAATGCTGAAAATGCATCTGTGCTATGGGCAATTGTGGATTATGTTAAGTTCAAGGGATGCCAGAATGAAAGAAAGGATACAATCCCTGTCTTAAAGGCAATTAGAATCTATTAAGGGGATAAGACATGGTATACAAATAGATATAACTCAAATGCAAGGGATTGGCCAACTGGAATGACCTGAAAGATCACTTTTGGCTAGGGAGACCTATGGATGGAGGAGGTAATAATGGTTGTGAAAGGTCTGTGCAAATGGGAAAGCACTGTATGAAGAATTTTTTTTTAATTTTGCTTTTACATTGTCTGAGTTCATGATTGCTACCTGTGCCTTTTTTAATTTAGTTGAAGTATAATAGATTCTCCTCCATACCATTATTTTAACTCTGCATATGTCTTTCTGTTTCAGGATTGTTTCTTAAAAATAGCATGTTGTTGGATTCTAGTTTTGAATTAATTTTTTCTCTTTTATTTTATGAGTGAGTTCATCCCATTCATGTTTATGATTGCTAACTGCATATTTTCTTCTATCCTATGCTTTTACATGCTTCTCTTTTTTCCTACCCCCTCTTTAAGAGATTGTTTTGTTTCTAATCCCTCCCTACCTTTTCCATTAACCCCTTTCCCTCCTGCTTTCCTATTGGATAAAATGTATTTATGTACTCAACTGTGTTTGCATTTTTCCCTCCCTTGACCAGTTCAGATGAAAGCGAGGTTCAAGTGTCTCCCACTCCCTCACTTTCTCCCTCTTGCTTACACTTCATTTTATTATTTATTATTTATTATTCCTGAAACAATGTGTCTGCCCTTAATAATTTTTCAGTATTCCTTTTCCTGATTTGTCCCTATCAACATGCTAAGCCAAGTTATATTTATTGTAACATACAAATTCAGGTGAGTGAAACTCATATATAAAGTTGTTCCATGTCCTCCAGGGAGATAAGGCAAGCATGCCAAAAGTATATATTAAGTATTTACTATGTGCCAGCTAGAGACATAAATTACAAGCCAAAAAGAAAAACAGTCTCTCCCTCAAAGAGCTTACATTCTGAGTGGGGGAAGACATACAAGGAAGCTTTTTAAGCCTCTTCTAATCAGTCTCCCTGTCTCAAATCTCTCCCCATCCAGTCCATCTTCCACAAAACTGCCAAAGTGATTTTCCTAAGGTGCAAGTATACCCATGTCACTCTCCCTCCTGATTAAATACTACTGGCTCCCTATGACCTCTAAGGTCAAGTACAAATTCCTCTCTCAGGCAATGAAAGCCCTCACATCTTGGTTCTAACCTACCCTTCCCTCCTTATTATACATAACTCCTATTCATGTACTCTCCAGTCATGTACTCTACCAAACTGGCTTTCTTGCTGCTCCTCACACATGATACACCATTTCCCATCTTCCATCTCTATACCTTTGCACAGTCTGTGCCATGTGCCCGGAATGTACCTAAACCCCTACCTCTAGAACCTCTAGTTACCTGCAAAGTTCAGTCCAAGCCCCAACTTCTACAACAGGTCTTTCTCCATTGCTCCACTGCACACCTGCTGGTCTCTTACCCCCAAATTATCTTGTGTTTATAGATTTCATTTTGCATAAATTTATAAATGTGTATGTTGTCTCACTGATACAATGCAGGCTCTTTGAGGGCACTTAGCATGGTGCCTGATGCATAGTACTCACTTAATAAACACTTGTTGGCTGATTGATTGACCAGACCATATAGTTGTCTCCTTATACTTTTTTCTAAGTGTTTCTCAGATCTCTGTCTTGAGTCTGACTAGATTGTAAGCCTTTTGAAGGTTTACAGTTCTCTCTTTATATTCCTTTGCCCCACAGATGCCTAGGTCAGTGGTATACTTAGGAATAAATATTCAATATAGATTTCATTGATAAATTGATTGATTGATTGGGAGAGGATTAAAATATCCATAAAGGGATTTGGATCCAAAGGAAATTTAATCCGCCTTTAGCCAAATCAGCTTTCTGACTTTGAATCTTACTTTCTCTACAGTCAGCCTTCTATTTCAGTTCCTGAGCTGCTGTCAGCAATAGGCAGGTCTTTTGGGATATCTTTGGTGTGAGGAGTTTCAGGCATATTAATTTACCCCAGACCCCAAGGAATCTGGTCAGTAGGACTGCCCCATTTTCTCCATAGGGCAGGTGACCACAGAAAAATGAAGTGAGTTGCTTACAAATCAGGATGGGCCAGAGTTTTCCAAATCAAACATTCTAAGTATGCCAAGAAACATTTCACTTGGTAACTTCTTAACAGGCCAAGTGTAGTATTTTCCATCAAAACATTTCCATAGCTCAGAAGTGTATTTGAAATGGAAACTGGATGCTGCCAGCATTGTTGCTACAGCTAACATTTTATTTGGGGTCCAATATTTCCAAAAGGTTGCCATCTGCTGCTTCCCAAAGGGACTGTGTTCCCTGATGGAAATATTTTGGGGGAAAAATCAATGTTACAAATAAGAGATAGAAGAGGTATAGCTAGATATCATTTCCTTGCAAATATACCTGGGGTATTTTAGTGGATTGTAAACTCAATATGAATCAATAGTGTGATAGGGCAGCCAAAAAAAGCTAATGTGATAATAGGTTGCATTAAGAAGAGCAGAGTGTCCAGGACTTAGGAAATAATGGTCCCACTGTTCTGTCCATTGGTTAAAGCACAATACTCTGTTCAGTTCTGGGCACCATATTTTAGGAAGGACAATTGATAAGGGCAAGATTGTCTAAAAGGAAGGCAACCAGAAGAATAAAGGGCCTTGAGATTATGTCACACAGGAATAGGTTGAAGGAACTGGGGATATTTAGCCTGAAAAAGAGAAGACTTAAGGAAGACATGAAAGTTATCTTCAAATATTTGCTAGGCTATCCTGTGGAAGAGTCATTGGATTCATTATGCATGTTAATAAACAGAACTAGGAGCAATGGGTGAAAATCACTAAGGAACAAATTTGATCTTGATGTAAGGAGAAAAGGTGGGGGCTCTTTTTCATCAGAAGTCTTTAAAGGTCCATAGGACAGCTGGTCGATTATTTTGTAGAGTAGATTAATGCTCCTGTAGGGTCTTCCAGCTCTGAGATGCTGTGTTCTCTTCCAAGCCCTTGTCCCTGCAATCTAGCCTTCATATTGTTACCAGTATAGTCTCCCTTATATCTTGACCTAATCATGTCTCTTCTCTCCTCAGAACCTTCTGAGGCTTCCCATTTATTAACAAATACAGGTTAAATCCCTTTGTTTGGCATTCAAAACCTGCCACAGACCAGCCGCACACTAACTTACAGCCTCTTCTCATGTTATGATTCCTCATCTCAGGATAATAAATATACAGCTGGAAAGGACCTTAGGGTTTGGCTTCCTTTTAGTTATATTTTTCTTTCATATGCTTGTAGTCACTATTTTTATTTTGCTCTGCATTAGTTCATGCACATCTGCTAATGTTTCTCTCAGTTTCTAATGGTCTTTTCTTACTTGCACAGTGATATTCTCCTACCTTCATACACCATAGTTTTAAAAAAATCACCTCCCACTTAATGGACGCTAGCTTTATTTCTAGTTGGTTTTTTATTACTAAATACTAGACCTTTGTTTCTGTCTTTGACTTCCTTGGGGTATGTACCAGGCATGAGATTTTTGGTTTAGTCCCTGTTACTAGTTCTGGGCACCATATTTTAGGAAGGACAATTGATAAGGGCAAAGTTGTCTAAAAGGAAGGCAACCAGAAGAATAAAGGGCCTTGAGATTACATCACACGGGAATAGGTTGAAGGAACTGGGGATGTTTAGCCTGAAAAAGAGAAGACCTGCTCTCCCCGCCCTTAAAACTCCCCCACCAGATCAGGTAATAGAAGCCCAGAAAAATCTGAGAGATTCAAAGTCGTACAGGTAGCAAGTACCAGAGATGGGATTCCAGCTAAAGACCTCTGATTCCAAATCCAGGTTTCTTTCCATTGTACCTGTCACCTCTCTGCACTTTCTAACCTAGCCAAATTGACCTTCTCTCTATTTTCAGAATATCCTCTTTACTTTTCCCACCTTCATGTTGCTCATGCTGTTTATTATGTGTAAAATATCCTACAGCTCCTACTTTGCCTCTTGAATTCTTACCTATCTTTTAAAAACCTAATTCTATACTCTCTCCTCCATGAAAACTATTTTACTTACTCTCTCAGTAATAGCCTTTCCTTTCAGACCTCACAGAACTCTTTGTTTCACATTTCTCTAATCACTTATCTTGTATTATTGTATATTATAGTTATCTACCTATGGGTCTTATAACCCTACTAAACTGTAATTGCATCCTTTGTGAGTTCAGGAATTATGTCTTAAATAAATTTTTTATTTCCTCTAACACCTAATCCAATGCTTTGTACACAACTTTGGTAAATGTTTGTTGATTGAATTATCTCTTTTGGTCCCCAGAAGAAACCAAAAGGGAAGGAGATAAGGTAGGAATTTATTATTACCACTTTATTGATGAAGAAAGTGTAGGGAGACTCTGAGTAGCAGTTACTTGGCCAGGGTTACTCAGCCAGGAAGTAGCAACAAATGGAGGGGGCAGGATGTATGTCTTCTACCTCCCAGGTGCAGCTCTCTTTCTACTATACCAGACCCCCTCAAAAGAAAAATGGAAGGCTGAATGCCTGCCTGCCCTTAAGTGGCTTACAATTGAATAAAAGCTCCGTCAAGGTAAAAAGTGTAGCTGCAGAGATAATCCCCCAAGAACTTGGGTAGCAGGCAGGGAACAGAAGGGAAGAAATGTATAGCTGAAATTCAGTCTGGATGGGAATGGGAATGGTTTTTGTATAGTAACACTAAATTCTTTAGGCTGTTCCTAATAATTTAACCATTAGGTGATTAATTGAAGCGTTGGCGATTGACATGGGTGAGGTAGTATGTTGTGTAGGGGAAAGAACACTGAACCACAGTTCAGGAGTCATTGACTTCAGTCCCAGTTCATTCATTAACTAGCTGTGTGTCCTTTGTCTCTGGTCCTCAGCCTCCTCCTCTGTAAGACATTAGGACTAAATTAGATTATTTCTGAGGTTCTTTCTGCTTGTCACAGTCTGTATTCTAATGTACCTTCCAACTTGAACTTTCTGTGTTCTAACATTCTTGGTTCTAAGGCCCTTTCCTGCTCTAACATCCTTTGATTCTAAATAATTATCTTCTTTGAGGAGGGTACTGCCTAGTTACTGTGGGTCTGTGCTAGGGGGGAAACAAAAACAAAAACAGAAAGTCAATGTGGCATTCTGGGCAGTATCATAAAAATGCTCAGAGCTTCCCTTTGTACTACCTCCTAAGTATAATTAGGAGCAGAGAATTATTCAGGTTGATTTACACAACCTTCCCGGAACCTAATTCTAGGCTGTAATTTAGGTTCATTACATTACTACTTTGTGTCTAATGAGACCTAAGGTATGACTCCAATTCTGTCATATTCAGCAGAAACTCTAGAGTGCCCCTGAAAGAATTTTAGTTGGGTTAGGGGCAGGTCTGTGGATTGACATTCATCTTTCCTCCCTCCAGCTTCTCTCCAAAGGCTCTGCTTTTTAATCAAACCAGCTTCACTGGTTCTAGGCACTAGGAGATCTTCTCTCTGTCTTTTATCTCATTTGGAGAAATAATCTGGAGTCAAGGTTTATCTTGGGTCACCTGCCCTGAGTCCTTTGATGAATTATATCATAGAATCATAGGACCAGAAAGGACCTCAAAGATCATTTAGTTTGACTTCATCATTTTACAAAATAGGGAAATGAGGCCCATGAGGTTAAGTGATTTGCCCAAGGGTCATATAGCTGGTTAAGTGGCAGAGCCAGGACTCAAGCACACTGCATATAGCTGAATAAGTTACCTATAAGAGGGTAGTCAGTATACTTCTAGAGTATCAGATAATATATAAAGTGCTTTTAAAAATTTAAAGTGCTATGTAAGTATTATTATTAGAAAATCAACTAGCATTTATACACCAGGCATTGTACAAGCACTAGATATAATCTCTGTCCTTATGGAGCTTCATTTCTTATAGCTGATCCAAGGCTGACCTGGATACATTAAATTTATTGTCTAGTTGCTTCTGGTTGTGTCCTATTCTTCATGATCCAATTTGGAGTTTTCTTGGCAGAGATACTGGAGTGTTTTCCCATTTCCTTCTCCAGCCCATTTTGCAGATGAGGAAACGGAGACAAACAGGGTTAAGTGACTTGCCCAGAGTCACACAGCTAGCAAGTGTCTGAGGTCACATTTGAACTCAGGCCTTCTTGACTACAGGTCCAGTACTCTCTGCCACCTAACTGCCCCATTCAAGTACAATTGAGAAAGAGTAGGCTTAGTATTGTACCAATGGAGATTGTAGAATGAAGTCAATCCGTAGAAGTTCCCTTGAATAGCTGGGTCTTCAGGGATGTGTGTGTGGGAGAGAGAGAGAAAGAGAGAGAGAGAGAGAGAGAGGGAGAGGGAGAGAGAGAGAGAGAGAGAGAGAGAGAGAGAGAGAGAGAGAGAGAAAGAGAGAGAGAGAGAGAAGAAGGGAGGGAGGGGAAGAGAGAGAAAGAGAGGGGGGGGAGAACCAAACAAACAGAGAGAGAGAGAGACACAGAGACAAATATGATTGGAGTTAAGTGAAAGATTGCAAATATTCAAGTATTTGTGGGCAGCCCGACGAAAGGAGTGTGAGGCTGGGGTGAAGTGAACAAAAGGGTAGCCAGTTAAAACAGTGTATGCAAAAGGTAAAGACTGAATAGCAGAGAACAGTGGCACAAGTCAGAGGAGAGAACATTGAGTTGGTAGCCCGTATTCATGTGGGGAGTTGGCAGTGGCAGGGCTGTATTGGAAGGGGCCAGAGTAGTTCAGGTGTGAGTCAACCAGGGCTTAAGAGATTCAAAAGGAAACGAATATGCAGAGAAAACTGTTGCTAGATCTTGGGGCAGGAAAATTCTTGTCACTGCATTTAGAGTATGTGGTACAATGTGGCTTTCCACCAAAAGAAAAAAAAAGTCTGGGAAGCAGAAGTAGATTAAGAGAAAGGGAAGACAGGGAAACAGTAGAGTGTAGTGGGCTCCCAGTTGGATTGAGAATCAGAAGTCTTGATTGCTCATCTAAGTCTCACTCTTGACCCTCTAGGATCTTGGAAGAGACCCTCATTTCTTGTTTCTGGGACTCCGTTTTCTCATTTTGTAAAATGAGCATCTGTTGGAATGGAGAAATGATCTCCAAGGACCTCACCAATGTTCTGAGCTTGTGGCTAATTCTCCCTGAAGATAGTAGTGACCAAAACCAGACCCAATGTCTCAGACTTCCATTTGCTGAGGGCCAATCAAAACCTAGTTCTGCATATAGATTAGCTTGATCATGAATAAGTGATAATAGGGAGAAGTCAGGAGATCTGACTTATAATCCTAGTTCTATCACTTACTAGTTATGTGATCTTGGGAAAGTCATTTAGCGTCTCTTGGGCCTCTGCTTCCTCATCTGTAAAATGGAGAATAATAATCCCAGCTCTGCTTGTGTCCTGTAGTCTGTTTTGATAGGCAGTGGGTTGTATTGGTTCAGTTTTTAAATTCTGAAGGCAGGTCATTTAATCTCCAAGCCTCACTTTCCTCAATTGTAAAACTGAGAGGATTAGTATAAATGACTTCTGAGGTGCTAGAGATTTTATTCATTTAGATTTTTTAAGACTTGAGACAAATAAAAACCAAACCTCCTAATCTATGATTCTTTGAAGCACTCCGACTGAAGTTTAGCTTCCTCTCTGCAAAATGGGGGTGTTGATACTTGTACTATTGTGAAGAATGTGCTTCAGAAACCTTCTGTTGCTGGCGGTTATGATGGCAGTCGCTCTTACATGGGCTTAGGAGCATTTGTTTAATTTTTAATTATCCCCAGGATGAAAAAGAAAAACCATGTGGTTTCTAGAGAATTAGTGTGACCAGAAGTAAGTCACAGGAGCTCTTTGAGCAACCCTCTGGCAACTCTCTCAGACCATAAGTTCTAGAAGCCGGGGGAGTTCTCACCCTGACAAAATCACAAGTCCCTGACGTAGTCACATCTTGGTTGCTAGGGAAAGCAAAGGTCAGAGCTTTTTCCATCCTCCATCTGGAGTCGAAGCTGGTGAGGAAAAACGTATCAGCATCATGGTAAAATCTCATTCATGCCTACCCTATTTGGGAGTCAAGTAAACCTTGTATACAATCTAGGAACAAAATAATAAAATGGCAGCTTAGAGCTAGAAGGGCCCTAAGGCCTATCGAGTTCACCAACCTCATTTTACAGAGAATCCTAAGACTCAGAGATGAGAAATTACTTAATCAAGGTCACACATTGTTAGTGGCACAACTATCTCCCCTTCCTTCCTCTAAAGGAAGTTCCGGAGCAGATAAGGTTGAACTGAATGTTTAATAATTTAAGTGTCAAACACTGGAAAGTCTGAGCTTAGTAGTAAAGGCCTGTAATCTTGGGGAGGCCAAGGCAGGTGGATCACTTGAGCTCAGGAATTCTGAGTTTAGCAGGGCTAAAGTTGACTGAGGTCGGCACTAAGTCTGACTTTAATATGTTCAAATTTTAGCCCCCAGAAATGGAGGATCACCTGACTGCATGAAGTTGGGCAAACTGGATTGATTAGAAACAGAGCAGACTAACCCCTCTGGGCCAATTAGAATGAAATCACTTCACTTCTAACTCCGTATAAAAGATGAACAAACAAATGAAAAGAACCCACAAAACAAGAGTGTTAATAATCATGCTTACCTATTCTTTAAAGCAAATCTACTAATATTTCTTTTAGCCCTTCTTTCACATGAAACTTTGAGGCTTCAGTTTTCTCATTCCATAATTTAGATTTCCCTATAGTTTAGCAACGGGTTTTTTTTTTTTGGTTGCTTTCCTTTCATGAGTGAGGGTTGTTTTTTTTGGTTTTTTTTTAACTGTAGTTTCAATGGTAGAAAACTGAGTGAATGTCCTGGAGGGGCGAGGCTCACAAGTGACGCATTTAGGAAAACATGAAACTCATCAGAAATATTGGCTGATGGCGGAGGCCCATTAAGCCTATGACCAGGTACCTGTTAATGTCATTTTAGATTTGGGGGTTTATTTTTAGCAGAGGCTTCATAAACCCAAAAAATTTTGTTCCATTTGTTATATTTTTAGAAAGAATGCAGGTGAAGTCAAGGAAATTTTTCTCCCTGTCTCACTTTTCATCCAGGGAGGGGGGCTTATAGGAATAGAAAATGTCAGATGCTTTACCAAGAACAATAACAATATTTGGTAGAGAAGAAGAAGGTTAAGCAACTGAGTGCAAAGTTAGAGATTAAGGCACCATCCCACTTTTAAGACTTGGTTTTTGTCCCACAAGCAAAAAGGTAAAAAAAAAAAAAATCCTCCCCTTAGCCTATTTCTTTGGGGTTTGAGAGGGAAATAATAAAGTAGACCTGGGATTTTAAGTGAGAAAAGTGGTATAAATCTGGGTTATAATACCTCTTTTCTGCCTGTATGGATTTTGTCCAGTCACTTTACTTACTTGGACTCAGTTTCTTCATCTGTCAAATTGGAACACCTAAATGACTTAACAGGGTTAATTTGGGATTATGCTTGTGTAGATGCTTTGCAAAGAATAGAGCATTTTTTTCTAGTAAGACCTAATCATGCTGGGATAGAGTCTTATAAATAACTAAGCTTCAGGCTTCATTAGCCTCTGTCATCTGCTTTTTAAAAGACTCACCTGGAAGAGCTCATGTATCTTCTTCCACCAAGTGATTATGATAAGAGCCAGCTCTTAAATGTAACATTTTAAGGACTTTATAAGTTTTTTTTAACCCCACAACATTTTGTGAAGTAGGTGCTTATCATGCATGCAAGTTACAGATGAGGAAGGTGAGTCAGACAGAGATAAAGTGACTTACCTAGGATCCTACAGCTATCAGGTATCTGAGGCTACATTTAAACTCACATCTTCTGGACTCCTCGTCAAGCCTTCTTTCCAACACCAACCCCTACCTGCTACTAAGGCAAGATGGTGGAGTCTCCTAAAGGGGAGGTACTTGACTTAGATATCTGTACAGCCTAATGTAGTGTGTATCTCAGTGTATGTTTAGGAGCAGCTCCCCTAAAATGGTAGAATAAACGCAATATTCACTCACTGTGCTTTTGTGTCCAGAGTTCCTTCAACTCTTTAGACCTGCTTCCTAGTCTTTAAAACGAAGAGCCTCGATTTTGTGTGGGCTCCCATTCATACTGTTCCCATCCAGTAGTGATGATTTGGAGCCTCTAGAACATCTGCCTGGGAGGGAAATAGTCATTCATAAATACTGAAAAATAGGTGCTTCTATGTGGGTGTCCCTCAGCCTAATAGAATTGATAAAATAGGGAGGGCCTTCATTTTAAGCAGAACCAGCAATCTTGTGCTTAAAAATGCCTAGACCTGAGTGTAGTTATTGTTAGACATTGTACCTACTGGCATAGGGTACTATTGCTGCCTGACTCTTACAAGTGTCCCAGATGTCCTATAGCAATGCAGAGGTGGAAGCTCCTGAGGCATGACAGAAATTCTTATGCTCCAGAGGATAATGATTGGCAGTGTTTTCAAGACTTACGACCCAGTCTTTGCTGCCATTCCTACTCTTCCCAGTGAGGGTCTTCTAACACCTACCTTGTATGGCAAGACTTAGATCAGCTATGCTTGTGGTTGGTTCCTCACTGACAGGAATCACATAAAAGGCTAGAAACTGGAAGAAGATGCTGGTGTGGCAAGCTGATCTCCTTGATAATAACAGATGCACCTCCTCTTTTGTCTACACTTGCCTAGTTTCTTGAGTTCCCGTAGCTTTGGGAATTTGGGATGCTACGGAGCTGGGGGAAGTGAAAGAGGGGAGACCAACAGAAGCAGATTTCCTACTCCATCCATCCCCTGCCATGGGGGAAGCAGTAAGGGGCCGTAAATGATTCCAGTGCCATGGAGCCATTTGGGAGTGGTAGAAAGAGAGCTTAGAATCTGACTTGTTTGCATTCAGGGCAGCTGCATAGGTGACAGTCTAGTGATTGCAGGGGAAATGTCTTCTGGGTGCCACTTGTGTGGGATGAAAGAGTTCAGAGTCTGAATCTAAGGTCAGAAAAGGTCCTTATTCTTTCTCATGAGAAAGGACTCTGCCCTTGTTGCCCACATGGCGGCAGGGAGAGAGCAACAGGTAGAAGCCAGCCCATCATTATATGGCCTTCTAATGCAAAAACCCAACCCCCTAACTGGCCTTCACCCTTATTGGTAGGGGGGCTGACCCACAACCGAAGCGTGGGAATCTCTGAGACGAAGGACCCAGAAACATGTGGGTGTCCAATGAAAGCAGTCTTAACCTTATTTGGCTCATCTTCTGCTGAGCTGGCTCTGGGGGAGGGTCTCCATTGCTTTAAGCCTCAGATTGCTTGAAGGTCAGGTGATCCAAACCTAGGCCTAGTGAACACTGAAGCCATTCTAGATTTGATTTTTCAGAATGGGGAAACTTCACTATAAATTATCCCTCACACACTTGACAGGAGAAAGTGAGAGCTGGAGCTTGAATCCCACGTGGAATGTTTGAGGAGTGTCCTGAGAGAAAATCATTTGGGGGTGGGGGAAGCCAACTGATAGCATTTATATTGCTCTCTAAGGTTTGCAGGGCAGGTTATAAACATCATCTCATTTTATCCTCACAGCTCCAGGTAGTAGTACTATTATCTTCCTCCTTCCATTTTACAGTTGAGGAAACTGAGTCAGAGACACAGGTCAAATGCCTTGCCTAGGGTCTCATAGCCAGTATGTAGGTGTCTGAGGTTGGATTTGAACCCCGGTCTTCTTGACCCCGGATCTAGTGCTCTGTCCACCGTGCCACCTAGCTACAGTTAGTGTGGATGCTGAGAGCTTCAGTCCAAGCTGTTCATCCTATGAGACAGTGAGTACATACATATGTATATACATGTATACATACATACATGCAGAAGTTGGAACTCTTGTCTGTAGGGTCTTGCTCTGGACTTCTTTCCCATGCAGAATCCTGTGATCCAAGCCCAGGGCTAGGTCCTATGACTGATGTGGCTCTTAATGCCTACCACTTGGTATCTGGAAGTATGGCCCTGAGCAATAAGGGACTAAGAGACTGGATTTTTCTATTGTATAATGTATCTATTTGAATTGTGAATGGCTGTATTTGCCTTGGAGTTTTTGTTTTAGGAAGGGATCTGTGATGGAGAGGGCACTATTAGGTTGCATTCCATACAAAGACTGTTAACTACTTGCCTTGGGTGTTTTATCTTCTTCATAACCAATTTCTTCTTGCTTCCTTTGGTGTTCTTTTCTTTTTTTTTGGACTCTTTGTTGGGCCTGAGCCTAGTTTCTTTTCCCTGTTTCAGGCTACTAGCCAGGCGAGGGTCTGGATACCTTTGACTCCCCAGATCTTTCTAGGTCCACTCTGTTTTGTACCTCTTGAGTGTTGTCTGACTGACTAGTATTGACGCTCCATGCCCTGGCATTCTTTGGACTCTTTAGATCCTTTCTCTTGGCCTATTAGGTGTTAATATTTCTGCCTCAAGTCTCTCCAATCCATCCCACACACAGCTTTGAAAGTGATTTCTCCAGAGTGCAGGTATGACCATGGGACTCCTTTACTCAGTAAATCCCAGTGGTTCCCAGTGTTGCTTCTCAGATCAATATGAAGTCCCTTGTTTGGCTTTGATAGCCCCTTACAGCCTAGCCTTAGAACGCCTTTCCAGTCTTATTCTGCATCATTCATCTCTTTGCACTCTGCTATCTAGTCAAGCTGACTTTCCTACTATTCCTCACACATCACATTCCCGTCTCTCTTCTTTATGTCTTTGCCATGGCTTTTCCCTAGTCCTATAATGCACTTTACTCACTTCTGCCTTTTAGAACCTCTGTTTTCCTTCAAAAGTCTACCTAAGATCCACCTTCTGCTAGAAACCTCTCCTGATCTCCTCCCCCTCAAAAATATATTCTTGTATTCATTTTGTGTATGCTTCTATAGGTGTATATTGTTGTCCCCAATAAAATGTAGGCTCCTGTAAGGCAAGTCCTATTACGTTTTTATCTTTGTATCTCCAGTGCCTGACACACAGTAGGTGCTTAGTAAATGCCTGCTGATTGATTTATACTCGGGGGTGGCTAGGTGGTGCAGTGAATAGAGCACCAGCCCTGGAGTCAGGAGGACCCGAGTTCAAATCTGGCCTCAGACACTTAACATAAAAACTAGCCGTGTGACCTTGGGCAAGTCACTTAACCCCAACTGCCCTCCAAAAAAAAAAGAATGATTGATTTATTCTCACTCTTAACCATCAGTCCATGACTGTCTGGAGGTGCCAGAGTAGGGATAATGCTTCGAAGAAAAAAGCAGTAATTCACTGGGGATTGTGGCCCCCCAGCAGGTACAATGCTGCTGGTATCCGATAAAGTCCAGTGTGCCTCCCACCTGACAGTTATATCCTTCTTCACAAAGTTTTTTTTTTTAACACAGTCTCTTAGGGGATTTTTTTACTCCATTGGAAGGAACCAACAATTTTTCAGTTAAAGTTAATGGAAAAAGAGACTTCACTTTCTAAAACTGCACTCTACAGTTGTTGTCTGTCCTTGGTTCTTGAAGAATACTATGACATCAGGGAGATGATGCCATGACATGAAAGTGAAATGTATTTAGTGAAGGAGGACTGTGTAAAGTCATCAGCCTCACTTTCTCCTTTGGAGCCATAGGTAATTTTTCAGTAAAGCAACAATTCATCAGAGTACCCGTATGGCCTAAGCCAAGAAAAGATGGGTCCTGTTGACAAGGAACTTCCTCTGCTGAAGGGAGGCAGTATTCAGACCACATATGCCTGCATCATTGTGTTTCTTTATAGCTCGGGCTTTAGACCAGAAAAGAAGAGAAAAGCTTCCTGCCTAGAGAGAGATGACACAGTAGAATGGATGGGACAAAGGGAGCCTAAGCTGCATAGTCATTCCAAATGCTTTCACTTGCCCAAAGTCATGAAAATGATTTGTAAATAATTTTTTTTCCATTGAAATGACAGAGTGAGACTGGGTAATAAAATGGTAGGTTGACCATGAATGAATCAGGTGAGAGTTATTTATGCTCTGGAAACGAAGCAGTGAATAGGAGACAGGGAGATGTGTTGTCTACCTTGGAGGGGGTCTGGCAGCCTTTTCACAGTGCTGGGTAAATTCTGTCTGGGCCCAAGATCATTTCACTAAAGCAAAGAAGTCGCCTTCAAAGTGGGCTCTTGCACCAGGAAGTGCAGATCTGTCTATCACAGGGAAGGCAGGAGCTCAAGGTTGCCATAGTTAGGCAGCCTGTTTGGAAGTCATATTTCTCTGTCCTGAGGTGAGTTTGCATCAAAGAAGTGACAAACCTGAGTGGGGAAGAGGGGATGCAATTGGGAGACCCTGTGGAGAAAACGTCCTTGGGGGTACTTTTTTTACTTTTTTTTTTTTTTGGCTAAATGGTGAATTCCTCTCTCCCTGGGTGATGGTGTTAGATTCTGGATTGTGTCCTTGGCTCGGCAGGTCTCCAGTACAATACAACCAGGTGCCAGTAATATTCTGACTGAAGTAGGTTCAATGATAGCAATAACAACTCAGGATTCAGACTGGTTTGCCACCACTGCTCAAGGTCTCATATGGGTTTTTTTTTCTGAAAATGAGCTTCCCTCCCCGCCTTCCCTCTACCATGTCTCTACCCAATCCTATTCCTGTCCAAATAAAAACGTGGTCTCTGTTTCTTTTTGCCCCTCTGCATCAGAGACTTGATTTCTGATGACAGCTGAAAGAGACTGATGAGAAACAACTTTTTTCTAAGAGATTGGAGAGAAAAATCCCCTCCATTTTGACATTAATGATATAGACTCATTAGATAGAGACTTGGCTAATTCCTTTGGGTTGCATATGGACTGCCTCAAACCATTACAGCCTCAACAATAGCATGGCTTTCCTGCCTTTGCTCATTTGCCACTTTCCTTGTGGCATCCAGTGGGCAGAAATAACTCAAGTACAGAACATTACCATGAGAAAGGTGGTCTTCCCCATAGCCTGCATTGCTCAGTCATTGGATTGATTAATTTGCTAAAGTTCATGGAGTTTCAGATAAGACCATCAACCTAGCTACCTGCTCTTCCCACTCTCCCTCAAGTTGCTCTTGCTTACTCTAAGTCAGCATGAATAATTTCTAGTGCTTACTGTGTGCGTGGGCCCCAGGCCAGACAAATACAAATACAAAAGCTAAAAGTCCTGACCCTTGTCTTCAAGGAACTTGCAATCTAATTGGGAAGATAATACATAACCTTTAAAAGATACTTAACAACACTAGGAAGTATATTATAAACAAGCTGGTAGAGGGAGACATCTCTGAAGACTTAGAAAGTCATAGAAACCTTCAGAGAGAATGCAGAAATTGAGTTGGTCTTTAGGGGATCTAGTAGATAGATACTAGGTGAAAGACTTGACTTCATCCTTGAAAAGGATGTCTTCAACATTCATCCTGGTCCAAGATTTGACCCCTTACTACTGTGAGACACTTCCAATCTCCTACTGCCTCTGATATTCCTTTTTTCATAGTTATGGCCTGAGGTAGACATTCACTGACTTCTCCAGAGTCTAGATACTTCAGATTGAAGCTACCAACTAGATTGAGCCGATCAGGGCTAAAAGGGGAGGCAGAGACTCTCCAAAATCAGGGGGCAGAAACACAGAATAGAGATGTTTTAAAATTAGTTAGCTAGTTAAAGCAGAAGTGCTAGATAGAGAGATGTCAGAGGAGTAAGATTGATAATGGTCCCAAATACTAAACTCCCTAAAAGTTTTCTGAAGTTAGGCAAGGAGCAGTATTGGGGCAGGTTTAACTCAGAAGTTCAGTCTTTTCATGGCTTCCAGCCCATGCTTTCACTGAGCTTGGCAGTCTTACGAGGATAATATTTTTGCAAGGATGAACTGCTCTTGAACAATGTCTCTAATGTTAGACCATGGGTACAAACACACTTGCCTTTCACGTCAGGCATTTGGCTCTTCTTTTTCCCCTGAAAAAATATCTCTCCCTCTTTCCCTTCTCTTCTCGAACAAACACATTGAATGGGGATGGTGAAAGGGAATTCTTCCATTTTGGAAGTTTTAAATTTCCCTTTGAGTCTAATGGTTCAAGAGATAGGGTCATGTGGTATTGGGTGAAGTGGATTGGGGGACAACATTGGCTACGTGGAAGGAGGAGTAAAGAATCTGGGAGATGGGAATGGGGCACTGTTTTCTTTCAAACGAAGTTCCCTATGACAAAGGACGTGTCCATGAGCACAGCAGTGTTAAACTTTGTAGGGTAGAGAGGAAGACTCAACCTTCTTATCTCAAGAGTGCTCACCCATTCTTTCTCTCTCTGTGTCTTTTTGTCTGTCTTGTGTAATGATTTCATTATCTGACATGCGACAGTCTTGTCTTTGATATTAAAATGTAAGTTTTTTGCGGTTAGAGAATAGCTCCCTTGTATTACTGATAGCACCTAGTAGAGGACTGAGAACATCGTGCCCTTTCCGTACATCCTTATTGGCATCTTGACTGATTGCCTAAGTTTATAAGACTTGGTGGGAGCTCATTACGTTTGGAACATTGATGCCTCTGGGTAGGAAATTTCCTCCTGAAACTAAAAATTAGAGTAATTGAAACCACTGTTCCCTCCTAGTTATAAGAAGGCAAAATGTGCTTCCCACAAATTTACTCTTCCTATCTTCTCAGTTTGCAAATGCTTTTAGGCAGTTTGTTTTATTTCCTAAGCATCCCAACACCATCATTGCACCACCACTATCTCTCTCCATTCCTTCCCTCCCTCCCAGCACTCACAGTGCTCACTCCAATTTGAGTCAGTCTTCATGTACACGGAACTAATGTCCATTGTATCCTGTCACTTCTACCTTGAGACAAGGCAGCAAGCTAACTAATCAGAATTTGGTTTGATTTGAAGTTCACCATTGTGGGTGATGGTCTGAGAAGAAATGTTAGTCACAGGCTATGGGTGGCCTTGGAGGTTTAAGCTAATCAGATTTTAGTCTGCTTTAATGAAAAAGCATTTGTAAAAACACTGATCAAATCACTTCTAGGTCTCAGTTGTGGGTGCCATGTTTTAGAAGAGACATTGACCAGCTGAAAGACATCCAGAGGCAATTGACAGGGCAAATGAGGAAATTTGAACCCACGTTATGTGATAATAGGTTGCCAGAACCAGGAATGTTTAGCCTGGAATGAAGAAGAATTAAGTGGGACAAATGTTTTCTAATATTTGAAGAGATGTTTAGGAGACTTTAAGGATACTGCAGGGGGCAGAAGCGACAGGGGAGGCCCAGCCTAAGAAAGAACTTCCCCAAAACCCTTGTCCTGCTCATATATAATACATAATATTACACATATCCTTCATGTATAATATACTGTATTATATGTATAATATATAATAAATTATGTACATATTACATAGATGATAAATAATATATTATACATGCATGATAATAATAGAACAGCAGGGGCTATTTTGTTTTTATTTTTGCATGTCTAATACCTAGTTCAGTGCTCGTCAGCTTGGCACTTAATAAATTAATGCTTGTTGAATGCTGAATGAATGAGCTCCAATCCAGTTTCTACACTTGTCTGATGATCTTCTGATGTTTCATAGGCATCTTAAACTCAGTATGTCCTGATGGTCTTCTCGACCTTGATGTTTCATAGACATCTTAAACTCAGTATGTCCAAAGCCAAAACAGAGTTCATTATTTACTTCCTTGCGTGTTTATTTTATTTGTGGATGCCTCCGTGGTTTCAGGCACCTCTTTTACAATCTTCGTGTCATTCTTAACCCTTTACTCTCCCTCACCCCCAGATACAATCAATTGCCATATCTTGTCAATTCTGCCTCCACTACATCTTTGATATCAGTTCTGTTGTTTCCACTTTTGTAGCCACTATTGTAGTTTGGAGTCTTATTAGCTTTGGATGGAGTGTTGCACTAGTGTTGCACTAGCCTCCCAACTGGACTCCCTGCTACCTGCTCTAATCCATTTTCTGCACAGTTGCCAAAATAATCTTCCAAAAGCACAACTCTGACCATGTTACTCTCCTATCCAAAAGTCTTCAGTGGTCCCCTACTTCACCCGGGACAAAATTTAAACTTCTCAGCTTGACATGTACATTGCTTTACAGTCTGACTCGGACCTACCTTCCCAAACCTATTTCATGTGCATTTTTCTTTCCAGTTAGACCAGAACACTTACCATTCCCTACATTCTGCTTCTATTTCCTACCACTATGCTGTCCTACCTGTGCTGCTGGAGTGCTCACCATCAAATCCTTGTCTTCCTTCAAAACTCAGGTGCCACCACCTAAGGAAAGCCTTTCTTTAACCTCCTAATTATTAACATCACCGTCCACCTCCAGTTATCTTATCCCTGTAAATGCTATCAACACACCCAATCTGCTCCCTACCTCCCACTTGCCCCAAGCAAGCTTTTTAAATGCTGTTTTCAGTCATCTCTGACTTTTTGTGATCCCATGTAGGGTTTTCTCGGCAAAGATTGGAGTGGTTTGCCATTTCCTTCTCTAGCCCATTTTACAGATGAGGAAACTGAAGCAAACTAGGTTAAGTTACCTGTCCTGGGTCACACAGGTAGTAAATGTCTGATGCTGCATGTTAACACCAAGTCTTCCTGACACCAGGCCTATCACTGTATGCACTGAGCCACCTACCTGCACTTTCTTTGGGCCTCAGTTTCTTCATTTGTGAAATGATGGGGTTGGGGTTAATGCTTTCTAATTAGAGTCCCTTCCTCTAAAGTTGTGGCACTTTAAAGTTGTGTTAGCAGTAGTCATTATCACCGTAAGGTTGTCGTGAGGCTCCCATGAGATAACACATGTAAAGCTTAAAGCATTTTCTGAATGTCACTCAAGTCTATAATTCCATGGTGTAGTTGTGTTTTATGCATGCAATCTATGCTAGTCAAGTCAACAAGCATTTATTAAACACTGGCCATATGCCAGGCACTGTGTTAAGCCCTGAGGATATGAGGAAAGGCAAAAAATATTCCTTGCTCTCAAAGAGCTCACAGTCTCCCCTTGTTGATGATGATGATATAGAGAGGAAAATAATGTACCAAATATCACGAAAAATGTTTGAAATAAAATTTTATACTTCATTTGTAGTTCCTTTAACAACACCTTGTTCACAGCCATTTGGGGCATAAAAAACAAAGATGGTGCCAAATGCCCTCTCTGTGTTCTGTCTGGATGCTCACTGCCATAAAAACTTTTCATTCTCCTTCCTCTCACACATAGAGATTAAATGGTGCCCTCACCCACCCGAGGTTGCCATTTTATAGGGGCACTGGAGATCTTGTTCTGTTTTAATCCTTGAATGACCAGATACAGTTAAGACAAGAGCAGTTTTGCAAAACTTTTGCATCTGGGGGGGGGGGAAACAACAAAAACGATTCACAACATGTCTCCTTGAGTTCTTGGAACCAGGATGTTTATTTTGTGAAATGTACAACAGAAACAGTTCTGTTGACTTCAGAACCTTCCAGCATCCAAATTACAACTCTTACTGAAATATTCTTTCAATGTGGATTACCCAAGATATCACTGGGAAGGAAGACTAAATAGTGTTCGGCAGGAAGGGGAGGGAAAACAATCTGTACTTCAGGTCAACATCTTGAGAACTTGACATGAGCCTTTAGTGGTTGGACAGCTTAATTCTGCCATCCACCAGAGAAACAAATCCCACATTCACCCCAGTTCAGGGCCTGCCCTAGGAACATGTGATGATATGATGCCATACCTTGTTATAGACTACTCCTAGCCACCATGTCTCCATCTTTGTAAAAGATGGAAGGGAGACTAAAGGCAGAACTGTCATTTTCATATCCACATAAAATATGGAGAGTTTGTAAGCACGTATGGGATCAGTCCAAACATCTTTTACCCAATAGTAATTTCAATAAAGTTACTCTCTGTGCCTTGCAATGTGGTGAATGCTAGCCTCTGTTGGGTGAATTTGCTTGGGAATAAGATGAGCTCCAAGTGCAAAGCTACAGCATGGTGGAATAAGCGATGGACCAGGAACCACAAGACATGAGCTCTATTCCAAGCACTGCCACTGGACAGTTATGGCTTCATTTTTTTCATGTGTAAAATTAGGAGGTTAAACTAGATCAGGGGTTCTTAACCTGGGACCTGAGGGCTCTTTTTTTTCTTCAAAGTTTGATAACTGCATTTTCAATATAATTGGTTTCCTTTGTAATCATATGTATTTTATTTTATGCATGGTCCATAGCCTTCACTGGACTGCCCCAGGGGTTCATGGCATATTTTATAAAAGTTAAAGACTTGGCATTCTCTGGTTGTAATGATCAGTGACATATCTACTGGTACCACCTCTAGCTAGCTATTTAAATCCGAAATGCAAAAGCTCATGGAGTAACAGAATCTTGGAGACAGAAGAGACCTCCCAGGCCATAAAGTCGACCCTGTATATGATTGAGAATCCTCTCTACAATGTTCCCAGGGATGGGTCAGCCTATCTTCTTTGAAGATTTCTAGTGGTAGGGAAACCACTTATCTCTAGCAGCAACACATTCTACTTTGAGATGGCCCAAGTTGTCAAGACTTTTTTTTTCATTAGTTAGATACTAAATGTCAAAGACAACTTAGAGCCAATGTCCACCTTTGTTACTCATTCTGCCCTCTGGGGACAAGTAGGACAAGTCTACTCCTTCTCCCCCTTGGCAGACTCTCAGATATGGGGAGACAGTGATCAAATCATCCCCAAACCTTGTTTTCCCCAAGCTAACCATCTCCAGTTCTTTCAAGTGGTTTTCGTGTAGTATGATCTTAGGAACATTCACCATCTTATTTACCCTTTACTGCATGCTCTCCAGCTTATCAGTGCCCTTAAAATGTTCTAGATCCCTGTCCTCAGACAAGCTTTCTTACCACTGCTTTGTTTTCATTGAAATTATTCCATTGTTTGCTCTCTTTGAATGTGTTAGAGCCATATTTAAAAGGTCTTTAAGATCCACTATAACTCACCAACCCACTGACCCACCATCGGCAGTAATAATAACTCATGTATTTATAGAACACTATAAAGTTTATAAAGTGTTTTTCTCATAAGAATTTGGCAAAGTAAGTCATACAATTATTTTTATTCCCATTTTACCTATTAAGAAACTAATACACAAGAAGTTTAAGTGACTTGCCCATGATCCCATAGCTAGTTAGTATCACAGCTGGGATCTGAACTTTGCCCTCCCTTGAAGGCTTGATTGGACATATGCTCTTATTTGTTTTTTTAATAGTTGAATTATTTTTTGCACAGAATTATTCACCTTTTCTCATCTACTTCCCCTTTGTTACATACTTGATGGTTAAGCAGGTAATTAGGATTAATGAAACATCTTTTAAATGTCTGCTGATATCCAGGTTGAACCACTTACACTGTCACACAGTGAGATGTTCAACCTGAGTGAGATCTTTTGACTCCAAGCACAGTGTTCTTTCTGTTATATCACTGCCATAGTTTTATCAACTCTCACAAATTAATTAGTTCATACTAATTTAAAATAAAATATCATTTAAGTCCTGATATATCAAAACCTGGGGCTCAAGTGATAAATTTTCTTATGGATTTTTTCCAATTAGTGCATAACCAGCAAAGGGACCTATAGATTAGCCAGTCCCCTAAAAAGAGGTCCTGAACTGTTTAAAATTTCCAATTCAATTTAATAGACATGTATTAAACACCTAGCATTTGCATTCCATTTCTTTGAATAGTGGTGCTCTGATTAAGGAATAAAGGGAAAAATAGGATGACAGTATGTCTTCAGATATGGGGAGACAGTGGTCAAATGATTTGCTCTTGGGGAAGTCAGCTCACACTTGGGGAAGTCTTCAAACACGGTTCTGTGTTCTAGTCTGTCTACTTACTAGGTTCATGATTTTGGGCAGATAACTCACTCTTCCTAGGCCTCAGCTTTCCTATCTGTGAATCTAAACTAAGTTTTGGGGCTGTTGACTCCTAGCCCATATCTTCAAAGACTCTAGATTCTCATTCATGTATTTATCCTGCCCTTCTATTAGATTGTAAGCTCCATGAAGGTAAGAAAGACTGTTATTAATTTTTCGTACTCCTTTTAGGGCCTTGCCTCCATCATCCCTCAAAATGGAATGAAATGATTCAGCCTTTTGAAAATTACTTCAGTGAGAAACGGTTAAAAGTACGAGCTTTATGAGTAGAAATTTCAAACTAGTTAGGGAATAAGATTTGTTTGTTTGTTTTAATCTCAGTCATTGTCCTATTTTTAATTAGAGTGATTGAAGATAGGCTGCAGCCTGTTCAATGTCAGTTAAGTGTCTGTCAAAATGTCTGTTCCCCAAGCTGACATTCAGAGGGAGAGAGGAATGCTCCAGCACAAAAATAATTCTAATATAACTTCGAGGTCTAGACAGTTATTCAGGCCCTTAAAAAAAAAGAGGGAGATGTATGTTTTGAGTTTTAGGCACTTCTCCCTTCCTTCTCCCCACCCATCCAGCATGTATTTGTGTAACTGAGAACTGCTTCAGTTCAAAAATAAATGACATTTGGCAAGCAATTTGAAAGCACAGAAGATGAATTGACTTCAGTTTTATTTAGATAAAAATGAGAATGTGCAGGGCATTTTGCTTTTTTAGTTCATGATTATTAAAAGAGTCTGCTTTGCTCCATGCAGAAATGGTTCTTCCAGATTTATATGAGGCACCTGTGTAGCATAGATCATGTGCCGTTGGGTCTGACAGAAGCAGTTATACTACACGGTTTTCAAAATCCATGGACCTGCCCAAAGTGGAAGGAGTATTGAGATGACTTGTAAAAAGTCGAGAAGGGCGGCTGTGTCAGACCCAGCAGGCACTTGCTCTTGGGCAAGTCAGCTCACATCATGGCGCCCTAGCTTCCTCGTCTGAGTGGACCCATGAACTTGTTGGTTTGGTACCGCTTTTCAGAGGCACAGATGATGATCCATTCATGCCTTCTGATCTCTTGTCATTCTTCTCCATGTCTGTCCACAGATCCTGCCTAGTGAATCCACCCAGTTTCCTAAAGACCTTCCCCTAGCTATCTTGGTGCAGTATTGAATGCATTTCAGTGGGTCGCATGGACTGACCATCATTATCCTTTGCTCTCACTACATGAATGACTAGTCTTCTCATCTTATGTATCTTGATCACATATTTGACATCACTTCTACACAGCTGGTCATATGTTGCAGTCTACTCATGCCTGCCTTATTGCCTTTTGGATGAACTGAAACTCTAGGTCTTTGAAGACCTTCATTGTCTGATTCACAGCCTCATTTTTACAGCAACCATGGATGAATATTGATGTTTAAAAGATGGATAGAGCACTGGAACTGGAGTTAGAAAGACCCAAGTTCAAATTTGGCCTCAGACAGAGGTTGGCTATACAACTGTGAACAAGCAATTTGGCCTCTGCTTTCCTCAGTTTCCTTACCTGCAAGATGGAGTCAATAATAGAACCTACCTTATAAGGTTGCTCTGAGGTTCAAATGATGTTACCTAATCTCCTTTTATGCCTTACTCTTTTAATAATGATTATCAGAGGATCAATGAAAAAAATGATCTCTGCTATTACATATGCTTTGTCAATGAGAAAAATAATGCCTTGTTTTCTCTGTCTCACAGAGTTATTGAGTAACAAATGAGATAATTTATGAAAATAGGAATGTCAACCATTATTATTACTCTAACAGGGGAGCTTGGATCAAATGACATGAAATACTAATAAACAGTAGAAGATAATGTATAATTTGTGGGGAGGCAGTGTGATATAGTGATTTGAACACTGTATTTAAAGCCAGGAGACCTGGGTTCAGGCCCCACTTCAATAATTTCTTAAGATTGGAGATCTCATCAAAGTGGCTATATCTTGTTGCTTCTCATTTGTCTTTTCTGTCAAGAGGAGATAATCATGCTTTATATTATCCACCTCATAGAGTTGTTTTAAGGAAAGCTCTTTATAAACTACCATGTGTTACATAAATGTGATTGATTGTTATTAATTATTAATAACTTGAGCAATACATTGCATGGCATAAACTCTAAGATTGTAGGAGTTGGGAAAAGAAAGATATCAGTGTAGTCTGAATAGGTCCAAAGAGTCTTCATGGAAGAGGACATGGGATGTAAGCTAGGTCTTGAAGGACATTAATTAATAATAATAATAATACTTGAAATTTTGACAGTACTCTTAAGTTTTCAAAGTATTTTACATGCATTCTCTCATTTGGGCCTCACTATAACCTGGAAAGAAAGGTACTCCAATCAGGAAGGCACATAGGCAATAAACATTTATTAAATGCCTATTGTGTGCCTAGGACCATGCAAAGACCTGGGGACACAAAAATAGAGATAAAATATTTCCTGTTCTCCAGGAGCTCATAGCATCATTATGTCTATTTTACAGATAGAGAAATTGAGGCTTACAGAAAATAAGTGTTCTTGATCACACACCTAATAACAGAGACTAGATCTGAACCCAGATTGCCCAGCACTCTAGGCAAAGGGATAAAGGGAAGGTGTTGCCAGTGGAGGAAAAGATTATCTCATTGCTTCCTCCTTCTATATATTAGCCTTTACACATACTTACTGATATAACACTGGCAAATGAATTCTCAATGGAGATTTTTGGCTTTTAAAACTCAATTTCTCCTGATAAAGTGCTCTCATGTCTTAAACCAAGTTTCTTGATTGAGAATTTGGGGTTTTGTGACCTGGATATACTGCTAAACAATCCTACTCCAAAGAAGCCCTCTGTTGATGGAGGTCAAGTGACTTTTCTGATGTCACAAATCATGCCAGGGCCAGAATTAGGGCAAGAACCAGCACAGAACCCTTACCACTAAGTGGGGGCTGTCTGTTTTGGTTCTTATAGCAGGTAAAAAACATTTCCTTGAGGTTTCCCATAAGCTACATCTTCAGAAAGGAGATACAATCTCTCAGATAGAGAAATTAAGGTATCTCTGCTCTCCCTGCCCTAGGCCAGATAATAAAGGAATTAAGGAATTTTCATATGAAAACGGCCTGTCTCAACTACAGCTTTAAGGCTGAGCTTGAAAAGGGAGTGAATTATTTAGGAGTAATGCCCAGCTGCTCCAGGGGCTGAGGGAAAAAGGGAAGGGGGCCCCTCCAGTGGGAGGAGGGCCAGGTCTGCTTTCATTCTCTCTGTTTGCATTGGCCACATCCTCTGCCCAGGGCCACTTCCTGGCCTGGCCCTGTTGTGGCCTTGGCTTCATTAGCAACTGGCTCCAGGTGAAGCTGGAGGTGATTCAATGCTACTTGAATAACGTAAGATGGGCATAGTCTCTGTGCTGACTCTACCCCTTTGCAGCCAACTGAGGGGTGCCCACCCAGAAATGGCACAGTGGTATATTTAGAGTCACAGGACCTGGCATTCAGTCCTGTCTCTACACCTTACTACCTGTAGAACCCCAAGTAAGTCACTTATTATATATCATTTTCAGTTTCCCAGTCTAAAAAAATGAAGGGAGTCAGACTAGACTGTGTGGCGGGGTGGGGGGGAAAGGGAGGGGACCACTTTGGCAGCTTGGTGGAGCCTATGGATGCCTTCTCAGAATAATTTTTAAATACATAAGATAAAATACATGGGAAACTAATTATATTGAAATACTTATCAGAAATATTTTAAAAACCTAAGGTCACAGACCCCAGGTTAAGAACTGTTAGACTAGCTAACTATTGTCTTTTCTAGTTCAAAATGCTATGATTCTAACAGCTTTCTTTTGCTTTGAGCTGTGAACAGAAGCACATCAGCCTTTGGAGCTGCCAACAAAAGGAGCAGAGGCTTCTAAGTATCTCCCCCACAAGTCTGCTTGAAATTCTGCCATTAAAAATTCAGAAACTGGTTAAAAGGCAAATACCCTTGGGAAGGTTGACTTATGAACCTATTATCAGTTTGACCTCTCTCCCCAGAGTGGATGAATGTATCCATGTTTTCAAGTTTGGGTTTAGATAGTGGGAAGGGGGGGGCCCATGGGTCTTCACATGCCAGGGAATATGTGAAGTCCCCATGTGAAAAAGAGCCATTAGGGAAGAAAAAAATAAAAACCTAAAAAGGGAAATGAGAGAACATGGGAAACAAACCTTAGGGAGAAGCAACCTTAGATAGAAAATGTTAGAAAGGACAAAGTAAGCACTGGAATGAATGAAAAGTATTTATTATGCATTTACTACAGACTATTGCAAAAGGGAGATGTAGTCCCTGCCCTCAAGGAGCTTACATTCTAATAAGAAAGACAACACATGTAATGGTCAAGGAAGGGAGTTGTGGTCTACAAAGTCTGACTCTGGAGAAAGAGGACCTGGGTTCATATCGTGCCTCTAAAACTAACTGGGTAACCTTGAGTAAATTATTTTCTGTGGGTCTCATTTTCTTCCTTTTTAAAATGAGAGGATCTGGCAAAGAAAGCTCACACCCCACCTCAGAGCATGCACAGAGTGCCCTGCCTCTTGCTACCCCACTAGGTATTGTTTCTAGTCTGCTCACCACATGCAGAAGAGGGGCCTTTTGATTGGCTGCTGATCCAGAACTGGAGACTGCATTCAGAAGGCACTGACTGGCCCAAGTGCATGTCAAACAAAAGAATGGACTCATTGACATCTATGGTCCCTCCCAGCTCCGGATCTGTGATCTCATGAACCTATGATCCCATGAACCTATGATCAGTGGAACAATAGGGCAACAGGTGATGCAGTGCATAGAGTCAGGAAGACCTGAGTTCAAATCTCATCTCAGAAACTTAGGAACAAGTTGCTTTAATCTTTTTTGGCTTCAGTTTCCTGAATTGTAAAAAGGAAATAATAGCTCCTACCTCCCAGGGTTATTGTGAAGATTAGTATTTGTAATTGTAATGAAATAATATTTGTGAAGCACTATATAAATGCTAGCTATTTATTGTTGTTATTTCCAGAGGTAATGATCATATTGATTTGATTACACTCCTTGAAGAGATAGAAAGAGGATCTGGGATAGGAGGGAACCTTAGAGATTATATATGCTCTAATTCCCTTTATTTTACATAGGAACAGAGTATTTTGCCCAAGTTCACTCATCTAGTTTAGTAGCTAACTTGGATCTAAGACCTCAGGCTCCTGACCTTGAGTCCACAGCTCCTTATATAACCCCATGTTCTCTCTAGAAAAGAAAAAAAAATGAGATTAATTCTGTTCCTCTCAGGTTTACAATTCTGGCTTTCCTTAGTCCTGTTTCCATTTTTTGCAGTTATTCATGAGCATTGGCCTAGTCATTGCCTGTGCCCATGACTATAGGACAGGCCTTGACTGACCCAACAGCCTCAGATGAGCCACTTGGCCCATTAGCTGAAGGCACACTGGAAGGAGTGCTCAACCTGTTTCTTGGCTTCTCTTTCCTTTATGTGTACCAAAAACGGATAGTTTTTACAGTCTATCTTAACAGGCAATTTATCTTTGTCTGTTCTTGAATGAACTTTGTGTAGGGAAGAGCAATGGGTGTGTTTTTGTTTTTAATTTTAGTCTGCTGGTATGTTCTGTACCTGTCAACTTCCCAGGCCAGGTTTATTGACTTCAGCCTTGACATTTGACATACCTACACAGTCTCAGAAATGGGGATGGTGGTGGCCAGACTAGATGCTTTCTAAGATCCCTTTGGACATTAAAATGGCACAACTCTCTGATTCTGCAGGAGAGAAAGAGACGGAGTAAGAGAGAGATGGAGACAGAGAGTGCACAAGCAAAGGATTTCCCCCATTGCAAATGGTTTTGAAAGACCAAAGGATTCTGGGATGGATATCAACATCACCATTATGACTTTAACCTTACAATCCCAAGCAGTTTGGTGAATAATGCTACCACAAACTGATACAGCACTAAAGAATTACTAATGCCCCTGTGTACACAGGTATTGTCACCTTAATTTTATAGAAGATAATACATTTTTATAGATGAGAAGATCACAGATTTCAGGCTGGAAGAGACCTTATAGGTCACCTAGTCCACTCCCACATTTTACAGACGAGACATGAGAGGAGGGAAGCATTCTCAGCATGGGGAGACAACCAGGGTTGATGGCGTCAGATGAGAGAAGACATGCCCTGGGTGAGGAAGCTTCCTCACGGTTGTATGGCTGGCGTCAGAGCCAACATGCACCGTTTCCCTCCATGCACAATCTGTTCTAGCTAAACTGGTCTATTTGCTATTCCATCAAAATTGGCATGCCTCCTGTCTACGTGTCTCTACACAAGCTGTTACTGATGCCACTCCCTGTTCACTCCTGCTTCTCAAAATCCCTGGCTCAGTTCATGAGTTCAGGCCTGCTTTAGGAAGACTTCCCTGATCCCTGAAGATCTTATTGTCCTTTCCTTCCTCAGATTATTGTATATTGACTTAATTATTTACACATTCTTTTGACACCCACCCCCAAATAAACTGTTCAAGAGCAAAGATAATTTTTTCCCCTTGGTATTTTAACTGCAGCATCAAGCATGATGCGTTGTACATAATAGATTCTTTTTTTTTTTTGGAGGGCATTTGGGTTTAAGTGACTTGCCCAAGGTCACACGGCTAGTTTTTTGTGTTAAGTGTCTGAGGACGGATTTCAACTCAGGTACTCCTGACTCCAGGGCCGGTGCTCTATTCACTGCGCCACCTAGCCGCCCCCATAATAGATTCTTAATAATAGAATAGGCATTGAATTGGATTGAATTTTGACTATAAGCCCAACATTCTTTCCTTTTCTATAGAAATGAAGCTCCATGGAATAACTTCCCTTCAGTCATACAGCTAGAGTCTAACCCTAATCTTAATCTGGGCCTTTTTAGGAACGTGAGCAGGCTTTTATAGAAAACTGTTTTACTTATTGTCAGAGGTTCCTTTAGTGCTAATTGTG
This sequence comes from Pseudocheirus occidentalis, assembly GCA_028646575.1. NCBI lineage: Eukaryota > Metazoa > Chordata > Mammalia > Diprotodontia > Pseudocheiridae > Pseudocheirus > Pseudocheirus occidentalis. The sequence continues at coordinate 74,641,153 of CM053598.1, read as the reverse complement.
TGTCCCCAAAGACTCTTGTGTCACACCCGGTTGTCCGTGGATCTCAAAGGGGGCTCACAAAAGCAAAACCAACTTCAAGCTCTTAGTTTTTCACAGTGAGAATTTTCACTGGTCTGTGTCTCAAAAGAAAGGAACAGAGCTGTGGTAATTTCCTATAATCCCTGATGCTGAGTAGGCTGAGACTGAGGGATTACTTGAGTTTAATAGTTCTGAGCTATAATAGAGTTAAATTAAATAGGACTGATTGGCTCTCTGCACCATGGCTGGTGCCAATTTAGCAAATGTGTGTATATTCATACATACACATATTTTATATATATATATATACATATATACACGCAAACACATGTGTGTATGTGATACATCTATACTCATATATATGTACATACATACACATGTGTATCTATGTGTATGTTTTTTAACTTATACTGCTCCCCAAATGCATAATATCTTTGGGGCACCAAGTTGGAGGTGACAAGTTAGAGTTAATGGGGGCTGATAATCAGCATGGCAGAGGGATTGGAAGCTGCTTTACATGGGTACAGTGGTTCAGCATCCCGAGATTGTTTAGCCTGGAAAAGAGGAGACTTGGGAGAGATGACAATTATCTTCAAACATCTCAAAGCTTATTCTCTAGAAAGATTTGTTATCCCCAACCTTTGTGCATTTTTCATGTCATTTGAAGAGGGAAGAGACTTGAGTTTGCTGAGATCCAGAAGACAGGAAGGCCCCGGGGAATGGGGGCTATAAGGAGGGTGATTTCAGTTCTGCATAAGAAATAACTTGGATTAGATCTTCCGTCCAGAAGTGGAATGGGCCACCTCAGGAGGTAGAGAGTTTGCTGTCACTGGAAATCCAAAGATTATAGGAGGGTAGATTTAGAATTAGAAGGGGCTTTAGAGGTCATTTGTTCTACCCTACCCACACCACTCCACTTCCATTGATATGAGATGAAGGCCTATAAAACTTGTGACTTTGCAGAGTTCTGATAGGTACAGAGTTGGTATTCGAACACAGATCCTCTGGCTCCAGATTTAGAATTCTTTCCACTGCATCACCCTGCCTCTTCAAACTTACTAGTTGCAGAAGGCATTCTTGCCTGGGTAAGGTTCATTTAGCTGACTTCTAATGTCCTTTCCATCTTTGAGATTCTGCGGTGATGATTCTTTTCAGAGCGTTGGGGAGGGGGAGGGGTTGTTTTGAAACATCCCCCTGGGAGGACTCACTTCCATGAAACCCCTTCCTATCCGCATCATCCATATCAGTTTCTTTCCCTCCCCCTCTCCTCCTCTTCCTTCCTTCCCCCCCCTTCCCTTTGCCTGCCTGGCAACCTAGAACCAAAACAACCCCATAATTAAATGTTTATATAAAAGTGGTTTGTCTAGGTGCCACTGACCTTCTAAAGAATTTGGCTTAATTAAAAAAAAATCTCACAAAGAAATGTGACAAGTATAAGTCATTCAGCAAAAATTCAACATCCAAAAAGGGAAGGAAGAACAGAGAACTAGAAATATAGGAGTCAGTTTTGGGGTGTAAAGTGCCATGTCATCTTATGATCATATACAAATATCTTCCTTTAAGTGGTAGAGCTCACTCAGCTGTTGGCAAGAAAATACCAAATGTTTCTCTCTCTCTTTTTCTCTCCCAGCTTCAGAAAAGTAGGTTTTGAAGGTCTGCCTTGATTTCTTTATATTTCGACTTGAAAATATCATCAATTCTCAAAGCCAGTGCCTAGTTTCCCCCCTTCACTCCCAAATCCAACCACCACTGGGGGCCATTCTAGGACAAAGAGATTCTAAAAGCTCATTCCTATTAAAAAAAAATTCCAGTCCATAGCACAGTGCCTATCACATTGTAAGTGTCTAATAAATGCCAAATATGTGTTGACCAGTTGACTTACTCTTTTAGATTCAGATTATGGAAAGCAAAGTTGACGATGGACTCAAGGCTTCCTTGAGGGATCATAACTTAAGAGTAGGAAGGAATTGTGGAGGTAATCCAGTCCACCCCTTACTCATTTTATAGATGAGGAAGTTGGGGATCAGAAAAGTTAAGTGATTTTCCTAGAGTCCCATAGGTTATAAATAGCAAAGCCAGGATTAGAACCCACATCCTCTGATTCTAATTTGAGCATTCTATGCACTGGACCACACTGCCTCCCCTCTCACCTGATCTTTCTTGTGTGAGCTTCCAAGAACTTGTGAGTGACCCCTCTCCTCAGAGTTTGTAAGAGCACTGGTCAGTAGAGATAGGAATCCAGGGATGGTGGCAGCTCTATTTCATTACAATAAACATGTGGTTTCGTTTCCAAGTGTTCAAGTGTTTAACATTTCCACTTCCTCAGGAAAACCCGATTTCTTTCTTGCTCTTACTTTTGAAATGGAACGTGTGTTTTTGTTGGCCATGGTTCAAGGAGGGATTGAAGCAATGAAGAAAATAGTTCTGAAAAGATTTTGCCTCTTTGCCCATCCAGCCTACTCTTTGGATTCCTTCTCATCTGTGTAGGCCCATAGATCCAGGAGTGAGACTTGAGAATTTGATCCGGCTCCCACAGCCCACAAAGTGAGGGGTAATTGGGATCCTCATAGCTTTGGTTGGGCAGTCACTCTTGGGTCACTGTCCCCTCTGACTGTGCATTGAGCTTCAGTTGGGAAAATTTGGTTGGATTCCAAGTATCCACATACCACAGGATCTTAATTAAGAAAGTCTGTTCTTGTTTCATGTCATTTGAAAAGAATGAACCCAGTGACGACATTTGTTTGTCTTTGCTATCAATATTATCTCAGTTTTGAAGTCTTCTGGGGACTACAAGTCTTGGTGGAATTGGCTGTAGGTTATGAGATTTTAACCTCTAAAAAAATATGATCTGAATGTTTCTGGCTCATTTCTACAATGTAGACCTAGTATTTTATATATTGCTCTCAAGTAGCTTATAGTCTAGGAAGGAAAAATATCATGTAGTGCATGGAGTACTGACCTTAGAGCTAGAAAAATCTAAATTTGAATTCTATCCCAATCATGTACTAGCCATGTGATGGTAAATTACTCATTTCACTTCTCTTCCTCGTCTGTAAAATAGGAAAAATAATAAAAGTGACAGTAGTTGCCCCATAGAGTTTTGAGAAAAACACATTTCCTGTAAAAAGCCATGTAAATGTGTTAGTTGTTTTTGTTGTTCTTTCACCAAAGGTCTATTCCAATGTCTCGTCATAGTATGAAGATGATCTGGAGTTCTTGAAAGTGATACCAGTAGAACTTCAGTTCTGATAGATCCTACCAGATTGGAGAGGCTTTGAATGTGGGCCAACTATATGTCTGCCATCCGAGAACCAGTCTAAGTTCAGAAAAATTAATCACCAGGAGGTTAACCCCAGCTGATTTTGGGGGTGGGGAGAGGGGAGTAGGATGTCTGCATAGCAACTCACTAAAACTATTGAGAGCCATCATGATGTAATGGCAAGATGCTGGATTTGGAATCAGAGGATCTGTGTTCAAATCTCAGCTCTTCCACTTGCTGTATGTATGACCTTGGGTAAATCAGTTACCCTATTTGAGCCTCAGTTTCTTCATCTGTGAAAAGAAAGATGCCTTCCAAATTCTCTTCCATCTCTAATGCCACAACCCAGTGATTTGCTTGAGGCATTGAGGGGCTAGAATCTACAAGTCAGGCTGAGTAGCTACACCAATGAAATTGAAGATTTTTTGAAGTATTATTATTGTTAAATAAGAAAAATGGAGAAACACAAGATCTCACAGGCCAAACCATCATATTTTGGATTTGGGAAAACTACCACTTTCATCCCCACATCCCAAAATCTCTGGGTTAAAAGGGGCCTCAGAAGTCATTTAGTCTAATCCAAATCTGAGCAGAAAAAAATTAATCTCTCTAGAACAGTGGTTCTCAACCTTCCTAATGCTGTGACCTTTTAATAACAACCTCATGTTGTGGTGACCCCCAACCATAAAATTATTTTTGTTGCTACTTCATAACTGTAATTTTGCTACTGTTATGAATTGTAATGTAAATATCTGATATGCAGGATGTATTTTCATTGTTACAAATTGAACATAACCCACAGGTTGAGAACCACTGCTGTTGAACACGTCAGCAATCAGGAAGGGGGATTTCTCCTTTCCTGTCATTGCTTACATGAAGAAGTTGCCACATGGTGAAGAATCTCCCCCACTCATCACACTAAGAATTCATATATATGCCTATGTATATGATACTCCATTTTTATATTAGGGATGTTTATGCCACTGTATATTTATGCCAAGTGATCAATGTCCTTTGTGCTCATAGATATTGAGTACTCAACATTGACCCTGATGAATAGAGTCAGCCTCCAGCTGGAGACTAGACACCCAACTTCCTTTGAGTCCCAACTGAAATTCCACCTTATACAGAAAACCTTTTGTGAGCCTTCTTAATTCTGGTGTCTTCCTTCAGTTGCTGTTTTATCCTATATGTAGCTTGTTTGTACAGAGATGTTTGTAGAGAGTCTCCTTTTCTTGGTTGGTTGTGAGTTCATTGAGAGTGGGGACTGTCTTTTGCCTTTCCTTGTATCCCTAGCACTCAGCACAGTGCCTAACTTATAGTAGGTGCTTAATAAATATTTACTGACTAAAGGACACATTGTTGGGAGGAAGGAAAGTGTTAACCAAAGAGAATGAGATTGCAGAGTAAATATTACAAAGGCATCATGGTGTACTGAGAAGAGCAACAGAGTTGAAGTCAGAAACCTACATTCGAGCCCCAGTTCTGACTTTAACTGTGACTTTGGGTAAGTCATTTCCTCTTCCAAGGGCTTAGTTTTCTCATCTATAAAACGAGGAGTTTGTAGAAGGCCCCTTCTAGCTTTATATTCTCATTATACTAAAAGTCGTTAGCAAGCTCTGAGAAGGTAATTTAAATGGTATGTCTGAAAGGGAGCAGCCTAGCAAGGAAGAGAGATTCCTTCCCACATGCCTCTTCTCCAAAGCCAACACACAAAAGATTAGAGAGAATGGGTGGCAATGAAAACAAACTGTTGGGCATACATAACTTTCCCATAAATTTGGTTGTGAAAGAGAGGAACAAAGTGAGAAGAAAACAGGATGAACTGGAAGGGTTAAGGTCAAATGAAGGAGAAATAAAACCCTTCTGGCTGAGGTGAGTATGGCAGATTACATGGAAGAGCAGAAATGAGAGGAAGAGGGCGTTCCTCTTTTGAGCAGATGAATGAAATGGCCAGATCTATGCCTAGGTAAGTTTAGCAGGAATCTGAAGAGTGGTTTGGAAGGGAGAGAGAGAGAGAGAGAGAGAGAGAGAGAGAGAGAGAGAGAGAGAATAAAGGCAGGAAGGCCACTATACTAGTAATACTGGAGGTTACTGATGAAGGCCTGTTCAAGAGTTATGGCCATAAAAACAGGGAAGATACTCTACATGGTAGGAAATCAATGGGTATTTGTTCACTAAGTAATTATACTCTATCCAACGGAGAAATAATTCTCTTTGTGTGTGCAGAGGAGTTCAGGGGTTAACTCAAAGGTATTGCAGTATTATAAAATAGTAATCATATAAAACAAATTTTATCAGTTAAAACAGAGATCAGTGGGACAGACTAGACAAATAAGAATGAAAAATAGTCAATCCACTAAGCCGGTATGTGATTAAAAACAAAACCATGAATCATCTAGGAAATAATTCTGTATTTGATAAGAATTGCTGAGAAAACTAGAAAATAGTATATATAAATTAGATTTTGATCAATTTATATACCATGTGCCACAAACTTAAAATAGGTAGGTAATCTGAATATTAAAGCTTATACCATGAAAACTAGAAGAGAATAAGATTAAATACCTTTCACAGTTGTGGTTGGGCAGTGAATTCTTTACCAAGAGAGAAAGGTTATTTCAAAAGATAAAAGAGTTTTGATTGCATGAAGTTGAAAAACTTTTGCACACACAAAAATATAATTCAGTTAGGATAAGAAAGGAAGTGGTCAAATGGAAAAATCTTTGTATCAAATATCTCTGATAAGGATATAATATTTATGACAAATAGAGAATTGTTTCAAATATGTAAGACCAACAGCTATTCCCTCAAAGATATGAACAAACAGGATATGAATAAACAGCATTTAAAAAAACTGCAAAAGAACAATATGAGCAAATGCTCCAAATCGTTAATAAGACAAATGCAAATCAAAACATCTTTAAGGTTTCATCTTACCCCCAGAAAATAGATAAAGATGACCAAATATGGGAATAGTTGCTCTTGTGAAGGTTGTGGAAATACAATGATACTAGTGCATTATTGGTGGAACTATCAATTGGTCCATCTGTTCTGGAAAGCCATTTGAAATTATGGGAGGAAAATGAGTACAGTGTCTCTATCTTTTGACCTACAGATTCCACTTTAGGATCACATCTTAAAGAGGTCAATGGAAAAAAATAAGGCATTAAAATATTCATGGCAGCACTTTTTATAGTGGCAAAAAACTGGAACAAAGTAGATGCCCATCAGTTAGGGCATGGCTAAACAAGTTGTATATGAATGTGATGGAATATTACTGAGCTGTAAGAAATGATGAATATCTTCTATACAAAGAAGTTATGGGTAGTCTTATTTGACCTTGTGCAAAGTGAAGTAAGGGAAAAGAAAATATGTACAATAACTTTAACAACATAAATGAAAAGAACGGCAGCAAATCAATTAAAACTGAGTGCTGTGAAATTGTACTGACAATGTTTAGCCTAGAGGAGAGGTGTGAAAAGGGACTTTGTTTGCCTAGTCTGGGCTTCAGATCCTCTTAATGATGAATATCCTACCTCTTACTGGAAGACTTCTTGGTACAAGACAGATTCTATGTGATAAAATTTACATAAAATAGTTTCAGCCTTAAATGAGTTTTCAGTCTTGAAGACTTTGCTTATTGGTCATTTGCAGGAATTGAACAAGTAATATCACTCTGCTAATCAGCAGAATTGAGTTCCTATACCATCTCTTCCACTGCCTTGCTGTGTGATTTGGGACAAACTACTTTACCCCTCTGGATTTCTTCAGCTTTCTCCTCCATAAAATGAGAGGGTTGGTCACAGCAGGCACATGTTTCTTTAAGATTTAAAACCCTCTAACTACAATTCAGGATCACTATGGTGATCTGAAGCTGGGAGTTATTCTCAGGTGCTCAATCTGAAGTCTAACTTTGCTTAGCAAATGCCTTCTTTACAAATAGCATAATTAATGAGCAAATCTAGGAAGTAATCATCAAAGTATTTGAAACAATAAACTTATATTTTCTCACTCTCAAGCACACCTTGTAAACACCTGTTTTTATTGAAATCCCTGAACAAATATATTTTGACAGGAAGCAGAAACTGTTTCTTAAGTGAGCCATATCTTTAGGCATCATAGATTCAATTCAACTGTACTAATGGATTTCATAATCTACAAGAGAGAAGGGAACATTAGATACATAAATTACCATAATACAAAATGGAACCTGTTAACTGCACAAGAAAAATAAAAATCAGAGTGCTACATGAGGCCCACGGAAGAACAAAACCATTGCTGGGGTTACAAAGTGGTAAAAGTACCATGAGGAGGCAAACAGGTTGCTCAGTGGTTAGGGAGGGCACTAGGCCTGGAATCAAGAAGACTTGAGTTCAAACCCAGCCTCAGACACTTACTAGCTGTATGACCCTGGGCAAGTCACTTAACCTCTTTTGCTTTAATCCACTGGAGAAAGAAATGGCAAATCATTCCAGTATCCTTGCCAAGAAAACTCCATGGAGAGTATGGTTCACAAAGAGTCAGAAACGACTGAATTACTGAATAATAACAACAAAAGTACCATGGGTCACATCATATTCCTTATAGCATGTGTTAAGGGATATCATCCATCCATGTCCTCACTTCTAGGACACATGGTACAGGTTCTGTTCTTGAATAAATAAATCCTTAGGAAATGTTTGTTGATGACAGCGATATATGCTGTAGTGGAAAGATCCCTGGACGTTGGCCTTGAGTATGCAGGACTTTGACTTGTGTATCTCCTTGGAGTTAGGAGGTCAAGATTAGTTTGAATCTTGGCTCTGTCACTAGGTGTAGGTGACCTTGAACAAATAGCTTCTTTCTGAGTCTGTATTTCCACCTGTACAATTTTCACAGGATGGGATTAGAAGTTAGTCTTCTAAGACCCCATCCACCTCTAATTTCCATGATTCTGTGATGATGAGACAGTTGATCATGCTAATTATGAATCCTTTTTAACCACTTATTAAATAAGATAGATTCTCTTTGGACATGTAGTTCGAGTGGGTTTTGTTGTAGTCAAGTTGCTGTAGAGTTACATGGGGGTTTAAAAAGAACTACATTTCTTTTAAAATGTTCTTTAAGACTTTCCATAATTATTCTGACCTTTCTCCTTAATTAATCAGTTTCCCTCCTCTTTAAAATGAGGAGGTTGATTTGGAATTATTCAGGAAAAGTTACTGAAATTGTTGATACCCTTTGATTCAAAGCTTTCCTTTACTGATACTATATTTCAAGGAGCTCACTGATCTCAATGAAAGACCCATATGTACAAAAATGTTTAGAACAACCTTATTTATGATAGCAAAAAAGCTGGGAACAAAATACAGACCCAGTGACTGCGGAACAGTTTAATAAATAATGATTTATACATGCAATGGGATATTAGCACACCATAAGAAATGATAACTATGAATAATTCAGAAAAACATAGGAAGACTTCTGAAGAAATACAGGGTGAAGAAAGCATAAACAAAAGAATCAGTGGTAACATGGAGAAGCAATTAGACTGGTCAGTTATAATACCAATGTTAGTACCCTACTGTCAAGGTTAAAGGTCACAGATACCTCTTTTACATTAACAATAGATAAATTTTTGGGGTGGGGAATGTATTTCATAAGAGGGTTTGTTTTGGGATGTCTTCTGTGCAAAATTAGTAAATAAATCAAAAAGGAATCTACTGGATGAGGTGATCTCTAAGAGCCCTTCCAGTTGTCATGTTCTAATTCTTTGACTCTACTATGAATTGATGAGGTTGGGCCATATTTCCTAAGAGTGTTTTATTCACATCTGGTGTGGAATGTATTCTGCTGTTAGTTTGGCTGTCCCCAGACTCAGACTCTAAAACCCTGAGCACTAGACCTTCTTCTGGGCGACTTGGGGTGATATGCACTTGGCTTTTTTCCAGTTTATTTTCTACCTTCCCCAGTCTGGAGTGTTGCTGGGCAATCTCAAACTGACTCCCTTAATTGTATCAATATGCTGATGTGGAACTTTTACTTTCTAAAGTTAGGAAATCCTAATTATCTCCCAGGAGGCAAATTGATGATGGAAACAATTTCCTGAAATCAATTTAGTAACTTACTTTTTTTTTTTCAAATGAAACGGCCTCAGGGCTGCTAACTAGGATTGGGTTTCTTGTTATTTTCTTAATTTCTTGCTCTTTAAATTAAGCAATAGAAATTTTTGGATTTATGTTTACAAACTGGCAGAGAACACATTTTCTTTGACTTATATATTAGCTCTTTATTAATAAATTTTCAGTATAGTAGAAATAGCTCTGGCCTCAGTATGGAGATGTGTTCTAGTCAATGCCATTTAATTCAGAATACATTAAATGCCTTCTATGTGCAAGGTACTCTGCTAGGTCGGGCTCTGTGGTTTACTGGCTGTTACCCAGAGACAAGTCACTTGGGGACAAGTCCCTTTACCTTGCTAGGCCTCAGTTTACTCATTTGTCAAATGAGGAGAATACACTGGTTTCTCGAGTCCCCTCCAGCTTCCAAATGCTTCAAGTCTATAAACCTGAAAGAAACTGATGCTTGTTGGGTAGCTGTTACTAGATAGATAGATAGATAGATAGATAGATAGATAGATAGATAGATAGATGCACACACATATATATACACACATATAGATAGATATATATCTATCTATACACATACACCACACACACACACACACACACACACACACACACATATATATATGTGCATTACTCTGGTATAATAATAATAGTTGACATTTTCAAAGTGTTTCATGGTTTTGCAAAGTGTTTTCTTCTCAGTAGCCCCTTGAGATAAGTAAAAGAAGTCACTATTGTGAGGCAGGCTAGTAAGGCAGTAAGATGGATAAAGAACTGTCCTTGGAGTCAGGAACACCCAGTTAAAATCTAGCCTTGGACTCGTGTGACCCGAGGCAAGTCACTTAAATGAAAGCCTCAGTTTCCCCATTTGTAAAATGGAGATAATAATAATCTCTACCTCCCAAGGTTGTTTTGAGGTTAAAAACGAGACACTATTTGGAAAGCCTTTTACAGACATCCGAGTGTTATATAATTGCTAGTTCTTAATAGTATTCCCATTTGGCAGATGAGGAGAGGGCAGTGACTTGCCTGTGGTGATACTGGAGCCAGTGTATGACTCCCTGGTTCCTTGACCCCCCAACTCTAGTACTCTATATTTAAATCTCAGGTACCTGTAAAGGGGGAAGGAAGAAGCACTTCTCAGGGGGAAGGGAGAAGGAAGGGAGAAAAAGGGAGAGAGGGAGAAAGAGAGAGGGAGGGAAGGAGGGAGGGAAGGAGGGGGGGAGAGAGAAACAGAGAGACAGACAGACAGACGGAGGGGGAGGGGGGCAGAGAAGGAAGGCAATTTCCTTTACGCCCTACCTGCCCAAAAGCTTCATGCTTTGCCAAAGCCATCATTGTAGATACTTAATAAATATTGGCTGATGATGGTGATGTATAAGCAGATAGTGGGAAGAGGAATAGGGAGCCACCTCTTTATTCCATTTGTTCATAAGACCATCCCTGATGGGATACCTATATGTGTATATAAATATGTAGGACGCACACATATAAACACACGTTAAACATTTGTGTGTGCACACACGCACACGTATGACGTAAGTGTTCTCTCCGTGAGACGGACAAACCTAGACACTGTCATTCCATCCTGAATGAGCTGCTAGCACTGCCCCTGACCCAGCTCTGGTTCTGGTATGTTCTGCCTTCTCCGCTGTGCTGAAACAAGTACACAAACTTCTTTAAAGGACTAATATCACTGCTGGAGGCCCCTTTCTCCTCCTTGGATATACTGGAAAGCCTTTTTTCTGCTTTAGATAAAAACCTGAGATTCAGTATAGCTTGACTCCCCAGGGTGCCTGGAGGTTGATTTCATTTCCCTGCACACGCTTACAGGGTCTGCATGCCTAGACTCACAGCCCCTTCCGTCAGGCCTCAATCTACCCCTTGGTACTTCCTGCTTAGTCTTCCCTGGACATTTTAACACCACTCCAAAGGAGCTGAAGTCTTCACACTTGATTTTCTTTCATTTTGTATGCTTTAAGCCCTAAAGTTAGGTCCATTTATCTTTATTTGGGGGAAAGAAAAGAGTGCTAATTGGTGATTATCCATCACTGTATTTGTTATGTGACCTTGATTGAGGGATTTTGCTCCATGGGAATATTCCCACAGCTTTGGAGATGGATGTAATTGTGGCACTGACAGCTTGTGTAGGCCTCACATGTCTGTTTACGGTATTATGTGCTTAGAACAGACTTGTTTCCATACTGACAGCAACTGCCATATGGCAGGAAGAGAGTCTGTCAGAAGAACCCTTAAGGAAACACAATATGGCACATGGAATTTCATACTTGTTTTTAGGACCTGGGAGAGAGGAGAAATTTCTTTTTCAAATCACATAAATGACATTGTTTTCTCCCCTTTCCCCTTTAATTTGATGAAAGTAAAGTTTGACACAAAGTAATCCACTTTGATTCCCTTGTTAGGAACAGGAAAAAATCAAATGATTGCAAAAGGATGTAGGTTTTTTCCCTTGTGTTCTTGTCCTGGGAACTCACACTCTAGTTGAAGGACATTTGATTTAATTACCATTAACAAACATTGACTGAAGATCTATGTGTCAGGCACTGTACTATGCACTAGGGATACTGAAAAGCTTTTGTCTTTATGTAGCTTAGAATCTTCTGGGGAGAGAGAACATGTACTCACACAAATGCAAACAAAATTTATACAAATTAAATGCAGAATTATTGGGGGTGGAGAATGTGATCATCTGAGATAGAGTAATCAGGAAAGGACCCATGTAATATATGTGTTCACTTGGGCTGAACCTTGAAGGGAATGAGGAATTCCAAGAGGTAGAAGGAAGGGAGAGCACATTCTAAACATGGGGGATAGCCTATGCAAAGATAGAGGCAGAAGATGGAATGTTGTCTACTGGAAAAAGGAAGGCCAATTTGGCTGGAATGTAGAGTGCTTGAAGACAGAGGAATGTGAATTTAGTCTAGAAAGAGAGATTGTAAAAGATTTTAAATGCTAAACAGAAGAGTATTCTATTTTATCCTGACACTGGGTGCAGGACCTGTTGCATTGCCCATGTACAGTTTCAGGTTACAGTTCTAGGGTAAAGAGGAACACTAGGCCTTTCAGCTATAGAGGAGCAGTCACCGTAGTCTCAGTTCTAAGGCAGAGAAGAGTACCTGTGGTCACTGATGGGAACAGGGGATGGGGAACTGGGGCCCCAGCCTTAGGTCCAAGGACTGACATTTGTGACTACAGGAGAGCAGCAAGTCACAAATATAGGGTATAAGGTGTAAAAGTATTTATGTCCAAAGGGGAGCAGAGTCTTGGTCACAGTTTCAGGATGGAAAAGAGTACTTGTAGTTGCTCATAGATGAGAGTACAAATCAGGAGAACAGTACTGACCACACCTATCCCTAGATCATACCACTTGCAAGAACTAAAAACTTATGTACCTCCAGCACTAGTTCTGAAAATAGCTACAGTAAAAATCTGAAACTTAGAAAAGTGCCCCCCACTCTGGGAGCAGAGTCCAACTTTGACATAAAATTAAAAGTCAAGAAATAGACTGGAAAAATGAGCAAACAAACAAAAATAACCTGACCATAAAAAGTTATTACAGTGATAGGGAAGATCAAAACAGAAACCCAGAAAGACAGCAGTGTCAAAACAGCTATATCCAAAGCATCAAAGACAAATGTGAATTGGTCTTCAGCCCAAAAAGAATCCTGTAGGCACTCAGAAGGGATTTTTCAAAACTCAAGAGAAGTAAAAGAAAAAGTGGGAAAAGAAATGAGAGTGATGCAAGAAAATTTTCTAAAGAGAGTCAACAGCTTGATAAAGGAGGCACACAAAAAAATACTGAAAATAACACCTTAAAAAACAGAATAGACCAAATGGGAGAAGAGGTACAAAAATGTACTGAAGAAAAAAAACTCTTTGAAAAGTAGAATTGGACAAATGGATAAGTAGTTACAAAAGCTCACTGAAGACAATAATTCCTTAAAAATTGGAATTAAACAAGTGGAAGCTAATAACTCCACAAGACATCAAGAACCAATAAACCAAAATCAAATGAATGGGGGAAGGGGGGAAGAAGAAAATGTGAACTATCTCATTGGAAAAAAACAACTGACATGGAAAATAGAAATAAGAAGGAAAGTCAAGAATCAAGGATGACTCAAGTTTTGAAACTGGGTGACTAAAAGGATGATGGCATCCTCAACAGAGAAAAGGAAAGTTAGGAAGGAGTTTGGGATAAAAGATAATGAGTTCAGTTTTCTCTGTGACACCTACAGGATCTCCAGTTGGAATCGGGAAATAGATAAGAGCTGGATATATAGATCTGGTATTCATCAGCATAAAGATAATTGAAGACATGAAGCTGGTGAGATCATCAAGAACAGAGAAATGAAGACGAACTAGGAGTATATATATATTTAACTACAACAACATTTAAAAAATTGTTACATATATGTATGTGTATGTATGTAGGTGTCCAGCCATAGGTATTAGAAAGGGGCATTGAATATATTATTGATAATTTGACATGATACCTAACTATTTGTCTTTTTTATTGCAAAAATAATTGATCATAAAATAAAATAGGAAGAAGTTTAGCAAATAAAGGGAGAAAAAGAACAGGCAGACTTAATAGTGGCAGGCAGTGGAAAAAATATTGAACACAAATTCAAGAGAACTAGATTGAGAGCCAGCTTTGCTATGTGACTTTGGGAAATTCACTTTTACTTTTCTGGACTGCAGTTTCCTCATCAGTCAGATGTGAAGTTTAGACTAAGCTCACACTCTGATAGTCTTTTCTAACACCTCATGTAAGCATTGCATGTTCTAATGTCCTTTCCATCTCCTGTGGTCCAAGATGATAGGATAGGTCAGCCAACCAATCAGCCAGCATTCATTAAACACCTACTGTGTACCAGGCACTGTGTTGAATGCTGGGAATAGAAAGTAAGGCCAAAATAAAACCCCTGAAATGGTCTTGCCCTTAAGGAGTTCATAGTCTGGGTGAAACAACATTCAAGTAACTATGTACAAACAAGCTATATACAAGATAAATTGGGAGTAGTCTCAGAGAGAAGGTACTAAGATTAAGGAGGAATGGGAAGGGCTCCTTGCATGAGGTGGGATTTTAGCAGAGATTTGGAGAAATCTAGGGAAGTCAGCAAGTAGAAATAATGAGAGAGAGCATTCCAGGCAGGGAGCACCTAGTGAAAATTGTTGTAGTTGTTAGAAGGAGTGTCCTGTGCAGAGAAGAGCAAGGAGTCTAATGTCATTGCAGAATACATGGAGGGGAATGAAGACAGGTCTTTCAAAATAGCCATGTCAGCTGATGCCTATAAAAAGAGAAGTCAGTTTACAAAGACTACAGCCACCACCATATGGTGTTGATGAAATGACTCAACTCTGTAAAAACGACTTCAATTTGGCATCCAGACCTTGAAATATTCTCTTCTGAACACTTAGTTTTGTTCAACATATTTGACAAAACCATTCTATTGGAAATATATGATCAGGACCTGAAAGAAAAATATTTTCTACACCTCCTTCAAAACTCCCTCTAAAAACACCATTTGTGGATACTTTTGCTTTGTCAACATTGCTGACATTTTTGATATAAGTTACAAAATCCTATGCATGAAAGTAATTGCTGTAATTCACTTGTCAGAAATTGAACTGATTTTTCATATTCTTATTCTGTTTTCCTCTCATCTCTTTATACCTGACTTACTGAGATTTTCCTGTCTTTCTTCTGTTTCCTTTCTAATATTTTTTTCACATCATTACTCAAGTACTCTTCCTAACTTATCTCTTTGATCCAAGTGTTTCTCTATTCAAAACCTTTCCAGGTTTTTTGGAGTTCCTTTTTGTCCAATGAATAAAAAGTATAAGTTCCTGATCTTGAAATTCAAGGTCTCCCACAGTCTGGTCCCAAATTACCTTTCCAGCTTAATTCACAGCATTTACTTTTTTTTTTTTACCTACTCTGTGTTCTAGTCAAACTGAACCACTGTCTCCACCCTATATTCTCCCACTCTCCGTGGCTAGAATAGACTCCCTCTCTCCCTTTCTGCACATTAAAGTAGTCTTGTTTTAAGACCCAGCTCAGATGCCACTTTCTCTATGAAACTTTCCATGACCCCTTTCTCATTGCCACCCATTGAAAGTAATCTCTCTGCTGTTCTCCTAGCACTCTACCTGGACCTCTACCTTGCATTTCTCACACCCTCTCTTGTAGCCTAGTTAGTTGGTCTCCTAGCAAGCATGCCATTTCCCTCCTAGTAGAGTATAAGCTCCTTGAAAGCAATCCCATGTCCTATCTACTTCTGTATCTATAGTGTCTCAAATAGTGCCTTACTAATAGAGGTGCCTAATTAACATTTGATTTCAACTGAATTAAATCATCATGCGTCACACAGAGGTTTAATGGCAGCCGATTCTTCTAACACCCAGCCCATTGGACAAGTCATTCTCCATCTTGGAGTTCTATTTCCTCATCTATGAAATAAGGCTACTTGACTAAGTGGCCCTGAAGACTCTAGCTCTAAATCCAGGGATCCCATAAATTGTTTCTTTTACAGATGATTCTCAAGGTCAAAAAAACAAGAACTGAGTTGGTTGTATTGCTAAGACCCAACTATCTCAAAGACACAGCAAAATACAAATGCCCCCTTTCACCATATATATCTTTTTTTTATTGCCTCTAGACAGAGATTACTTCAGTCTGTGCGACAGGCAGCCAATCGGAAGGCTTCTTTTCCGGCAGTTCTGTGAAACTCAGCATGAGCTGGAGTGCTGTATTAGGTTCCTTGACTCTGTGGTAAGTCAACGCTGTTGATATTTCTGAGGCTTTGTTACTCTTTAGCCCTTGGTGATAAACATGTTAAAATAACAACATAATCCTCTCAGTTCAAAAGGACAAAGAATAAATCTTTTTTTTTGAAAGAAGTCCTCAATACTGGCTTAACTATATTTAGTTTGGTGAAAAGAATCTTGGGCCGCTGATTCAGAG
Source organism: Pseudocheirus occidentalis (assembly GCA_028646575.1). Lineage (NCBI taxonomy): Eukaryota > Metazoa > Chordata > Mammalia > Diprotodontia > Pseudocheiridae > Pseudocheirus > Pseudocheirus occidentalis. Next base: position 74,624,778 of record CM053598.1, on the reverse strand, counting down.
GCCTGGGTACTACTTGTAGGACTACCAACAAGCTGGATGAGCATAGGAAAGTTACACCCTTGCTCTGGGCCTGTCTTCTCATCTTTAAAGTGACAGGGTTGGAACAATCTCCGGATGATTTGTAAGGTCTGTCTCTTTCTCACATTATGTGACTCTTATCCATAACCTGGTAGTTGGGATTCTAGGTCTGTCTCACAGAACCTTAGAATGGGAAGATCCTTCAAAGACCATCTAAACCAACTGTATATGAAGCAGGAGTCCTTTTGATAACATGATCAACTTTAGATAACACTACTACTATTTCTCTGGCTTCTTCTTGACTATCTCTTAGTGATGGAGAGCTCACTGCCTTTCAGAGTCAAAGCTGTTGGATAATAAAATCATTAGGAAGATTTTTCCTTCCATCTAGTTGAAGTTTTCTTCTTATTAATTTAATAATAACAACAATTATAGCCACCACTTATATAGTGCTTTACATTTTCAAGATACTATACATATTTACAAATATTATCTCGTTTGATTCTCAAAAATCCTTTGAGATAAAGTTATTACCTCAATTGAGGTGAAGAAAATGAGGCTGTGAAAAATTAAGTGATTATCATGTGCTCATGATAACACAGCTAGTAAGTTTCTGAGACAGAATTAGAATTCAGGTCTTCCTGACTCCAGGTCCAGCAAAGCATTCTATCCACTGTGCTACCAACTGCATCCCATTTTTTTCCCTCTCTGCTCCTAATTCTCCTTTCTAGGAGCCAAACAGTATAAATTTAACCCTTCTTCTACAAACATTTGAAGACAGCTGCCATTAACCCCTACATTTTCTTTCTTCAGGTTAAAGATCACCACTTTTCTTCCATTGGTTCTTGTGTGGCAATATCCCCGTCACCCCATCTGGAGACGTTCATAGTTTGTGATCCTTCCTAAAATCTAACTTTCAGAGCTGTACACAATGCTCCAGATGTGGTCTGAAAGGGAAGAAGACAGTGGAGCTATTGCCCATCTCATTCTGACTCTCTCTTTTCATGCAGATGAGATCCCTGGTGGGTTTTCCTCTTGGTTGCCATATTGCCCTACTGAGCTCTCTGTCTCTGTCTCTGTCTCTGTCTCTCTGTCTCTCTGTCTCTCTGTCTCTCTCTCTGTCTCTCTCTCTCTCTCTCTCACACACACACACACACACACACACACACCACTTCCCCAAAGGAAGGAATCAGCAGCAGGCATGACCTGATGCTAGTGATCTGATTGTTTGCTAGTTCCATTTAAGCAAGACAGAGCTACCATCATGTGAAATGCTGTCAGTTTTCACATTTGGAATATCCTCAAGACGAAAGGAACTGGAGAACTTTTCACATGCAGTATTAGGATTCTGTTCTTAGTTTACCTGGTTGTGTAAAGTGGTATACCTTTTTTTTTTAACTTACCAATTTTGGATATGGTTCTGGATAGCTACGTCTTGTCTCTGTGTTCCTAGCTAGGGAGTCTCCTCTTTTTCTATGAAAAACAGGAAAAGAATCAGAGGACTTTGCTACCCGTGTTAGATTACTATTGCCATGGCTATTGCTTCTGTGATCTCACTGAAAACTAGGCTAGGAGGACTTCTGTCTGAGAGGTTTGCTCCAGCGTACCCCTATATCTACTCTGGCAGCTAGGTTCTTCAGCGGTTAGAGTGCTGGGCTGGAGTCAGTAAGTCCTGAGTTCAAATCCAGCCTGAGGTACTTTCTCACTACTTCACCCTGGGAAAATCACTTGCCCTCTGTCTGCTTCAGTTTCCTTGACTGTAAAGTGGGGATAATAATAGCACCTACCTCCCAGAGTTGTTGCGAGGATCAGATGTGATTACATTTGTAAAACACTTAGCACAGGGGTGGCTAGGTGGCGCAGTGAATAGAGGACTGGCCCTGGAGTCAGGAGTACCTGAGTTCAAATCTGGCCTCAGACACTTAACACAAAAAACTAGCTGTGTGACCTTGGGCAAGTCACTTAACCCCAACTGCCCTCCAAAAAGCAAAAAAAAAACCAAACACTTAGCACAGGGTCTGTCACACAGTAGGCACTTAATAAATGCCCGTTCCTTTCCCTCACCTGAAAACAAGATACCTAGAGGAGATGGTAGCATACAAGGAGTCTGTGCGCTGACCCCACTCAGGTCACAGGCTGTAGGCGTGAGGAAGAAGGCAGTTTCAAAATTCCCTTTGACTGGAAGGTAATTAAAAGGATCTTGGATTCAGCCCCCCTTTTTTATTGTGGTCATAGAAAGAAAAGACCACTTAACTGTCTCTCATTGAATTGGAGAAAAGAAACCCAATATTTTACTTTTTAAGCCCTCTTTCATAAGAGGAGGAGGCAGTATAGAGACTCATGGCGGGGGGAGTATCTGGTGGAGAGTAGTAAGGATATGAAATAAGCTTGTGGAATTTTCCAGTGACATGCTTTATTCGGCCCACTGAGAAAATTTATGAGGTTAAAAAAAATCTACTGATGCCCATTTTCATTTGTCCTACAAACCAGCCCTTTCTTTCGTACTACACTCACAACATTTGTAGGGGGAAAATGTGGGGCAGGGTTTGTTTTTCATCATGGACTTATTAAGTCATTTTTATACATGCAAGGTATTGAATGGAAAGGTGACTTGAGCTATGGCCAACTCTGTCCCTTTGGCACTTTGTACCCTAGTCCCCTTCAATTATTGGCATCTTTTTCTTGTCCTCCTGCATCAGATGACTATCCATTACAACCCCTCTTTTGCACATGAAGAATTTATTGAGTTTCCCAGTGGTGGCACAATTTCTCATTTGAAGAATTTTTTTTCCAAATGGGGAATAAGGAGTGAATGGGTGGGGGAAAGGGTCTCCCCAGCACGAGCAGATGCCAGAACTCTTCCTGGCAGAACAAGCATAATTCACACAGTCCCTACCTCCCCATGAAACTTCCACCAAGTCTGCCTTTTTAAAAAGAAGTTGTCCTCTTTAGATTCTGACGTAGCCCCCGGTAAGGGAAACTTTCCTTGGCTTTCTTAATGACTGCATTTCTCCAGTCAAGTAGAGTACTGTGGTTTTGTTTTTAAAAGGAGGGCTTGGGTAATTTTATGGCCACTCATACTGTTTCTAAGTCATTAAGCAGACTACTTGAGTAATCAGAGCGTAAGCATCAGCACATGAGGGACTCAATGGAGACATTTCATTGCTTTCCCACATAGGGATAAAGTGTTACACAGTATATTACTCTGGGACTGTGGTAAGGTAGGGACAGATAAGAAATGGCATATTAAGTTTTCCTTTATGATATAACAGAGGGTCTGCTTGGGACTATATTTATATTTGATACATGGTTACCAGAGGCAAATATGAAAGAAGTTCCAAATGAACATATTTTTACTAACATCTCTTTGGTGGTTCAGTTGGTCTTTCACAAAGTCTAGTGGAGAATCTCTGGAATAAATGTGGGGCAACAAGACCCTGACAGGAAATCCTAGACCACAGCCTTCCTTGATTTATTCCTCATTCCCTCCCTTAAAGTTTGGGACGCAGGGAATATAGGCATCTCTCTGATACTGGGCACCTTTCAGGGTAGATAATGACTTTATAAACTATCTCCTGGTTAGATTGAATGATGTCAGACCCATAGAATTATCTCTGTTTATCCATTTTCCTGGAACATTGTTGTACTGCTTAAAATCAGTGGGTCATTGACCTGAGTATAGGAATGTCTTGTCTTGAGTAAAATTTTCATTACGACAGCAATGCTACCTTTTCTCTGTGAATTTATGAAAACTACCCCATTTGTCTTACTGAATTGTCACCATTTCATTTCAATCAAAGTTCTTGCTTGAGAAGGAGAGCAGTGGCTAGAACTCATTACCTGAACTGCCTCTAATGGGATTCCAGATATTGGGGACAGAGCTATTTCAAAAATGTTTCTTCTTAAAATAGTTGTGAGGTTAGAAAATGAGACAAATGGCCTCTGTTTATGTTAGTCTCTGGGAGAACAACCTGAGGAAGAAAAGATGCTGGCAGTAGCTATGAATTTCAAAAGGAATACAACAGCCCAGTTAAAAGAGAAGATGGTCTAGAGGGGTGTAAATAGGACCATAAAGAGAGGACTTGAATGCTCCTTAGGAGGGACTCCCTTCTTATTGCTCGAGGACTCTATCTTGGTGTGCCTGAAAGAGAAGCAATGACCCCTTTCCCTTCTTCAGAGTTTTCACTTCTCTGAGACTAGACATTGTAATTCTGTTAAAAGAATGGAATGGCATTATAATTTTTCTATGCAACATGACTAATGTGAAAATATGTTTAATAGGAATGTATGTGTAGAGCCCATATCAGACTGCAAGCCATCTTGGGGAGGGAAGGGGAGAAAATTTAAAACTTATGGAAGTGATTGTTGAGAAATAAAAATAAATAATTTAATTTAAAAAAAGAATGGAATGGAATGGAATTCATAGAGCTAGAGGTGACTTTAGAGATCACAGAGTTCAGTCCTTTAATTTTACCTTTGAGGAAACTGAAGTCTGAACAGTCAGATGGTTTGCTTAAGACTGTACTCCTGTTGGGAAACAAGGTCCTCCAGCTACTGGTTCCATACATCTTCCACTATATTCATCTCTGGTGCTTACTATCAGTGTGACCTTGGGCAAATCCCATAACTTCTTTGGCCTTCAGTTTCATCAATGATAATATGAAGAGGAATTAGGCTACATGCCCAGAAAAGTTCCTTCCATCTCTTTATCTATGATTCTATGAATTTATATCTACTTTACAGATGAAAAAATTAAGGTTCAGAGTCAAAGGAGGGACAAGGAAGGAACCAGCACTTATTAAGCATCTACCGTTGTACTATGTGCCTTATAAATATTAACCTCACAACAACTCTCTTCTATATTTAGATCCACTTTGTAGTTGAGGGAACTGAAACAGAGATTAAGTGACTTGCCCAGGGTCACATAGCTAGTAAGTGTATAAGGCTGGATATGAACTCATGTCTTCTTAATTTCAGGCCCAGCACCAGTACCTAGCTGCCTAGTGAAGTAAGTCGTCTAAATTGCCCTCTGGCACACAGCTGATATGTGGGCTTTAAACACAAATCTTATGTTTGAATTCTCTTTGTAATATGGTTAATTGTTCCAAAATTTTCCTCTTCTCACGTATCCCATCACAGCAACCTGATACCATGAACATGTATGAATCGGGCCCCCCTTCCTCAGGTCTGAACCTTCTCTGGGCATGTATCAGGTGCCTCCTGGCATGCCAAGAAGACGCTTATGGGCAGTTGAAGGCTGAAGCAGCTTCACTAAATAGCTTGGGGATAACATTTGGATATTTTCAGTACATTATAAATTTTTTTAAAAACTTTCTCCAAGAATCTTAGATCTGAAAGAGAACTTACAGCTGAACCTTTCATTTTTCCAGAATAGAAAACTGCATCTGAGAAAAGGACAGTGATTTGCCCAGGGTCACATAGTTACTTCAACCACCTCTTAGATGAATATCCTAAGGACTCTAGTCCCTGGCTTAGTTTTCAGTTCCCTCTTTGTTCAGCAGAAAGAACGTGCAATTTGACATTTGATGACCTGGATTCTAATCCTTATTATTTACAATTCCAGCCAAGTCACTTTACCTCTTGAAGCCTCAACTCCCTCCTTTGTCAAATTAGAAGATTGGACTCAATGAGCTATCAAGTCCTTCCCTCCCCTAAATCTGTGATTTAGGGATTCCCTCCCTCTGAGGATGTCTGGCTTCAGAAGGAAGCCAGAGCTAGTGAAGATGAAGACTTGGGTTCCTCTAAGTAAAGGGATGGTAACGAGCAGGATCTACAGACATAAGTGTCTCCACTGAGTGGGAGCTTTGGAAAAGTTAACTGGTTTGATGATTACAAAAGCCAGAGACCAAGAGACCTCATTACATGATTGACTTCATCTTCCTGTCAGGGCATGGAGAAATCTCCTGGGTAAGGAAGTGACATAAAAAGTTAGTCCAAGGCCAAGAAGCATTCCACCCAGTGTTCTCTACCCTTTTAATCATCACCACGGTGGGTGAGACTTGTCAGGTAATTGTTTTTTACTGATTGAGGACGTTTGCATTTGCTAAAATCTTTAAAGGATTTTTTTTTAATGGAGAAACATCTTACATGGTGCTGCTGCCATATGATGACAATATTTGTTTAGTGTCGGCTGAGAGAGAGCTCAAGAATGAAATATTAGGTTTATGAAGCATGTTGGCTCTAGTATACGTGTCTAGTCACACAGCCTGCTCCATGGAGACATTCCGCAGAAATTTGTCTTTGACAGCTGTGTATACATAAATAATTTTTAAAAAGCTCTTTCCCCCTCTCTAGCTCTTCCAGATTTCACTTCTTATCTTAGAACGGCATCACCTCTGGCCCCCTCCTCCCTTCCCACTCCAAGGCTATTCTTGGGTTGACTATATGTTGTAAAAGGCTGAGATAAGAAAGCTTGGAACAGTTTTAAGATACCTCATTTCATTCACAGCCTCAGTTTTTGAGTGGAGAAGTGGGGGAAAGGGGGACAGAGAAGAGGAGAAATCCCCAACTAGCTGTCTCCAGGTAATTAATTAGTGGTACTGCATGTTATTGTAGAGTTCTTTCTGTGCCTATCTAATTTTTCCTATCAGACAGTAAACTCCCTGAGGGCAGATTGCATTCATCTTTATATCTCACACCGGTCCTTACACAAGATCTTGAATAACTAGCAATAATCAAAGCAGCAAGGTGGCCCATTGGATAAAGCTACGGACCTGGAGTCAGGAATACCAGAGTTCGCATTCTTCCTCAGACAATTCCTAACTGTGTTATTGTGGGAAAATCATTTATCATCGGTCTGCCTCAGTTTTATCATCTGTAAAAAATGGGGATAATAGCACTCAGTTACTCCCAGGGTTGTTGTGAGGAAAAGCTGAGAGCATGTTTGTAAAGCTCTTTGCAAACCTTAAAGCACGCTATAAATGCTAGCTATTGTTAGTATAACAACTCGCATTTATATGGCACTTTGAGATTTAAAAAGCCTTTCCCCATAACCACTTTGTGAGGTCCATTGTGCAAGGATTATTACTCTCAAATAACTTCCCCAAGACTATGTACATAGGTAATAAATGTCAGACCTGAATGTTCAGTAGGTAATTTTTTTGGAAAGAAAATCTGCTTAGCATGATGCTATGCTGAACATAGAATGTCAGAGCTGGAAGGAACTTTAGAGACCATTTAGTCCAGCTGCCTCCTTTTGCAGATGAAGAAGCTGAGGACCAAAGAGAGGGAGTGACTTGTCCAAAATCACACATAATAAGTGGCAAAGACTTTGTATTATATGCTCCAGGCTTATTAAGGGTTAAACATCTTCCCATGCAGGGTTTTAACAGAAAATTAGGTAGAGGAATTACTTTAAACCTTTCATCCCCAGCCTATTATTTCTTAAAAAAAAAAATCCAACCTGCGATTTCTTTCAAGTAAGCTAGAGCTCCAGGTGAGGAACTTCCTTTTAATCTGTAACAAATCATTTTGGGAGTTGTCTGGAGGACACTTAAAAGTTACTTGCCCAAAGCCACACAGTTTATATAATGAGTCAAAGGTGGAACTTGAACCCAGATCTTTCTGACTCCAAAGCCAGCTGTTTATCTGCTATGTTTCAGAGCCTCTCCTTTTATGTCTTGAAAGAGCTGGTGAGATTCCTTTCCACTCTGCTTACAGAAAAGCACTGCATAACAGAGTATAATTATAGGAGCTTTTTATGTATACAGTTTATGTCTCTTTAATTGAGGTCATTGTCTTACAAGGCAATGTACAAGGCAAACTCTAATTGTAATTCTAGGCTGTTAGAATTTCCTGTTACTTACTAGTTAAATATGGACCTTGAAGATATTAGACAGAAACATCAGCCCCTTACCTGATGAGGAATGGGTCAATTGCATGCTTAGTTTGGGTCAAACTCACTTTTTGCACTTGTTCTCAGAGCCTGACTCTTTCCCTACTCTGCACCTTTATAGTTTTTACTTCAAGCTTGGTCTTCCACTTTTTTCTTTTCCCCTTCTGTCTCTCCTTTTCCTATTCTTCCTTTTGGAGAGAGGTTCCATCATTAGTGACCTAGAAAACGGAGCTGGAAACCATCACCTTGTTTTTGACACTTCCAACGCAAATGTTCTTCCAGTGTTGTTGACCTGACGTGGACTCTGAATGAAAAGGAAAGAAAGGCCTTTTGATGTTAGAGCTGGTGTTCTGTGTCCCAGTGTGCTCCCAGTTCCTTCCCCTGTGGAACTAGGGCTGGTTTGCTCAGCTGATCTTTCTCTGGGAGGTGGCTGACCTGAAAGAAATATTTGGTTTTGGTTTCACACACAGAGGACTAACATTTTTAGCCAGTTAATTGAAATTGATCAGTGACCCTCACATTTATATTTAGTTGAAGGGTCTTGAAAGATATTTTAGAATAGTGACCATCCAATGTTCCAAGCAGGGCTGAATTACCCTAGATGATATTCAGACAGCTGCCCACCCAAGTTCCAAGAAGTATTTCAAAGTAGGCTGGGGCGGTTCCCATGGTGCTATACCAGCTCTTCTTTTGGGAGTTGATTCAGAAGGTGATTCATTGCGCTAAGTTCTGGGGATACTAAAAAAAATAAAAATAAAAAAGAGCAAAAACTGTGTCTGACCTTAAGTGGTCCGCATTTTGATGAGGGAAACAACACACCAACTTCTAGGTATATACAAGATATATTGACCCCAAGGCTTTTTACCTTCTGTTTTTTTCAGACTTCCCTGTTAATCTAGAGACATTGGGCTTCTGAATCCATGAGTCTGTATTCCACTCTTTCATTCGTAGATCTGCAATAATTCCCTAATTCCCTATGCTCTTTTTCTGCCATTGCAACACGGTATCTTAGTCCATTTCCAGCACACACTTTCCCCTTCCCTGTCTGTACACACTTCAGACTATAGGAGTATATTTTCTAGGTGTTATTTACAAAGGAAAAGAGAATATGGAAATTAAGATATGCTATACCCGGATAGGGTAATTTAAAATGCATTTAAAAGGTTAGGGGATATCTAAATAACTAGACTAGTGAACCCTGCTGTTGTTGCCCAACCTAGCTTGGCCATGATTTGCTATTTGTCAAGAATAATTTGCTCCCTTGTGGCCTTGAGATGAGAATGATGTCTTTGCTCTGTGCATACCCCAACATTGTTTGAGAGGTTCATTCCCTTGGACACGAGAGTGGGAGCTCATTCTACTGAACATCCCTGGATTACTGTCAGTCAGTTAAGAACTAGGTATTACCCCCAACTCCTGCATTCAAATGAAAGTCAGGCTATACAACTGATTCAGACAATCTTCCTATTATTTTAAAAATCAAAATTATTCAGTCCAATTAACAGTTCACTACAAAATTTCACTAAGTAAATCCGATTCTTTTCACAAGTTTCTGGAGACCACTGTTTTTCCTTTTCTTATCCTGGAAAAATGCCTAAAAGGACAAAGGACCCTTCAGGTCATCAGGCAATGGCTCCAGCACCTTCCATTTTATTGGCATGATGTGTGTGTGTGTGTGTGTGTGTGTGCGTGCGCACGATTGTGTGTGACTGTGTGACTGTGACCTGTCCATTTGGTAGGGAGGAAGAAGGAATCAAGTGAAGAGGAGTCAAAAGGAGAATGAAGTATATCAAGGGAAAGCAGACTGCTTTCTGCCCTCAGGAAACAATTAAATGTACCAATTCTATAAGCTCCACCTAGTAAATGACCAGTTCATTAGCTGTAAGTACTTGTTTGGTCTCCGGGCAGAGATAGAATCAGAGTCTAATCATGTACTCCAATTCTCTTACTTTACAGGGAAAGAAAATGAGCCCCTGAGAAGACAGGATTCAATCCCAGGTCTCTTGATTCCAAACCTAATACTTTTTCCAAAACTTTCCCCTGATTCTGAATGCTTACAATGTTATGTTCTTTCCCTCCTCCCTTTTCATGCCCCTCTCCCATGTTAAAGAATATAACTCAGTCTTGACTAATTCCAGTGGATAAGATCTCCAAATATGGGGAAACAGACTTCTTAATGTTGTTGACCAGCATTTGTAGGAAATCCCAAATCATCTCTTATCTAAGATGGTGTACTGAACTCAAGTGAGAAAAAACTTTACTAAGGAGTTAGAATTAGGAGGTTGTCTTGAAGAAGGAATGAAGGAGTGAAGGGAGGGATAAAAAGCACACTGGGAAATGCTTGGGGAAAGCACTTCAGTCCCTCTTTGTTGCTGAGATCATTTCCTCCTACCTTCTTTTAAATAGCAATGCTTTTGGACTGTGTCTAACAGAATAAGTACAAGACCTTGGGTGGTAGGGTTTCTTTTAATAGCTATAAACAATTTGCAATTCCCTCATCCAGCGCACAGCAAAGAAGCCATTGCAAAGACTCAGCTCGGCTGAAACTTCTCATTTTCTTGAATTTTTTTCCCCCTTGGCAAATGTGGAAGGTATGAAGGAATAAGACCATTTTGGATCAAACAGCATGAGTCTCAGAGGAGACTGCGTCTTTTGGATTTGAGTCCCATTCTTGTGAACCTGGAATATCTGGATTATGGAATTTTCCTTAAATGGGGCGTTGTCCTGGCCTCCTCCTTAAATGTTAGACTCCCCTTTCTTCTTGTAGAAGAGTTTTAAGTAATATGTATCCATTATATTGGTATCTGGGAGCCAAAAGACCTGGGTTCTAAGCAGTAGTATATCAGTAAATGTTCAACAACCAGCTTTCTAGAAAATAAACGCATTATTAACATTTGCTCTATCACTTTCTCAAGTATAAACATTAATGAAACAATAAATAAAGGCTGATTTATGGTGTTTGCTGATTTCTGTGGTATAAATGCTTATAGTAAAATGTTAATAATTTGCTTTTGAGATTCTATATGAGCTGGCTCCAGCACACCAAGCCTGGTGTTGCCACTACTTGGCTGTGTGCTCTTGGGAAAACTCTCTCCCTGCATGCCTCAGTGTCCTCACCTGTAAAATAAAGGGAATTGGATAAGATGGCCAACCTCCAAGGTCCCTTCCAGATCTAACAGCCTATGCTTCTATGAAGTATGTAAGCCAAAAATATTTATTTATTTTTCTCTTTCTGTTCCAGGCAGAGTATGAAATTACACCAGATGAAAAACTGGGAGAGAAAGGGAAGGAAATCGTGATGAAATACCTCACCCCAGAGGTAAGGGGCAGCCAAAAAAACATAACTACAAGAATGTGAGCCCTTACTCCACCAAACAGAGAACAGAAAAATATCCGACAGTCCATGTTCGGAAAGGCTGAGATAATGACCCCCAGGGAACAAAACCCAGGGACGAAAACAGCCTGGAATCATGGCTGCGAGTCAGACTCCAGAAATATCATTTTTCACCCAAAGAATTCCAAGGGCCTGAAGGACTTCAGAGGTGTGAGGTCATCAGCTCCTTGAGGCCAATTCGTGGGCCAGAAGTTAGCCTGGGAGTCTGGTCACACCTCTTTGGAGACAGGGCAACCCCTACGGATCATGATATGACTGAGTTTGTTGCCCCAGAGGGCCCACAAACTAAATCTTCCAAGAGCAATTGGTGGGTGTGATTCAGGAAGCACCAGCTCAGTGACTGAGGGGAGGATCACAGAAAGCTTGGCGTGGAAGGGACGGAGAGATAGGTTGAGAGAGAGTTGTCTGAGATATGCCCCAATTCATGGGCTAAGACATGGAGTAAGGGGATCTAGGTGTTATCTTCCCCATACACAGGCCCTCTGCTTTTCCATTCCATTCATCTCCAGTAATTAAAAAAAAAAAAGCAATCTAGTATAGAAGAAAAAAATCCCTGAACTTGGGGCTGGCGGTAGATGGGAAGGAGCCATAGATTTATAGCTAAAAGAGACTTTAACATTCACCTCTAATTTCCTTATTGTGTAGATGGGACGAAGTGAGGCCCAGAAAGGATCACTAGTTTGCCGAGTGATATAGCAGTAAGTTATAGAGCTGGGATTTGAGCTTTCTTAGAGTCTTCTGAATCCAAACCTAGTTTCCTTTCTCCAGGAGACCCGGATTATAGTCCCTTCTCTGCTACCAACTGTATGATTTTAGGCAAGTTGTTTAAGCTCATAGTATTTCAGTTCCCTTATCTATAAAGATAGGCATAGGAGGTGTGGGGGGAGGGGGGAGAAGATGATGGAATTACATGTTCTTAAAAGCCTTTCCTGTGTTGCCCTTGTCACTCAATGTTGGGGACAGAGAGGGGTTCAGGATGGCCCCTTTCCAGCCTAGCAGAGGAATTGGGGCTAGTGGCAGGAGCTGCCACTGGAACCCTTCTTTTATTTGCTTCCTTCCCTCACTGACCGGGGTCAACCTCTGTGCAGAAGCTACTGCCAAGAAGCAATAAATGTGGGGCTTTAAACACATGAATTATCTTCAGCTTAAAACCGCTTAAAACCTCCTAACAGTAACCGAGCCCCAAGACCTCTGCTTTAGAAGATTTTACAAGTGTGGTGTGTCATCCTTCAGGGAGCCCAGATACATTTTTCCCAAGTGTCTTCTCCAGCTTTCCTGTTGAAGTGATATAGTACATTTTGGCCAAGTAACATTGAAAGGAGTAGGGTAGAGGTCTGAGCCTTTTCATTAATTAATCTTGTTCCCACAATAAATTTCTTCCTACGGTTTTGAGCCTTTCTGAGGATCTCTGAGAACCTATTTTTACTTAGCTAGTCTGGGTTAGTAGGCAATAGACATGGGTAGGGTAAGAAAGGTTGCTGACTTGAACCCTTTCTAGTTAGTGACTGACTTAGGGCATCAATTCATATTTCTGTGCACTAAGTGATGAGACATAAGATAAAAGATAGTAGGTACCTCAGCTGGAGTCTATTATAACAATGATGATGATGACAGTACCATCTACATCTGTAGAGCATGCCATATTTTGTCAAAGTTCTTTTGCATGTATTGTCACTAACTGGATTTTTCCATTTTGCAAGTGTATGGAACTAGGATCAGGATACCTGGGTTCAAGCCTTAGTTCAGGCTCTGAGCTGTGTGACCTTGGATAAGTTAGTTCTTCCTAACCCTAGTTCCCTCATCTGTTCAATGAGGAAGAGTTGGACCAGGTGATATCCAAATGCCCTTAACAACTCTGTGTGTGCAATATGGGAACAAAAATAACTTTTTTTTCCCCTCCCCTTAATGAGTCACCATGAAGAAAGAATTCATTACCTAGTGGTCAGTTTGCTGGCAATGAACTTCTCTGTATCTTTAGCCAAGATGATCTTTGGACAGTGGATGACGTCTGTTGTCAGGGCTATGCTCAAAGCCTTTTGAGTTTGGCAGAACAGGACCGACCCTCTGCTCTGCTGGCAAAGCATTTGTGAACCGAGGGTCATCTCTACACCATGACGAGGCATCAGAGGAGGATTTAATAGCCTGATAATCCTACGGGCTTAAAATAATATCAAACTAAAATAATGTCACCCTTGGGTCAGTCCCTTTCTGTCCTCACTATATCATCATGGAAACATGTCACTCTCAATCTGGATCCAATTAGAAAAACTCTCACTTTTCTCCACTCACTTTGTCCAAGGATATCATCTGCCATATCCCCACTACTGTGGTAATTATGGAGGACTCAAGGGACTATGAGAACATGGTCTGTGGCTTCATAGAGCCTACAGTCTAATTGGGGAAAGGAGATAGAAAAATGTAAGAATGGCCTTGGAGTCAGGAGGACCTGAGTTCAAATCTGGCCTCAGACACTTAACTAGCCCTGTGACTTTGGGCAAGTCACTTAACCCCAATTGCCCAGCCTTCCACCCTAAAAAAAAAATGCAAAATGTAAGGAATTAAATGCCAGTAGAAGAGGTAGCTAACTGTGGGACACACTTGTTCTTCATCTCTCCCTTGCAGAATCTGTCTTCTTTCAAGATTCAGCTCAGACACTACTTCCTCTATGAAGCCTCTTCTAATTATTCCTCCACAAATTATCTTGTATCTACTTTTCAGTACATGTTGGTTCCCCTGGTAGAATGTAAGCTCTTTGAGGGCAGTAACATTTTGTTATTTTCTTTGTATGTCTAGCATCTAACTCTTGTACATCACAGACCCTTAGCAAGCATTGATTGTTAGTTCAGTAATACAAGAAGTGTAGTAACAAAGGAGTGAGTAGATACTTCACAGATAACTAGTATAGAAATTAAGTTCTTTTTAAAAAAAATGAGTGGGTTGGACTAGATTATATCTAAAGACTAGATTTAGAAATTTCTTCTTGCTATAATATGTTCTCCTCCTTCAACATTCTGTGTTTTGATATTTTCTCAGACCCTTTTCAGCTCTAACATTTTGAATTCTAAAGTTCCAAAGTCCCTTCCACCTCTGACATATATTCTAATATTCAAAGTTTTAAGACACTTTTGTAGTGCTGTGATTGTGTATTATAGGAATTCAAATGAGAGAGAAGTTACCATAGCCCAAAGTAGTCCAACAAGTGGTCCTGAAGAAGGATTTAGGCTCTTGAAGCCTTCATCTTTTTCTGTCCATTTTATTCCAATTTTATATAGAATTTCTTACAAGCCATCTATATCGACCAGTTAACATTTATCATGTTCAGATCCTGGCTAGAGCACACATATGAGTGTACACACACACACACACACACACATACATGCACACACATACACACACCATATGCTAACATAAACAACAAAGTTCAAAGATGTTGTCCATGGTACTCTGTGACTTATGGATGAACAACATGAAGACAGGACTGAGATGGTGAATGATCCCTGTATTAGCATCACTCAAGAACCCACAAAGATGGAAAGCCTGGTTGAAGCAATTTTCTCCAATGAAATGGTTTCATCTGCATTCATTCTCTCAGCTGCTAGAAAATAGACCAAGTGAAGACAGCTGCCAGGGAAGTATTCTTTCAGTTTATTTTCTTCTGAAAGATTTGCAGGCCTGAATATTGTTCTCAGTGCTCCACTGAGTGGGGAGCAGTAGCTCCCTTTAGAAACTCAGATTTTCCCTTTGTTTTTATAAACAATGATAGGATAAGGCAGGGAAGTTTATTCTTGAAAAAGGGGAAATTGCTGATCAGCCCATGTCTGGGGCCGTCTGTTTATGCACAAAAGAAATCTGTTCCAAGTTCTTATTTGGCTCTTTGAGAAATATCCACCTTTCAGAAGGAAAAAAAACTTGAATGAAAGGAAATAATAATTGCAAGTTCACTCATTCCCTACCCCTTCCTTTCCTCTTCTCCCTGTCACCAAACTATGTCCTAAATGATCGCAGTAGGCAAGTTCTAATGGAAAAGTTCTTCTGGAAACTTTGCTGGATTCTAAAAGGGTGAAAGGGCTGGAGGAGACCCCCCCCCCCCACTGGGCTGGTGTGTTTATTCATCATGGTTATAGCATAGACTTCATGAGTTGTGTTCCATCCACTATTTCATTTGAGCTTCACAATGCAATCAGTAAAGATAGTTCTGAAGAAGAACGAGGGGAATTGTCCTCACCAACTAAATTATTTTTAAAAGACATATCCAAAAGATAGATGCAGGGGTAGGTAACGAGGAATGAATATAAAAACATGAGATAGTCCTGGAAGAAGAATGACCGAAGTGCTAAAGCTTGGAATGAGTTGAGCCTGGCAAGGAAAGCGAAGAATAACAAAAAGAGACCAGAGTGGATGGGATGGTGATAACTGATGACAGAGAACAGGCAGAGAAGCTCGACTTTATTTTGTTTCTATTTTCTGTGCCCAAGAGAATGATCTTTGAACTAGAAAGGACAGTACAAAAATGGCAGACGGGAAGTCGGTGCTAAAAATAAGTATGTAGTACTGTGCTAAGGGGTATCTAAGTGCCCCCCATGAGTTCAAGTTATTTAGCTCAAATGAATGGCATCCTTGGCTACTAAAAGACCTGGCATATGTGATTGTTCAACTTTTTGCAGTGAACTTTAAAAGGACGAGGAGAATTGGTGGTGAATCACAGGATCAGAGAGGGATAAACAACCCTGATTT
>CM053598.1:74595140-74608677 GCA_028646575.1 Pseudocheirus occidentalis | reverse complement strand
TGGTTTATTCCATTTCGAAGTAGCTCTATCTCGGGAGTAGTATGTCTCCTTCCTTTATGTCTTTAGATAAAAATTGGTCACTGATAGTATATGTTGTTGAGAAGATTTTTTTTCAGGTATGAGGAAGATTAGATAGCTTCTAGGTTCTCTCCATCCCTGAGGTTCTGTGATCCTGTTGGACAGATGTTATAATTTTCATCTTCCAAACGAGAAACCTGAAGACTGAACAGTGAAGTCATTGCCTGAGGTCACACATCTGAAAAGTGGCTGAGCCAGTACTGGAATCCAGATCTTGGGGTTCCCAGTCCAAGGCTCTCTATTCTAACATGTTGCCTGTCAATTTGTTTTTGTACTCTGTTTCTCAACCATAAATTGAGCTTTCTATTGTCAATTTAACAGTTATCTAGAAAAAAAAAAGTTCAGACACAAAGGGGATATAAGGTAAGAAAATATCAAATTCATCCTTAATCTTGAATTTTTTTTAAATTTTAAAAATTCAAAAATTTTAAAATTCACTACCAATATCCACTATCTATTTAGGAAGAGTTGCTTGCTATACATAGGAGTAGGATGCTATTCTCACTCTCTCTGCTAAGGATCTGTAGTCTTGTCTCCGCTGCCATTATCTTTTGTCTCCAGAGATTCTTCCTTGTCTGCCATCCCAGTGTCTCTGTAAGAAGAGGGGGAATTGAAATGGGGAAGGATATTGAGTTATCTTGTTTAGCAGGCAGCACCTCTGAGACATTCTAATGAAATTCAACCCACCACCATCCCCACCTTGGTGGAATCCCCAAGGTCTTCAGATGTTTCTACCAGTTAGAATAAGTACGCTGTGTAAGGAATCCTCCTGGTGCACTAGTGAGCTGTTGGCATCTGTTTGAATTTGGGGCTCTTCAAAGGGCAGGGAAAAAAAGAGGTGCGTTTCCTTCAAGTATTCCCTTAGCTTGTAACTCAATCAACCAATGAGGATTTATTAAGTACCTACTGTATGCTAAACAGCTTCTGTGTGAGGTCCTAGGGATACACTTACAAAGAATGCAACAATCTCTCCCCTAAAGAACTTTACATTCTATTTCAAAGTAAAGTTTATTGGTATCTTCTGTTTTTATATTGCCTAAATCTATTTATTATCTTCTCCCTGCTCTTTCCCAGAGAGCCATCCCATATAACAAAGAATATTTCTTAAGAGAGAAAGAGGAGGAAGAAGAGAAAAGAACACATGAAACCGGCCAATACATTGAAAAAAATCTGAAAATAGATGAGATGTTCCTCAAGTCTGGGCCTCCCGTCTCATTGAGGTCTTACTTGTTCTTTATAATTCTACAGCGTTCATCCATCTTATAGTTATTGTTCCTTTCATTTATACTGTGGTGGTCATTGTTTACATTGTTTTCTTAGCTCTCCTTACTTCACTCTGCATCATTTTTCCATATTTCTCTATATTCATCATATATGTCATTTCTTATAGAACAGCAATGTTTTATCATATTCATATACCATAGTTTTTTAGCTATTTGAAAACTGATGGATATCTCCTTTGTTGACAGTTCAGTAAACACCATCTTGAGGGAGGCAACATGAACATATATAAGTATATGCAGAATAAATATAATCAGAATAAAACAAAATAAATATACAGTAGTTAGCTTTCCTCTGCTGGGGAAAGCAGCAGTTGGGGAGGATCAGGAAAGGCTTTGACAGGGTGGGGAGGGAGGAGTTCTGGTCTATAGAAGAGACTCCCACCTCCTCAACACTGGAGTATTCATCCATAGAGCTATTTGAATTCCTTTTCCTGAGAAAATATAAATATAATTTTATGACTCTCTGTAGGTCACAGGATAGTGTAATCATGGACACAACTTTGGGAAAGGATCCCAGTAGCACTTTAGAGAAGAGAAATAACAGTTCTATTCATGTGACCTTTGTAACAGCCCTTCTATGACTCTTTCTGTCATTCTGACATAGGGAAATTTGTGAGGATCCATAGCTTATTTGTTCATTTATCCAGTTAGTCTCCAAGTTCTGTTGATCCTATCTGTACAAGGGTTTTTGTATCTTTTCTTGGCCACCCATGCCCATTGCCGCCACCCAAGTTAAGGCTTTCATCATCTCTTAATCTAGACCAGTGGTTCTAACCTGTGGGTTATGTTCAATTTGTAACAATGAAAATACATCCTGCATATCAGGTATTTACGTTATGATTCATAACAGTAGCAAAATTACGGTTGTGAAGTAGCAACCAAAATAATTTTATGGTTGGGGGGGTCACCACAACATGAGGAACTGTAATGAAAGGTCGCAGCATTAGGAGGGTTGAGAACCACTGATCTAGATTGTTATAATAGGTTCTTAACTGATTTTGTTCCTCCATTTTCTCCATTCTTCATCTTTCACACAAGTACTAAAATAATCTTCTTAAGGCACAGGTCTACCTCCCAGCTCAAAAGTCTTTAATTATGCCCTGTGGATTAAAATACAAATTCTTTAGGCAAGAATTTAGGGCTCTCCATCCCTGCTACCCGACAGTTTGTTTTTAGTCTCATTTCACACTAATCCTCACATGCTCTGTTATTTAGCTAGGCTGTACATCCAGACTTCCAGCTCTTCTACAGTCTGACCCTGCCTTCTCTTACCTCTGTGCACTGGGTCAGGCCATCCCTCCATGCTTGCAACATACGCCTTCCTCATTTTTTTTTTCCTCTTGAAAACTTTATCTTCCTTTGAGGCTCAGCTCAGGAGCCATCTCCTCCACAAAACTTTATCTGGTCTCCCGAGGTAAAAGTAATCACTCTGTCCTTGAATTTTCCTAGAGCATTTTATTTGGATGTCTTCTTTGCCCCACCACACTTTAGCTTGGATTATGCATCTTTAGATGCATGTCATAATCCCCCCAGTCACTACTCCACTCCCCAGTAGACTCTAAGGAAGCTTAGAGCATGAACTGTTGTGTCATTTTGACCTATGTATGCACAGTGCCTTGCACCTAATAGTTATTTATTTCAGTTTTGGACTGATTGGGAAGAGCTTCACCTATTTAAATTGAAAAGCTATCAAAATGAAAGAGAATCAACACTGAGGAAGGTTTAACCCTTGGAACTAAATCTCATCTTGTAAATTAGCTGAGCATCATTGACTAGGCCTCACCTGGGCTTTTTTCAGCAATCTGATGCATCAGAATTTGACTAGTGGAGGTGTTGTTTGTTCTACAAATAAAGCTGAAGAATTGCAGAATGTGCCCATGTAAACAGTGTCACTTTTCCCTTCTTCACCTTGTCTGGATGGTGGTGCCTAGAGATCATTGAACTGACAGGCTGCTTGCTCATAGGGATGCATATTTCTCTCTTTTTTCCCCCTAACACCTCGAGAAGGAGACAGTTGGAGTCTGGGTCACTTCCCTCTTTCCCTTTCCTTCTCATTAAAAATTGCCCAGCCCCGGAGGCTCTTCGTTAAACTTTGCTGGATGTTTGAAATATCCTCCCAACTCAAAGACCTACTGGCCTCTCCTTAATTCTGATTTCCTGATTTCCACAAAACTCTTTCAGCTGCAGAAGTTCAGGCCAAGTTCCTCCCAAGTTGAAATCTGACTTTCTCTCTTGTTTAAAAGATTCCAAACAGTTCTTCTTTCTTCCGTTTCGGACATGTCAGATGCTGGAAGTTTCACCCAACAATAGGTAGAATTGGAACAGAAGCAGTTTCTTTGTGCGTGTGTGTGTGTGTGTGTGTGTGTGTGTGTTTTCTGAACCCCCAATAAGACAAAACAAGAAATCGACATTTTCACTTGGCAAAATGTAGCAGCTAGGTGGAAGAGTAAAAGAACAGTGCTCTGCCTGGGGTAAGGAAGACCTGAATTTAAATCTAATTTCGTACATTTCCTGGCTGTGTGACCTTGGGCAAGTCACTTAACCTCTGTCTGATTCTGTTTCCTCATCTGTAAAATGAAGATAATAAAAGCCTTCACTTCAAGGGGTTGTTGGGAGCATCAGATGAGATAACATGTCAAGTGCTTTGCAAACCTTTAACACCCTATATAAATGTTAGTTGTTGCTGTTGATCCAGACTTCCTTTGATCATTCAAGAGACTACTGGGTAGACTGTTGGGCAAAGGTTGACTGATAGCCTAAGGTACATCTTTTCTTCCTTCCTAACAATCAGCAAAGGTGATGTTCTCAGAGATTTCCAGGCATGCAAAAAAAACCTTAACTCTGAAGAGGAAGCTGTCTCTGTCTCCTCAAATCCTAGTCATTCTTCAAGGTCAAGTTTAAACCTCACCTCTTTCATGAAGCCTTCCCTGTCCACTCTGGGCCTTAATGATTCTCTTCCCTTTACTACAGTTTAACTCTTATAGCTTCAGATAATTGTTTCAGATGTGTTAGTTTTATTTTCCCAACATGATTATAACCCCAGAGAGTATTGCCCTCAAGGAAGCCTATTCACTTCTTTACATTTACCCCTTGACCCTCTCCTACAAGACCTAACACAGAATTGGGTACATAGAAGGCACTTGACAAATACTGCTGGATGATCAGTTGGTCAAGCTGGGCCCACAGCTGGTCAAGTTGGAGTTAAGGGAAAGAAAATCCTCAAAACAGGAATACCAAACCGTACCCATTCCTCTCAGGGGCCTCAGCCTGTGACAAAGCCCACACCATGGAGTCAAACAAGGACAAATGCCAAGCCAGGTATTTCTTCTTGCTGTGTTTCTCAAAACACTCGGTCAAGGAGAAGAACCAGGATTTACAATAGCATCATTAACAAATGGGCACCATATTTTCCCCCCAAAATGAAAATTGTAACAATTGTTCTAAAAGACGCCTTCTCTATTGTCAGTCAGTTAGAACTTCCTCATAAGTCTCTACATTGTAATATTTCCAGTTTTTCAGAAAATATGTTCTACTTATCACAGGATCAATATAATTTGTTTTCTTTTCTTTATGCCTGTTTCAGGGGTGACATAGAAAGCTCTGACTAGTCCTATGTGGCACCAAGGCTGGCCCTATAATCAGAGTAAAACAACTAAGGCTTTGTCTGAGGATGATGAATTTAGAGGGGACTGCCATCCTTCAGCAACACAGAAAAAACCCAGAACTTAGGGCCTCATTAGCAAGAGTAATTAGATAAAATAGGAAGCTGCCTAGATGACAGCATCCAGGGTGAGCTCCATAGCCTTTCTGCCCTCTTCTTCCTCCCTTCTTCCTACTCCCCAACTAAACATATGCTTTGTGTGCTTGTCCCAAATATGGCTGGTGGTATTTGTTTCAGGTGTAAAGATTCCTAGTTATGGCTCTGCCTTGTGTTGCTCTTTGGCCATTCCCTACACTACAGCATTAACTTTAGTCCCTCTTGACTCTTCCTCAGGAGAAACAAAGATGGAACAGATTTGGAGCCAGTGTCCGTCTTCCTAATGAGTATAATGGTAGTGAGTGGCAGGAAATAGACTTTCCTATAGTGTGCTTCTCCCAGCATCTAAAAGCACTTTCTAGCCATTACCTCATTACCCTTCACAACACGAAGTTCCCTTTGAGGTTGAGTCTTTAATCTATTGGAAACCATGCCTACACTGGGAGTGGGCACTTAATGACTGCAAATGATAGTACTAGCCCTCAGGAAATGGGGGCAGGTGGCAACCCTGTTTCCAGAAGGGCAGCTTGATGGTTTTGCCAGGGATCACACATTTGCCTAACTGCAAATCAAGAACGAGGGCTCATGATTGGTTGGTCAGTGCTTTTCCACCCACCGGTGTTAACTCTAATGGTGTCCAAATGGTTTAATTAGAGTTGTAAATCACCATGGAGTTAGGTATATGTTAACACTCCTCCCCACACCTAGGGCTTTTTGGATCCTGGTCCTAGGTTGGTCTGGATCTGTTGCCTTTGGCAAGTGTCTTTCCATGGGGAAGGAGGGAAAATGTGCTTATGAGAAATGATTGGTGTTTCTGAAGAGAACTACAGAATATTGACACAAGAAACCCCAAAACAGATGGAGAGATGCAGACACTGATATACTCTGTTGGTGAAAATTTGGCCTGGATTTTTTTCCCAACAATAACAAACAACCAAAAAAAAAAAAAACCCCTGTTCATTCCCCCTACCTCTTTGTCCTGTTTTTGTTTGGAAGTCATGTATTATGTCTCCTGACATAGCTATTTATGGTCAGTCAGCGTAACTGGCCCTGACAGTTTGACGGAAGGTTTGTTTGATTTTTTTATTTCCACATGGTCCTGAAGGTTTTGATTAAGAAGGTGGAAGAATGGAGTTCTTTTCCCCCTGTCAGCCAGAGCTTAAATCAACCCTCAAGTTAGGAAACAATTCTCCTAGTGCTTGGCCTTTGCCGAAGGTCCCTTTGTCCTGTATGTCCTGACCATAGAAGTATGGTCAATAGTAAGCCAGAACTTGGAAATAACAATGATAGTAGGTCAGATTTTGAGAGTAGTTTTTATTTTATAGTGCGCTTCCTAGACAACTCTGCAAGTATGATTATTTTTATCTTTAAGATGAGGAAATTGAGACTTGGTGATTAAGGGACTGGCTGAAGAACTAACAGTTCCCTCCCCTTTCCCTGATTCTTGTCTCAGGGGCTTCAGATAAATGTATACTTAGCAGGGTCTCCTCATTTGGAGCCAACTAACTCTCGAAGGATCAGAGATTCAGAGCTAGAAGGATCTGAGGCTTATAGATCTAGGGGTTCACTAAATTCAATTCAATAAATATTTATAAAGCATGTACTAACAGGCAAGACCCTGTGTTAGGTGCTGGTGATACAAAGATGAAAAAGAAAGACATTGCCTGTCCAGAAGGAGGAGGGAGAAGACAACACACAAAAGGGAGCTGGCACCAGTGCCTAGGATGTGCCGTGGAGTCAAAGCCAAGAAGAGCTGTTGATGGAAAATGGAAAGTTACCTGAAGAGTTCAGAAAATTGTGGAGTTTGTTGTTCCACCCTTAAGCCCTCTAGTCAGAGGGGAGAGGCAACTGATGGAGTTGAGAAGGTGCCTAAGATAAAAAATACGGCATCTTAGAGGTTCTCTCTTCACAACCTTCTCATTTTACAAATGAGGAAACAATCTCAGAAAGGTGAGGTGACTTGCAGAGTCATGTGGGTAGTGACAAAGGCGAGATTTGAACCCAGGTTCTCTGATTCAAAAAGCACTGCTCTTTCTCCTGTACCTTGCTGCCCCTCTAGGTTCTGCGGTAGATCATCCCGTCCACTTCTTTCCTTTTCCAGATACGGAAGCGGAGGCCCGGAGAGGCCTTGTATGAGGTCACAAAGGTGATAAAAATTCGGCGTACTTTCCACTCACACCCCTTTCAGAGTGGCAAGGAAAAAAAAGAGTGACATTACTGGCCAATTAGAACCAAGTTTTTGAGTAACAAAGGTCCGTAAGAAACATAGAATCCAAACCCTTCATTTTGTAAATAGAGAACTTGAATCCAGAGAAATCCTTATGATTGTGAGTGGCAAAGCCAATACTAATACCCATGGCACCTAACTACCCACTCCGTCTTCTTCCCATTATACTCTGCTGCCCTGTTATGAAGCTAAGTTTCCCCCTGATGAAGCAAGGCTGCGCTTTGGCAAATGAAAGCAGAAGTGCCTTGGTCCCGTACAGCATTGATGTGAGATTGATCGGTAAAGTCAGAGGGCATGAGGAGCTTCAGTGGTTAAGTGTCTGCAATTAAGGAGCAATAAGTGCACTGAGTGCAGCCCACAATTAGCAGTCAGGAGATAAATGACCATCGATGCCTCCATGCCTCTTCCAATACCCATGGGGCCAATTCCATGCTCAAAGATATGGGATGTTTTCTTGAGAACTTGTTTCCTTAATCTTTAGAAAGCCTACCTATTCCCTATCGTAATGTTCTATTTCTGTCTTCCCTTTCATTCTTTCCAAGTGCTATCTAGCTCCTGCTCTTCCCCCAGCCCTGTGGGATTCATTCTCATTTTCTTTGGTCTGCCTCTGTGGGGGCTTCCCCATTCCTTCAGCTCACCCTCCTTGGCCTTCTTCTCCCCACTCCCATTCTTGTCTTTTTCCTCCTTTTCATACCTAATTTGTAGATGGGTATCTGTCTTCCTCCCACCCTCTTAAGTAACCTTCTTTCCACCCTTAGAGGCAGTGTAATGCAATGGAATAAGAACCAGACTGAGTGTTGGAATGCTTGTGTTCCAGAACCCAAGCTCTGTCCCTAAATCATTCAATTTAATAAATATTGAGTGCCTACTATCTACCAGGCACTGTGCTAAGCTCTGGGGATACCAAAAGAAGAAAAACACCTCAAAGAGCTTACAGTCTTACAGGGGAAACAACAGCCACTGGAGTTTATTGAGTAGAGGGAGGGGTGATGTGATCAGACCTTCATTGTAGGAATATCACTGTCGTGACTGCAATGGGGAGGGACTTGAGGCAGGTAGACCCCATAAGCAGACTACTGCAGTGATCAAGGCATGAGATGTGTGAGAGACTGCCCTTTAGCGGTGGCAATGTCAGAGGAGAACAGGGGATATATTCAGGAGATACTGCAAAGGTGGAGTCAATAGGGCTTGGCAATAGATTTGATATGGTGTGTGGGGGGGTGGGGTGAAGATATAGTGAGGAGTTCAGGATGATTGCTAGGTTGAGATCCTGAGGGACTGGGAGATGGTCTTTCCTCTACACTAATAGAGAGAAAAAGAAGGGGAGAGGATTAAGGGGGACATTGTTATGGACATATTGATTTCAGATGTCTACCAGCATGCAGTCTAAGATGTCCAAAAGGCAGTTGGAGATGTGAGATCAGAGGTCGGGGAGAGGTTGGGGCAGGAACAGTAGATCTGAGAATCAACATAATTATAGTAATTAAAGCTATGAGAATTGGTGAGATCACTAAGTGAAGTAGTATAAGAGGAAAAAGAAAAGGTCCAGGACAGAACCATGAGGGACATCTACAGTTATAGTGTGTGACCTGGAGAAAGATTCAGCAAAGGAGACAGAGGAGGAGTCATAGAGAGGTCAGAAGAGAAGCAGGAGAAAGAGAGTGATGTCCCAAAAAACTCTTTAGAAGAGTGTCAAGGAGATAGTGATCAACAGTGTCAAAGGCTGCAGAGAGGTCAAGGAGAAGGAGGACTGGGAAAAGACAGTTGAATTTGGCCACTGAGGTTATTAGTAACTTTGAAGAGAACAGTTTCTGTGGAATGTTAAGGTTGGAAGCTATATTGCAAAGGATTCAAAAGAGAGGGATAGGAGAGAAAGTGGAGGCATCTATAACAGATCCAAGAAGAGAAAGGAAGGCAATTAACAGGAATGGAAAAGTCAGGTGAGGTTTCTTTTTCAGGACAGGGGAGACATAGGGATGTTTGTAGGCAGTAGGAAATGAGCCAGTAGACAAGGAGGGACTGAAAAAAAGTGAGGGAGTGGGGATGACCAAGGAGCAACCTCTTGGAGGAGACAGGATGGAATGGGATCTTGGAAGCGCCTTTCCTGATAGAATGCTGGACTCGGCTCAGGAAGACCTTTAGTATTTTTAAGACCAGTTAGAACTTTGCCTAAGGCAAAGACAGACTGAATGGCTAGGGCTAAGTCACTTAAGCTCCCATTTCCTTGTCTGTAAAATGCCAATAATAATAGACCCCCAACCCCACTTTCCTGGCTCCCATTTGTGGGACTCAGATGAGAAAGCAGATGAAAAGAACTTTGTAAATCCTTAAAATCAGGCAGGTCTCTGGATCTGCCATTTTCTTGAAGTCCTTTTTAGAAAGCACTGCCCTGTTAGGAGAAGAAGGAGAAAGTATGCATCTCTTGCCAGCTTGACTTCAAATTTTGAGCAAGGCTTCTTTACCTAGGGTCTAGGATCTTGTTTTAAAATATATATGATTCTGCTAGACTTGCTAGCTTTCAACTCTGTCCTATCCACCTATATTTGGGTCGTGTGCTTCCTACTTACAAGCATATGTGGGTAAACAGGAGCGCGCGCATGCACACACACACACACACACACACACACACACACACACTATTCACCAGCCTTCTTAGCTTGAAGTGGAATGGAGTGAAATAGAATTTTAACTGTCTCTTTCAGGATAATGCATCTCGCTCTATTTGAGCAAACCCAGACAGATCCCCTCTTCCATTTATGGAAAGACAGGGTGTTAGATAATGAAGCTAGCAGTATTTTGGAAGTTAAGAGACCCGGGTTTGAGTTCAGGCACCATTACTTACTAGGTATAGCACCATGGGCAAGCCACATAGGATCCAAAGATCATAGAATTTCAAGCTATAAAGGACCTTAAACATCATCTAATCCATTCTCATTTTACATATGAGGAGACTGAGGTACTAAGCCAAGGTCACATGGGTTGTAAGTGGAAGAATCAGTATAGACCTCAAGCCTTCTGACTTCAT
Organism: Pseudocheirus occidentalis; assembly: GCA_028646575.1. Lineage (NCBI taxonomy): Eukaryota > Metazoa > Chordata > Mammalia > Diprotodontia > Pseudocheiridae > Pseudocheirus > Pseudocheirus occidentalis. The sequence goes on along the minus strand of CM053598.1, from coordinate 74,598,307 downwards.
ATCTAACCCTTTCCCTGTTACATTGTGTCTATCTTGGGGCCTCAGTTTCTTATTCTGTAAAGGGGGGATAATAATGCTTATATTGCCTAATTTCCAAGATTGTTGGGGGGAGGAGGGGCAGGTGTAGTGCTAGGCTCAGAGTCTATAAGCTCTGAGTTAAAATCCTATCTCAGCCACTTACTAACAACGTGACCATGGCAAGTCACTTCTGTCTGAGCCTCCTTCTCCTCAACTGTAATATGAGGGGGCTGGGCTTAATGACCCTTCTATTTCTATATCTATGATCTTATGAAATTAGGTTAGAGAATGACAATACTTTCTAAATACTATGCCCGTGTGAGTTATTATAATCATATTACAATAATTATAGGATAAATGATGTATCACCCATCCGTCTTCCTTTCTGCCTTATGGAAAGTATTGCCTCTCCACTGCTTTGTTAAGGGAAGAAGGAGAAAGTGGGCATCTCTTGCCAGCTTGACTTCAACATTTAGAGCAAGGATTCTTTACCTGGGGTCTAGGACCTTGTTTTAAAAATCTATATATTTAGGTAACTATTACAATATAGTTGGTTTCCTGGATAATCTTGTGCATTTTGTTGTTGCATTTAAATATATTATTCTGAGGTGTTCATAGATTTCTCTAGACTGCCACAGGGGTCCATGACACAATAAAGGTTAATAGCCCCTGCTTTAGAGGGTATCAGTGGCTTCCAGTCCTGGGCCTCCCCTTAAAGGCCCCCAAACCCCAGCTAAGGAATGGAATTCTGGGGCTGGAATGGAATGTCTTCTGTAGAGACATTGCGTGCAGAGTTTTCCCAGGGCTGACGCAGATTCTCCTTTGCTGTGTGTTGGAAGGGTCAAGGGTAGTGAGTATGCAGCTGTGGGACAAGTCCTCCCTTCCCCTCTCCTTTCCTCCCTTCCTTCTTCCCTCCCGTGCTCCCCTCCCTCCCCCAGGAAGAAGTTTCCAGCAGAACAGCCCAGCCCTCTTTTGCCTGGTGTCGGCATAGAAGTTCTGAATGTAATCAAATAATTTCCTAGTTAGTGCTGGTCAAATGGGGTGAAGCCAGTAGCAGTCACTGGGGCCCCACATTGGCCCCCTGGGAGCCTCTTGGTTTTCAAAAACCCCTGGGTGTCTCCTCACTTTTTCCTGAAAGCTAAATCCACATTGAGAAATTGCAAATAGTTTATACAGGGAATGTCAGCTGCCCACATCTGAAAATATACACATCATTAAGCCATAAGTGCTTGCGTCTGGAGATAGAACAGGGGGGAAAGTTTGGGGGCCTGACCTTTTGTCCATCGACTGAACCACTTTTAATTAGTGTGGAGCTGGCTGGTGGAATGTTTTTGCAAACTGAAATATAGCACATGTTGATCGTGAGAGTGTGTGTTACCCAAACAACATTGGAAATGACACACAATGAGTCAAAGTCACTTCCATAAGCCAGAACTGAGACAGAACTGAGCATCATGAGTAGAAGCATGTGGAATGTAACATATAGAACAGATCTAGATTCTGAACCTGACTCTGTCACTAGCGATCTGTGTGATCTTAGGCAGGTCATTTCCTCTCTCTGGGTCTTAGTTTCCCCATTTGTAAAAATGCTGAGACCTGAAAAGAAATATTTCCAGAAATTCTAGCAAAGTTCGGGATTACTTGAGCGCTTGAGCTGTCAGGGAAGGTGAGATGAAGACACTTGCCTTGTTAGAGGTGAATGGGATCTCAGAAGCCATCCAGCCCAATCTTTCTAGAGTTAATACTGTGGCAGCTAAAAGCTCACCCTTGCTCTTATTAAACATGGCTCCCCCATAGAGAACAGGGCGCTGCACTTGGTTGCTACTTAGTAAAAACTTGTTAAATGTAATTGAATACATATATAAACTACTAGTTTGTGTGTATGTATATATATATAAATATATATATAAACTACTAGTCTATGTGTGTGTACACACACACACACAAACTACTAGTATACACACACACACACACACACACACACACACACACACACACACATATCCTTTCCTGAGAGGTAAGTTCCACAAGAAGAAAGGAACCGAGAGCAGGATTGCTCTAAATGTTTGAGAGCAGGAGCAAGGTATTCATTGCTCAGTTGATTCTGGGAAAGAATGGGCACAGAAACAAGAGGCTGGGGGTGGGAGGGGTGAGGTGTACTGCAGATAAATTTTGCCCATTTCACAGTTTGACTGAAAGGTGGCCTTCGTGTCATTTGGTCTTTGGGGGCTTTTGGTCCTCTCCTTAATCCTGAGCAAGCTAGGCAGAGACTGATAGCCACATTCAATAAGAGTGAGCTTTCAGCTGCTGCTAGAGTATTAACCCTAAATTTCAGTCAACACAGTAGCTTGTGTCTATCCAGAATTTAATGGGTGAAAGGAGAGCATGGGTCCCAGAAGCATTAGAACCATGTTCTGAGTCTGAGACCAAGATAAACCATCAAGTCCTCCTTTTTACCTCCAGGATGAACTATAAAAATCCTTTTTTGGGGCTGTTAAAACCCTTCACAACCTGGTCCCTTCCTACCTTTCCAGTATTCTAACTCCTCACTTCCTTCCACATACTCAACAGTGTGGTTTCCACGCACTTCCTGACGTCCAATATTCTTATCTCCCTATTCCATGCATTTTTACTGGCTGTCCAGCGTGCCTGGAATTATCTCCTTCCTCATCTCCATCTGCTACCTTCCCTGGCTCCCTTCACTTTCTTCAGCAAGCCTTTCCTGGTCTTCATTAATGCTCTCCCTCTGAGGTCATCTCCATTTTCTCCTCATACATCTTGTTTGTACATAGTCATTTGCTTGTTGTTGCCTTCATTAGACTGTAAACTCCTTGAGGGCAAGGACTTATCTTTGCCTTTCTTTGTATCCCCAGCGTTTAGCACAGTGCCTATCACGAATTAAGCCCTTGATTAGCACTGGTTGACCTCATTGAGAGTCTTTCATTTTTTCCACTCATCAAGCATTTTTTTCATCATCTATGATGTGCGGCACTGGGGATTCCAAATTAAAAATGAAACAATCCCAGCCCTCAAGGAGCCTACACTCTATAATGAAGACAAAGCACACAAACAAATGAGTCTCCAGGATCTTTAGAGGAGGGAGACATAAGTAATGATAGAAGGAAGTTGTCCTAGTAGGAGTGAGATCT
>CM053598.1:74577527-74594640 GCA_028646575.1 Pseudocheirus occidentalis | reverse complement strand
TTTTGCTGGGTAGTTGATTCTTGGTTTTAATCCTAGCTCCCTTAATCTTCGAAATATCACATTCCAGGCCTTTTGATCCCTCAGTGTAGAAGCTGCCAGATCCTGGGTTATCCTGATAGTGCAGTATTCAAATGGTTTTCTCTTGGAAGCCTGTAATATTTTCTCCTTTAACTGGGTGTTCCCAAATAGTTTTTGTAAGAGGAAAAACAATTAGCCCAATTGATGGATATGCAGGAAAACGTCTGAAAACATGTGCAACAGGTAACACCTATGAACTAAGTTGTAGTTGTCTTCATATGTCTGTTCAAATCCTGCTTGATCCTTATAGTTTTGTTACATTCATTTATGATTTCTTGTGTGATGGTTCTTTCCATTCGCACTCTTGTAGTTATTGTGTATGCTGTTTTCTTGTCTCTGCCTACTTCACTCTGTATCAGTTTATAAGATCTCTCTGTACTTCTCTGTATTCATCATACAAATTTCTTTATAGCACAGAATTATTCCATTACATTCATGTACCATGATTTTTTTTAGCCATTACTCAATCTATGAACATCTGATTTGTTTCTAATTCTTTGCCGTCACTAAAAGTGCTACTAAAAATATTTTGGCAGAGATGGGGACATTCTTCTTATCAGTAGCTTCCTTGGGGTATAAACCCATCAATAGAGTCTCTTATCAAAAGGTATTTTTATTCTCGCTTTATTTGCATAATTCCAAATTACTTTTGTAAAATGATTATGCCATTTCACAGCCTCATTAGCAGTGTATTCCTGTGTTTGTCATTCCACAACCCCTCCAACATTGACTACTGCCATTTTGGTCATCTTTGCCAATTTTCAGGGTATGAGGTACAACTTCAGGATTGTTTTGGTTTGCATTCCTCTTATTTAAGTGATTTGGAGCATTCTTTCATATGGTTGTGAATACTCTGGGATTCTTTTGAGAAGTGTTTGTTCATGTCTTTGATCACTTATCTATTGGGGAATGGCTATTAGTTTTGTATGTAGTATTAATTGTTCATGTATCTTAGGTACCAAAATGTTATTAGAGAAGTTTGATACAAAGATTTTTTTCCTATTTCTGTTTTTCTATTCATCACACACATTATTTCTTATGGCATGGTAGTATTGCATTATATTCATATACCACAATTTTTTTATTTCCCTTATTGATGGGCATCTACTTTTATTTCCAATTCATAGCTATCATCAAAAGTGCTACTACGAATAATTTGGAGTAGATGGGAACTTTTTCTCATTCAGGACTTCTTTGGGATATAATAAAGTCTGTAGTCCATAGGATATAGACATTTTATTCACTTTATTCGCATAATTCAAAATTTATTTCCAAAGTGGCTATACCATGCACAGCTCCACCAACAATGTATTAGTGTCCCTATCTTTCCACAACCTCTCGAATATTATGTTGCCATTTTTTTGTTGATTTCACCAATTTGCAGGTTGTGAGATGAAACCTTAGGGTTATTTTGGTCTGCATTTCTCTTATTATTAGTGATCTGGAGCATTTTTTCATGTGGTTGTATCACATATATTATTGGCTCATTGGCTCATCATGGCAACCCAGAGAGATGAGTAGTCATCTGATAGATGAAGAAGCTTGAGGAGAATCACAGCTTCATAACCCTATAGCCGGAATCAAATGTACACAGTATCATAGATTTGGAGTTGGAAAGGACCTTATCTACCTACCTCATTTTACTAAGGAGGAATCAGAGGACTAAAGAAGAGAAGTGATTTGTCCCTGTCTATACCAGGTACTAGGGTAAGTGGCATAGTCTGTATTTAAACTCAGGTCCTGGGACTCCAAGTTCAGTGTTCTTTTTACTTCTATGGGCTGCTTGGTTCACTGATTTCGCCTGTGGTCACCTAGCTAGTGAGTACAGGAGTTAGAACACATACTCGTGTCTTCTGACTGATGTCTTAAGAGTAGAGGAAGACAAAACATTCCCCACTGTTTCTCTCCCATTGCCTGAGACCAAAGGCTCAGCAGAAAATTTCTTGTCATATAGAACCTCCTGTGTCTTGGTAAATAAAAAAAAAGAGAGGCAAAAATAGTTTTGACTCTCGGAAAGGGAATAAAGAGATCCTAAGACAATGACTAATTTCTGGCCATTAAGGGCCAAATTGCATACAATTGCTTTGGACTCTACAGTAAGTCCGATGCTTTGTATAGGCTATTTCTCTGAGGTTGTGAGCCCAAAAGGAGACTAGTCTCCTTTAACACTATATAAACAAAATCATCCATTTCCGTGGTGGAAGATTTTGCTGTGTTTCAGGGAAATATTCTGACGCTTTCTTATTCAATTAATGCTATATTAGTTTTTGAAAGGAAATATCCTTCTGAATCTCTTGAGTCTCAGCTCCATCTTTTCCTTTTCTCGTATGTTTGTGACATTTTTTTGGTTCCAGATGTAAAACTGGGCAGCAGGTTTTTTTTTATTCAAGCTAGCCAGGATATTGGCAAAGGTGTAATTTCCTGGACTGACTTGAAAGGGGGCTTGGTTCCATCAGTTTAATCATTTCATGTAATGCCAAAGGCTGAGCTTAACCCAGTGGCCATTAAACCAAATGCATTCTTCTATGCTTGTTAATTCTGCTCATTAGGGCTTTAATGTGGGCAGAGCGTTTAAGAGCCATGTGCCAGATCCATAGTTATAAGAATGGTTTCACAGGATTCTGCTGCTATCTTGGTGATTTCATCTGTGCAGCATGGTTCCCTGCCTTAATCCTGGGTCATCCCTCATATTAGTTTGGAAGAAACAAATTGGAAACTAAGAAAGAGTGAAAGAAAACTGGACTTCCTCAATAGTCACCTTCCAAGTAATGCCTATTGAGGTCTAGACACTAAAACCCAGAATCAGGAAGCAATGCTGGTAATTAATATGATGCTGAGGAGTGAAGATTGACTGAAGTGTTAAAATCTCTGGATTGGAAGTACAGGGAGGAGTGGTAAAGAAACAAGATACCTCAGGCAAGAACAAAATTGATAAAACTCTAATTCAGAAGAACCAATGCCAGTAACACATTGGGTTTTTGTAAAGTTTGTTTTCTTTTTTGTACTACAAATAGCTTATGTTAAGATAGTGCTTAATAGCTTACAAAGGGCATTCCACATGGCATCCCTGTGATGGGAATGCAAGAATTAGTTCCATTTTACAGAAGTGATTGAGGCTCCAAGAGGTTAAAAACTCATCTGTGGTCACATGGCTCTTAAATGATGAGTAAGACTCAAACCCAAATTGTCTGGTATTCTAAAAAATTCTGGGATTCTCAGCCTTTACTTGTAAACCACCTGTTTTGTGGATTGTTCACCCACAGGTACCCCTTCTGAATCTCTTCTCTTTTTGCCATCAGACCACATCTTATCTCCCAAAATAAAAAGAGCTGACATTTCAATAGCTGTTTAAGATTTCCAAGGTATTTGATATATATTATCCCATTTGAGATGCTCCCAGCTTCCCCCTCACCTCATCCCACCCACTCACCCAGAAACAGAAGTGAGTTTTCAAAAGGCTTTCATAGCAATTAAGGTAAAGCAGATTAAAAAAAAAATTTTAAAGCTTGCAAAGAATATAGACACATAAATTAGAGAGCATACCAATACGCTGTCTCCCCTTGTATCCTAACCTAAAATAGCCCTAATCTCGTTCAAGAGTGTCCATTCCTGAACTTGCTCTCCTGCAATTTCCTGGCCCCTCCTCTGGCTCCCACATTGTCAGTCAATTAATAAAATTTATTAAGTGCCTATTATGTTCTAGGCTCTTTTCTAAGTGCTGAGGCTACCATCTTGCCTACCAAAAGCTATGGCAACCATCTGTCTCTTGGTTACAACTTAAAACCAGTTCTTTGGTCATTCTTTCCCTTAAATGTCATGCCACTTTTGGCCCTTTCTGCAGTTTTCTGGGACAAGTGCTCCTGGGGCCACACTAGCATGGTTACACCCACTTCTCCTCAATGATAAATATGTTGTCCCTCTCCACCAACCAGGGAAACATAACTTGTTTACGTTATAGGGTAGAATGGAGGTGCATTGGTTGGAGGGAGAGAGACAAAAGCTAATGTGTAGCACCCTATATAATGTAGATTGGATTTTGGGGTATACATTAAGGCTGAATTAAGAGTACTCTCAATGTTCTTACCAAGACTTAGAACTGCATGTGGCAGTATAGGAGGTGCTTCATAAAAGCCTTTTTGAATTAATTTGACCATTAAATTCTGTTGTGTTTCTTGTGAATTTTAAAACAACAACAGTAGCGTAGTACAGAGTCACACAATGTCAGACCTTGAATGAGCGCTAGAAATCATTTAATCCAACCTCCTCATTCACTGGTAAAGAAACAGGCTTTTCAGAGATGGAAAATGAGGGGACCAAGCTCCCCAGATACCGTGTGTCCAAGCCTGGACTGGAAACCCAAGCTCAGGATGATGAGGACAGTGTTGTTTGTACTGTACCACACTGCATTGCAAAGTGGCACAGTGGGCACATGTGCATCTACATACAATCAATTTCCACTTCCAGTAATGAACGAGTAGTTTTTTCACTGGGGCCCTAAGCAAAAGGGAATTTTCAGCTCTCTCTCTCTCTCTCTCTCTCTCTCTCTCTCTCTCTCTCTCTCTCTCTCTCTCTCACACACACACACACACACACACACACGACCTGTACATCCTTCATTACGAAGTTCACCCATCCACTTCCTTTAGGAAGCCTTATTTCATGAAATTCACTCCAGAATTATCTTTCTCTTCTTGGAATTCCTATGGTCCTGAGAGCTTGTTGAACACAACATCACCCCCTGAGTATATATGGACACATCTTGTCCTCTTATTATTTCCTATGCACGTCTCATGATCTTCACTATAGTCAAACACTTTTAAATACAGGGAGCATTTCTCTTTTTTAAATTGGTTTTTTTCTCTTTCCTTCTTTAAATATATTATTGATGCCCTTTAAAATATATGTGTGTGTATATACTATATATAGTATATATGTGTGTATACACTATATATAGTATATGTGTGTGTGTGTATAAAATTTATCTATCTTGGATAGTAAACCATTATCAGAGAACTTTGATACAAAGATTTGTTACTCTTTGACCACTTCCCTTCTGACGCTAGATGCATTCATGTCATCTCTGTCTTCTTATGCCTTTTTCCCAACTTTTTAAAGAACATTTTAAAAGTTTTGATTTCCAAATTCTATCCCTCTCCTTCACCCTCCCTGAGACAGTAAGCGATCAGATATAGGTTATCCATATACAATTATGTAAAATATTTCCATATTAGTCATTTTATACAAGAAGATTCAAATAAAAGAAAAAATGAAAAGAAAGTTAAAAATAGAACGCTTCAGTCTGTATTCAATAAATATCAGTTTTTTTCTCTGGAGGCAGAGAGTATACTTTATCATTAGTCCTTTGGGATTATCTTGAATCATTGTATCGCTGAGGATAGCCAAGTCATTCACAATTCTTCATAGAACAATATTGCTCTTACTGTGTAGTTCTCCTGGTTCTGTTCATGTCTCTGTGCGTCTGTTCATGTAAGTCTTGTCAAGTTTTTCTGAAATCATCTTGTTTGTCATTTCATATAGCACAAACATATTCCAGTACAATCATATACCACAGCTCTTTTAGTTCCCTAATTGATGGGCATCTCTTTGATTTCTAATTCTTGGGCACCACAAAAAGAGCTACTATAAATATTTTTGTACACGTACATCCTTATTACATTTTTATGATCTCTTTGGGATACAGACCTAGTAGTGGTATTGCTGGATCAAAAGATATGCACAGTTTTATAGCCTTCTGGGCATAGTTCCAAATTCCTCTCCAAAACGGTTGGATCAGTTCACAAGTATACCAACAATGCATTTATTAGTGTCCCAGTGTTCCCACATCCTCTCCATCATCAAACATTTTCCTTTTTTGTTGTATTACCCATTCTGAAAGTTGTGAAGTGGTACCTCAAAGTTGTTTCAATTTGCATTTCTTTAATCAATAGAGCATTTTTTCATATACTATAGATAGCTTTGATTTCTTTGGCTGAAAACTATTCATATCCTTTGACCATTTATCAATTGGGGAATAACTTATATTTTATAATTTTGACTCAATTCTCTATATATTTGAGAAATGAGATCTTTATCAGAAACATTGGCTGTAAAAATTGTTTCCCACCTTCCTGCTTCCCTTCTAATCTTCATTACATTGGCTTTGTGCAAAAACTTTTTAATTTTATATAATCAAAATGATCTGTTTTATATTTTGTAATGCTCTCTCTATCTTCTTTATCCCTAAATTCTTCCCTTAACCATAAATCTGATGGACACACTATTCCATGGTCTTTTAATTTGCTTATGGTATCACTCTTCATGTGTAAATCATGTACCCATTTTGACCTTATCTTGGTATAAAGTATGAGATGTTGTTCTATACCTAGTGTCTGCTATATCGTTTCTGGTTTTCCCAGCAGTTTTTGTCAAACACTACTCCCCCAACCCCCTCATCTTCCCCTCCATTATAATAGTTTTTTCATGTCTCATGTGGGATAACTTACTCCCCTTTAATCTCCCTACTCTTCTTCTAGTCTAATTTCCTTTCTTACCCCTTTATTTTGTTTTTTTGGATAGCATACCATCAAAGTTACCTTATATCCCCATACTCTGTCTACATGTACTTCTAATTTCTCTTATAGTAATGAAGTTATTGAGTTACAAATATTATCTTGCCATATAGAAATATCAACAGATTAGTCCTATTGAATTCCTTGTGTTTTCTCTTTTTTGTTTCTTTTTGACCTTTTTATGTTTCCCTTGAGTCTTATACTTGGAGGTCAAACTTTTTATTCAGCTCTGGTCTTTTAGTTAGAACTGCTTGAAAGTCTTCTATTTCATTAAATTTCCATTTTTCCCCTGAAAGATTATATTTGGTCTTGCTAGGTAGGTGATTTTTGGTTGTAATTCTAACTCCTTTTCTTTCCAGTATATCATATTCTGAGCCCTCTGGTTCTTTAATTTGGAAGCTGCCAAATCTTGTGTAATCCTGACTGTAGTAGCTCCATGATATTTAAATGATTTCTCTTTGACTCCTTGCAATACTTTCTCCTTGATCTGTGAACTCTAGAATGTGGCTATGATGTTCCTGGCCATGAGTTTTTATTTAAGATCTCTTTCAGGTAGTGTTTGGTGGATTCTTTCAATTTCTGTTTTGTCTTCTGGTTCTAATATATTTCAGGACAGTTTTCTTTGATAATTTCTTGAAAGATGTTTTCCAGGCTTCTTTTTTTCATTGGCTTTCGTGTAATCCATTAATTCTTATATTATCTCTCCTGGATCTATTTTTTATTTCTGTTGTTTTTCCAATGAAAAATTTCACGTTTTCTTCTATTTTTTTACATTTTTTATTTTATTTTATCATATCTTGAATTCTCAAAAGTCATTAGTTTCCACTTCTTCAATTCTAACTTTTAAGGAATTGTTTTCTTCAGTGAGCTTTTGTACTTCCTTTTCCATTCAACCAGTTCTATTTTTTTTTAGGGAGTTATTTTCCTTGTAAATTTTTGTATACCTTTTCCCACATTATTGACTCTTTTTTCATGATGTTCATTACTCTCATTTCTTTTCCAAATTTTTCTTCTACTTCTTTCATTTGCTGTTAAAAATCTTCTCTGAGCTCTTCCAGGAATTCTTTTTGGGCCTGAGACCAAGTTATATTTTTCTCTGAGTCTTCCCATGTAGTCATTTTGACACTCTTGTCCTGGTCTAAGTTTATGCCTTGATCCTCCTTATCACCACAGTAACTTTCTATAGTCAAACTCTGTTTTATTTTTTTGCTTATGTTTTCCTGCCTTTTTTGTGATTTGGTGTTTTTATGTGAAAGTTGGCTTCTGATTCTGTAGTGTCCAGATTTTTTTGTCCTGAGACACTGGGTTTTACTGTTGGCTTTCGCTGGGCTTCAGAGCTTAGCTGCTTACTTTTTCTGGAGGATAGCCACCCTTTCTTGCTTGTACTGGGGTAGGGGGGTCTCTCTCTTGGCCTTCCCTGGTGTGAGGTTTAGCTGCTGGCCTGTACCAGAGGCGGGGCCTTGCTGCTGGGTGTTTCTGGAGGAATCATTTTTTTCCTGGTCAACCTGAGATGTGGGACCCTGTTGCTGAGTTGCTATGGAAACAGTCTTTCTGCTGATAAGCTCCAGGGGCAGGTTCTCTCTGTTGGCCAGCTCTGAGGTGGGGCTTCACTACTGTAATGGGGTTAAGGATTGCCTGGTGACTTGTATCGAGGGTGGAGTCATTGGGGTGGGAACTTGATGCACTGCACAGATTGCTCACTTGCCTAGGGGGCTGCCTGCTTGTAGGAGTGTGGGCCCTTGCTGGTGGTTTACCCCAGTCTGAGACCTCCTGCAGGCCCCTGCTGTGTGGTTGCCTGCTGCTGCTGCTGCTACTCTTGTACTTCACTCCCCTCCCACCCTAGTGAGAAAGACCTTTCCTGCTGGGCTGGTCAGACGCTTCCCTGCTCCTGCAACAATTCTGAGGTGGTTTCCTAGTTGTTTGGAGGGGAATTTGGGAGGCCTTCAAAGGGTTCCTTCCTCATTTCACCATCTGGGCACCAGAAATCCCTTTGTAAAAACATCATTGTCATTTCCCAATGATTGCACCACTATCCCCATCAATGGAACTCTTCCTTGTTTAAAAAAAACCAGTTAAAATAAATTGACACATTGAGTATATCTGACAGTGCCTGGTGCATTCTGCACCTGCAGGCTGCTGCCTCTCTGCCCAAAGGCAAGAATACATTACTGTCAGGACTCTGAAGCCATGACTAGGTAACTTCTTCCACTTTTCTATTCCTCTAACCTGTTTGGGAAAGACAAGAAATATCTCTTTCTCTATCTCTATACCCATATATAAAATGAAATAATTTATCCAAATCACCCTGCCAGAAACAGAGCTACTGAGATTTGGACCCAGTACTCCTGACTCCTAATTCAGGGTTCATACCATCCTTCCTCTCATCCTTCTGCAGCCTAATTCAAGATAGACGTCCTTTAGACAAGACAGCCTAGGATGCTGGTGGGCTAGAAGGGGAAAGAACTCTCAGGGGCCAAGCTTGGTACCATACAAGAAGGAAGGAGAGATGCTGTAGTATTTCTCCTCCAGGGACTCAGACACAAGCCAGTATCTTGGAGAGAAAGAGTTAACATAAAAGATAAGTTATTGTAGAACGTATTTGCATGGACAAATCTCATATCCATTTTAGTAAGTGAGATTAATTCAATTCACTCCCAAAGTGCCTCTCCAGAAGTCATATATGCCCCTTATTTGTTTGAAGTAGAATCTAGTATCATTACAGTACAATGGGGTTTGTTGAAGCCTGGGGAGGGTTTTGTAAGATTGATTTTTTTTAAATTACCAAACATTTATTTTTTTTCCTCTTTTTTACCCATCCTCAAAATAGAGAAAACCCTTGTCAAACATACAGTCAGGCAAAACGAATCCAAAAGCTGTCTATCTCATTGTGCATTTTGAGTCCATCCCACTCTGTCAGGAGGTAGGTGGCCTTCTTTATCATTGGTTAGAGGTGAGTGTTTCAGCCATCATAGCTAGAATTTATATAGTTCTTTAAGCTTTGCTTTATAAAGCACTTTATAAATACCATCTTGTTTTGTCCTCACCATAATGATGGGTGGTAATCACAATGGTAGATAACATTTAGATCGAGTTTCCTATGTGCCAGGCACGATGGTAAGTACATTACAATTATTAGCTCATTTGATTCTCACAACAAACCTGCAAACTTGGTGCTATTATTATCCTCCTCATCATTATTCCCCTCATTCCAATGGGGAAACTGAGGCACAGGCGGGTTAAGTGACTTGTCCGGTGTCACACAGCTAGTAGGTGTTTGAGATTGGATTTCAATTTAAATCTTCCTGAGTCTGGGTTCTATCTACTGCACCACCTGGCTGATTAGGTGGGACTATGGGGTATAAATGTAATTCTCTAGAAAACTCTCTAGCTGGAAAATATCACAGCTAGGAAAATTGGTCCTAAAGATCCAATTCAAAGGTTATCCAGGTGTGAAACATCTCTTCTCTTTTTTGAGTGCTTTTCACTGCTCCCTGTTCCTTCGTCAGAGGTCGAGAAAGGGCAGTTGGAGGAAGATGAACTTGAATTCAGTTGGGTCTTCACCCCAATCTGCCATTTAAGAAACTAAGAGGAAAGGAAGCAGAGAGGTCAAGAAAAGATAGAAAAGAGGCAGGAGGAGGGACAAAAGATTCACTGACCTGGAGCAGCAGCACGCTCAGTCAGAATGCTCTTCTGTGAAAATTGTCATCCTTTGTTGTTAAGGGAGGGGTCTCAGAAAGGGAGAAGGGCACAATCAGACCTGTGCCTTAGGAAAATGACTTTGTCAACTGTGGGGAGCCCAGTCTGGAAAAGGGAGAGATGAAGTAGGAAGGCCAGGTTACTGCAGTAGCCCAGACAAGAGGTACTTAGGGTCAGAATTCACATACCGAACATGGGAATAGAGAAGAGGGGCCACGAACCAGAGATGTAGAAGAGGTCAGTTAGGCAAACCTTGGCAACTGGTTGGGAGGCAGGAATGAAGAGCTGAGGAAAGACTCAAAAGTTTTAAACCCGGGTGACAAGAACGATGATGCCCTTGACCAAAATAGGGAAGGTAGGAAAAAAGGAGGGTTTCAGGGAAAAGACACTGAGTTCTGTTTTGGATATCCAATGAGATATCCATGGGACTCCCACTTGGAAATGGCCTACAGGCAGTTGGTGGTGTGATACTAGAGTTCAGAAGACAGGGTAAGGCTAGATAATCATGGTGCTCCCAAAGTCTTAGGGCTTACTTAAGCTATTAAAGCTTTTATTATTAGATTATATGTCATATTTTGTATTAAATATAATAAAGCTTGAATAGGTTAGTAGTTATTATTGCACCAAGATTTATGAGACATACCATATTTCTACGGAGGTCATCTATAGACATTGATAAAAATTCATGCGACCAGATTACAAGAGCCCAAGACAGAGCCTTGGGGTACACCCAGATAACAGAGAACTTATTAAGCCCTTACTGCATTCCAGACACTGTGCTAAGCTCTAAGGATACAGAAATAAGAATACAAAACAGGCCCTATTCCCAAGAACCCTGCATTCTAATATGGATGATAGAACATAAAGAAGTACTAGAAAGTAGGGGTGAGGGGAAAGAAGGAGGGTTCTCATGAGGGGCCAGGCCACAGGGTGGAGGTAAAATAGGTCCCAGTGAAACTGAAAGCATTCTGGCTGAGCTTTTTCATGACCAAGAGGTTCCAGGTAAGGACTCACCATTGAGTGGGCCTCAGGGCGGAGTCATCCCGAGGGGGACCAGCAATCAGTATGTAGGTGGAGCAGACCAGAGAGTGAGCCAAGAATGAGCTGAAAGTAGATGAGGTCATGGATGACCATTCAACAAAGGAGACTGAGGAATAGAGAACCAAGAGAGGTCATTAGTCATGAAAACTCAGAGAGGAGAGAATATCCAGGAAAAGTGGGTGGTCAACAGTGTCAAATGTTATTGAGAAATATTCAAGAAAGTAAGGATCACTTTTGAGCTGGGCAGGTCAAGGAAGCCACTTTGGAAGAGGTAAACCTAAATTGGATCTTGAAGGAGGGGAAAGATGTCAAAGGCAGAGATTGGAGAAGAGGAGCCTAATCTAGGCATGGTAGATGCCATGTGCAAATGCTTGGAGGTGAGAGAGGACAAGATGAACTAGGAGCCCAGTTTGTCTAAAGAAGGAAGTTCTTAACCATAAATGGACTTCTTGGGTAATTTGGTGAAATCTTTTAATAATTCTTTTAAATCATTCTTTTAATAATAATGCCTTTAAATGCATAAGATAAAATACATGGGATTACAAAGGAAACCAATATTCTGAAATACAATTATTAAAATATTTAAGCACAAATAAGTTTGAAGAGAACAAGGATGGGAACCCCTCATCTAGACAGGGAATTGCAAAAAAGTGATCATGGGGAAATAATTCTGGGAAGATAGGGGTAGGGGTGTGTGGAACTCTCTCCTGAGTGTCAAGCAAGGGTTGGTGGTGACATCTCAGTGACCCAGCTACAGAAGCTTTATTTTCAGCTGGTCCAAAAGCTGAGTTAAACATCAATTCCTTTCCTAGATAGTTTCCATTCATCAGCCCTCTCCCCAAGGACCCAACTAACAGCATGCAACATGCTTTTTTCTGCCTAAACAGTTTCAGGCCTGAGGGGGAGTGATAGTGTTGAAAGGTCTCAGCTCGATTTCAGGCTGATCCCTGAGTGGATAGGGTCTAG
This sequence comes from Pseudocheirus occidentalis, assembly GCA_028646575.1. Lineage (NCBI taxonomy): Eukaryota > Metazoa > Chordata > Mammalia > Diprotodontia > Pseudocheiridae > Pseudocheirus > Pseudocheirus occidentalis. The sequence continues at coordinate 74,582,290 of CM053598.1, read as the reverse complement.
AGGTGAGTGACTTGAGCCACCAGCACCATTTCCTGATTGAATGGAGGATATGAGGGACAAGGGACTATAAAATGAGAAAAGAAATTAGGTAAGAAACAGCATTGGGATCACTCCACCCACACCCTTTCCTCTTTCATAGATTTCCCTCGAGACCATCTACTAAACTCTTCCCCAGTCCTTAACCTCTGGAAAGAGTCCAGATGGCTTATTAGGCCTCTCTCAGATGGCCTTTCTCTGCTACCCATTCAATTTCTCACTCTAGAATGTGGAGAAGTGGAAAGAGATTTGGGTTCTGTTTTTGTCTTGGCCACAAACTCATTCATTTCGTGACCTTGGGCAGGTAACTTCACCCTATAGATTTTAGTCCACTAACGTCAGAGGTTGGGGAAAGAGGGAGGGTATGACTCTGCTGCTGCAGCTGAAGCTCATCACCATGGAAAGGCTCCAGGGAGGAAGGACAGTAGGAAAAGAAAGAAGCTGGATATTCATTTAGGACTATGGGAAATGGAAGATGAGCTCTTATTTCATTTACAGAGATAATGCTGAGTTTGCACAATTGGCTATTTCTGCAAACACAAAATATACCCCAATGAAACCCCCAAGTGGGCTTCAACATTATAATCAGTGCAATATTCACATTTCAATAGCGTGGAACTGAAAGGAAACTGTTCAGATGAAATCAGCATTCTTTGGGGATGGAGATTTGTGTCTGCCTCACCCACCCACCCCAATTATCACTCTAATTTATTAAAAAAGTCTGATTATGTCATAGTCCATGAGTCAGCTTCCCCAAACATCTGGATGAGAGTGAATAAGTGAGACTCCTGCTTTTTCTCCCCCATCCTGGCTCCATCAGCCATTGGCAGCACCCAAGAAGGATGACTTAAAGGGCAAAGTGGAGGATTTACTCCGATTTGCACAGAGTTAGAACTTCCAAGTTCCCAGCTCCTTCCCAGCACCAGCATAAGGCTCTGTCCAGTGTACCCTGAACATTACCTACCTGTGGCATCTGAAAGGATATTCAGTTCCTCTTTTGGGAGACACCTGGATTTTTTTTAACACATCAGATGACTCAGCCCAAAATAATGATAAAAAAAATTCCTTATATTTGTATCAAAATGTGAACCTTTCAAAAGTGCAGTTATACATTATCTCCTTTGGGCCTCCCAACAATCCTACAGGGGACCTTGGACAGAGATTATTGGCTCTTCTTTCAAACGGAAGAAATTGAGTCATAGGATCACAGATCTAGGATTGGAAGGGACCTCCGAGGTCATCAATCCAGTGCTTCTTAAACTGTGGGCTGTGATCCCATATGGGCTTGTGAAAAACTTGGCAATAGCAAAAGTTTTCTGCATGCAATGACCAAAAATTAGTTAAAAATCAAATCAATAATGAACTCGAGGTGTTTTTCTGGCTACTCTTAGCTCTGTCACATCACACAACTTCACTACAGCCTTGGTTCTGAACACAGAGCATGCACATTTGCAGTCATGCTTGCCCTCAGGCCACACAACAGGTGGAAAAAAGTTTAAGAAACCCTAATTTAGTTCAACTCTTCCATTTTACCATTTAGGAAACTGACCCCAAGAAGGTTAACTGATCTACCCAAGGTAACATAGACAGTAAGCACCAAAGTCAAAATTTCACCTAAGGTCCTCTTCCACAAAAGCCAGAACTCCACTTTATAATATTGTCTCCCTGTCCTAATTCGTTTCAATATTTACTAAGCTCCTACTATATGCAAGACAGGAGCTGAAAAGAGAAAGTACCTGCCTAAAGGAATTTATGTTCTACTGAGGAGATAAAAAATAAATACACAGACATGACTAATACAAGGGAGGGAGAGACAGAGAAAAGGAGAAATCAGGCAAAATCATCAAGGTAAATTGTTGACAGGCAGAATCAGGGAAGATTTCAAAGAAGAGGCAGGACCTGACCTGAGCTTTAAACAAAGAAAAGGTTTATGGAAAGCAGAGATAACTTCCAGGTGTGCCCTCCAAAGAATTTGCAGGGCAACTGAGGGCTAGAATTAGACCCAGTTTAGAATATGGAAAGAAGAAGGGAAGGAGACAATGAAAGGGGGGCACAGTGGGGTAGGAATATGGAGAGTTGTGGCCTTGTCCAGATCTAGACCCAAGATTTACTGATGACATTGCCTTTGGATCCCCATGGGAAATTCTGGCCTCCAGGAAGCCTGCTTCCCTCCATCAACTTCTCCCCTCTATTTTCTCTTTGTCACAGTCCCCAGCATATGTTACTGAAGTCAGCCAAGACCTTATCCACCAAACGGAGGAGAAACTTGAACTGAGGCCCTGCAAAGAACTCTTTTCTCACTGTGCAAAGTAAGTATTCCCTGTTAGCCCCACTCCCACCAGCTTTGCCCTTTCTTCTCGGCTCCATTATGTGCACCTCTGTTAAGTAGCCAGGGAAACCAAAGATTGCCAGTAGTTTTCAGATAGAAAGCCTGGTATGATATTATGCACATAGCAAGAGGTTAGAGTGAGTGAAGAGACAGAAAGGGAGATGAAGTTTGGGCTGCCTGACATGGCTGTCCAAATGACTCCACGGGGGTGAACAGGAAGAAGCATTTCTATTCCATTCTATGAGGGGGCACACTCAGGCACTTGGTGTCACACGTATTCACTAGCATGTCCCACCCAGCCAAGCAAACCAGCCATAGACTCCACACTACGTGAAAAGAGATACAAAGGTGGCGAGTCCAAAGAAAACATCTCTGTTTCAAAGCGAATAAAAATTAAGTGGCTCTACAGTCCATTTCGACAGAGGAATGTGCAAAGTTTGCTCTCCCTGGTTTTTCCAGAAAACTTAAAATCGGATGGAGTTTCTCTCTCCCCTCCCCTTTCCCCAGCCTCCTTCCGTCCTGAGTACCTCAAAAGCCATCAGTCATTCCTAAAGCAGGAGAAGGGGCTCTTTCTTTGCATTATTTCATTTCTTTGTCTGCTGAGGAGTATGTTGCCTTAGTGAGGGCTGCTCCCTACATGGAGCCAAAGATGCATTTTGCATTCCAAACACTGAACTCACTAGCTTGATGCCAGGTCTTCATAAACTGTGTTTGTGTGTGTGTGTGTGTGTGTGTGTGTGTGTGTGTGTGTGTGTGCACGCACACATGTCTGTGTCTCCACATACACTGGAGCACTCACGTGCACACATATACGCACATTCCCTCAACTCCCCCAAAGGCAGGATTGTCCTAGATGGGCCAGTGCCTTCAATCTGAGCACATTTTGTCCTGTCTCAGATGATGTCATGGGATTGGAAGAGACAGGCCTGACGACATTCTCGATTCTGGCTCCTACTCCAGACGTCTGTGGATCCAGCTACTCTCCACCCTGGTGGGACTGCTGCCTGTCAAAGGCCCCCTGCTACTGTTCTGCACTCATTAGTACTCTACCATTCCCCTCTCCCTTCCTCCATGCAGTGTTAAGAGGCCCTAATGTAAAAGGGAGAGACAGCTAGGTGGCTCAATGGATAGTGCTCTGGGCCTGGAGTCAGGAAGACCTGAGTTCAAATCCAACCAGTCATTGACTAACTACATGACCTTGGGCAAGTTACTTAATCTCAGTTTGCTCAATCCACCAGAGAAAGAAATGGCAAATCACTCTAGTTTCTTTGCCAAGAAAACCCCATGGACAGTATTGCCTGCTATGGTCCAGGGGGTCATGAAGAGTCAGACATGACTGAATTTGAACAACAGTAGAGTCTCCAGACAATGACAGCGTCTAGAGTTGACCCTAAGGAGGGAGAATTCAGTGCCTGGTCAGGGATGTGGTTATTGTAGGAGAAGAGAAAAACAACAGTGGCAGCCACAACCCTGCATCTGTTCTCGGTGCCATGATCTGAGAGCTTCACCTGTCCAGTTGAGTTGGTTGGCCATCACACTTGTGTGAATCCAGATTAGGTATGTGAAGTGCCAGGTACTGGAGAAAGACAGTGTTAGGGCTTTCATAGCCTTGGAATGTGGAAGTGCTTGGGTAGCCAAGGGGAAAAGTTGTGTCTTGGCTCTTAAGAGGTTGGGCAATGAATGGGGGAACACGTCTATGAAATAGAGCAGGTCCTTAGGCAGGTAAGGGCAGTGGTCACTACGACACAATCGCACAGATGCTGTGCATAATGAGGATGATGTGTACTTATTGGTAGCGTTTCTGAAATACACCATTGGAAAAACATCTACGTACTCTGCCATTGTGTCTTAACTCTTTTTCTCTCTCTCCTTCTATTTCCCCTCTCCATATGTGTGTGTGTATGTGTGTATATGTGTCTGTACATACATACATATATGTGTACATGCACATGTGCATGTATTTGTGTATATACACACATTTTACCCTCCCTCTGCCTCAGCCAAAGTCATCTATGATATCTCTAGATGTCTGGGACCCTAGGAAGAGATGGGCCAGTGGCAAAAAGCTAACTTGTGACTTGAGGAAGGGTGCTGATGGAAGCCTTGGACAAGCTGCAGCCTTACCAGGGTTAAGGGTAACTAAATGCTTAGAGAGGAGAGAAGTGGAGTGGAAGCCAGAATGGAGAATGACATCAGGGCTCATTTCCCTAATCTCCATTACGTCATCTAGGGCAGGACAAAGTGTCCTCAAACAGAGGCCTCCAGTCTGTTTGAAACAACCCTGCCTTGAGAGAAAGAGAGGGGAGGGGGAGGGAGATGGAGTGTGAGAGAGAGAAAGAGAAGAGAGGAAAGGGGGGGAGAGGGAGAGAGAGAAAGGGAGAGAGGGGGGAAGAGGAAG
>CM053598.1:74551674-74577027 GCA_028646575.1 Pseudocheirus occidentalis | reverse complement strand
GAGAGAGAGAGAGAGAGAGAGAGAGAGAGAGAGAGAGAGAGAGAGAGAGAGAGATTTGGTTTATGAACACCTGGCCTGAAACAAGCTAATTCAGTATTTGGGATAAAAATGAAATATACAGAAAAGCATTTTTACGCTATTTGTAATGTTTTAAGTATGCCCTCAAATGTGCAAGTCTTGCATCTGGATATAGATGAATGAACACCAGATATTTGTGGTATTTGAGTATAATATTATTCATACACATACAGTCACACACACTGACACTCACACACACACACACTCACACACACACACACAATGGAATCAAAGACCTTAAAAATTATCCATTTAATCCAACCAATCTCATCTTGCAGATGGAGAATCTGAGGCTCAGAGCGGTCAGATCACTGAGTCGCTGTCACACTGATGTGATGGTCAGGCCGGGTGTCACATGTGTGTGATATTTATTTTGTAAACACTGTCCACACTGTACCTTTCTCTTTCTAGGAGACCATTTGGGCTTGCCCTCATGTAAAGCTGATTCTGTGTAAAAGGAGCTGACTGCCTAACCAGACTACCCAGTCTCTATCACCTAGAGAGAAGTCCCAGTAAATATTCCCCTTCTCCCCCAGGTTCAACCCATCGTATAGTGTTCATCAGCACTTGTTCATAGGGAAACAGCTCTTCGCTGTCAGTCTGAGGTATAAGCCTAATCATCTCCCTCAGAATTCACCAGACCAGTATTTCCCAATGTAAATTATCTCCCTGTAAAAGCATGGCAGACTCTGCCCTTGCCGTGGTTGGATGGCAGAAACATGCAGTAAATACATGTTGTGACCCAGATCTCTTGCAGGCTAAGGAACCCAGTATACAGTAGAGTTCAGACTCCTAGCTCCCTGATCTTCTGAATTTCTCAGAAATCTCCATGGCTCTATGATTTGTACATGTGTAGAGTTGTTGGTGAATTATCAAGAGATTACTCTCCTAGCTTGTACATGGAAAGCTTCACCTTTTGTAGAAAACATGTCTATCTGCCTTGCCCTGTCTATCAGACATTCATTTTGGACTTTTGTCACCTGCTCTGGCCACACCCTCCAACCCCCAACATCATTACCCAAACCAAACTTCTTTCCCTTCCCCCTTGAACCTCTCAAATTTCTTTTTATATGTTTGGTTCTACATTCCATTATGCCTGGAATGTCTTCTCTCTCCTCTTTCACCCATTAAGTCATCTATTATTCAAAGTCAATGCTACTTCTTTTATCAAACCTTTCCTGATGCCCCTGTTGGTAATAATCTTCCCCCTCATGTCCCACATAGTACTTTATTTTGTAATAATTTGTTATTCACTGATGCTCTTATAATACTGTATATTAGAGCTATTGGTGCTTTTTCCTTGAAAATAATGATGGCTGACTTGTATATGGCACTTTAAAGTTTACAAAGTCAACAAGTCAAGTCAATAACAAACATTGATTAAGTGCTTACTTACTTCCAGATACTGTGCTAAGAGCTGGTCGATAGAAGTATAAGCCAAAAGAAAGAGAAAGCCTGCCCTCAAGGATCATACAATCTAATGGAGAAAGATTAAAAAGCCAGCTGAAAAGTCTAGGTGGGAAGGGAGGGTGGTGTGTAAGTGGTGCTCCTGTCAGATCATGGTGGTGAAACCTGAAGAGTGAAAAGCACAGCTGGGGGAGGAATGAAGGATGACCCTTCCAGGCCCTTCCTCAACATGGAGGTTCCAGGAAGAACTCACTCATGAGAGAAGGGAACCGCACGGATGAAGGAATGCCCCAGGGTTAAAAGGCAGCAGAGACATGGTAATATAATCCAGAGGGATAGAAGCAGAGACAAGAGAGGATTCATATACTTTATTTCCTTTGATCCCCTATTAGATTGTAAAGTTCATGATGACAAAAACCATTTAGTATCTAAATGCTGCATCCCTCTCAATACCTAACACAGTATCTTTATACTCAGTAGGTTCTTAATATGCTATTTGTTTTTTTATATATTCCCATTCTCTCTGTTTCAAGATTCCATTTGCCCTCTGGATGCATAGACATGGCAAAAAAGACTCATGCACTTGTATGTTCATTTCTACACTGCTGTGCACACCTGAAAATTGTCCCTAAGTAAGCAGCTTCAACTGCCTTGGGCAAAGCCTACCAGCCCTGCTCTGCCTCTGCAGTTCAGAGGAACCCATATCTTTGTTCAAAGAGCTCCATCTTGTTCTGCATGTTGCTTCTCAGCTGTCTACTCACTATTGGGTCATGTTGTTTGAGGCTGGCTTTTGGGGTGGCCTCAATGTCTTCAAGGTGTTCCCCTTGATTGCTTTGTGAATATCTTGCTTCAGCCCACCACCAATACTAGCGCTAAGCATTACCTTTAAATACAGAACAGTTCAAAAGAAGGCTGAAATCCCAGGAGAGGAATGCTAAGGGTTGCTTTGCAGGACTAGTATTTCTTCTGACTGCAACAATTTACCCCCAAAGTAGTGCTGAGGTTCCAGAGAACTCTCCCCACCCCCAGTGTTTGTGATCTTTTGGCTTCTTCTCTGACATGTTTATAGACAAACCTCGCTCCCAACCATGGGTACCTTTCCTTCTTATATTACTTCTGGGTTTTCTTGAGGATACAGTGAAGAGACAATTGGATTTGCAATCAGTTGATCTTAGTTCTGCTTGCCATCTGTTTAAGTTTGGGCAAGACATTCAACTTCTTTGGGTCCCAGTTTTCTCAACTGCAAAATGAATGGAGTGACCTAGATAATCTTGAAGGCCCCTTGCACCTGTAATCACTGTCTCTGTTTGCTCTCCAAAAATGTGTTGATAGATGAGCCCCCTGCATGTTAAAATACTTAAATTGGCACTGACCTGGTGCAAGCTCTGGATGATAAAATGTGTGTCTTTTTTCATCTGAGATAGATCTGTCCTAGACTACCTAAGTGGAGAACCGTTTCAAGAATACCTGGATAGCATGTATTTTGACAGGTTTCTCCAGTGGAAGTGGTTGGAAAGGTAAGTCTCAGTTCTGTGTGATGTGTATGTGTGTGGGTGTGGGTGTTTAGGCATGCTCACACATGTTAGATTTGGGTTATTTGAGAATCCAATAGGAATTCAAATCACAGAATCTGGTTCTTTGATCTTACAAATATGTTAATGTTTTGCATGTGAACCATACTTGTGCTACAGTGGAAAGAGGGCTGGCTCTGGAGACCGAGGACTTGGGCAAGTCACTTAAACTCCTCCTTGTAAGGGAGGGGGCTAGACTAGATGACCCCTAAGGTCTCTTCCAGTTGTAAAGTTCTCTGACTGATAAAGATGTGAGTCCCAGGGAAATGGAACTCACCAAAGACCCCAAAGTACCAGTTAGTGGTAGAGTTAGGGTGAGATCCTAGGCCTTCTAACTCCCAGGCCAGGGGCCTGTCCCTTCTAACATGCTGCAGCTTCTCCAGTATATCGTGTGGTCCTTGTGTTAATGTGATACACAGCTAAATCCTTGATGGGTCAAGCAAGGGCAGTCACACAGTGTAGGGGCACAAAAACATGACATGGATTTCTTTTGTTAGAGGAGAGGAAAAAGGGCAAGAAGGAGGCTTCCTGAGATGAGCTGTCTCATTGCACAAAGCTGGGGACTTACTGTATACTGGAGACCACTGAGACACTGTCTGTAATTTGAACCTCATGTGGTCATGGAGCAAAGGAGACTGGGGACACAAATGTTCTCAGTTCAGCATCCATCTCCCCCTCCTCCCCTTGTTTATGTAAACACCGAAGCTGACCACTTTCCTCTGAAGAGATCCTTCTAAAGCTGTTATGACTGGCAGCTTCCGCCTGGTGAAATCTTATTTCAGTCCTTCTTCCTTTTTCTCCCTGTCTTTGCTCAAGTGTAGTAGAGACAAGATTCTCTCTTCTTCAACTGTTCCTGTCCTAACTTTGTCACCACCTTAAAAAAGCATGTTGGGAACTAGAGAGGGAAGCCTCCTTACCGTGTCACCTTGAAGGATATATATATAGCCTCTGCCCGATTAGTTCAGTGTATAAGACCTTACGCCAATGGGGCCACGGTCAAGAATTCAGTCCCTGTGTTGGGCAAGTTATCTTTCCCATTCCCTAGCCCCTGCCAACATTCTTGCCAGTCTCAAGAAAGTCTGAGAATATGGATGATGGGTCAGCCCAAATCCATCCCTTCTATGGGAAGAACAATTGTGCTGTAAAGGGCGGCTCTGGGGAGTCTTCTTTGTACCTCCCAGAGAGCACGTTGTACTGAGTAAATGTTTAGAAAAGCCCCAGGGTATAGGAAGGCAGTGTGGAGGAGCCTGAGACTGGGAATCAGAAGCTTGGCTCTCATTCCCACATCTGCTACCTCTTGTCTTGGTGACTTGGGGAAGGTCATTGCAGCTTTCTGAGGCACCATTTTCTCACTCTTAAAACAGGGATCATCATACTATCATTACTACTTATCTCACAGCATTGTTATGAAGATCCAATGAGATCATTCTTTCTAATTATAAATTGCTATACAAAAGTAAGCCATTGTTATTAATTGAAAGAGACCAGGACTCAAAGTCCAGGGGGCCTGCATTTTAGAGGCATTGATTATGAAAACACAATCAAAAGGCTTGGGTTTGCAATACTGACTTTGCAATTTATTACTTAGTTACCCTGGACAGGGCATTTAACTCCTCCAGGTTATGGTTTCCCCATCTGAAAAATGAGAGGGTGAGACTGGATGACCCCCCTATGTCCCTTCTGGCTCTAAATCTAGAATCCTTGCCCAATCTTTGTCGCTCAACTCACTGTATCCTTGGGTTCATCCCTACCCCTCTCTGGACCTCAGTTTCCTAATCTGTAATATGAGACAGCTGAATTAGATGGAAGGCCTTACATTCTGCTCTCACATTCTGTCTTCTGTGATTGGCACTCTGAGGAGTCATTTATGCTCACCTGTTGTATAGCTTGTTGTTGTATGCAGCAAAGCTGTATATCTTAAGTAATCCATCTTCGATACTTTAAAAGACCCATAACTTACTTATGGGGTAGTCCCCCTTCTAACACAGGTAATGGAAGCCACCCCCCCATCCCAGCCCCACCAGTACCTTTGTCCATGGTCTTTGTAAGGAGCTGTGGCCAGAAAAGATTATTTCCCTGGTGGCCTTAGACTTAGGCTGGTTCTTTGATCCAAAGACTGAGAGTCTGTCATTGGGCCCCTACCTAAGAAGGGGCAGATACAGCCTATGCTGTGCTTGGTGTAGCCTTCAAGGATCTTAGTGCTGTGATGAAGCAAGGGAAAAAGACTTTAGTAACTCAAGTTAATAAAGCATTATCATATCTGGGTGTTACAAGGATCATAAAGGGACAGTGTCATCATCCAAGTTGAATTGGGAATGCTAGAACAATCAGCTTTTCTATTGTGGAGGGTCCTTGTTATAGCAGATCCAATTAGTCCCCATGTCTCCTGGGTAGCATTTTGCTTTCTTTCTAAGATTTTAAATTACAAACTAGAAAATCATCAACAAATATGAGCATTTCCCTATGTGAAGAAGCCAAAAAGGGGGGAAGAAAGGAAGGGGCTTATATATGAAAACCTTCATCTTTTCTTGATGACTTTAATTGTACCATAAAAATCCACTGGCTTTAGTGAAAATAAGATTTCCCATCAGATTATTGTACTGGTATAAGGAAAGGACTCTTTCTTTTAGTGTGTCTGTGGATTAGGGCAGGGGATGAGGGAAGGAGGGGGAATTGCTCACTTGAGCCAGCTAGGGTTCCATTATATTTGAAAAATCCCTCCTCAGATTTACCAAGACGCCTTGTCTCAACTTCTTCTATGCACTTATCATCTAATTTGCATCATTATTAATATTATTCACACAGGTCTTCTCTCTCCTCCTAGATTATGAGCTTCTAGAAAGTTGGGTGTCTGATTTCATCTTTGTAGCCTTGGTGGTTAACACAGTACCTTAACTACACCGGGGCAGTGCTGGGTGGTAGAAATGGCCCTGACTTTGGATTCAGTGGAGATCTGGGTTTGAACACTGGCTTTGTTGCCTATTACCTGAACGACCTTTTGCAAGTCTCTGCCTTTCTGTTTCTTCTTCTGTAAAATGAAGGCATTGGTCTACAAATTCTTTGGTCTCAGAACCCCTTTACCCTCTTAAAAATTATTTAGAGTCCCAAAAAGTTTTTATTTACATGGGTTATATCAATTGACATTTGCCGTAATTGAAATTAAAACTGATAAATTTTTCAAATATTATTAATTCATTTAAAAATAGAAGCCTATTGCATTTTAACATAAATAAGATATTTTTATGAAAAACAACTATATTTTCCAAAACAAAAAAATTTCAGTTAGAAGGGTGGCATTATATTACATATTTTTGCAAATCTCTTTAATGCTTGGCTTAATTGAAGACAGCTGGATTCGCCTATCTGCTTCTGCATTCAATCTGTTGTGATATGTTGTTTTGGTAGCAGTATATGAAGAAATTCTGGCCTCAGACAGATGAAAAAAATTGAAAAAGAAAGAAGAGTATTTTAAAAGGAAAATCATGTCTTAACATTATTATGGACATAGTTTTGACCTCCCAGACTCCCAAAGTTTGAGAACCACTGGAAGAAATGGACTCTAATGGCTCTTTTAGAGCTATGAGCCATAGTAAGTTCTTTGAAAAAAAAAAAAGCTCGTTAAATGAATGAACAGTTCCCAAAGAATTAACATATCTTGAGAATTTGATCATTTGCCCCATTTTACTTGTAGGTTCTTGCCCAGTTAATGTTCCTCCATTTCAGGGTTAAAGAGATTCTTCTCCCCCCAAGGTTAACCAAGAAATTCCTCTACAATTGTATTATACTCCTCTAGCAGTTGGATTCTGTGGTAATGTAGAGTTACTGTTTGTTCTTCTTCTATCGTAAACTGTTAGGGCTGGTAGACCTTGATGTGGTTTGGAGTAGAACTCAGTAGGAAAAGCTTCTAAGGCCTAAGTGTAGAGTACATGCTGATAGTATGTTCCTAAGGCATGAAATAGGCCCTCTGGCTGATTATTTGCATAAGAAAGATTAAGAGGAGTGTGGATTCTTGCAGAGTAGACAATTATTTCATACTTACCAGGATTAAGCCCTAGTTCTTCAGCAAATAAATCACCAAAGCACATATTCTTACAGCTGGAAAAATCTTTAGACTGTAGAATGTTAGAGCAAACTTGGGAGGTCATCTCATCCAATTCCTTCCTTTTACAGAGGAGGCTGCTGTAGCCCAGGGAGATGAAGATTCATAGACTACATTGGTGTTTGCCCCACAACTAGAACCCAAGCCTCCTCCCTCTCTTTGTCTAGTATTCTTTCCATTATGCCACATGTCCCTCTGAACATCTGTGACATCCCACCTAAGTCGACCTTGATCAATTCTGAACAGACTTGCCAGAAACTAAATTGAGTTTCACAAAGAGGTTCTGTAAGGGGGATAGCCTAATAATGTACCTGCAGCATGGTTTCTAGTGAAATTAAAACATCAATGCTCAGTATAACCTGTAGCTGACTCCAGGGAGAAATTGACACCCATGGACCAGTTTCCCATGTAGGTGTCATTCAAATGAATATTGTGGGCTTTTCTAGAATTGGTCTAATTTCTTTAATTAACTCATCATAGTATAATTAAGTTAATTGGTAAAAGTCTAACTAGATTGAGCTTCATTATGAAAGTGACTTTAGTGGAAAGTTCTACACTTAGCCTTTTAAAAAAAGGCAGCATTACAGCATTATTGTAGCACATAAGCTGTATGTTGGGGTAGCTAGATGGTTTGGGAGGCATAGTACTGGGACTGGAGTCAGGAAGATCTGAGTTCAAATTCAGCCTCAGACATTTACTAGCTGCGTGACCCTGGGCAAGTCACTTTAACTTCTCTCTACCTTAATCCACTGGAGAAGGTAATGGCAAACCACACCAAGAAAACCTCATTGACAGTATGGTCCAAGGAGTCATAAAGAATCAGGCATGACTGAATAACAAGAGTCTCTATATCCTCAAGTCTTCAGACATGTATTCTCAGAATACATATTCTCAGACTGCTTTAATGAATGTCATCCAGGGCTTTAGTACTGCAGGTAGCATAAAAAACATTGTGTTCCCCCTTCTTCTGTCAACCTGGTCTCTGGTGTAGTTGAGGTCAACAGCTCATACTTAATGCAGCTTTCAAGGGTTTCCCAAGTCCTTTCCTTACAACAACCTGGTGAAGAAAGCAGTGTCAGTCCATTTTACAGATGAGAAAATTGAGGTTCTTAAGTAAATTTCCCAAGGTAACCTCATGGCAGAGTCAGGATTCCAACCCAGGTGTCTAGACTCTTCCTTCAGTGCTACTTTCCTCTATACCAGAGGTTTCAGACATGCAGTCCTCAGACCACGTGTGACCGCAATACTCCTGAGTACAACCCAAACCAGATTAAAGTATAATTGAGAAATATTTAACAAAATGAATAAAAAATACAATAAAACATAGATAATATTATTTATGATAGATGATGCCATAGAAAATATTAGTATCATGATTTTCTAAGTCAGTGTGTAACCTGCAGGAATCTTAGGTAAGTTAGGCCTCCATTTCTGTTTCATGTTGACACTACTGCTCTACCCCAGGCTGTGTCAGCCCAGAACATCACCTGTATTTTATTCCCAATCCTACTTTGGACTTCATTTCTTCTTTTTTTTCTTTTCTCCCCGCTTGTAACGCTGCTGTCATTCTCACCACCCCTCGCATCATCCCGTAGCTCACATTTATACGATGCTTTGAGTTTACAAAAGATTGATGCACATTATCTCATTTGGTCCCCACAACAAGCCCATGAAGTTTAGGTATTTTAAAGCCCATTTTGCAGATGAGGAAAATGAGGTTCCAAGAGATTAAACAGACTGCCCAAGGTTATCCAGCTAAAAAATGACTGTGCTTTTATCCTCTGCATTTGAGAGAGGATACAATACAAAAAAGTATGTTTAAATAAGCTTCTGGATTCAGTTTTTAAACTTCTTCAATTTTTCCCTTCTGTGTTTGTGACTTGCCTTCCACACAAAGAGGAAAGGTAAGTGCCTCTTTGATTAGGATGGAAGACCCCAGCCCCCAACACACATTCTTGGCCTTTATCTGAAGCCACCCAAAGGAGTGGTTCCCTAGTGCCCTAAGAAATGTTGGTTCTCGTTTTATTGGTGATCAGTTCAGAAGTCTATAGAACCTTGGGGTGTCAGAGATGGAGGGACCTAAGCAGTCACCTAGGCCAGCCTCTCACATTTACAGAATAAGAAGCTGAAAGTGATTTTGCTCAAAGTCACACAACTTGTTTATGGCACAGCTGGTAACTAGTTAGTAATGCCATCATCAACAAAGGTTATAAACTATAGGCTCATCTTTTTTATTTCAAAGACAGGAAAGAAAAATATCTTAATGCCATAAGGCCAATGTTGATTTCTTGGTTTCTTCCAGACAACCGGTGACCAAGAACACTTTCAGGCAATATCGGGTGCTAGGCAAAGGCGGCTTCGGGGAGGTGAGTGATTTCTAAAACTTGGTATAAAGAATATTTATAACTTAAAGCACTTATCATCTTAGTTGGATTTCCTGCTTCCCTTGGGGTGTGCCCAAACTAGGCTTCTCAACCAGGGTTCCCCAAACATTCTTTTTTTAGGGCACACTTGTCAATTTCCACATGGGCTGTGACTCACCATGGGGCAGGGCCTGGTTTGGCAGTATTGCTGAGGGAGAGAGTGGGAGGGGAGCAGAGGATTTTGGAAGCTCTGATAGGATTATGTCAGCGAAGAGGGTGAGGAGAAAGAAAGCTGGCTTTTCAGTATTGGCAGGTGCGTGTCCCTTTAGATAAATGAGGGGAGCAGTCAGGGGACACATTGTATGGAGTGCTGGGCCCGGAGTCAGGAGGACTCATCTTTTCAAGTTCAAATCAGACACTTGCTAGCTATGTGACCCTGAAGAAGTTTGCCTTGATTTCCTCATCTGTAAAATGAGCTGGAGAAGGAAATGGCAGACCACTCCACTGTCTTTGCCAAGAAAACCCCAAATAGGGTCATGAAGAGTTGGCCCCAACTGAAATGACTAAACCACAAGATAAATCAGATCACCAGAGGAGAGGGTGGAAGGGGGCAAGCATTAATTTGAGAAAGCAAGAAAGAGAACAACAACAAAAAAAAAAGGATGCGAGTCATAGTCAGGCTGTCAGTCTTACAAGTAGGCAAAGCAGGTGTGTAGCTGCTGACATAGCAAAAGGCACCCTCCCTCTGCGCCTTTTCTGCAAATTGACTAATGCCTGAAATTCCACATTTGGGATTTTAGTCCATTGGTTACGGGCTTTGATCCTTCTTTATAGCTCCCCGAACATATAGAAAACATTTGAGAATTTTCTCGGTCTTTTATGCTATAGTTGATCAGATTCTTTCTGTATAATAGTTTTGGCTTGGGAGGTGTAGCAGGGGGTGAAGGAGGAAGAGGAAGAAATGGACCTAAAGTACAAACAGCAGCTGAAGGAATGGGCAAGAAAGACATACAGGGCACCACCAAAGTGGGAAATGGTAGACAGGTGGGCTAGGGACACCAAAGATATATGTTGCCTATCTCACTAATTAGCAGCAAACTGGCCCAGTGGGTATTCGCCATAGTCTGTGCAACCAAGAAATACAACACTGGGACAGCTAGGTGGCACAGTGAACAGAGCACCGGCCCTGGAGTCAGGATGACCTGAGTTCAAATGCGGCCTCAGACACTTAAGACTTACTAGCCGTGTGACCTGGGGCAAGTCACTTAACTCCAATTGCCCTACAAAGAGCAAAAACAAAAACAAAGAAACAAAAAAGAAGTACAACAGTGAAATTGCTTATTGAATTCATAGCAACCTGGGTATCCCAAAACACTGCACAGGAAGCCTTGAATCTAAGCCACTTGGAAAACTCAAATCAAACATGAGTCCTACTGTGTATGCTTTTTTTGCAGGGAAGGAGGGGGGGAGAGGTTGTCTTAATTCTCAAAGAGTGAAAAGAGCATTAAATGTGCAACTGAAGGACCCAGATTTAAATCCTGCCTCTGCTTCTCACTATCTTGGGCAAGTCACTTCTCTCTGGACCTCAGTTTCCTCCCCTGTCAAATGGTAGAACTGGACAATGTGATCTTCAGAGTTCTAACAATCTTAGATCAGATCATGCTCAACAGTGGCTCACTGACACATTCTCTGCCCATCTGGATCAAGGGCCATTTCTGCAAAGTCCCAGAGTCTGATTAATTCTCTTTTCTTTTTCTTTGAGGTCTGTGCTTGTCAGGTGAGGGCTACAGGGAAAATGTATGCCTGCAAGCGGCTGGAGAAGAAGAGAATAAAGAAGAGGAAAGGGGAGTCCATGGCGCTCAATGAGAAGCAGATTTTAGAAAAAGTCAACAGTCAGTTTGTTGTGAGTACTGATTACAGTCCAGACTAGGCAGAGCCAATTAAGAGTAAATAAAGCATACTAAATGTAGTAGAAGGTCACACCCCCTTTCTAGCCAGAGAACATAAAACCCAGACTTATTTCCCGCCCCCCTCCTCCTAGAATCATGTCATGGTTTCAGAAGGGATCCTACATATCAACAAGTGCAAACCCACTATTTTATAGGTGCGGAAACGGCAGCCCAGATAGGGCACATCACCTGCCCAAGGTCACAGAGCTAGCAAATGACAGACTTGGGTCTGGTCATCCATTCCACTGTGCTTCCAGTAAGCTCTGGGAGGGCAGGAACACTATTTTCACTTTCCTTTCAATCATAACAGTCAGGCAATCAACAAATATTCATTAAGCATCTACCATGGGCCAAGCACCAAATACAATAAATAAAACAATTCTAGTTCCCAAGAAGTGGCTTTGAAACCTTTAGTCCAGTTCCCTTTCAATGGAAGTATCTCAAACTTTGCCTAACAAGTTGTCCTAGTTCTGCAGGACTTTACTGAAAAACTGCTTTCTATGAGCCTAACTTGGTATAGTAAATGTTCACTGAGGACCTTAGGGTGAAAATGCACTTTTCTCATTGTTGCTAAGCATTAGTTGTCTTTTTATGGTATATTTAAAATATTATCTTGTTATGAATAGAGGTAATAGAAAGGAGACTTTCTTAGGACTATGTCCAGAGGGGACAGGATACTTTAGCTTAGAGTATTCCTTCTGGGTGGAGTTTGTCACCTGAAGATGTAAATGGACACTTGCTGTATCCCAGCCTAGACAGTGAAGAGAGAACCACAAGCTTCTCTGAAGTACTTAGGGACAATCCAGTGATGCTAGAAAACCCTGGATGCCTACTTTTCTTCCTCCAGCAAGTTCCTTAGGAGTACAAGAATTGGGGGGGAGGCATAAAAACAAGCCCTTCTCATAATTGTGTGAGTGTGTATATGTGATGCTTCCCTCTCTCCCCCAAAAGAGCATAAGCTTTTTGATGGCAGGGAATGTTTCTTTTTTGCCTTTGAACAAGGCAAAAAACCTGTTGGGGAAATGAAGAGAGGGTTTCATGTTAGGCAGAAACATGCTTGTTCCTCAGAGGTTCGTTGCCAAGAGCCTTTAGTAGCCCATCTACCTCTTTCCAGTGTAGCTGGGACAGAGTTACACTGGAATCCCAACTAGACAGATGGAAATCAGGCCATTCACTGTAGTTTAGGGCATGCCTTTTTTGGAGGTAGGAGAAGACACCCATTTGAGAAGAGGTAGCTGCTAAAATACTACATTCCCAGAATGTAGTACAGTGCCCTACAAATAACAGGAATTTGATAGATGCTTTCTGATTGATTGTAGCAACAAGCTGGTGACCAGCAAAGGAACTGGAATCTGTTAGATTCATGAACTTTTCTCCTGGTCTGTTAAAGAGAGGGGAAAACCTCCAAAGGAATGATTGAGGGTTAGGTTATACAGGCTCTTCTCTTTGTTCCTGGGGTATTTCCTGACCTCATTCAAGCTGGTTGGTTATTAAAGTCTCCCAAAGACCTCATTTTAAAGTGTCCCATGACACAGACCTAGGGGCTAGCATTCTGATCAGGATCCACTCTAGTGACAGAGAGTAGGCCTTCATCATTTATTATTACTCCTATTGTTCTCTGAAGGAGTTCATGCTGTGAATTAGACTTGAAGGGAAGATAGCTTTAAACACAGTAGAAGGCAGCACTGCCTATATGGCATTTGTGAAAAGACAACCCAGATGTCAGGGCTCTTGAGGTGCCAAGCATTTCATTCAGTAAGCATTTATTGAACACAAACTGCATGCCAGGCATTGTGTTTGGGGTGTTGGAGATGCAAAGACAGAAGTAAAAATGTTTTTGCCCTCGAAGAACTTCCATTCTGTGCTATGGAGGGGTTGTTGATAACAGGTTCATAAGTAAATTAATGCAAAATATATACAAAGTACAGTGTAATTGTAAAGGAGGTCTGGAAAGGCATCTTGTAGAAAGAAAGTGATACTTGAACTGAACCTTGAAAGCAGTCAGAAATTCTGCAGAGGTCAGGGGAGATTGCATTTCAGGCATGGAGGACATTGGGCGCCAAGCCACTGAGGTATGGAGAACATTAAGGAGGCCTGTTTGGCCAGAATGGGCCCACAGGAACAATTCAGATGATTCCAACAGGGTGTTTGACTCCACAGGCTCTTGCCCAGTGAGTAAAATCTCCCTTTGGAAGATAAATTCTTATCAATACCGTCTCATGTGCTATCACAGTGCAATCTTTCTGAGGGGCATTGCCTTTATAGGGTGGGACTTTATTCTGAATACCCTGTTGGGGAAATAAAGAGAGGGTTTCATGTTAGGCAGAAATGTGCTTGTTCCTCAGAGGTTCATTGTCAAGAGCCTTTAATAGCCCATCTACCTTTCCAGTGTAGCTGGCACAGAATTACACCAGAATCCCAACTAGACAGATGGAAATCAGGCCATTCACTGTAGTTTAAGGGCATGCCTTTTTTGGAGGTAGGAGAAGACACCCATTTGAGAAGAGGTAGCTGCTAAAATACACTGTCAGCTTGTAGAAGAATCACAGTCCCTTGGCCTTATCACTTCCCTGTAGTGATACATACCTTTTTCCTCCTGAGCTTCTGTGCGCTATTCCCAATGTTTATGTTCTGACATAACATCTTGTGATCAAGACTGCTTTGATACTCGTTGTATCCAGGTTTCACTGGTGTCAGAATGTTTAAAGGGAGGGGAAAGGAAAGATTCCTCATGATGTGATCTGCCCTCAGGCCCTAAGCCCAGCTCCAGATGGCCCTGATGACGAAGAAATAGCCATCCATTAAATAGCCAAACACATTGCTGGCATCCACCCCAAATGAATCAGATAGGGCTGTGCCTCTCTGGTCAGCACACCTAGCATTTGTGCTGACCAAAATGGCCAGGCTCAGCCTGAATTGATCAGTCCTGAACTGCTCATTTAGAGCAGTGGTTCTCAAATGTCTCCAGTCTATAGAATGCCTAAGAGGCTCCTGAAGACCCCACCCCACCCACTGGCATTTGCTAGAGCAAAAATATGTGAAAATCCTCACCAGAAAGAAAGGCACAGAAAGAAGCCTGGCATAGCTTTTGAAGAGATGCCAGGGAAACAGTGCCTGGTTTTGATTAACTCTCTTGGGCAAAGGCTTCCTTCAGGCCAGAAACAAAAGCACAGATATAGTCCTGTTATAAGTGTAAATGTGCCAAGGGCCCAGCCTGGAGATCCCCTGGAGATCCCTGTTGTGGTTTGCACTTGGAGATCCACTGAATGAGAGGAAGTTAGTCAGTCCAGGAATTCTGCCTCACTTCCGCCTTTTGGAGACTTAGAATTTGACCATCACCACTAAGAAACATGGCAGGGGTCAACGGGAGGCCAGCTGGTTTCTAGGGAATATCATTTAGCTGTTGCCGCTGCTTCCCCTTTCCCCCTCAACTTTACGTTTTTCCAAAGAAAAGAGAAAACAGGACTGTATTTCTTATTCCACAATGGTGTTACCCATGTATTCCCAGGTCAACTTAGCCTATGCCTATGAAACAAAGGATGCATTGTGCTTAGTTCTGACCATTATGAATGGAGGTGACCTGAAGTTCCACATCTACAACATGGGAAATCCAGGCTTTGAGGAGGAAAGAGCCTTGTTTTATGCGGCAGAGATCCTTTGTGGTTTGGAAGATCTTCACAGAGAAAATACTGTATACAGGTGAGCAAGGCCATGGACCACCAACCAGATGCTAGTGGGACCTAGAATGAAATTTAGAGCTGGACCAGTTCTTAGAGGGCATCCTATATAACTGCTTCATTTTATAGGGCGGGGAGGGTTGGTAGAGGGGAAATGCCTTAGCCAGGGTCACCTAGAGAATTAGCAATGCTTAGTCCCTAGTGCAGTGATCCTTCCACCTCATTGCCTCCCTACTGGTGATGTATAAGACAGCAGAACCTGTAGGATGAAGTACAATTTTCATTCAGTCTCTCCCCCTACTCTCTTCCAAGGGGTGGTGTATTCCTCTCCACCATTGTAACTGGGTGGTCCTATGAACCAAATTAATCCAGGACTTTCAGTTAACCCAGAAGTAATTTCTGCATAGGTAGGTAGGTTGGTGAGGGCTGACATCAGTAGATCCTAAGTTTAAGAATCCTTCCAAATTTCTGGAAATTTGCTCAGTAGGTTCATGGAAAGTTTGACCCCAAAGACAAGAATAAGTCTACCCCCTAACTGGTGTGTGCTCTTGCCCACTAAGGTTGGTTTGTTGTTTTATAAATTTTTTTGTTTATATGGATGAAGGGAGATGTAAGGAGAAGAACAAAAGCAAAATTCAAGAAACATTATTTCTCTAACTACCTTCTATGAGGATTGTCTGTTACTGGCTCTGCCCACTCCCCCAGTGCCCACTCAAGCCTTATTAGTGTTTCTAGCAGTGATAATGACAAGTTGCTAAAACCCTGTAAGGTATTTCTACAGGGGAGGCAGAAGCAGCCAAGAGGGTGTCAAAACCAAATCACTCCCTCAATTTCCTTGGTGTGCTTCCTCCCAGACTCTCTCATCCTGCCCCCAGCAGCCCTCAGCCCTGTATACTCTCATGGGTGTGTTTACCCAGGAGGCCAGGCACAATAGTGCACTCCAGTGGAGTTTATCTTATAGGGTCAAGAAAGTTTTGAAAACAAGCAGGAATGTTCTCAGAGGCACACACTTTCCCCCCAGCTCCATCTCCTCTCTTCTGTTTTTGCTTTGTTTTCACTGAGGTGAAAAGAGAACCAGTCAGAAAATTTTCCCTGAGGGTAGAAAGAAGAAACTCTTGCTCACTTACCTATTCCTTTTAAAATAAACTTTCCACAAAACCACAGACTGTAGGAGCTGGAAGGGACCCTCTTTCCCACCTACGGATCACTCTGGTGAGAGAACAATGATACCCACGTCCCCCCTCTGGCAATTGGCTGGGGAGGATCTTCTTGCGGGTATCCACCAGTGATCAGAAAAGTGGGAAAATGTACTTATGTCATTCTAACCTTTAAATAATAGTGGTTGGCCCTGTTAAGGTTCTTAGCCCAGCAAGGAGCTATTTTATTTTTCTTAAAGAAATCTCGTAGCCTTTGAGAACAAACCGTGAACACAGGCACAAAGGGTCACTTTGCTGGGCTCCACAAATAACATTTTAATGTGCTAAAGTCCCCCTTTGAGGACAGCTGCTTCAATAAAACAAACAATCCATTAGTTTCAATGCAGATAGAATAGTAAGATTGTTGTAAGATGTTAACAGGTTCCCAGACTCATGGGAAATGTATCAAAATCATTTACTTTTAAAATAAGTATTATTTATCCCCTGTCATAGGTGAGAACTTAGGAAATCAGAGAGGACAATATGGTGGAGGGCCCACAGTTTAAGTAGCAGAGTTGGGACCATTAGAACCAAAACCTCTTGAGCCAAGTTCTGTGCATTCACTACCACCTCACAGTGTCTCCCAAATATTTGGGAGCAGACACATTTACCAGCAGACAAAAACCTTTTTATTAGAAAACATGTATTTCTCCTCCCTGTCCCTTCTCCGCTAACCAGTGAAGTTTCTTTCAATGCTCAAGGAAAAATGAGCTTCAGGGTCAAGATGAGAAAGGTCATGCTATATACATCATTCCCTCTGTGGTCTTCCTTTACTTCAGACTAAACCTGGAACTCTCTACCCCTCTATTTATCTATGTCCCTACTCTTCAAAAACAGTGGGGTTTTTTCCTTGATATTATTCATTCTTTCCCTACCCAACCTAATTTTCATTTCTACCACAATTCAAAGTTGATGCTTTATCCCTCTATTTGTTTTCCTTGTCCTGATCGCAGACTGTTTTGAAAACAGGGGTCTTTATCAACCCCAGTAGACTCTGTTCCATGTCTTATCAATGTAGATCTGATGTTGAAGTCTCCTCATCATCCAAGGTTTTGGACTAGAGCCAGAGACTGGTCCTTAACCAGGCTCCTTCCCACCCTGTGTCACTAGACTAAGGACAGGAAGACGCCTTTGGCAAAGGGGAATGTTTGTTCACTGAATTAGTACAAAAAACCAAGATAAACCTGGGGTGTGGTAGCTACATAGAGAGACCAGTAGACCAGAGCCAAAGGAGCAGGAAAGAAAGTGCTTTTGTCTCCACCAAGTCCTGGTTGATCCAAATAGGGTACAGCTGGGTTATCATACCTGCATAGCCAGTCTTGCCTAGGACTGTGACGTGCTTCTGCCCTCCAAAATGCCCTCCCTCAAATGCTTCTTATCTTTCCCTTTCAGGGATCTGAAACCAGAAAATATCCTGTTAGACGATTACGGTAAGTCAGGGAGTGGCTCTGGGAGATTCTTTTCCTCTCTGGTAGTTCTGTGGCCCAGAGTCTTAGAGAGAAGGAGCTTTCACAGGTCTGACTTACACTGATTGGGGGGCTTTGGGGACCTGTCATCCTAGAATTCTTGGGTACCTTGTACTAGATGAGTAATTGGAAAAAGACCCTCTCCTCCCATTCTTCTCTCCCCACACACACACACCGATTCTTATTTGTATATAGAAGTTCTAGTCTTATTTCACTCTTGTCTTCCCTTGCTATATGTCAGGAACCTGTGATGTTATTGGTATGGGTGCTCCTGCTGCTTTTGAGATCACAGTAGGCTATTATAACTCATAGTCTCAGAGGGTTCCTGAGACTCACAGAGGTTGACTTACCTGTAGTCACTCACCTGTAGTGAGTATCAGTGGTAGATTTGAATTCTTATCTTCCTGGCTCCAACTCTATCCATTGTACAGTAATGCTCTTTAATATTAATGATGATAGTTAACAATTTAAGCTCTTTATCTCTGAGGGCCAAATAATGCCTTATATCTCTATCATAGGTTGGGCTTTTTAAAAATTAATTAATTAATTAATTAATTTTCTCTTCTTATGTCCTCCTACCCTCACCCATTCAGAAAGGTAGGGGGCAGGAGGGGGAAGCCATTATAATATATTTATAGTCAGGCAAAACAAATTCTGACATTGGCCATGTCCAATAATCTGTTTCATTCTGCAAATTGAGTCCATGTCCTTCCTGTCAAGGAGTGGGCAGTATGTATCTTCATTGTTCCTCTGGGATCATGGTTGATAATTTTGCTTTGTAATTTTCAAAGTTCTTTTGGATATATCACCTCATTAGAGCCTAACAATAGCTCAATTTGGTGAGTAAGTTAGTTATTATTTTCTCCATTTGGCAGATGAGAAAACTGAGGCTCAGAGAGGCCTCTATGAGGTTACATAGTGATGATCTTCTGGTTGAAGATGGCCCTAGAACCCATCTCTACTGCCCATCAGCAGACATAAGCCAAGTTCATTTGCGCCAGTATCAGACCTTGGGCCTAAGTGGGGAAGAAGGACCAAAAGGAAGGAGAAGAGTAGTTGAAAGATCAGCAGTAAACTCTTAAGATTTCAGCATCAGTAGCAGAAAAAAGAAGGACTTTTCCTGGCATTAGTCAGTGCTTCATTGTTGAAGATGATCTCCATGCCTCTGTTATTTCATACCATACTGGTCATTTGGCCCATTACCCTCATTTTAAAGGTGAAGAAACTAAGGCTCTAAATGAGTTATGTAAATGTTTCAAGACTTCTTAGATAGTAAATGGTAGAGCTAAGATTTAAAGCCAGGTCCTCTGTTCCCAAATCCAGGGTTCTTTCCGCAATACCATATTACTTTTTTATCATTTGCCAAGGTCCCAGTGAACTGTTCTGTTGGAAGAAACCCTAGGTCACATGGGCTCCTCTTGCATGTAACACCCGTGGGGGCATTCTGTTCCTGGTCCCTATTAATTCAGATATTGCCTGCCTATGCCTAGCCTGAGAGTATACTCCCAGGCCTGTTAATCCAGCTTTCCAGCCTCTATGAGGAAGCCTGAGAGGAGTACTGAGCATTTTTCTGAAAATTCAGGAAGCTCTTTTCAAGAGAGACTAATCTGGGTTAAACATCACCTTGGTTGGAATTCTCAGAATCAAGCCGTGAGGGTGACCCAATGCTGTGAAGCAGAAACCTGTGTGATGTGGGAAACTCACCCTGACCATGGTGGTATCCCAGTCTGTGGGATCAGATTGTTGCCAGGACACAGGCTGGGCCCCAGTGGATTGCAAGAGAGCTAGAGAAAGAGCTTTCTCAGGAGCAAGGTCTTGTCCATGTTTTTTGGTCATTCCTGGGTTATGAGGTCGTCTAATTGGATCCCCCAGACTTTTCCAGTCCAGATGCAAATTTTCCTTTCTTCTTTCTTAAAGAGAAAAAAATAAACAGACACTCTGAAAAGGGCAGGGGTGGTGGTTGTTACTCAGATCAGTTTATAATTTTCCCCTTAAGCAAATTGTTATAAAATGTCAGGAAAATTTCACATGTTTCCCATGAAGGAATCTGCCAGACCAAAAATCAGTTCAGTACTTCCTCAAATCATAGAATGTTGGGGGGGCATGCCCCCAGCTTCACATATTTGAAGATTGGTCGTGCATAGGAGGATGCAACTTGTTTAGCTTTGACCCAGAGGACAGACGACTGTGGGCCAGTGGATAGGTTATAGAGAGACAGATTTTGTCTAGGTCCAAAAAATTCAACAGACATTTGTTAAATGTACATTATGTACAAGGCACTTTATGAGGTACCTGTTTTAAAAGAAATGATTAGAGCTATTCCAGGGTGGAATGGGCTGCCTTGGGCAGTTTTCAAGTGTGGGTGAGGTAAGCAATTTTGGGGGAGGATGTAGGAAATGGACCTTTTCAGATATAAATTAACTTGGATTCATAGTTAGAGATGGGAGGGGCCCTAGAAGTCATACAGTCCACCCCATCCTTTGACAGATGAGGAAACTGGAGACCAGAGTGACTATCTTTGAGATGCCATAATTTTGATCTTTCATATCATCTGTTTCCCACCCTGCTCTTTTTCAAATAAAGAAACTGAGACCCCTAGAGGGGCTAGGACCTGCCCAAGGTCACATACCTAAGGGGGGAATGGGGGATGAGATACCAAGTCTTCCAAATCTGAGTATATTTCATTTTCTACCATACAGCACAACCTCTGTCCTCAAATTAGCTTGCCTAGATATTTCCTGACGCAAGGGGCATCATTCAAACTATATATAGGCCTTTGGGCCTTAAAGACTAATTTTAAATTTACATAGCGCTTCAGCATTTCAAAGTACTCTCATATTCATTTCCTTATTAAATCTTCACAACTATCATCCTGTGAGATTGTTAGGACCCTATGATCATCCCCATTTTAAAGATAAGAAGACTAAGTAAGGCACAGAGATTTTATGTGACTCACCCAAGAACACACAGTCAGTTAGAGGGGGAGCAAAGAAAAGGGTTTGGTCTCCTTACTTCCAATCTGACAACTTTCCATTATACTGTGCTGCTTTAAAAAGTACCATTGACCATCTCTTCCCTTTAATTATCTGTATTGAATAAAGTCTCTCACATGCTTTTCTTTTTCCTTAGGCCATATCAGAATATCTGATTTGGGTCTAGCTGTGAAGATTCCTGAAGGAGACTTGATCCGGGGCAGGGTAGGAACAGTAGGATATATGGGTAAGTGACCTGATCACCTGTTTCTTCTCTTTACCCTGTTTCTTGGAAAGGCAGTGAGCCCCCAGCCAGATGAAGCAGTTGGGTAAGAAGGGAACATTTGGTCATCAGGATCCCTGGGGATTTTATATGGTTTGGGGTTAGAGTGAATCTCCCCTCACCATCCCCTCCCTCTTTACCCTAGTTTCCTCTTCCATGAAATTGCTGATGAGTCACCCTAGACCATTAAATCAGGGAGGCTTTCCTGGAAGCGTGTAGTACTGAACACCCTCTCTTGTTAATGCCTTTAGGAAAAGTAGACTTTCCCTATGTGGGTATCCATGCCCAAACCAGAAGTTCCAAACCAACCCGTACCTTTGGAGACACAAGGAGAGAACAGCCTCATAAAGTCCAAGCCATCTGGGGATTCGGGTGGCAGGCCCCCAAAACCTCACAGGCCTGAAAGCCCTGCTGTTGAAAACAACAACACTTACCAACATGTATGAAACCTGGCACTATTATGGATGAGACAGCAGAAGGTGTTGGTTTGTTGTCGTTTTTAACTTAATACCTAAAATCAATTATTAATTCACTTTAGAGACAAAATCACTGACTTGGCCATATTGTAAACCTTAATAATACAAAAGGTAATCCTATAGATACTCAGCAATACTCCCTGTTGACCACACTCCACAAACCACTGCCCTAGATGGTCATGAGGAAGAGACTGGGCAGGAGAAGGTGGGGTTCTGTGTACTCACTCTGTCTCCCAGAAAGGCTAACACCATTGGAGGCAAGGTACTTAGCATTCCTCCCAACCCACTGGGTGGTCGAATGGAAGTATTCTTCCCATTAGACCCCAAAGGGCTGTCATGGTCCTAGCATCTCTGTATGCTCTGACTAGCAGAACTCACAGAGTTTGGTACTGGGGACAGAAAATCTATATGCTAAGATCTGTGCCAGATTTAGGAAACTTTTTTGTTATGTGTGTCTACATTTTCCCATCTGCACATTGAATGATGTTATATGTATGTCCATGCATATATTCAGGGGGTTTCTGGAGCCAGCACAAACTGGCTCAAGACAGCCAATGGTTAAATTTTCAGAGTTGGTAGCATTTATTCATTGAAAGCTGGCAAATGCTGCACATCAGGGCTTGATTTATTATTTTGTTGATTGTCTGGACTTAAGAAACTGTTGGAGAAAATTGTAATAATGCAGGTCAAACTTAAGAATGTCTTGTGCATTTTTTTCTGGAGAGCTAATGGTTAAACATTCACCAACACACTCCTGTATGCGTACGTGCATGTATTTGTGTTTGTACATCCATATGCCTGGATACACATAAAAGAGTATCTGTATCCATGTGTCAGCGTGCCTGTGATCACGTGTACTTATACCTGTGTCTATATGGCCACACATATTTGATCATTCATATATGTGCCTGTGTGTTTTTGCATGCCTATGTGTACACATGTATGTATAGTGTTTATGTTAACATTTTAATTTACATGCACGTGTGTGGCATATTTTCCCATTCCCGTGTATACACACATGTATGTAGGGATGGTGGCTGCATTTTAATTTATATGTAAACCTGTCACATGCCTATGTCTTGCCTGTGTGTACACACATGTGAGTATGGTATCAATGTCAACATTGATTGGAACAGGTGTGTATATGCCCCTGTATCTGTCTGCATACCTGTGTCTCTGTTCCCTTGTGTGTTCAAATAGACATGCATGTTGTGCCTCTGAAATGTTGTGAACACAAACATGTGTCTATTCATGCATATACATGTACATGTGCATCTGTGCTTATGTCCGGATGTCTGTGCTGCCATGAAAGTGCATCATGTAACAGTTTGTGTTCTTGTATGTTTATACATCTGTGATGTATATATTTTATGTCTATGTACATGGCATGACATGCTAGATTTGTATTTTTAGCATCTCTATGATAAATCTATGAGATGGTCTTTATAGGAAAAAAAGCAAACCAAGCTACTTTGAGGGACCAATCTAAGGTCAGGAAAGGGGGTACGGTCATATTCTCCAATGAAGAGGCCCGCCTTTCATTTTAATCAAAGACGGCTCAGGCTGGTGTTTTCCCAAGTAATCCTTCAGGATGTACTTGTTTGGAAACAGTACCATCCTCCTTCCTGAGCCTCTGATCAGTGGACACAAGAAAGGGCTCTGGCCTTCGGCAGACCTATTCATATTCTTGTGGTCATCAAATGGTCCTTTCCAATCTCTTCTTCCT
This sequence comes from Pseudocheirus occidentalis, assembly GCA_028646575.1. NCBI lineage: Eukaryota > Metazoa > Chordata > Mammalia > Diprotodontia > Pseudocheiridae > Pseudocheirus > Pseudocheirus occidentalis. Next base: position 74,553,764 of record CM053598.1, on the reverse strand, counting down.
CTTTCTCTTCTTTCAGCTCCAGAGGTCTTGAACAACCAGAGGTATGGTCTGAGTCCAGACTATTGGGGTCTGGGCTGCCTCATTTTTGAGATGATTGCCGGACAGTCACCCTTCAGAGGGAGGAAAGAGAAAGTGAAGCGTGAAGAGGTGGACAGGAGAGTCCTAGAGACTGAAGAGGTGTACTCTCACAAATTTTCTGATGAAGCCAAGTCCATCTGTAAAATGGTAAGGGCCAATGCCTCCAGATTCTCCTTGCCAGGTACACTGGAATAAAGATCCAGACTGGGCTCAGTCTCATGGCCACTCAAACAACAACAAATGCTGAAGACCTGTGCTATGTAGAGCATTGTTGGAAACATACAGAAAAGTGAAAGATATATATGCTCCCTTACACTTGGATTAGTGGATAAAGTGCTGGGCTTGGAGTCAGGGAAATCCGGGTTCTAATCTTGCCTCTGGCCTACGTGACTCCCTTGTATTCCTCAACAAAGTCAGATGGTCTGTGAGCTATGATTTGGCAAAGGGAGCTGTCATGCTGGGAGTTCTCTACACTGGCAAATTACAGCTCCTTCAAGTATCTTATATGGCCCCTGCTCTTAAGAAACTTATGGTCTTGTTGTAGAGACAAAACTAATGTACCTGAAGTAAGAGTGAATGATAGAAGATTAAACCCAATTAAGTGCTAAATTGTGTGATACCTCCTTGGCACAGTGCCTGGTATGTAGGGGGCTTTTGATACATTTTTTATTTATTGAATATTTATTGAATTGAATTGAAAGAGACATTAACAAGGACTGGGGTAGTTATGAAAGTCTTTCTGGAGGGGGGAAAAGGCTCTGAAGGAAGATATGAAGGGAGGCCAAGAAGATATTCCAGGTGAGCAGAAAACCAAAAGGAAGGAACAGAAGCAGGAGTGGTCATGGTGTGCTCCTGGAGCAGTTACTGGGCTCTCTAAGAGAACTTTATACTAACAGGACCCCAAATAATGATAGGACAAGTAAAAACATTTAGCACAAAACATGGGTGATCTAGAATGACTGATAATTGTCTTATCGTGCTGTTGTTTGTTCACGAGGGAAGACAAGTTTTGTCAAAAACCTGCTTTTCATAAAATTTTCTTCCACCCAAGTTGTTCCAAAATTGGAATTCACTGAAGGCAGAGGAGAGCTCTCTTGAGATCTTTTTCTCTCCCGTCTCATTTTTGCCCCTTCCCTGTCCTCTATAAGTCACAGGTAAGCTGATCTGTGGGTCAGTATCAGGCCATCAAGCAATGGTTTGAATTGGTGCTTGTACTACACTGGGGGCTTGATATTATTGATAGCTCAGGCAGCCAGTGATAGGAGCCTTGGGCACTCTGGTGAATACAGGATACATCTTTTTCCTCTCACTGATTCAAAAGAATATTCCAGGTAATAATATGAGGACTCATCATCTAAAAATACCAGAGCAAGATCAAATACCACAGAATCCTCTGTGTCACTTTTAAAGATGGCGACAGGAGATGGGATCTGATAAATTCTCAGTTTGGACTTCAGTATCCCCCAACTGAGCAAAGTGTCCTCAGATGGCTCCAGTTTAGTGAGATAGTGAGGAAATTAGCCTGACTAAAAAGCAAGATTCATATTAATGAAGAGTAAGATAAGGTTGCTTCAGGAGGATGGGGTCAGACCCATGATAGGCCTGGATAGCCAAGCCAAGGAGCTACAGAAGGAAGGAGGGAGCCACTAAATGTTCAAGAACAGCACAATGACAATGTGGAAGCCTGCTATACAGAAAGGACAGGTCACTTGTTCCGTGGGCCCCTGGGGGGTGATTTCAGAAATAGGACCTGCCTTCATGCCCTGGTCAGTTAGCAGCTTCAGACCACTTAGTGTTTCCTTCCCACGCCTGGCTCTCTGGCTCCCTGGGATTTTTACGTTGCTGCCCAGCTCTGGGCCTTCCTCTTTCTAGTGACAGGAACAGCTGTGCTGGCAGCTGGCCACAGCAGGCAGCTCCCTAACTCGGGCCACATGGAGGCAGGAAGGGCCAGAGCCCCGAGCCCTGTTTGTGCTGCCTTGGGAGACTTCCTTTCCCTCCAAACTGCCTGCACC
>CM053598.1:74494174-74546674 GCA_028646575.1 Pseudocheirus occidentalis | reverse complement strand
GAATGCACACAGTTCTGATTGGCCTTGTAGTCACAGACCTAACCTCTTAGGAAGGGTTGTATATTGGGCAGGGTCTGAGACTTGATGCTTTAGTTGGGTTACAAGGAAAGGACACACAGTGCCGCTTGTCTGGCATGGCAGGGAAGAACTTATCTGACCCTCAGTTGTCTCATCTGTAAAATGGGGACAATAATATTTACAATGCTTCTTTCATTGGCTTGTTATGAGATCATATAAAGTATGAAATAAGATAAAGCATAGACCTTAAAGTACTATATAAATACCAGCTTTTTTCATCATCATTATTATTTATTATAATGTGTCAAGGCAGAAACCTGGACCAGAGACCTGTTGAAATCTCTTCCCACATCTGATTTCTACAATTCTGTAAAAAGCTACTATCTCCTTTCTGAGGATGACAATTTATTTGCATTAATTGTCCAGAAAAACCAGAGACTTGGTAATAATCATAAGGATAGCTAACATTTATATAATGCTTTAAGGTTTGCAAAGAGAGGAGAAAGTTGGGCATTCCCAGCCCTTCTCAGTAAGAATTCCACCTGGGCTTTCAGGAGACAGGCTCACTAACCCCTTTGCTCTCCTATTAAACACTTTTCTCTAGAGATAGAATGACACCTGTGTGATGGCTTTCCCAGACCATGAGGCTGGACAGTGTAAGCCTCTGACCTAACAATCCTTCTTTGTTCTTTGGGAGGAGAGCAGATGGAAAGAAGTGATACAGTTTCTTCTGGTGGCTACCCCAGATGACAGTCCACCGTAGATCCAAATCAGGAAAGAGCCAACTGGGCCCTTTGGTGGGGATTGGGCAGGCAAATAGAGGGTAGGGAATATCTCCTAATGGTACCTTAATGTATCTGGCAGGCAGCCTTTGCCCCTGAAACCACATGGAAGTAGAGTAAGGGGAGGGAGAGAGGAGAGAGCTTTCTGGTGGTGGCAGTCACTCTGAAATCTAGAGCAAGTGGAAATACTGAGTGAATCAAAAACCCGAGAATAGCTTGTTACTCTACTTAGAGCTTCAAATCTACCTTGATCAGAGAGGGCAATGATTTCTTTTTCTGACTCCTCATCAGTGGGTATACTCTACGAACACAGATCACAACCCCGCTATTTCTTCTCATCCTTGTCTTTCCATGTTTTTTGATAAAAGATCTATTCATTACCTTGGAGGCCTTCCTTTGGTTCCTTTAATACCTTATGGTTAGCAGCACAATGCTTCTGACTTACAAGGTACCTAATATAACATTGCCACCTTATAAATGTTAAGACAGGACCAACAAAATATTATTTGCAATTACTCAATAACTACATCCATGGTGGGGAAGTCAACCTCATTGTAGGCCTTCAATGGACAAGGGGCTGGATTACGTGGCCCTCCAGATCCATGATTCCTGATGGGAAAAGCAGCCATCTATATTGGATTGAGTCGGGAAGACCACCATTTAAGTTATGCTTTTGACACAGACCTAGAGTATAACTGAGCAAATCGCTTAATCTTTCCTGTACTCTAGTCAACTTCTAGGTCTACAAATTAGACAGGTGTTAACTTGCATTCACTGGAGGTGGTTCCCATATTAATGAGTTCCCCACACTGATGAAATCACTGGATCTCTCCTCATATTCTTTATAGCTCAGCAAAGGAGAGGAAAGGATGGGTAAAATTCATCATGCCTTGATTCTCCCATTCAGTGGAGCTGATTCCATCAGAAGGCAGGTCTTTTCCATTAAGCTCCCCTTGAACTCATTTTCTAAGATGCGATGAACTAATTTTCCCCCTCTGACCACCTGCAAAAATGAGTTGTGAGTTTTTTATATCCTCAAATACACTATTAAAAAATTTTAAATATGAACAATCGATTCTTATGGAAAGAACCCAAGTTGTTGCTTTGTGACATTCACAACTACATTGATTAATACTGTGAGATTTTAAAATGGAAATTCTACCTTTAGTTTATGTTAAATCCTAAACATTTATTAAGCCCTTACTTGTGTACCAGGCACTGTTCTACAGCTAATCTTAATCTTGTTTGATGTGCCAGAGGATAGACAGAATCAGCCACTGTTGTAAGTTTAGGCTCTGAACCATCAAGCAAGCAAGCTCCCAATGGCAACAACTCTCCCCTACTCTCATTGCCTCTTACACCCCACTTTTTGGCTGGTTGTCAAAGAATTATAACTTAAATTTCTGTAGTGCTTTATGTACAACACACAAAGATACAGAAACCATCCTAAACATTTGCTAATTAAAAGAAGCTGCCAGTCTCCTTAAAGCACAAGCTAGAGTGGGCCCCTGCTGATATTTGGCCCAGGTCCATAATGGTTCAGGGGTTTTGGTTTTAAATGATAACTGATCATGAAAGGGATGATCTTATGAGAATTTGTAAATTATGTCATCCAAAAAAGCATCCTTTCCTTCATTGGGTCATAGCCCCTAGAAACAGAGTTTGATATTTCTCAGGTAGAGCCCAGAACTTCAAAAATGCAAAAAGCAACATGATCCATCTATTTATTTGCATAATCAAAGCCAGATTTCTTTTTTAAGCAGTCGTACCAACTATTTATTTTAATGATTTATTGTAAACTCAAAATAGAACAATAACGACTTGCTTAGAAACTTTACATTGAAGTTAATTTCAACATACAATAGCATAACTTTTCCATCACTCCCTCTGTTTCCATCAGGATTCTTTCTCTGACCATTCATTCTTATTCACACTTCCCCAGAGAATCCTCTGGATTCATAGCATCACAGATCCCAAAGCTAGACCCAAAGCTACTCCTTGTTCCTTGCACTCTCAGCCCTGGGAGGCTTTTCTTTTCTTTCCAGCACCTGCTGATGATGAGAGCCTCATCCTGGTTTTCTTGGAACCAGGCCTTGGTAAAAATGAACCAGTGGTCAGGGGACAGGAAGCCACCCCAAGAGATCATCTGATCCTGGCCTTTGCCTTCAAGTAAGGTAAGGTGGCATCATCCTGATCTCACTGAGAGGGAGAGTTTTCTGTGACTCTTCTTCTCCTGTTAGCACCATCTTCTCTAATTCCCAGTGTCCTCACACTGCCCTCTGGCTGCCCCTTCCTGTAGTATCACCGCCCAGACAACAACGTGTAAGTGCTATGAAGGAGGCATTTTGTCTTATTGAAATTTCATATCCCTCGTGTTCTTTGCTCACAGTTTGTGCCTGTGAACTTTTAAATTTAAAGTCATCCTCCTGACCTTTTCTCTGTTAAAAATCGTACCTCCCTCATTCCGGTCTCTACCCTGCTCTCCTACCAGGTTGATCAGATAAATGAATGTTTACTAATGTGTTACTCCTCTGAAACCAGTGTTAAGCCAGGGGGAAAAAAACCAACCAAGCTTTATTTGCTTAAGAAAGCCTTTCAGAGGAGACCAGTAGTAGGGATTCAAGGGATTGCAGGAAGGTCATGGGGAAGGGATATTTTGGACAGAGATGTTTTCAGTCAAGACACCCCATAAACAGGGGGAATCCCCCTATATGGCCCTCTACCCCTAGCTTTATATCCAAATGAAACTGGGATAAAACAAGTTAAAAGACAAATTGACTTGTGATGGGATGGATGGATAGGTTCACAGAGAGAGAGACAGAAGGGAGCCTCAGGAACTTTTAGGATTAGTTGGGAGAAGCCAGCCTCTTTCTCCCTCTTGAGCTGATCTCCTGAGTCACTGCCTGGGAGAGTCTCATGGCAGCTCAAGCCAGGGCATGTCAGGTCACACTGTGCAGACAACTAGTCACTCCTCCTTGGCCTGAGAGGGACTAGGGCATCTGTTGACTTGTGGCTAAGTTCTTTCTTTATTAGTCCCTATTCTGGGGCTCTGGGTGATCTTGGAGGGCTCCTTGGAACTTTGTACAAGTCTCTAGGTGACAAGATTGGATTTCTGAGATATGGGCCAAGAGCCAGTATCTGAAAGCACCACTCCTCCTGTAGCAGTGTCTTTGCCCCCGTCCCATGCTTTTGTCAAATCCCAATGGCATTCGTGATTACTGAGTGCCATGGGATCCAACAAGTGGGCTTGGGAGGCGTGGGTCTTGTGTCTAACAGCTGTTCACTGGCCCAAGCTGGGAGCACCTGCAGCATAGTTGTCCTCTGCTTCCCCCTGCTGGCTAAAACGGACTTTTGGGAAACTGAGGGCCATGAGAGTCCTGGTTTGATCCCCGTGGCTGCTGCCCTTCCTTCTCCAAGGTATCTAAGTAGTCACCCTCCCGAGCTGAAAAAAAAATGTATCCCCATATTTGTTCCTTTCTCTGCTTTTGAGGGCTAGTTTTGGGTTTCCCTTAGAAGCTTATTTGAACATGAAAATCAGCCAAATCTCTTGAAAAAATGTTTTGGACCTGCAGTTTAGAGCTAAAAAACCTCATCAGATTTTGGAAAGAAGAGATTTTACTAGAAGACTTCTCTCCTCAAACTGCTGACCAGCGTAGCCCCCTCACCTGTTTTCCTTCCCTTCCTTAATGAAAATACAGTCAGTTCATCTAAATAGAAACAAAAGATAGCCCAGACTCACTAGTAGTGGGTTTTGTTGGAAAGGCATGGGCTTTTACTAAATACATTTATTTAATCTCATCAAAGGAGGCAGGTAGATGGTACAGTGGATAGAGCACTGAGTCTGGAGTCAACAAGACCTAGGTCCAAATTTGGTCTGAGACACTTACTGGCTGTGTGACCCCTGTGCAAGTCCCTCAGCCTCTGTTTGCCTCATGGCAAATAAAACAGGGATAATAATCGCACTCATCTTCCAGGGTTGTTGCAAGGATCAGATGAGATCAAGTGTTTGGCACAGAGTGTTGTATAAATTGTTATTATTTTCATTATTATTATTGTCATCAAAGGAGCCCTTCAGTATTCTACTGAGGAGCTGAGCCTCATTATAGATTGAGCATGGATTTAGACTTAGGCCATTTTGACTAAGGAAGCAGCAAGTCAGAAAAGCTATTGGAAGTGACCATCATGGTTCTAAAATAATAAATGTACTTTCTAATTCATGATTTCCAAAGCTAATATTTTATTACCCACAGCAGCTTTCAAAAGTTTTCCCATTTTCTTAAGCCCCAGCCACACTCTTGTACCCCCATACTTGGAGGATAACTTTCTTATTAACTGAGAAGATTAAGGTCACCCGATTGAACCTCCTGAAATTCTCATCTTCTGTTCTTCAACCCTTTTCAGCCTCATCACCTATTCTCCCCTCTTCTCTTTTCTGAGGAAAAGGAAAAAGAGTGAGGCTAATCTTTCTACTTGCACCCATTTCTTTCTACCTTCTTCAGGTCCTTGCTCCAGTATTCATCCTAATCCATGCATCTCTTCTTTTCCTTCTCTATTCAATCCTTTCCCTCCATCTACCAACATTTTCATGACTCCTTGGGCCTTAAAAAATATATTAAACTCTTTCTATCCTTCTGCTTCATGCATGTAATTACCCTGCGCAAAGACCTTCAGCAGCTCTCTCTTACTTGCCTCTAGGATCACGTGTAAACTCCTCAGCCTACTATTTAAAGCCTTTCATAATCTGGTTTCAGCCTATCTTTGCTGTCAGTTCAGATCGCCACCTTTCATGCACTCCAACTCCTAGCCAAAATGGACTTTTCTTAGCTGATTCCTGAATTTAGCATTCCTTTTCTCCCCTCCCCCTCTTCCCAGGGACTTTCCCGGATGCTGCATCCTTACAACCCTTAAATTCCTTCCAGGTTCAGCTCAGATACCACGTCCTCCACTAAGCTCGGCCCTATCTTCCTACACCTCGCCCCCTCCACCTTCCACTTTCCGGATTTCTCTCCTCACATTGTCCATGTATTTTCTTGCCAATGTATCTGTTGGATCCCCTCCAGAACAACCTAACCTCCATGAGAATAGCGAACGTTTCAGTTTTGTCTGTGTCCCCACAGAGTGATTTCCATATAGTGGGTTCTTGGTAAATGTTTGTTGAATTGAATTCAGCTGCAATCCTCTCTTTCTTCTCCTCCTCACAGCCAGACTTCCGGCAAAAGTTCTTTGAACTCTGGGGCTCCACTTCCTCACCACCTACATTCACCTCTACCCATTGAAGTCTGGCTGCCATCCCCACCACCTGACTAAAAATGCTCTCTGAAAATCATTCTCTCCAACAGCCTTTTTTCCCCCTAGTATTCAGCCTCCCTGAATTCTGCAGCCTTTGGCCCTGTAGACTCAGCCCTTCCTTCTCCTGCATACTCTCCACTCGCTTAGCTTCTGCTGGTAAATGTTTAAGAGCCTGCATGTGGGACACATTTTTAAGTTTAATCTGTATTAATAACATTTTCTCTGTCACTTTACTATGGCTGGACAATCAGCAAAACAACAAATCAAACTCTGACTTATGGTTTGCCAGTTTCTGAGATGTAACTTCTCACACTGAAATTTTGATGATGGGCTTAATGAGTGAGTTAGAGCTGGCCCCAGCACAGCCCTGAAGAATGCACTTTCTCCTCCCACCTGTCCATGCCTTCTCTGCCTTTTTCACTGGTTCCTGGACCCTTCCCACCCCCAAGTTAGGCTGTGTGTTCCCCAAGTTTCTGACCTTGGTCATCTTTCTTCTATGTTGCAATCTGTGCCATTCACACAATTTTCAAGATTTATGTCTCTTTATGTCTCTCCCCCAAAAGTCACCTCGAGATTAATCAGAAGAGAAATATAAACTGAAATCTTCAGGTAAACTAACCCCTCCTAGACTATCTTCTAGTCATGATAAGCTAGTGTTTTAGCTAAACCGTGTGTTTCTCCCAATGTGTTAGCCCAGTGCTCCATACACAGCAGTAGCTTAAAAAGCATTTGCTGTATTTATTGAATTGAGTAAAGACCCCCTCCTCCCTTTTGCTCGTATTACCTACGCTCATCCAGGTAGTTGCCAAACCCTAGCTAAGCCATCACTTAAGTCTTCCTCCTTTCCATTATTATTGGCACCAATAGAGCATAAACTCCCATTAACTCTCACAGGGAAACTTTTAGTAGCCTTCTAACCAGATTCCCTACATCAAGTCGCTTCGCTTCCCAAATCCATCTTCTTTTTTTTCCTTTATTTTCTTCCATTTATTTATTTGGTTGGGTTTTTTTCAACATTCATTTTCATAAGATTTTGAGTTCCAATTTTTTTTCTCCCTCCTTCCCTTTCCTCCAATCTGCCCAAGACAGCAAACAATCAGATATAGGCTCTATATGTTTAATAATATTAAGCACATTTCCACATCAGTCATGTTGTGAAAGAAGAATCAGAACAAAAGGAAAAAAACACAAGAAAGATTAAAAGAGAGAAAATGAGTATACTTCAATTTGCATTCAGACTCCATAGTTCTTTCTCTGGATATGGATAGCATTTTCCATGATTCTCCTGGAATTATATTGGATCATTGCATTGTGCAGAAGAGCTAAGTCTATCAAAGCTGGTCGTTGCACAATGTTGCTATTATATATACAGTGTTCTGGTTCTGCTCCCTTCATTCAGCACCAGTGCCCAGTCCATTTTCTATACTATTGCCAAATCAACCTTTCTAATATCTAAGGATCCTTTGATCCTGGTTTTCTCTTGGGCAATGCCCTTCATTGCCTTCTTATTGCCTATCAAATTAAGTTTGAATTTCTTCTGCTGGTATCCAAGACCCTCTACAATCTGACTACAATCCATTTTGCTAATTTCCTCTTATATTTTTCCTCCTTGTGTTCTCTTTGCTCCAACATAATTGTCAAACCTCAACCACCTTTGTTAATATGGTTGCCTCTGTCTAGAACAGTGGTTCTCAATCTGTGGGTCGCAACCTCTTTCAGGGTGGAACGACCCTTTCACAGGAGTCACAGGAGTTACCTAAGACCATCAGAAAACACATATTTCTGATGGTCTTAGGAACTGAGTCACGGCTCTTCTATCCATCTCTGGGCAGGTCTGCCCACAAAAGAGTATTAAAGGGTGGTGGCAATAGGAAGGTTGGGAACCACTGGTCTAGAATATTCTCCCCTACACTAATCTAAATATGTAACTAAATTGGCATGTTAATTTACAGGGAAATTTTGATTAAATATTGTTAATATTGTGTTAGTTTCAATATGAAGAGAATATTTTTAAAGGTCAACTCAATAATAACTCACACAATGTCATGCTTGAAGATTTGCAGAGTGATTTCTTCATAACATCCCTAGGAAGTCAAGTATTATCCCTTTACAAATATGAAAAGTGAAACTCAGAGAAGCTAAATGATTTGCCCACAGTCCCACAGATAGGAAGTAGTAACCCAAGTTTCTACTAATTTTTTCTGCTATACCATACTATCTTTCTATCTAACCTTTTCCAAAAAAGTCACCTCTGTATTAATTAGAAGGCAAATGTAAATTGAAATCTGCAGGTAAACCAGTCTCTCTCAGACAACTGTGGTCTACATTTTGCCTCCCAAAGAAGAAGAATCCCAGTAGACTTTGGTGGCAGTGACCTTCTCCCCATTGGAAGCTACTTGTGTTTCTAATTGGCCAATGAGATCAACATCCATTTCCTACAGTGTTGCCATTAGGGCTGGAAAGGCTGATGTTTCCCATTCATCCTTAGAGACTGGTCTAAACCCTGCAGCACACTGTCTGCCTCCATAAACGTACATCTATCCTCTCCCATGAAAATGGTGAAAATGGTTTAAATTCCATTTCTAACAGTCCTCAACCACTTATTCTGCAACATAGCATCCTTGCTTTTAAAACATATTGGCAGATTGTGAGGTGAGCCTGAAACCAAATAACTGATACTGTTGGGTTTGAGAGAATAAAAATGCCTCCCACTTCTGGGGTAACTCAGTGTTCCAAGAATGTAGCAGAAGGAAAACTGGTGAAAGAAAAGATGAACACAGAACCCAGATTCACACAATTATGCCTTTATAAACAATCTATCAGTAAATCCTTGTCAAACATCTGCTAAACACAATATTTTAATGTAAAAGAGCATTGGTTTTGGATGTAGGAGACCTGGGGTAGAATCTCAGCTCTGATGTGACTTTGGGTAATTTGTTTCACCTGTCTGAGACTTCACTCCCTCATCTATAAAGTGGGAATAATAACAGTAATAAAGAGGATGAAGATGGTGATACATATCTCTCAGAGTTGGTAAAAAAAAAAGGGAAACATGATTTCTAAACCCTAAAATGGAGAGGGAGAGAGGGAAGGAGGGAGGAAAAGAAAGAAAGAGAGAGAGAGAGAAAACAAATAAAATTAGTTATTATTATTGTGGTAGGTCCTATGGAGGATTCAAAGAAAGTCCAGTGTATTACACACAATAGGTGCTTAATAAATTAATCCTTAAGACTTGTTGCCCCCCCCCATCTTCAGAAAGCTCACCTAGGACAGGTACATTGTTGTAGTTCAGCCACTTAGTCAGGTCTAGCTCTTTGTGATAGGGTTTTCTTGGCAAAGATACAGGAATAGTTTGCTGTTTCCCTCTCCAGTGGGTTAAGGCAAACGGGTTAAGTGACTTGCCCAGGGTCACACAGCTAGTGCCTGTCAGACGCTGGATTTTAATTTAGGCCCAGAGAGCACTCTATCCACTGTGTCATTTAACTATCTCCAAACAATACCATAAATGATAGTCTAAGTACTAAATGCATAAGCTAGAACTTTCTAGAACTTTAAAAGAGGCAGCTTTGGGATTATCTCTTTTGTTGTTTTCATGGTGGTTTGGGGGAGGGGGGTGTTTTCAGGGCAGCCAGGTGACATAATAGAGTCTCAGGCCTTAAGTCAATAACACCACATCTTCCTCAATTCAAATCTGGCCTCAGACACTTACTAGGCATATGACTCTGGACAAGTCACTTAACCTTGTTTGCCTCAGTTTCCTCATCTGTAAAATGAGCTGGAGAATGAAATGGCAAACCACTTCAGTATCTTTGCCAAGAAAACCCCAAATGGGGTCACAAAGACTTAAACTAAAAGGGAGTAATTTCTAGAAGCAGCAGATCTTTCCACAGGGCTTGTGTTCAGGGTCCAGCTTTAGTCTGTTTACAAGTGGTGTGACAGTGGGCAAGTCACTTTTTCTCTCAACATCTCAGTTTCCTCATCTATAAAAAGAAGGGGAGAATCAGCCACCTGTGGCTGTGTGTGGGGAGTGCCTGGTAAACTGTGAGTTGGTGAGGTTTCTTTCTGAGGCTCTGTAGTCCTCGGCATGTGCTTGCCTTCCTGGAGGGAATGGCCCAGAATGTTTCACTGCCCTCCTTATTGATTACAGCTACTAGCCAAAGATGCAAAACAGAGGCTGGGCTGTCGAGAAGAGGGGGCTGCGGAAGTGAAGAGACACCCGTTTTTCAGGAACATGAATTTCAAGCGACTGGAAGCAGGGATGTTGGACCCTCCGTTTGTACCAGACGTGAGTAACTCCGCCCTCTCTGACATCTTCCCTAAAGTCACTTTAAGACCAAGGTTGGTAGAATATCAACTTCAACACGTTGAGAGTGCCTACAGTGCTCTCAAAGATCATCCTAACAGTAAAGGTTTGTGGAGCCCACTCTGGCAGTGTGGAAAGCGTATTGTAGAAGGAGTCAGGAAGCTCGGGTTCTAGTCTCCATTCTACCACTAATGACCTGTGTGACCTTGCCCTGGGTACATACTGTCTCTGGACCTTGGTTCTGTGTCCACTCAAAGAACCTGCAGCCTAATAGAAGAGACAAGACCTGGGCACATAACAGAGGAATCCAACAGCTCCAAGCAGGTGGTTCGAGGCGGGGGAGAAGGGAGAGTGTTGGTTTTCCAGTCAGAGACAATAATAATAATATATAATACAATACAATACAATATCTTGCCCTCGGCAGACCTTTAGTCTTGCTGGACTTTTGGTTTCTTCATCTGTAAAATGAGGCAGTTGGACAAGGTGGCCCCAGAGTCCTGTCTGTGAGCCTGCTACAGAGCCCCAGGCTAGGAGAATTCTGAGGAGGGAAAATACCCCCAAGTGATGGGCCAGACTAAATGACTTCTCAGGGTCTTTCTTCAGTTCTGACGGTCTATGATTTTGTACCTCCTGTACCTCCAAGTGCGTGTCAAAGACGGAGTGGGCTAGCCTTCAGCAGCTCCTTGCTGGGGCATGGACCCAGTCTGAGCCAACCCAGTGGGGATCAGACACTAACACCCCTTGTCCTTCCATTTCTCCATAGCCCCGGGCTGTGTACTGTAAGGATGTGTTGGACATTGAGCAGTTCTCCACAGTGAAAGGCGTCAACCTGGACCACACAGATGACGATTTCTATTCCAAGTTCTCCACAGGATCCGTATCGATTCCATGGCAAAATGAGGTGAGCGGGGACGAGGGCACAGGCTTTGTTGGTCCAATCCTTTTAGGAGGGAGGGGAGAGGAAAAAGAGGATTGTGTGTGTTCCTCGTGTTTTAGAGAGTCAGGGAGAAGGGGACAGTAACCTTTAGCCAGAAGGCTAGACAAATTGCCATGAACTTCAACTGCTGGACAAAAGTACCAAGGGTCAGGCTTCCAGAGGTTGGGGGTGCCTTATCAAAGCCAAATCAAGAAGGGAAGGGAGGCCAAGAAGAAATGGAACCCACTCTCCTTCCCCCTGTGGTTGGGTATAGAAAGTGCGAGTCTCCACCCTTACAATCCAAGCCTTCTCTACAGTCTCTACAGTACAGCAAATTGGTGGCAATTGGCTTGAATCCTGTACTCTAGTGAAGGTCACTGGAGTTTACTGCTGAGCAGACTGGAAATAGAGTGGTTAAGTAACAGTATGGTGTAGAGGGAAGTGAAGTCAAAGGATCTGAATTCAAATTCTAAGTGTGCCATTTCTTTATTATTTCCTCAAGCTCAGGTCACTTTCTTTGTATCCCCAATGCTTAACATACTGCCTAACACACTGAATTTTGTTGTTGCTCAGTTGTGCCACACTGTTTGTAACCCGATTTGGGGTTTTGTTAGGAAAGATACTGGAGTGCTTTTCCATTTCTTTATCTAGCTCATTTTACAGATGAGGAAACTGAGGCAAACAGTGACTTGCCTGGGGTCACATAGTAGACCCTCAGGTCAGATTTGAACTCAGGAAGATAGATGAGCTTTCCTGACTCTAGGCTAGGCACTCTATCCACTGCCACCTAGCTGCCCCAACACATAGTAAGCACTTAATAAATGTCTATTGACTGATTGACCTGTATGATCTTAGATAAATCACCTTCACCTTCTCTGCCAGAGTCTCCAAACCCTCATTTGTAAAGTAAGGAAGTTGGATTTGATAACAACAAAGGTTCTTTCCAGCTCCAAACCTATGGTCCTGTAATCTGTTCTACATCACATAGTAAATAGCAAATCACAGACTTGAACCTGGGTCTGATGAATTCATCTGGAGGGTGCTTTGCAAAATACCATGCTCTCTCTGCTCTCCTTCACAGGTCTTTCAGCAAGCTCAGCTTGGATTGGTGCGTTTCTCTAGGCCAGCGGTTCTCAACCTGTGGGTTATATTCAATTTAAATACATCCTGCGTATCCGATATTTACATTACAATTCATAACAGTAGCAAAATTACAGTTATGAAGTAGCAACAAAAATAATTTTATTGTTGGGGGTCACCACAATATGAGGAACTGTATTAAAGGGTCGCAGCATTAGCAAGGTTGAGAACCCCAGGTCTAGGCAGTGTAACGAGGATACAGCATAACAGGGTGGATTAGGACCATGGAGAATCCCCCTATATTGTAACCAAGACATCTCAGTCTAACTTCACTGAGAATGCCATTTGCCATTTGACTTGAGAGGGAAGAGACAATCTCTAACACCCAATGGTACTGGGATGACCAGACTGGCCTGAGCCACAGCCCCTTCCTACTATGAGTCTAGGGCATTCTGAAAACATGGACTGCCTGTCCTGGCTCTGGCCCTTCTTCCCCTTCCCCTCCCAATCCAAAGATTATGAATGAGTCCACACCACAGCATCCGCTCCCATAGCTCCACTAGCGTGTACCTCAAAGTAGGCAAAACGTTCCACTTGGACTAGGGAGGGATGTGTTCAATCTCTAATGACTTGATCATTGCCTTTAACCATAAGGTCTATATTCTGTTACAAGTGTTAACCAGTTCCACAAAAAGAAGGTGAATTTCTATTTTAGTTTCCGCCTGAAACATGGCTCCTTGCTCATGGACACTTAGGACCTACTTACTCACCCTTCCTCCCTGCTTCTCAGTCAGAAATGTTACTAGGTTTATAGATTTAGAGCTAGAAGGAATTTCATAGGCATCAAGTTCAGTCCTCTCTTTTACAGATGAACTGAGGCCCAAAGAGGTCAATAGATTTGCCCAAGGTCACCCATAGAGTAAATGAAAGAGCCGAGATTCGAACCCAAGTCCTTTGTGTCCAAATGGGTGCTGCTTTCCTGACTGTTCTCAGACTTTCCCTTTCCCTTCCATTCCCAAATAGTAGTAACAGCAAAGTAATTTATGCTGGAAAGTGAGGTGGTGCAGTGGATAGAGTACTGATTCTGGAGTCAAGAAGACTCATCTTCCCGAGTTCAAATCTGGCCTCAGACATGTAGGAGCTGTGTGACCCTGGGCAAGTCACTTAACCTTTTTTACCTCAGTTTCCTCATCTGTAAAATAAATCAGAGAAGGTAATGGCAAACCACTCTAGGATCTTTGCCAAGAAAACCACAAATGGGGTCTCAGAGAGTTGGGGCATGACTGAAAAACAACACAATTTATCCCTATCATTTGTAAGAAATGGAACGTGACTTTAAAGGCCTTAATTGGCAATATCCAAAAACTTCATAAAGAGCATGGGGTAATGTGAGACTCTCAATTTGTGAAAGAAGAGCTTTGTATCTCTAGGCAAGCTGCTATTAATAGCAATCATGCTGCCACAACATGAGTCAGCGCTGCATGTCTGTAATAATATATACCTAGCATTTATATGGCACTTTCTTCAAGTTTTCAAAAGAGCTTTTCAGAGATCTCATTTTATCTCACTACCCATCTTGTGAAGGTCAAATGAAATTAGGGGAGAAAACGCTGGGCTTGAAGACGGGAATACCTAGCTAGGTTCAGACCTTAGCGCTTACTGTTAATAGGGGTAACTGAATATAAGCAATCCGCTGAATGTCCCTGAACCTCAGTTTCCTTCTCAGGAAACTGGGGATAACAGGCCTGTAATGTGAGCCTCACGGGGCCATTATAAGACTCAAGTAGAGTGATTCCTCTAAGGGACCTGTCAGACATTAAAGCAAATATCAGCCATTGTCACTGCATGAAAGTACTCTGTAAGGCTAGTATATTAACGTCTGCATTTGTTATTTTTAGTAGCGCTAAAATGTTGTTTTCAACGGTCTTATTTTTAGTACTACCATCTCATTAGCGAAAGACTCAGTTAACTTTTTTAAAATGTCTAGGCTCATAAATATTGAGTAATTATCTACAAGATCCATAAAAAGGCCATCAGGATCATAGATTTAAGGTAATAAAAGACCTTAGAGGCCAGCTAGTACAGATGAGTAAACTGAGGCCCAGAGAGCCTAAGTTCTATGTCCAGTATTATGCAGATAGCAAATGGAAGAAGCAGAATTTGAACCCAGGTCCTCTAAATCAAAACTCAGCTCTCTTTCTACTTTACCAAGCTTCCTCCAGGTTAAATTTTTCTGACACATAATAAGGTTCCCATGACTTTGCAATAATAATTTTCTGCTTTAATTTCCTTTAAAACACCCCTTGGGAACCAGCATTACTTGCAATTTCCTGTCTTCTCTATCTTTCTGTCTCTCACCCCTCGAGCAGGGTTTGGCCATCTCAGCATGAAGCAAGATTGAGGAGATACCTTGGGGTGCTTTCCCATCCTCCCACTAACAGAGACCTCACACCCTGCTGCTGTTGCCTCAGTTCTGCCAAGAGCATTTCTTGAAAACTAAGACTGAGACTCTGGTGCAAGGGGTTACTTTTTAGTTAAAAAGATCAGAAATGGGGGCGGCTAGGTGCCTCAGTGAATAGAGCACTGGCCCTGGAGTCAGGAGTACCTGAGTTCAAATCTGGCCTCAGACACTTAAACACACACACACACAAAAAACTAGCCATGTGACCTTGGGCAAGTCACTTAGCCCCAATTGCCCTCCAAAAAAAAAAAAAAAGCAAAAAAAAAAAAAGAGCAGAAATGAAGCTTCTGGACTGCAAGAAGACAATTTGTTCTTCCCGATGCCAGGGGCCTTGCTGTCTACTTGACTTTCTACTTTCTGCGAAAAGTGACAGGATGTGGCTTCTCTAATGCGTGTCTGGTTTTGCCTCCATTTCCCCAGATGATAGAAACTGAGTGTTTCAAGGAGTTGAATGTGTTTGGACCAAACGGTACTCTTTCACCCGACCTGAATCGGAGTTATCCTCCTGAACCGCCAAAGAAAGGCTTACTACATCGAATATTCAAGCGGCAGGTGAGACCTCAAGCAAAGTCCAGCCATGTAACCCCCAAGGGCAAGCAGATACAGTAAAATTTTGTCATTGGTTCTCAGGCCAGAGAAAAAGCACCACGACTTTGGAGTAAGAAGAACTTAATTCACATTCTAGTACTGTAGTTTATTTCTTCCGAACCTGTTTTCCCATGTGTAAATTCGGTATAATGACACCTGTAACACCTATTTCACACAGCAGTTATAAGGATTGACAGTGATAATATCTAAAAAGCAGTAAAAAAAAAAACCCAACCCAAACTGAGCTATTTTTAGAGGGCTCAGAGGTGAAAATGAAATGATCGGCTTCCTTTGTACCATCCCCTCACCTACAGTGCGAGAGCTGCTTGGGTAGCGAGTCTTCATTGGGTGGTGTACGTGTTGTTTTGTCAAGAGAAGCATCGTGTTGTGGTTGACTTAGAGTCAGAACACCTGAGTTTATACTCCACTTTTGCCACTCTCTGACAGTGTAACTTTGAACAAGTTTTCTGATCTCTAACACGAAGGTATCCTAGAACCAGAGCTGGACGGGGCCTTAAAATTCATCTAACCTAACCTACCGATAAGACCAACAGTCTTTGCCAAGTTCAGAAACAGGAAGTGACAGCTTCTGGATTTGAACACAGTGCCTCCGATATTGAGTCATCAGCATTCTTTCCTTTACTTCATGCTGACAATACCCACCCTGTCTAGCTCACAGGCTTTTTGTGAGGTTCAAAGGAGATGACGTGCATAAGGCAGCCTGTAAGTGAGTGACTCTTGTGCTTGGAAGCAGAGACATGGGGCATTGAGAGCTTCATCCCTGAGCCGTGGACTCCAGGGTCATCCTCCAGGCTCTGTCTAGGAGAGTCCAGTACCAGTATAAGTGAAAGAAATAGTTTCATAAATGGGCTTGTTGTCATTGTTCAGTCATGTCTGACTCTTTATGACCTCATACAGCGTTTTCTTGGCAAAGATGCTGGAGTTGTTTGCCATTTCCTTCTCCAGTGGAGTAAGTCAAACAGGTTAAGTGACTTGCCCAGGATCACGCTAGTGAGTGTCTAAGACTGGATTTGGATTCAGATCTTCCTAACTGCAGACACAGTGCTTTATCCACTGAGCCACCTAACAACAAATTTGTTCAGGGACCTACTTAGTTGCTAAGATTCTGGGATAGACACCTTACCAATTGAGTTAAACAGAGGTATCACTGACATACAGAAGGTGACAGCATAAGAAAGACAACTCTAATATGAACAAACATAGTGGAAAATGAGAACTGGAAGGATCTCTGAGATTAAGGGACCCCGTTTTATAACTTGTTAAACTAACGCACCAGTTTGGGGAATGACTAGCCCAAGATCACAGGATGAATTAGTGGCAAAACCAGATTATTGGTACGACAGAAGAACTATCAAATAAAGAAAGCAGAAACCTGTGACCATCCCTGACAAACAGTAGGTTAGGCAAAGGAAGGGAGTCCTAGGGAGGGAAGAAGAGTCCTGGCAGTTACAGGATTAGCAGATTCCAGGAGCTGATTTAGATTCTCCAGATCCCCTAGTTCAGTTCTGATTTTTAAAGTCCAAAAATCAGGAAAACCCAGCAGTATATTCTTGCTCCAAGGCATCACTCACTTTACATTCAGAAAAATACAGTGGTGGGGTGGCAGAGAATTAGGAGTCTGAAGTCAGGTGGACTAGGGGGATATGCTCAGGGGTCAGATGATCTGGATTCTGTTCCTAGCTCCCCCAGAAATTTCCTTTGTGGTGGTAGGTGGGAGGGGAATGGGAAGGGAGCAAGTCAGCTGCAGTCTCAGGCAAAATATTAACTATGTTCTGTGTGTAGAACAGTATGCTCAAGGTCTGGGAAGAATCCAACTTTAGATGTGGTACTTTCCCTGCCCTCACAGAGCTTTCAGTCTAGTAAGGGGATAATACATATATGTGGTACACGTGAACACATAAAATGCAGAGTGATGATCCAAGTCTGAGGAGTCTTTCTTGGCTGGAGGGAGTTGAGTTGATATTTAAAATGTTAAGAAATGCAGGAAGGATATTGTCTTTTTTCTGATGAATCAGATCTAAGTTGAGCAATCTTTTTGGAAAATGAAAGAGCCAAAAACCTCGTTTTTTTTTTTCCAAAGCTCTGACTAGGAATAGGAGGATATGTGGGATTTCATCAAACAAAATAGGAAGCTAATCAGGCATTCCAGACACAGGGAACAGTGTGAGCCAAGGCCCAGAGACTGGAAAGTCTTGGGGATGTCAGATTGATGGTACATGGTCCAGAATGGCAGGAGCACATGATACATTTAAGGAAGTAGACTGAAAGACAGCTCAGTATGATCCTTTGCTATGAGTAGTCAGTTGAGTCAGGCTGCCAGAGGGTCAGGAGATTCATGCATGCACATGCCAAGGCATGGGTGAGTTGCACATGATTTGAGGCATGACCTTGATGGGTGTTGCCATAACTGGATCTGGGCCTAAGGAAGATCAGTCTAGCTTCAAGGTTTGAGTTGATTCAACAAACATTGATTAAGCCATGAAGTGCGCAGTATGCCAGGGACACAAGAGGGAAAACTCCATGATGCCTGACTCCCAGAAGTTTACAGTGTAATTGGGAAGATGAAGAGAGTACAGACTCTATAGAGTTTGTATAAATGGCTCTGATACAAGATAGAATGTAAGCAGGGTAAAGGAGGGAGTGCCCCACATGCTATAAGAATATTTGAGAAGGAAGAGATTCCGTAGAGCTCAGGAGATAAAGAAACCAGTTCTTGGAGAAGTGGTATGATGGGGGGGTAAAAGGAGAGGGAGAGCCCAGAAAAGCAGCGTATAGTCCAGCAAGGTGCTAATGAGGGCCTGCATGCTGGTGGGTCAAAAGGAGGAGGGAGAGATGGGAAAGAGATCCCTTTACATTTCCAAGCTGAGGCTTCCCCACATGTACAATGGGGACATAAGCGCCTGCCCTATCTACTTCCTAGCAATGCCAAGAGGCTCAGATGATATGATGGATGTTACAGTACACCACAAATGTAAGGATTCATTTCTGTTATGGGAGTGGGGTCACTAAGCCATCTCATATTCTTTTGCCCCTTCGCACAATTCCTACCAACTTCTTAGCTCTCCTTTCTGCTCATCCCTGCTCTAGGCTCCAGGAGAGAGAGGACAAGGCTTAACTGTGGTGATTTAGCAAATAGTACAGATACTGCTGTGCTTTGTAAAAGCCTTTCTGGAGGAACGGAGCAGATGGGTGGAGAGAGCCACTTTGAGGGTGCTGTGAAAAGGGAGGGCCCAGAGCTCTCCAGTCTACTTCAGGTTCCCTGAGGGACACAGGAGCCCTGAAGAGTTTTGGAATATGGGAGTGACCACAGAGATTCAGGGCATCGATGTGGTCTATAAGAAATGACATTAAAGCTACCTTTTTGTTCCATTTCCTTTGATATGTCTTTGTCCCAAATCCAGTTATATGGAATTCTTTTGTGCCATCCACCAACTTTTGAATTGAGTTGGGAGGAGAAAGGAAGAGAAGCAGGTCTTGAAATTTCATTTCCTGCTACCCCTGTGAAGGCCCCATGCTACCCCTTAGCCCCATGATCCCTTCCATTGCTCTTCTCCCTCTCCTCCCCCACCCAACAAAAGGAAGCCAAAGCTGCAGCTCATTTCCCCCTTGAGGCATGGCTATTCCTAGAGCCAAGAAAAGCTAGTTTGCCCTATCTGTGCAGAGCAGCAGGTACTCTCCCCTCCATGGAACAGTTGTTGGGAATTGTGATGTTTTCCTATCACCCAGGAGGCTCCAGTCATCAGCCTGGACCAGATGCTCCTCAGAAGGTCTTGGGGAAAATTGCAAATTCCTTAAAAGAAAGGGAAACAGGAGTTTCCATCAAGCAAATCACAGTCCTTCTTACAATGCTGTGAATGCTTGGTTAGTAATTCTGAACAAAAAGAAAACTTTGGTAGCTAAAAGTGCTCCAGGTTGTCACCACCAGGACAACACAGATGCTGCTCATTTTCCCAGGTCCTCCCCTTTCAAAGCATCTGGAAGCCAGAGGGGTCTGCTATGCCCTTTTCCCTGCCTCTTCCCTTTGTCTATCAGATGACCCCCAGTGTCACTCTGACAATTTCTCAAAAAGTCTTATGGAGGCAAATAATACGCAGATGCCCTCATAGCCCTTAGAATTTCTCCATGGAGGCTAGTAGAAATCTTCAGGGAGGCTAGAAAAGCACCTCTAGGGCAGTAGCCATATGGCTCCACTATGGGGGGTGTAATTGAAAGAGCATTGGTTTTGGAATCACAGGACATGAGGTCGAGTCTCAGCTTTCCAACTTACTTCCTTTACAATGCTGGACAGGCTGCTTTCCTTCTCTAGATCTGTTTCCTGATTGGTAAAATGAGGCAGCTCGGCTAGATATCTCCCAGGTTCCTTCTAGCTCTGAATCCTAGGTGGTGTAGTCGCTAGAATGCCAGACCTGGAGTCAGGGATGTCTGAGTGCAGATCTGGCTTCATATACCTACCAGCTGTGCGACCTTGAGCAAATCACTTAATCTCTGCCTGCCTCAGTTTCCTCATCTGTAAAATGGGGGTCATAATAGCACCAGACTCCCAGGATTTTCATGAGAAGAGAATGAGATAATAATTGTGAAGTACTTGGTGCAACTCCTGACGCACAATAAGTGTTATATGTAAAGGTTAGCTGCTATTATTA
Organism: Pseudocheirus occidentalis; assembly: GCA_028646575.1. NCBI lineage: Eukaryota > Metazoa > Chordata > Mammalia > Diprotodontia > Pseudocheiridae > Pseudocheirus > Pseudocheirus occidentalis. Next base: position 74,526,573 of record CM053598.1, on the reverse strand, counting down.
TTATGGTGTTTGATACCCAAGAGTTCATTAGATAGATGTTAATGACTAAGAGTTCTCACTTAGAAGTTCACTAAGAAGAAATTCATAAATAAAATCACCTGATAAACAAATGGATTCCAGACTGGAGATTAGAGATGTTGTCGCTGCCCAAGCATCCCCTGCAAAACGGGGAGATCCTAAAGCTCACTGAGCCCTAAAAAGAACAATCAATATGTCACAGGGATACGGCTGAGAATTCAACAAGTACAACTTTAAAAAGTTTGTCATGATTCTATAAAGCTCCATAAGACGTTGCATTGGTAAGCAATGCTCACTTGAGTTAGTTAATTATTCCTGTAAGCCTAGTCTGCACAGAAAAAGCACATAGTCTTAGAAAAGCATGGATAGACTTGCATGAATTAACAAAGAACAAAATGAGAAGAACCAAGAGAATGTTGTATACTGTAATAGCAATATTGTTTTAAGAACAACTTTGAGCAGTAAGTCATTTTAATGATTATAAATACCCCCAATTAACTATAAAGGACATATGAAGGAAGATATTATCTGCATCTAAAGAAAAAACTGATAAATAAAAGTATGTATAGAATGATTTTATATATACATATGTGTGTATGTATGTATTTATATATATGTATGTGTATACATTTATGTCTAATGGTAGCCATCTCTATTGTGTGGGGGAGGTGGGGTGGGGATAAGGGAAGGGAAGAAAAAAAGTAATTTACATAACTATTATATATTTAAAAGGAATAGCAACTTGTACATAATAGATTTGCAGTTTCATGTAGAATCATTTGTCTTATTATACTGTGTTATGGAAATGCTTGTTTTATTCCATAAATTAAAAATAAAATGAATAAAAATGTAAAATAAAACAAACCATGGAGAGCAAGCAAGGGGCAGAGACAGGGAAATGACCCTAGTCTGTGCCTGTCTTTCTTCCTTTCCCCAAGCTAAAATACTACATAGGAGTCCCGCCTTACAGAGAGTTTGGGGATGTTTTCTTAGATTATGAGAGGTCTGTCTCTGTATGACATTGTAATAGATCTAATGGTTTCTCTCTCTTCCAGCATCAGAATAACTCCAAGAGTACTACGAATTCCAAGGCGAATTTTAACCATCACATCAACTCCAACCATGTCCGTTCAAACTCTACTGGAAGCAGCTAGTTTCAGCTCAAATCTGGGAGTTTTAAATGGGGCCACACCCTAGTCCTTCCACTTTAGAAACAGAGCTCCTGCCAACAAGCGCCACCACCATCACTGAGTTAGGCCAATGCTTCCGCCTCTCCAAAAGCCAGAAAGGGGCCCTGTCCAAACCTTGGAAGTGGAGCCTCCAATTTTCCTGAAGAAATTCCCACTCAGGTCTGTTTTTCTGGAGGGATCCCTTGGACAGCTGGTGTGATGGCGCTGGGTCTCTGTAGAACATTGCAATAGAAATTCAACAGATAACACAACTTGCACGTATTTAAATAGCATCATACCTAGAACTGAATTTTGTCCTTATTATTTTTAAAGAAAAGTTTTGTAAATTTCTCTATCGTCTCAGTTTACATTTTGTATATTTGTATTTAAATGAAAGTCAGACTTTGAGGGTGTATATTTTCTGTGCAGCCGTTGTAAAGCCATGTGTTTTAAGACATTGAGGGGGAAAGGGGGGGATGGGATTTTAAAAATGTGACTCAAGACTTCCAGAGCCTCAATTGAAAAATTGTTGTTTTTATTAACTGCAGAGAATTACTCCAATTTCACATTAGCTAATGGATTATATTTCCATACATGCATTTGATGGCACAATTTATTCCTAACTAACTTATATTCCTTTGTATATTTGATTTATAGCAACACTGCGTACAATCTCTCTGTTAGTTTGTAACATCTTGTATTAAATGCTAAAAAAAAAAAGGAAAAGAAAAAAAGGGCACGTTGTGACTTAACCCTGTTTGAGAATTTCCTCCGTGTGAAGCTGGGACCTGCTGGCACCATAGAGTTTAGTGCCAGGTTTGTTTTGTTTTTTTTTCATAGATCATCAAAGTATTTGTGGTGTGATTCAGGGTCCTGTTTTCCATTCTCTATTCTCATTTTCATGTCCAAAATAGTCTCCAGGGAGAGGAAGCATGGTCAGGGCCTAGAACGCTTTGGACCATTGGGACCATTGGACCTGGGCAGAGAATATTGTCCTTCCTACCTAGTGTGTCCTGATTTCTTGTTTCCGTGTATTTCCCTGAAGTTGTTTGTTTGTTTTAAGAGGGAAATGTAAGAATGATGAAAATCAAAGGAAATCTCAAGTGTCTTAAACTTTTACAAACAAAAAGGAATCTAGATATAGAAGTCTGTATCAGCCCTAATGTTTGGAGGAGAATAATAAAAACAAGAAGGAAGATTTCCTGAGACTTTTTGGTGCCTCTGCATGTAACAGAGATTCCTTCTGATGTGTCCTACAGAGAACAGAACAGAAAAAAATTAAATTAGGCTTCTCATGCAAATTCCTCCTGGTTCCTATGCGAATAGTGAATGAAACGGTCTCTAGTTACATAGCCCAGCACATTGGTAGGTTGGTAAGTAGCCAAAGATGAGGCAGGGCTGGATTTCCCTGGTTTCTCTGGTCTGAAATTGGTTGACACGCGGAGAGAACCAGTGACTTGAGAGGCCAAACAAAGAGAGTTCTGACTTAAGAAAATAGGTAAAGGTGCCAGCCACCCTTCCAAGGTCAGTTCAGAGGCTGGAAACAAAGAAGACCCTTCCAAGAATCTGAAAATACAAATTAGAGATGTAGGTAGTAACCCCAGTCAGGATGAACAGAACCGAAATGGGTAAAAGATGTCTGGAGACAATCCCAGTGTTAAAGGGTCAGAGGACGATGGATACAACTGGAAGCAACTTCAGAGTCATCTTGTCCTACCCCTTCATTGTACAGATAAAACTGAGGCCTAGCAATGTTAAGTGACTTGTCTACTTCCATGTATATAGTTTCATCCCTAACACTAGGTTCCCCAGTCTCCTTTCTAATGAAGAGATATTGAACAAATTATCCTACTCTTACACTAGCACCCCAAGGGCTCCCACCTAAGTAGGGTGAGCAATAGATTAACCTGACTGCTCTCAAGGCATGCCAGGATTTGCTGCCATTATTTTTCATGGCCTTCTGTGCTTCTGGGCTATGATTTAGTGGATTGCCAATGTTTGTTTAGGAGACCACTCAGAACTTACTTTGCTTGGGTGAATTAAATAATAATGGGATGAGTTTTTAGGGGGAAGTATTGTGTGAGAGTTAAATTCACAACCTAATTTCATAATCATAGAATGTTTGAATTACAAGGGACTTTAAATATTCAGCCCCTTCATTTTATATATGGGGAAATTGAGGCCAAGAGATGAAAAGTCACTTGCCCCAAATCACACAACTACCAAATGATAGAACCCCATCCTTAGATCCTAAACTTTGGTTATGTGCCTTTTAGGAAGTGCCCATTTGCTAGAAAGGGAGGTAAAAAATTGGGCTGGATAATTTTGAGGTGGTTCTACAAATAAATGAGAGAAAAGAAATATTTTCATTTCCCTCATATGCCTTTAATCTGTAGTATTAATTTCCTGAACCAGTTCTTGGACTAATTGGCCGTCCCATTTCCTTGGGTTGGATTGGAGGTAAATACAACCGTCCACCTTAACCATTTTTGCCAAGAAAATGGAAATACCTTTGAATAGCAGTATTAAGTCCCACAACCTTGCTGATCTTCCTTCTCAGTGAAAGAATGGAAAATCATTCTGTAAAAGCCATTAACCCAAAGGATCATCTGACATTAAGGGCTCCTCTCTATTTACTCAGTCTATTGAGATTCAAAACTTTATAGATGAGTTAGTATTGGGAGAAAATGTTCATGCTGCAAGAAGAATGTAACAGTTGTTTTTAGTGTCAAAATCCCATACTGATTTTAAATCCCCTGAGGAACATTCAAGAAAACTTTAAATAGGGCTCCTACTATTTTTCTTTTTCTAGTCCTTGGGTCACGTGTACTATATCAAAAGCACAGGTCTCAACATTGATTCCTAGAAAGACTTGAGGCTATCCTTCTCTTGTTATAACTGCCATAAATAGTCATCAGAGTTGCAGCTGAGGTTACTTTGCTGTTAAACCTCCTCAAATCATTTGAGCCAAAAGGCCAGTGCCCAGCTGTTACAAGAGAGCACCTCATTAAAGCAAAGCCCAAGAGACTGTCCATTCATATGACCAACCTCTTCAGTCAATCACCAGAAAGCCCTTCCTTCCAAATTTCATCTTCTACATCTGTTTTAAGACCAAAAAAAGGTAGTTATTTGTGTAGACATCTTTGGATGATCAGAGGTTTAAAAAAAATTGAGCTCTATGAGGAAGAATTTCTCTTTAAGGATGTGGTTTTGTGCACAGTCAATTGATATAGTGCCTTTGAGGTGAGACCCAAGGAATGGGCCCTGAGTTGTACAGAAACATCTTCTCTTTGTCTGCTTCTGTCTTCAGTAAGACTGTGGTTGTCCCTGAACTCATCATCATCATGATCCATTATTGAATGTCCTCAGTGCTTCTGGGGGCACCCAAGACATCGAGGAGACAGCTTCCCCCTACACACACCCACACCCACACACCCACACCCACACACACCTACACACACACACACACACACACACACACACACAGAGTTTTCAGGGAACTGACATCCTAGGAGGCAGTTCCCATAGTAGACAGGAACATTCTTCCTCTTTGTGTCAATGATCAAAGAAAAATATTTAAAACAAGAGAATAAATATATTAAGCACCTACTGTGTGTAAAGCACTGTGCTAAGCGCTTTATAAATATTATCTCATTGGATAATATAGAGTTACAGATTTCCATAACTGCTCACTTGACTCCATACCATCTTCCACTGCATTTTGAACAGCCACAAGTCATTCCTGGTTTTGTTTTGGTTTGTTTTCTGGTGGGGTTAGTTCTACTACTGCTTAAACTAGAGCAGTCAGTAGCTTGATTAAATTATATCATCACCTTACAGGGTTATAATTCAGGGACAGATTTTGCCTTGGGTTCCAGATACGTGCACATGGCTGACTCCAATGGCTTTAGTGGGTGCTGTTTGGGAGCAGAATTTGCCATCAGATCCTTAAAATTTCATTTGGGATACAGATTGTTTTGAGTGCCTCCCTGTGAAGACAAGACAAGTCTTTTAAGAGACCAGAAGTTCCTATGCCTTGCTTGAATGATTATCAAGGAACATCCGCAGTGCTGAAACTCCTCTTCTTCCATTCCCATCCCCCATTTCCTGAAGAAGTCACATCATTTCAAATCTTTTCCTTTGCCGGCTATTGGCCAGATGTTCCACCAATGCCAAGACTCTTCTAGCACATGACTAAACCAACAGAATGAGCACACCTCTTGGACAGTTTCCCTTGGAGGCACATCGGTCTTGGGTTGGGGCCAAGTCAACCTCCCTTGGCAGGCAGAACAAGAAGAAATCAAGAGCTTGGTGTCCCTGGATTTTAGGAGAACCATCAAGTCTCTTGGCAATCAGTTGCCCCCAAGAAATCTTCACCCACTAATGATGAATACCTAGTATATCCTGTCTAGGTAATCTTTATACTTACATCTCCTTCTTTACTGAATGGGCTTCAGGAGTCACAGAAACAACTGAATGTGTCCTCTTTGAGTTGCTGTTCTATTGTTACTCTGGGACATTCCGGTGTGACTTTGAACATCTTGGTCTTTGCTCAGGAAGGTGAAGGACATACAGATTTTTTGTGCAGTTTCACATGACATAGTTAGGTCATGAATGATGGCCCACAAGCTATCTCCCATAAGCTATCTTCACCTTCTTAAACAACTAGTCACCCCACCCCATTTAAACACCAACATTGAGGATTCACATATACCCAAGGACGTAATTCCAGTTTGATTTTCAAAACCTGCTCTACTGTGGTCAAGACACATACATATTTGGAAATGTCGTATTCTCTCCAAGAGGGAAAAGGCTTTTCCAAAGGATTTAGATGTGACTGTTGTGAGTCAGTTGGAAAGTCATTTTTGTAAGCACTCCAAAGCCAATGTTCTTGGTCAATAGTTCATGGCTTTTGATCTTGGTTTAATAATAATGATAATAATAACAATAACCATCATTCCATCATCTTAAGATTTCTTGCTCTCTTTTTTTATGGAAGATTTTCACAGTTTGATAAAAGTAGTTATGTTTCTGAGGTTGTCTGGAGATAGTGGTTTTTGTGTTCCCTGGCTGCCCTAATTCTCTGTACATTCTAATAACGTCACAGTGCTGCTGTATCTAGATCAAACCACTGTTTTGTTTTGTTTTTTAGAAAAATAAATTCCTTAATTTAAAAAAAATGAAATTTCATGCATTTTTATCCTAGACACTCTGTATAGGCTTATAAATCATCTGCATGTAGGTTCTGCATGGAGACACCTGAAGCTACTAGTCATTATTTATACCTGATAGTTGGCATTGGTTACTGCACTTGACTAGGTTAAATCTTTATTTGCTAACTTCTTCATTCAACATTTGCCAACTATTTGGTTTCCACAAAGGTCTATGCTCAGTATTGAAAGGGATTGATTCAGATATTTGTTAAGTACCTGTCATAGCAAACACACTGTGCTTGGTGCTAGGCAAAGACCAAGATAAAAAAAATATCCCTGCCCTTGGGGAGCTTATACTCTAGGAGATACAAAGATGAATCAAATCAGAATTATAAAATCTTGGTGTTAAAATAACCTCCAAGATCATAAAGGACTTAGAGTAGAAGCACAATTTACATATGAAAAAATCCCTAATGAGTAGTCATCCAAGCTCCATTGAACATCTGCAGTAAGAAGGAATTCTCTACCTCTTCAGACAGTTCATTTAATAATTAAACAATTTTGACTATATTAGGAAGTTCTTTTTTATATAAAGCCATAATCTGTATCCCTATATTTTGTGTCTATAATACTTTAAGTGTATAATATAAAACACACAAAATGTTTATATAAATTCAATTACAAAATGTTCCATAAAGAAATTAAAAACAACGTATATAGCTAAAGAAGTATTCATTGCTCATGGCTAGACTATGCCAATGTAATAAAAATGATAATACTACCAAAGTTAATTTATGGTTTTAATGTTATATCAATCAAATTATCAAAGGAATACTTTATAGAATTTGATAAAATAACAAAATTTGGGGGGGAGTCTAGAATACCAAAGGAAAAGAGGAAAAGAAAAAGGGATGAAAGAGAAATAGTACCACCAAATCTCAAGCAGTAATCATCAAAATCATTTGGTATTGGTTAAAAAAATAGATCAATGGAAAAGAATAGACAAGGAACAATCAGAAACAATGGCCAGATGTTCCACCAATGCCAAGACTCTTCTAGCACATGACTAAACCAACAGAATGAGCACACCACTTGGACAGTTTCCCTTGGAGGCACATCAGTCTTGGGTTGGGGCCAAGTCAACCTCCCTTGGCAGGCAGAACAAGAAGAAATCAAAAGCGTGGTGTCCCAGGATTTTAGGAGAACCATTAGGTCTCTAGGCAATCAGTTGCCCCCAAGAAATCTTCACCCACTAATGATGAATACCTAGTATATCCTGTCCAGGTAATCTTTGTACTTACATCTCCCTCCTTACTGCATGACTCCTGAATGGGCTTCAGGGGTCACAGCAACAACTGAATGTGTCCTCTTTGAGTTGCTGTTCTATTGTTAATCTGGGACATGTCGGTGTGACTTTGAACATCTTGGTCTTTGCTCAGGAAGGTGAAGGACATACAGATTTCTTTGTGCAGTTTCACACGACATAGTTAGGTCATGAATGATGGCTCACAAGCCATCATAAAATCTGGGTGCTAAAGTAACCTCCAAGGTCTTAAAGGACGTAGACTAGGTCTAGTCCTGCCAAAAGTACAATTTACATGTGAAAAATGTTTGATACACCAGAAAACAGAAATTAGCTAGGAAAATACACCCTTTTTGATTTGAAAAAAAAAACTGCTGGAAAAATTGGGAAAAGGTCTGGCAGAAATTAGGCCTAGACCAATACTACATTCTATTACACATCTTAAATTGGTATGCAATCTTAATATTAAATACCATATCATTTTTAAAAAATAGACAAAAAGCAGATCACATACTTCTCACTCCTCTGGGTCGGTGATATATTCCTAACCAAATAAGGTATTAAGGCAATTACAAAAGATAAAATAGATAGCTTTGATTACATGAAACCAAAAAGCTTCTCACAAGCAAAATTAATGCCCTAAGAAGCAGTTGAATGAGGAAAAAACCCTTTGCATCTAATTTTTTTTCTGATAAGGATTTGGTGTCCAAGCTACATCAACAACTAACTGATAATTAATAGTTAAGACCAAAAGTCATTTTCCAGTAGACAAATGGTCACAGGATATGAACAAACAGTTTTCAAAAGAAACATTTTGACGACTAATAGCCATATGAAAGAAATATCGCTAATCATAGGAGAAACACAAATCAAAACAATCCGAAAGTTTTACCCAATATCCTAAAAATTGGTAGATGTGACAAATGATGGAAATAATTGATATTGGAGGGGCTCTGGGAAGACAAGAACACTAATGCATTGTTTGTGGAGCTATGAAGTGGTATGATCATTTTGGAAAGCAATTTGGAATTGTGCAAATAAAATAACTTTAAAATGTCCATACTCCAGGGGGACCTAGAGACTTCACTACTAATCATATATCCAAGGGAGACCATTGATAGAAGAAAGTTCCCACGTAGATCAAAATGTTGACAGAAGCACTTTTTGTGATACCAAGGAATTGGAATCAAAGTAGATACTCATTGCTTGAGGAATGACTGAACAAATTATGGTATATGAATGAAATGAAATATTACTGCATTGTAATGAATTATAAGGATGATGACTACAGAGAAACATAGATTTTTAGGAACTGATCCAAAGTAACTGGAATCAAGAGAACTTTAGATACAATGACCACAATATAAATGGAAAGAATAGCCACAAGATAAACAAAAGTGAATGTTACAAATGAAAGGCTGGGAAAAGAGTAGGGCTCTAAAGAAGAGATATGAGAACCCAATATTTTGTCGAGGTTGAAGATCCACAGATGTGGTCTATTACCATATTTGGGGATTTTTTCAACGTATTGATCAATTTTCTGATTTTTCGCCTTTTTTTTCATTAAAAATTTAATTTGGCATAGTTCTCTGGGAGAAAGTGGGGAAGAATATTGGGGAAATTTTTGAAGACATTAAAAAAGACCAGTAAAATTTAGTTCAAATTTTTCATAAAGTAAGAAAAAGATGAAGAAAAAATCAGTAAAATGAATATGTTCTACCTGCCTAAACTTGAATAAGTCAGTCCATCAATACACATTTATTAAGTGCCTACTTTGTGCTAGGCACTGTGCTACACACTGGGGATCGAAAAAAAAAAGTCAAAAGACAGTCTCTGCCCTCAAGGAGTTTATGATTTAATGGGAGAGACAACACATAAAAGATAGATAGATAGATAGATAGATAGATAGATAGATAGATAGATAGATAGAGAGAGAGAGAGAGAGAGATAGATAGATAGATAGATAGATAGATAGATAGATAGATAGATAGATAGATATACAAAGCAAGCTGTTTATCAGATAAATAGGATTTAATTAACAGAGGGAAGGCACTGGAATTAAGAGGGGTTAGGACAGGCTTCCTCTAGAAGGTGTGGTTTTAGTTGGGATTCAAAGGAAGACAATGAAATTCAGTAGTCAGAGGAGGGGAAGGAGAATGTTTAGGCGTAGAGAACAGCCAGAGAGAATGGCTGGCGCTGAGAGATGGTATGTGTGGTGGTTAATTAATAATAACAGAGGAAATAATCCAAACAATATGATTTCTTAGCAAAACAGGCATAATAAATGGGTCAGCAGACTCCCCAGCCAGTCCAAAGACCCTGAATAGAGAGTGAGACATATTTTTTATGTATTAAAATAATTAATTAAATGAAACCAATAAATTATAAGAAAACTATTAACCAGGATACAAGCCAGGATACCAAATTAGAAAATTCTGGGAAAAGACCCTGACACCTACTTGTTCCCTTCCCAAACTGACTGAAACTCACTCATCCCCCTTCTAAACCAGGGTCAGTGCTCTATTCACTGTGCCACCTAGCCATCCGTATTAGTTATTTTTAATGAACTAATAAATATTTTTAAACTTTATCCATTTCAATTTCTAATCTGGTAAGTATAGATAGATAGAATTCACATAACCAAATACTTGCTTGAGGCCTCAATAATTTTTAAAAGTATCAAGGGACATCATGAGACCAAAAAGTCTGAGAACTGTTACTATAGTGGATAGCGTCCTGGGCTCAAGTCCTGTCTGTCACACTAGCAAAATCCTTTCTCTTACTGGAACCTCAGTTTTCTGAAGGGATAATAAAATCTCTCGTACCTATGTGAATGACCAAATTGTTGTAAAACTCAAATTAAAGAATATCTGCAAAGCACTTTATAAACATTAAAGCACTATATAAATGCTATTATTCTTATTATTATCAATAGCCTGGACTATAAGGATCCAATCACTAGTAGTTAAGACCATCCAAACTAGGCACCCCCCTGTGTTTCCAGTCTTATCTCATATTACCCCTCTCCACACTTTTTTATGCTCAAACACAAATGGAAATTAACCAGACCGTGAGCCTTTACTCATCTGTTTTATATGCCTGGAATGCGTTCTGTCCCTCACATTGCCCATTAAATGTTTATTTATCCATTAAAGGAAGGGTCTATGAAAAGGCTCTGTGATTTTGTCACTGTGAGGAACTCCCTATTACCACCCATCAATGACTCAATAGATAAGTCATAAGGGGTTGTCTAAAGCGCCACAAAAACTGTAAGACAGATTTAGAACTGGAAGGTGTCTTAGAAGTCATCCTATCCAACTTCCTTGTTTTACAGAAAAGCTAACAAAGGCCTAGAAAAGACTTACCCAAGGCCACACTAGAATTAATAGGAACCCCCCCCCATACTCTACCATTCTTGTCATTTTGGTTAAGTGACTTGTCAAGAGTCATTGCTGTTAAGTGTCAGAAATGGAATTTGAACCCAGATCTCTACCTACTACCACTTTGCCTCTTTTAAAGAAGCAATTAAAAAATTGCCATCCATCCTTCCAAGAAAACTTTCCTGATTCCTCCCATAACACAAACATCCTCACATGGCATACTGTTTTATAACTTGTTAAATCACTTACCTAACTCTTTAAATCACTTCTGGAATGTATTGTGTTGCAGTCATGTGTTGGCCCTCAGGTTTCTGAGACATGCTATTGGACTTTTCCTATCACCTGTTTTCTTCTCTTCTTTCCTGGCCTCCCTCCAGGCTTGGACCAAGCAATAGAGGCAAATTCAGTTCAATGCAACTCAACAAACATGAGGCTAGCGTGTACAAGGCACTGTGCTAAGCACTGGGACTCAAGGCACATTTCCCAATTATGCAAGAAGATAAATTTACCTACTATTCTGAGTACATTGTTTTGTTGGAAAAATGCACTTCTGAGTTCCAAACAAGCAGCTTCTAAGGGGACTTGGGAAAGACGTTTTCTAAGGTGACCTCTGTTCACAGCTGACTTTCTCCCACTTGCCCTGCAATGTTGGGATTTTTAATAGATCTACCATTTCTGGTAGCACTAAGCAGGTTTATAAAGTGGTTTCCTCATAAAAACCCAATGAGGTGGTTAGCGTAAGTAGTATTATTCCCTTTTTACAAATAAAAGTTAGTGCTTAAGGTGATCTGGCTAGTAAGTAGCCCAGCCAGGCTCAGGGTCAGGGCCAGTTCTCCTCACCCAAAGACAACATTTTTAAAAAGAATCATGACATCGTAAGTCTAGAGGAAGAGGGAACTTCAGAATCATCTACTCCAAACCCTTCATTTCATGGATAAGAAATGAAGTCTAGGAGTGTTAACTGACTTGCTCAAGGACACACCAGTATTAAGTCTCTGAGATAGGACTTGAACCCAGGTCATTTAACTCCAGAAGTAGAGAATGTCAAACCTTAGAACAAAAGAATATTCCAGTTGGAAAGCAAATCTAGGGAGTCAGAGCTGGAGACAGCCATAGCTAGGTGCTGCAGTGAAAAGGCCACTGGTCAGAAGATCTTGTTTCCAGTTCTGGTCTAAAGCTTTCTAATGATGTGCACTCAGTTTTCTCATAAATAAAATGGGTTGAGTCAGCTTAATAAAGTGTTTAGAAAGCTGAATTCAGTCAGGAAGACCTGGTTCAGAGTCCAACCTTTGACTGTATGACCCTGGGCAAGACCCTTAGCCTCTCAAAGCCCTTGAGGATTCTCTAAAATTTCTGTGGAGTAGGTGCCTTTCTTCACTGAGTATTCCCTGCATCAATGAAAATAAAGGTCAGGTTTTGGGGGGGAAGCTTTCAAAATTAAGCAAAATAGGGGTGAAAGTGTTTGAATGCCTACTTCCTGAGACTGTGGTAAGAAAATGCGTTGTAGACCTTAGGGCATATACCAGATGAGAGGTACAACTTTAGAACATGGACTGTCAGAGCTGGAAGGGGCTTCAGAGATAGACCAGTCCAACCCCTTCCTTTTACAAGTGGAGAAACCAAGGCTCAGATGAAAATGAAAAATAAATCATAAGCCAGAATACTAATTACTGTACCAAAATGACTAATTTTGGTATGACTAATTATTCTTTTTTTGAATAAGAGCTATTCTAAGCCCTGTTGTTTGGAGTTCATACAAACTTTTGAGAACATTTGTCAGCAACTTCTGCCGGTCTCATCAGCACAAATAACATGAGTTCAATAGAAATACTTTTCAAGACCAGATTCTAAGGAGTATTTATTCTGGCCCAATGTGTTGTCTAAATGTTCATTTATAAGATGGATGATGGGACTGGTTACTTTCTTTCTGACTCCCCATTATTCTCTTTCCTGCCCTCTCTATGTGATTAGGCCAAGGGGAGAGAAGCCAAGTAGTAGAAAGAGCATCATATTTAGAACAGAAACATCTAAGGTCAGCTCTGCACCTTAGTTCCTGTATAACCTTGGACAAGTCATTTTACATTGATGAGCTTCTGTTTTCTCATCTATAAAATGAGAATGTTAGATTAGAATAATCCCTAACTTGTTACGATGGGGTCAGGTGGAGTTTGCTCCAGCCTTGATGGACTGTCTTTGACATTCAAGGGATCTGAAACCAAAGAACAGTGACCTCCCTAACTAACCCCACACCAATCCTGCACTAGCCTCATCTCTACCAATTGCACATAGTTGGAACATATTCTAAATGACAAAGGCTGCATATGTTGGTAAATGACAACAGATACAGGATTTACAAGCCACCACCTTCTCCCTGCTCTTCCCCTTGAGATTCAGTGATGCCGTTCTCCTTCCAATGCACAATGTTGGTTCACCATGGTCATGCGAAGGCCTGGTGGACTAGAAGATCATTAGCACTTCATCTACACAAGGCCATTTCATGGCCATGTATCTCTTTTGATCCTCATGAGAATTCTGTTTAGTGAACAGAGCAGATGCTACTCCTACCATTTTGTGAATGGGAAGCGGAGGCTCAGAAAGGTAGTGTATCTTCCCATGTGCATCTAGGTTAGCAGAGACGAGGGTATAAACCCAGCTCCTCCGGCAGCATGGCCATGGTTTTAACTCTACATTATGTGTGCTGCCCATTAAAGATCTCATGGCATGGAAAAAGGAACCACATGAAAGGCCTAGATACAACAATAATATACTGGAAGGAAAGATGATGGCTGATGAATATTCTGAGTGAGGGGGAGAAGGCAAAGAACAAGAGCACTGAGAAATGGAGCCAAAACTCACTCCATGAGATCCTACGAATATGGGATTCATGCTCAGGTGAGCCTGGGCTCAGTTCGTATGATTCAATCCAAGATAGAAGGCATTGTTGAACGGCAACATCGGAGAATCAGGCCTGTGATGAGGATGACATCAACAAGCTACGTCACTGGACAGATGTTTTATTTTTCTGAACCTCAGTTGTTTCAACTGTAAAATGGGAATAATACCTGTACTACCTGATTCACAGGGTGGTTTGGGGAAAAATACTTTGTAAACTCAAAGTTCTACATCAGTGCAAATTATTGGTATTTTTATTACCATCTATCAAACAAAGATTTGTGAAGTAAGAGAATCGTGTGATTGGAACAGGGACAGATCCAAGTGAAATTTAGGCACTATGAGTCTGAATCTCTTGGGGACTGAGGCAGTGAGTCCAATATAAGGGGTTAGATGGGTGAAACTGAGGCAAATCCCAGGCTTCTTCTCTCCCCCTTGGAAATCAGAGAAGGGACAGAGAGATAGGGAGGTCAATCTTGCAGACAAAATGGAGACACAAAGAATGAGTCCGATCCCAAGTTTTCTCAAGTATGTGTTCCAACAGGTACTGATTGAGCTGCTTAAATCTCCAGTCCAGGTAAGGTGCTGGGTTTGAGAGTGGGGCATTGCCAAAGAGCAATTTTCGAACCATTTTTGAGTGTACATGTGATTTTCTAATAGTAACCAATACTCACCTATGCATGAAAGCATGATAGTTCTGTGGCCATGCGTGTTAGTCAGTGGTATGAAGAACATCTAAGTACTTCAACACTTTTTAGTAATGAATTTGTACTTTTTAGCTTGGCCTCTCTACCTCCTAATTATTCTCCAGTAGTTGGGTGTTATTATCAGTCAATCAATCAGTAAAGATTTATTAAGGACTGAACTATGTGCCAGGCACTGTGCTAAGCACTAGTGATACAAAAAGAAGCAAAAGACAGTTCCTGCCCTCAGGGAGCTTACAATCTACTGGAGGAGACAACATGCAAACACATCTATAGAAAACAATATATATGAGATTAATAGGAAATAATTAACCGGGGGGAAGGCTATTTTGGAAAGTATGTAATCACAGTCTGAACAACAGTAAGTGAAACCTGGGTCCTAAAGTTGCTGGGTCACTGAACTACACATCTCCAAAGATGCCCAAAGTAGGAAAAGTTTGAGAAACTGAGATCTAGTCTTCAGCTCCTGCTGATGATTTAGCATTGGTCAGAGGCATTTGCACAGGAAGAATTAGGTGTCCATTTGCACACTCTAATGTGTGTGTGTTTGTTTTTATTTGTTTGTTTTTGCTTTTTGGAGGGGGGAGGGCAGAGCAACTGGGGTTGTGATTTGCCCAAGGTCACACAGCTAATAAAGCGTCAAGTGCCTGAAGCCATATTAGAACTTGGGTCCTTCTGATTCCAGGGCCAGTGCTCTATTCACTGCCACCTACCCACCCACTCTAATGTGTTTTGAAAATATGTATGTCCATTTTAAAGCTTATATTTTAAAAACAAAGTTTAGGTGTTAATTTTGAAAATAAAATTTTAATTTCTTTAATTTGATGAATAAAAAGAAAGTCCTATATAAAACAATCTCTTAACATTTAAGTAATGGTCACCTTAACCTCAGGTACAATGGGAAAACCCTTGGCTATAAAGTCAGAGGATCTGGGTTCAAGTTCTCCAGTTGATACCTGTGTAGTTTTGGGCAAACCACTTAACTTCCCTAGGTCTCAGTTTCCTTATTTGTAAAATGAAAAAATTGGACCAAATAGCCTCTGAACTTCTTTCCAGCTCAATACCTATAATTCCATGATTAAATATTCAATATAGGTACAAATTAAAAATAAATAAGTGAATGGAATCATCCTGGTGTACATCCTGATGAAAACTTCAGCTCCCACCTGTATACTTGGTAGATCTCTGTAAACAGTGACTCCCTAGGGCAGGGTTGGGTGACCTTTATTTTTCTTGTATCCCAGGGTGAAGGAGAGGGAGCACTTCAAGTGCTAGAGGAGAGGGGCTAGTGAGCACAAGGTAATCTTTTCAGAACTGGATGGAGAAAGGGGAAGCATACAATGATGGAAAGGAATTGAGTTCAATGTGCAACTATCACTCAACAACAACAATCACCAACTGAGGCTGTTATAATGATTTTCTTAGGCATGTGAATTGTCTAGCAACAACCCATCTGCCAACCCTTGCTGGAGCAACTCTAGGGCCTGATATTCACCTGCTTGAGCATTTCTAATGGGGCAATTGCATTCAAAATCAATACATCCAGGTAGTTGCTCTTGCTACAGAAATCTAGAGCCCCTTGACTTTCCTGTGGATCAGATCTAAGTGGGAGATTAGGAACCTGGGCCTCTGTGATGTTGGGCTCTTGGAGCTCTTTGACTCGGCTGGCTAACAATTCAAGACCACAACTGCTTCTTCTTCTCAGGGCCCTGAAGGGAGGGGATGGTTGGGAAGACTCCTCAGCCCCTTCCTGGGCCTTCATGTTGGGCCCTTTGACCTTGTAGTTCCTGAGGTCGGTCAGTCTTTGGTTGAAGTAGTCTTCCAGGCTTTGGTCCATGAACTCTCCATTGGTGTTTGGATAACTCCTTGTTGAACTGGGTCTCAAAGAGAAGCTGGTATCTTGTGCGAGAGTTAGACCATGATGAGATATCTCCATCTTTGAACTGTTTCCTTTTCTTCCAGTAGCCAAGAAATCTTGATTCATGGCCAACACCCTGCAGCTATTTGGTGAAATCTTTTAGAAATTGTAGAGAAAATAAATAACAAAAATTTAATTAAATTCAGAACTAGTTTGGTTACAGGAGGCAAAAACCAAATTGACAGAGGTTAAATTCAGTGAGCATATTCAATATAATATGATAAATGGGTTTTATATATCCATAGACCACTAAATATGATAATCATTATGAGAAATACTGTGATACAGTGTAGAAGAGGGGTGGGGAACCTGCAGCTTCAAGGCTGTTACCCTCTAGGTCCTCAAGTGTGGCCCTTTGACTGAATCTAAATTTTACCAAACAAATCCCCTTAATACCACCCCTGGTATAGAGTGTTGAATTTGAAGTCAAGGAACTGGGTTTAAATCTCAGCTCTATCCCTTACTACCTGTGTAATATTAGGCAAGTGATTTCACCTTCCTCAGGACTCAATGGCCTCATTTTTAAAGAAAAAGGATTGGACAAAATTATATTCTAAGACCCTTTTAATAGGTAATCTATGGTTGTCGATGTAATACTGATGGAGAGAGAGAGAGGACTTTTATAGACTGCCCCAGAGGCTTTTACAGGACAACTAGGTGGCACAGTGGATAGAGCACTAGGCTTGGAATAGGGAAAACTCATCTTCCTGGGTTCAAATCTAGCCTCACTTACTAGCTACGGGACTGTGAATAAGTCACTTAGCTCTGTCTCAGTTTCTTCATCTGCAAAATGAACTGGAGAAGGAAATAGCAAACCACCCCAGTATCTTTGCCAAGAAAACCCCACATGGGGGTCACAAAGCATCAGATATAACTGAAACAACTGAACAACAACCCAAAAGACTTTTACTCTACATAGCTAATTATATTTTGTCTATAATTTATAGTCTTAATTGCTGGGGAACAAAGAGGTTAAGTAACTTGTCCAGGGTCTTAGAGTTAATGTGAATGAGAGATAAGACTCAATCTCAGCCAATAAAATCACAGGTTCAGATTCAATAAAAGTTGTTCTTCGGGATATGACTGGACTGAGGCAATATAGTAACAAATTGAAGAGTCGGAAGGGAGCCTCAGAGGCCATCTCTGAGAAATTTAGAGAGCAAGAGTCAGTCAGGAAGCACTTACTAAGTTGTACTTAGTGCCTGGCACTGTGCTAAGTGCCAGAAAGACAAAGTCAGTGCCTGCTCTCAGGGAGCTCACATTGTAATAGGGGAGTTCACAGGTGTAAACCACGATGTACATACAAGATATATACAGAGCAGATGGAAGGTAATTTCAAAGAGAAAAGACTAGTAGTTGGGAAGGGAAAGCTTCCCAAACACCTTACCAGTGAAAAGGCACAGTCAGGAGATGGAGCTCCATGAGGGGATAAGATTGCTTGTTTTATTTATCTATCTCTTCAAGATAATACATAAACTTTGATGGGGGCCCAATGGAAGATGAAAAATGGTCCCCAAATCCTGTCACTAAGATGTCCTTCTCATCATGGTCTAGGATTATCATCCTTGCATTGGTACAGAACAGGGGTGGGGAGCCTGCAATTCAGTCAAATGGACACATTTGAGGACCTTGAGGACCACACGTGGCTTCGAGGTCACAGATTCCTCACCCCTGGTATAGGATTTGTGTGTATGCATTTTTATATTAGAGCTCTGTGTTCCCACATTAGGAAGCAAATTCCTGAAGCGATGAGAACCTGGGCTTCCTTTTCTGTTCCTCATTCATTTGTTTTAAAAAATGTTTTTAATTAATTAATTAATTTGTTTACTTTTAGTTTACAACATTCAGTTCCACAATCCCTTGAGTTTCAAATTTTCTCTCCCTCTGTCTCCTCTCCCCCGGCCCCATGGCAGCATGCAATCAAATATAGGATCTACAAATACCTTCACATTAAACATTAGTCAGGTTGTAAAGAAGGATTATAACCAAGGGAATGAACAATGGGAAAGAGGAAACAAAACAAAACAAGAAAATAAAAGACATTCATTCATTTAAAATTTTTTTTAAATTGTAGATGCTCTTTTTTAAATAATTCTGTCACTTATTAATACTTTCTTCAACCCTTTCCCCTACTAGAGCCCTCCTTATAACAAAGTATTGCTAAGTAAGGGGGGAAAATGAATGAACAAAAAGGTATTTACCAAGCTATATGAAGAGTTTACAATATGCTAAGCATTGGGCTAAGTTCTGGTTATACAAATGCAAAAGCAAAGACAAGTATCCTGCCCTCAAGTTGCTTATACTCTAATGGGGGAGATGGCAAACAGAGGGGAGTAGAGGTCAGGGAGGCAGTTTTCCTGCATTTAGTTAGGAAAGTTACCTGGATGTTGAATGGTACCACTGGGGAGTAGTTTAACAAAACTCATTCAGTAACAACAGCCGAGTTATGGCCATAAGAACCAGAATAGGTGAGGTCAGTAAAGGAGAAAAGAGTATGTACTCTTTATGTGCATTATGTATTTTATGTACAGTACGTACATTATGTACTCCAGCTCTGCTTCCCATAACTCATATATGTGTGTGTGTGTGTGTGTGTGTGTGAACAACGGATAGTCCATTTCCCACCTATAGCTCCGTCCTTCTCTGTAGAGAGGCACCAGATAGGAGGCATTTTGTCTTCTGCCTGGGGGACAGGAGGGAGGGAGCCTGTGCTTTGTCCCATCTCTGCTCAGTGGAAGGAATGTCCTTGCAGTTCATGGCTCTAGGGAAGATATACACAAAAAGGGACCTCAGCTAGCAGGAGGGTCAACGATCTGGGAGGAATTCTGCAGCAAGGCAGATGGAAGAAATTTCTGAGGACAGAGTTGAAGAGAGAGATGGCAGGGAAAGCAATAATCATAGCGATAAGGATTGAAATTGTGATATAATTGATATAGGGAACTCCCAGATGAGGAAACTTCTACCAATGTAAGATAGCACCTTTCCTGAAAATTACAATCTTAAAGAAATTAGAATTCTCACCCTCACCCCCCCACCCCACTCTCTTTCATGTCTCATCCGCCACCATTAGATGGGGGGGATGTATGTTCCTTGATGGTAGGGACAATCTTTCTTTTTGCGTGTATTTGTATCCTCAGGGCTTGGTACAGTGTTTGGCAAGTAGTAAATGCCTAATAAATGCTTGCTGACTTGGCTTAAAGAGCTCACTAAAGCACTTTGAGGTAAGTGACTTCCCCAAGGTCACAGAGCCAATAGCTATCAGAAGCAGAACCTGAATCCAGGTCTTCCTGGCTCCAAGGCTGACTCTACTGCACCACAGCTATGACGGTGTTAATAATAGACTTAGTAGCTCCTTAATGTTTCCAGCTACAATTCTACGAAGTCAATCATTCAAGTTATTTCATGTCCATTTTACAGATCAGGAAGGTAAGGAGCAGAGAAATACCAGGACTTGTCCTTGGCCACATAGCTACCAATTGTCAGAGTAAGGATTTGAACCCAAGTCTCCCTACTCTAAGACCAGCACACTTGGCACTAAGCTATCCTACTCTGAAGAATGGGGCTGGGGCGGGCAGAGGATGATGGGATCTGAATTGTTGGAGGGAAGGCGTGCTCTGTGTGAGATATGACCCCATTGCATCCCCGTCAAAATACTCTTTGGGGTGCTGTAAGCTGGGCCACACTTCCAGAATCACACAGTGTCAGTTCTGAAATAGAACTTAAAAATCATCTAGTCAAATCCTCACACTTGTACAGATGAGGAAATTTTAATCCTGAGAAGTTACTGCATTGGTATCTGTTCCCAGTTTTGCACACGATCTCATATCTAGTAAAGTATAAGGGGATGACTTGAACAAAGGACTTTGGGCTCTTCCTGCAGCCCCATGCATTCTGCTATCCCATCTCATTGTGCAGGGATGATGCGAACATTAATTAAGCAAATGGCCCTAAAGTGTTTTAAAGATGCAAGAAGGTACTATATCACTCCAGAGCTCCAAATACCTCACTCCCATAACACCCTAGGCTCCTAATTCACTGCTCCCAAAGGCTTGCTGCTGAGAATTTACCACCCTAATAATCCACTCGTTATGTCTGGGTGTCATTAAACTTACAATAAAATCTTCAATTACATTGCAGTTTAATTTTTTCATGTTAATTGTCCAACAGCTGTACTTGGAACAGAAAAGCTGGGGCTTTTCTCAGCCAAAGCTTTGCTGTGTTTGGCTGAATTGCATGAAACAAGATACTTGGCGGAATTCTTCCAGTGGCCTCACCTGACCCAGCTGCTACTGCAAAGCCCAGAATCTGAACTACCATCCCAAAGCCGCCTGTGGGGGTCTCATGAGGAAGGAGACATTCTTCTCCTTCCAGGTTCCCTCTCCCCTCAATTTGGCTCTTTTCCATCTTGTTCTCCTTTTTTTCTCTCCTGTCTCCTTTTCTCTCTTTCTCTGTCTCTGTCTGTCTCTCTTTCAAAGATGAGACATGATAGTTGGTCAAGGCAAGTGGAAGGAGGCCCATTCCTGCGCTTTCCCCTACCACCACTGCACCTCATGCATGAACACTAGTGGCACATGACCCCAGCACTGTATGGTGACACGAGGACTCCCAAGGCCAGATGAGCAAAGAGCCACATGTAAGACTCATCTGGGAGCAGAGAAGGAAAAGCAGGGCAAGCAGAAACATTCCTGCAGGCAAACTCTTCCAGTGAAATCCAAGGGTTTGCCTAACTCTAAATAGAAGAGACCCAAACTTGGGGATCATACTGAAGGGAAAAATTAGGGGGAAGTCTTACTGTTCTATACTTTGCATTTTCCCACCTCCATGCCTTTACTCTTGCTGATTTTACCACCTACAATGCTTTCCACTATTATCTTTTGAATCCTATACAGCCCTCAAGGTTCAATTCAAAGAGTGGCTCCTCCATTAAACCTTCCCTGAATATCCTAGCCCTTAGAGCTCTCTCCACACTCTGAATTCCTAATGCACTTACTAAAGCCTGAGCCATTTACTCCTTTACTGTCTCAAATTGTAGTTGTTGGTATTTCTGGGGTGGTCTTATCTACCTACAAGAGTATAAACTCCTAAAGGGAAGGAACCATGTCACCTCCTACACACCCACAAGAGGATCTGTTATATGGTGAAGGTTCGATCATTTTTTGTTAGGTGAACGAATAAGTTAATGGTTCTTATCTAGAGAGCAGTTTAATGAGCCTTCCGAGCCACCTACCTTGACATCCTGGAAACCTGGGTATTCAGGGATGCTGGGTAGGGTGCACGAGCTGAAACTGTTGGATCTTCTCCGGGAGGTCAACTTTCGAGCCCCATTCCTGAAGTAATAGCTCTGCCTCAGGTCCCCAGTACTACCCTTGCTGTAGCAAGAAACCTCTGGCCCAACCTTGAGAAATGAATCAGAACTAGGCTTCTTGATTTCTTTGTTGCTCAAAAATCTATACATCACTGGTCTAAATCAGAAGAGAAATGGCACCCCCCGCCCCAAGCCTATGGTTGCCTGGCAGATATTAGAAGGGCCAAGTCAGAGACTTGGGCAACGCCTCACATTCAACAGTCAAACCAGCAGAAGGCAAGTCTTCTACTAGGGTCAGATATAGTGGGGAACAAGAGTAGTTCTGACTGAAGCTCACCCTTCTGAATGGACTGGCTTCTCTGGGGTAATTCAGTGATCTCAAGGCCTGTCAAAGGAGCTTAGGATGGGTGGAATTATGGGGATTATTGATGCTCTGTTCCAGCTTCTCCCCCATTCCCTCCGCCCCTGCCATAAACTGGAAAGCCCTCGTCTGATGGTCTAACTAATGGGAGAGACAATTCTTCAACGAGAACCAAAGACTATTCCCTGCCTAGTTTTGGGCTGGCAAGAACAAAGGGGAAGAGGATGTGGGTTAACCCGAGAGTAAAATGGGAAAGGGCACAGGCACATTACTAATGAGGAACAATTGGGGGGACGGAAAATCTGCCTTCATATATTTCAAAGGCTATATGTAGAAGAGTATAGTGGGTGTGATTGGGAGCCCCTTCACCCCTCAATATTTTGGACAGGGGCACTTCCTCTGGAGCAGATTCCTAAGGCACATCTTCAAAAGAGGAGAGAACAAAATAAAAAAATTATTTCTCCTTTATAACCTACTGAGAAGCCAGATATTTGTTTTCTATCTTTGACAGAGCCCCAGAAGATGGGAACCCAACATGAGTCTCTGGTTGTAGATGTCTTTAGCAAGAGACCTGACCATAGGTCCCACCAGAGGACTCCAGGGTACAGGTTTAGATCCAAGGGAAGTACCCCAGTTCAACCAATCAGGGAAACTCCCCTGATTAACAATAATTTTCAGCTCTCTATAAGACTTTTTAACAAATAGAACTGTCCCACAGTTAAATGGGCTGTTCCATTAGAATGTATTGGAATAGCCCGAACCTGTATTCTTTACCAGGGTTCTTTACATGGAATCCAGAGATCTTAAGCTCTGTAGATTGATCTGAAGATATTTATGAACTTGGGTGCATGCATGTATTTATATACAGTAAGATGGACAGCCTACAGAGCTAATCCATTGGTACATATATCTTTAACAACCAGTCAACAATAAGTTGAGCAGTGTAGGACAGAAGGAGGAGAACAGGGTGACTTCACTTTGAGAAATTAACTAGCCCTTTAAATGATCTCAAACTTCTCCTTGAAACAAAGATCAATTGTTTAAAAACCCAGTATTCTTCTGCTGATTTTTGTATGGCTGTGAGAGATGGAATACTGCAATTTACCAAGAATCAAAATTGAGGTTTGCCCACAGAGCAATGGAGAGAGGCAAGGTAGGCATGAACAGCAGTTGATGATTATGTAGGAGTAGTGTAAAGGATATATCATAAAAATGCACCACCAGAAACAAATATGGGCTGGGTGCTGCCAATAAGAGTAAGTGATAACCAATTATGATTGGCATTCTGTTTTTATCTAGGAAATAGCACAAGATCTTAATAAGGTCCCTAGCATGTTGAGTGGACCCTCCATCATGAAATTATGGAAGAACATGGTCAAGTCAAAAAGGATGGGGAGGCACAGATAGGTTGTAATCTGTCTCAGTGAAGACAGTCCATTTCAGTAAGATACAAGATCCACTGAAGTATTGGAATGCATATGTACACATGTATGTACACATAGATAAACATATACACATATGATACATATAATGTACCTTCAAACATACACACAAATATATATTGCAAGAAAACTAGTACCAGACATTTTGCACAGAGCACTTCTGCTGGGTAGATCCACTCAGAAGAGCAAATTAATCAGTTGGAAATTTGCTATATGAATCCTGAATTAGAGCAAAGGAAATTGGACTTCTTAAAGGCATTTCCATCCATCTGGGGCAGCCTGATGAACCCCTCATCCATTCTAGAGTTAAGTTGATCTAGATAAGTAGGAGGAAGCATCAGAATCAGGACACTCTTTGCCCTGGTCACCACTAAATAAATTTGAAACACAAATTCAATCTTTTTCTAGACTTCACTCAAACCCCATGACCTTCCTTTTCTGAAAGCATTACCTCATATTATACATACTGTAGTTAAACTATAGCATATTTTATTTTTGTTACATTTTAGATTAGTGTCTCTGGAATGGGTTGGGGGCAGGCATCCTGGTGAGAAATAAACATCTCGGTCTCCTTGGTGGTATTAGAGAGAAACTCTAGTTTGCTCAACAATCTGTTCACAAATGATCTCTTTGGGAGGGCAACTTCTAAAATGGTTAGTTTTATCCTGTTACAGGACCACTATCTACCAGGGTTCCCCTTCTCCTACCCAACATAAGTCAAGTTAGATTTCCCCCAAAAGGCACAAAGCTTGTCTGGGGATGGGGGGAGAGCAAGGCTAAAGTCTTATTCTTTATGAAGTTTATTGAAAGCTTCTGGCTGTGTTGAACTAGAGGCATAAAAGGTCCCACTCACGTGGGATAGGTGTACTTCAGACTTGGCAGACACCTGAAGATCACTTGGGTCATGACACCTTGCCCTGATGAACACATAGGTTTCAATATGGAGGAGGAGAGGGTAAGCACTCCTACCAAGGCTAAGTGCTGCTTTATCTTTGCTGCATATACCTGCTGCATTAAGGCCAAGTCAACCTCCTTTTGTCAGCTGTTCAATGATGCATTTTGAGTACCTCCCATCAAACCCAAACCAAGAGCATATTGGCATTAGGTCTAACATATACATTCTATTTTGATTCAGAGAGTAGCACTTCCTAACTTTGTGTCCTCATTCCAGGAGTGCTTGCAGGTTCAAGCCTTTAACCCTGCTATATATGGACTACAGTCCCCAAAACCAGTGTATAAGGAGTTGCCCTCCCTGGTCCCACAGTCTCGTAGAGTGGGAAAAGCTTGGCCATTGGCAGTCCTAGGTTCAAATCCCACTTCTGACTTTTTCTATCTGTGTAACATTGGGCCAGTACAGTAACTCATCTGAAAATGATGGAGTTGAATCAGACAGATTCAGAGGTGCCTTCCAGTTCAAGATCTATGATCCAGTATATCAGTTTTCTGGGCACAGGTTTGCTCAAAAGCCAGTGATTTATACATGTCCATGTGGGAGGGGCAGAGGGAAGCCTCCTGGGTCACCTGCAAGTTTTACTCTAGGCTCCCATTGCCCATTTGGGAAAGAACCAAATGTGGCTATCTGAGTACAGCACTTATTTCTTGCCATCCCACCTTTCAGAAATTTTCCACACCTGGAAAAGGGAAATAGCCTAGTCTTTGAGTATCTGAATTTGGAAGTCCTTTCCAATAGGTCCTGAAATGAGTTAGTTCAAAACTTGGCAACAGCAAAGTCAGAACTCTTTACCTTTCAAGACTAAAAAGGAAGAGAATTATGTTAAAATTACCCTGATGAGAAATGATCCAATATTAGATACTTAAATGAACTTGTCTCACTACCCACGACTTTGTGAATAGAGTGCCAGATTGGATCTCAGGAAGACTTATATTCAAACCTTGTCTCTGATGCTTTATTGATGTGTGACTGTGGGCAAGTCATTTAACATGTTTAAACATGGAGATAATATCACCTTCTTCATAGGATCAAATGAGATTCTGTACACAAAGTACTTCCCAAACTTTAAAGTGCTATGTAAGAATTGATTACTTTTGAGATTACTCTCCTTCATTATGACCCATTGCTATTGGCTGGTAAACACAACACATCAAGAACAGATTATTTAGTGTTCATTTATTTTCACCAAGCATCAATTCAGAGTGTCCTGCTCTGGTTATTTTCACCAAGCATCAATTCAGCGTGTCCTGCTCTGGTTATCTGTTGCTAGCTCCAAACCTCATGCTCCTCCTTTGTAAAGTGAGGGGCTAAATTAGGCCATCTCTAAGACTTTTCTCAGACCAAGCATTCTATAATTCTATAACAAAATTAATTTTCACCCACAAAGAGGTGATGCAGTGTCATCTCCTCTTGGACCGTTGAAGCCCATAGAAGTTGAGCAGCTCACCCAAGGATACCCAGAGGAGAAGACACAAAAACCTCTCAGTGACCTCAACTTTTCCCCATCCCTTGTCTTCTAGTTTCCTTCCACCCAGAAACACAGAACTCCCGTTTTATAAGGTAGAACAAGCTGTGTCCCATATAATACCCCACCCTGTGGCCTGGCATTCAGAACCTCTCCTGGCCCCATGTTCGGAGGCCATCGGAGCCTGGAAGGCAGCCTCACTTCCCTTGCGGCCAAGCCAGGAAATCAATTTAGGACCTAACTGGTCATCACCATCATCTCTTTCCTCCAGACAATGACTAATGGGATTGGGTACAATGAAGCAGGGTTTCTGCCTACCATACTCGGGTGTTTGTGTTGAGATGGAAACTAGGAGAGAGTGACCTAAGGACAAGAAACAGCAATGTGGGTTGGACTCAACTTGTGGAATAAGTGTACTCAAAAGTGTCCACTGCAGAGCTGTAACCAGGGTGAGGCCATGGGGCTGCGCTACAAGGCAAGGACATTTAGGGGGTGCTGCCAGTAAATATTTAAATTCTTTCAGCATCTAGGAAACAATTAGAATTAACAAAAAATCTTTAGTTAAAATTAAAAGCTTCCTGAAGGCATGTTTCTTTTACCTGGTGGCCCTACCTCACATGAACTCCCCCATAGGCCTCTCTTGCCTTGCTGCTCCTTCCTCTGTGGCAGCCTCTGTAGCAGTAGTCTTGCAATGTTCTAGTGTTTCAGGCCATAGGAATTAGTGAGGAATGTCTCTCACCATGGAGCCTTGTGTCTCAGGGTTTCTCCCCAAAAAAGTGAATTCACCTTAAAAAATTGATTTTAAGCAGCTCGTCCAAGTTGAGCTTGCCCCAAGTGGTTCATGAAGATTGCCCTAAAAACCAAAATTGCAAGTTATGGCTCTGGTTCATTGATATTGAACCCACTAGGGAAAGAATCAGGGATAGGTTTTGTTGTTGTCCAGTCAAATCCAACTCTTCATGACCCCATTTGTGTTTTTCTTGGCAAAGATACTGGAGTGGCTTGCCATTTCCTCCCCCAACACGTTTTATAGATGAGAAAACTGAGGCAAATTAGGTTGACTTGCCCAGGGTCACACAGCTAATAAGTATCTGAGTCCATATTTGAACTCAGGTCCTCCTGACTCCAGGCTAAGCGCTCTATCCACTGCGCCACCTCACTGTCAGAGACAGGTTAGGTGCTTATAGAAAGCTTTCAGAACTATACCTCTCCTGGTCTAATTGTTTCCATGGTGGTCCTAAATTACAACTATAGCCAATGACTTTTCTCCTAGAAAGTCTAATCCCTACCCCTGGAATATAATCTGACCCATACTTCCAGATCTAACTGAAATGTTACCTCCACTCTGAAGCCCTCCTCGTTACTAATGTTGGAAATTACCTCCCTAGCTCACATTGGCCTTATGCATGTTCATAATCTCTTTTGTATTATGTTTATTTCCTGCATTATAGTCCTTTCCTGGGGCTTCTTCACAGAGCCAAACTTGCAAGTCTGGCACCAGGGCAAGGAGCACAAAACATGCTCCACTTGGAAGTAGCACAGAAGAAACTCCAAAATCAAGTCAACTTTAAAAGACAAAGTCAGTTGAAAGTAGAAGAAAGAACTTGGGGAGAGTCCTCAGAACATTAGATTGCATGGAATCCCAAGAAGCTCCTACTGGGGAGAGGATTCCTAGGGGAGAGAGCAAGACCAAGCTGAGTCAGAAAGGAGCTTGGCTAAGGTGTGTCTGCCAGGAGTGAGGGGAAGAATCCTCATGGAATAGCATACTGTTTGAAGTGATTATTCTTACAAAGTGTTCAATACAGTTGTTTTGTCCTCCTGCAAAAAATGTTAACAACGTTTAAATTTTATCACCTGAGACAAAGCCCCAGACTGCCTGCCCTAGTTATAACTCTGGTCCGTTATAGGGTGGAAATGACTGGTTTCTTGAAAGCTATTTAAATAGGGTATAAGTCAGAAAGGTTTCAAATATGAGATGGACAGTGTGTTTATTGTCTGAAAACTAAGTTAACAATGTTCAGAGACGCTCATGAAAAAATCTTGTTGCAGGATAATTAATTTTTCAGCCACAATAACACATAAAAAACTATCTGTTAAGTGTAGTGGCATTGTAATCTGTATAAACAGCTTTGACCAAAAAAATTCACTAAGAAAAAAAATGGGGATCTTTGAATTCCTGAAGTATTATATCTATGTATATTTATGGCTGTGCAACATATCAGCAAACTAGTAGCTAAAGGAAGCTAGATGTATGATGGATAGTGTCATGAGACTGGAGTCAGGAAGAACTGAGTTCAAATCCAGCTTCAAACACAAATATGCACTTAACTGTGTGACCTTGGGCAAGTCACTTAACCTCTGTTTGCCACAGTTTACAGTCAACTGTAAAATAGGGGAAATAATAATACCTATGTCCCAGGGTTGTTGTGAGGATCAAGTGAAATTGTATTTGTAAAAAGCTGAGCACAGTATCTAACACATAGAAAGCGCTACACAAATTCTAGCTATCATCATCATCATCATTTGTCTTATTATTATTATATTGGATAGAATGTTGTCTTTATACTTAAGAAGTTCTACAATTAATTCCTGCTTTTTTATTTATTAGCTATGTGACCCTGGACACGTAATCGACCTGAGTCTTATGCAACTTCCAAGACTTCTGTACTATTAGACATGAATTACAACCTAAGTCAATATTTTGATGAGACAATTATAGAGCCTTGGTGCCTTGATTTATCAACTCATACATGTCCATATCCTCGTGCTAGAGTTTATAAAGTTTATAAAGCCTGTCTTAGCTAAGCTTCTTATCTCCTCTGTCTTCCTGTCTAGAAGAGTGCTCCGAACACAGCTGTCATCTAATCTGTGTTCCTTGTATTGAAAGCTAGATGCCTGATCCCCTGCCATATACTGGCCCCCCATCCTTCCTGAGTCACTACCTTATGTTAAGGAACACATCTTTTCTCTCCTGCTTGTACAGGAAAAAAGCTAATGATTTCTGGGATGCTATATGACTAGTCGGGTCTTGACTATCCCTTAGAAAAACTAATCAAGGTCTAGAGGGGCCATGGGCTCCATGGAACTTGTAGTCTATTAAGGGACAAAAAGGAGGAAGAGAAGGGGGAGGAAGAGGAGGAGGAGGAGGAAAAGAAAAAGATGATAATGAAGAGGAGAAGATGAAAAGGAAGATGATGATGATGATGATGATGAAGAGGATGAGGAAGAATAACAGAAAAGGATGAAGGAAGGAGAAAGAGGAAATAATAGCAGATATTTATAAAGTACTTTATATTTACAAATCAGTTCATATATGTATATGCTTACATATATACACATATGTATATACACATATGCCTATTATCTATCAATATCTACCAACTGTCTATAGTTATATTTATTTGGGCATGTATGTCCACAATCCTCTTTAGGGAAAAAGTATGTAAAGCACCTTATAAATCTTGAAGAATTACACAAAAAGTTATTATTATTTTTGCCACAATTATCATCCTCACAATATCCCTGTGAGGTCTGTAGTGCAATTCTAATTACCCCTGGTTTGCAGATGAGGGAACATCACAGGAGGACCAAGTGATTTCTATGAGACCCCACAGCTTGTGAGTAGATGGCTCAGAAATAGAACCTGTCTTTTGACTCACTATTGAGTTCTTTTTCCACAACGGCATATTGCCTCCCCAAAACTGAAAGTCTGATAGAAGAGGTTCTCTTATGCTATAAATTTCCTAAAGAAGGTTGCAAGACCCAGTGTTTAAATTCTACGTAGCTAAAAAAAAAAAAAAAAAAGACTTTTGTTACTTCAAAGAATATATCGTCATTCCAACTAGGCTAACATTTATTACCTAGGAAAGTTCCTTAAGGGACCTATTTTAATAATTACAATAAAAATGACTTTAGATTAGCTTGTTTGCATGCGAATGGATGCTTCTAGTATATGTACCACAATAGAGCCCAGCTCTTTTTCCCAGGACCTGATATAGTGCTTTGCACTTACCAGGTGTGTATTAAATCCTTGTTGAATTGACCTGAATTGTCATGGCCTCGCAGAGAACTCGATATTAGCTTTGGCAAAGTGCCCTTGGCCATTCCTATGCTTCCTCCAAGGTCTTGAATTGTTCAACAATTTATTTATCTTTATTGTCCTACCGCACTACACTAGCTCAATATTCCCGCCAGCTCTAGGAATGTATCAAAGGTGGGCTTGAGGTATCTAAGTATAATACTCAAAGCCCCACCAGAACTCCTGATGTGACTGGCCTCCTGGTTTTAGATTTGTTTTCATTTGTCTTTGGGGGAAAAGTAGTTTGAGGTGGGTTTTGTGGGAGCTAAAAAAACATTCTAGAAATAATCTAGAAGGAAATAATAAGAAGGAAAAGGGTTTCTTTTTGTCTAAACCAAACTCAAAGTTCACTAATTTAGAGTGATTGGAGGTATCAGCTTAACCACAAAAATCCAAAAATCATATAATATTTTAAAATAAATTCCATTTTATTACCCTCTAGCACAGACAGTGATTCCAACTGGGCTAACAAGATGTTGCCTCGGAAATTTCCTCCCCAGGAGATGAGACAGAAGCCACAGACCTCCCAGTAGGTGACTGCGTAAGGAGCCTGACACAGGACCAAAGCCAGCCCAGGCTTCATTGCCCCCCAGGAGACAGGGCCTGAAGCCAATACTAGGACCACACCAGGAGGAGAGACAGAAACCATGAGTGTCCTAATAGCCAGCGCACCCATCAGTGCTGTCTGGAGGCAGGACCGAAAGCCAACACCAGGATCTCCCTAGAAAAAGAGGTAGAGGACACCAAGGGATCATCTAGTAGATGGGGCAGGGAGGTGGATATGTATGGACAGTGGGGTAATGAAACCAACACACGGAGCTCACTAGGAGATGCTGCCTGAAACCAATGTTAGGGCCATGCCAGGAGATAAGGCAAAAGCCAAGTCCCCACAGGGGGGACAGCCTGGACTCACCTCTAGGTCTGGTTCTGGGTCCCAGGCTAAGGCCGCTGACAGACAGGCTTTGACCCCAAGCAGTCTCCCACTCTGAGACTTCAGTGATCAGAGAAAAACAGGACCCAGTCACCTCAGAAAGAGTTATAGCTTAGAAGTAGGATCCAAATTGTTCCAAGAACCGGACACAGGCCCAGTTCACTTTCTAAGAATAGGCTGACACAGCAGAGCCTAGTTCTGGCATAGTCCCCATCCTGGAACAGAGGCAGAAAACATGAGTAAACAGAATAAAACTCCTAATACAATAAAGAAATACTATGGATTAAGAGATTCCAAAATAAAATCCCAGAAAAAAAGCAACTCCACAGTAACTACAAGTAAAACCTCAGTGGGGAAAACAGATTGGCCACAAGGTCTCAACAAGTAGAACTAAAAAATGAAGAAAGAACTGAAATTAAAGATTAAAAAATTAAGATTAAAAAATTAAATTTAATTATTTTAGGTGAGAATTAACCGTTTAAAACAGTAAATAGAAAACCTTAAACTAGCAGCAGACACCCCAAAAAACAGAATGGAACAAACAGCATTCAACAATTCCATAAGAAATCAAGAAATACTAAAACAAAGACAAAAGGATAGAAAATTAAAAGAATACTTGAGGCATCTAATATTGAAAACAACTGAACTGGGATATAGGACACAAGGGGAGAGAATGTAAGAACCATCAGATTCTCTGAAAACCATGATCAAAGAAACCTATGTACTACAGTATAAAAAGAAAGATTAAAACCAGAAAACAAAGTGAAAATAGAACCTACCAGACACATCTTAAAAGAAACTCCAAATTGAATACACCCAGAAATACCATAGCCCAAACCCAGAGCTTCCATGTAAAAGAAAAAATGCTTAGAAGCCCAAGGAGAAAGAGAGCAAACACCAGGGAAACAGAATCACAAAGTGGCAGAATTTGAGAGCTGGAAGAAATTTCAGTAACCCTCTAGTTCTAGTCCAACCCACATAATAAAAGGAATGCCCACTATAACATACCCAGCTAATATCACACATGACTATGCAGCAACAACTATAATAAAGGTTAGGAATATGATATATCAAAAGACAAAATAAAAAAGCTTATAAACAACAGTAACTTATCTTGCAAAACAGAATATAGTAATGTGAAGGGGAAAAATGGACCTTTAATAAAATAAATTCAAGTATTCCTATTGAGAAAACTAGAGATAGTTAGAATCTTTGAAAAACAAACATACAAAACAAGATAAACCGAGAAAGATGAATAAATTTGTGCACTTTGAAGGAACTAAAGGATGATCAAGAATGTATCTCGTAGAGGAGACAGGGAGAGACAA
>CM053598.1:74473187-74485141 GCA_028646575.1 Pseudocheirus occidentalis | reverse complement strand
CAAATGCTCATTAAGTACCTGCTGTGTGACTGTGACTAGAGAGAGAAGGTCATAAATATAAGAGATGTCAAAGAGGTAGAATCTACAATCTTTGAATCGATAATATGAGAAGACCTCTAACAGAAGTGACTCTTGGCCAGGAGGAGAGAAGATGTAGGTCATAGGTTCTTACTTTTTGTATCATGGACCCCTTTGGAAGACAGGTATCCTATAGACTCCCTTCTCACAATAATTCTTTTTCTAAAATGTATAATTAAAAGAATGTGAAACTTCAGTTAGAGGTTAGTGAAAATAAATATGTGATTTTTTTCCCCATCCAAATTCAAAGACCCCCTGAAGTCTGTCCATGGAAGGGTTCCTTGGACTTCGGAATAAGAACTGCTGTACCAGAAGTGTAAAGATAGGTCCCTGGCCTCAACAAGCTTCAGATCTAGTAGCCGCGTGAATTGGGGCCACTCACTATAGGAATTTGAGTGAGAACTCCGAGCAAGTTCTAGTTTTAAAGTGAAACACGGACTTGATTTATTTCTCCTTTCCATTTCAGTTCATGCGTTCGGTAGTAGAGATTTCTGCAGACGGGGTAATTTGTGTAGTCAGCCTTCACAATGGGTAAGGGAAAAAGAGCTCTTTCTCACAACCTAGGGTAGCACTCACAGTAAAAATGGAGACGGCTTGTTCTGGGCGTGGCCTTTTCAGGAATTTGTTTTGTTGGAGGGAAAGAGGTAATCGATATTTATTAAGCACCCGCTGTGTTTCAGGCATTGTGCTAAATGTTTTACAAATATTACGTGATTTGATTTTCTCTACAATCTTCAGAGGTGGATTCTGTGATTACTCCCGTTTCACCGCTGAGGAAACTAAGACAGACAAAGATAATTGAATCTACTCAGGGTCACACAGCAAGTAAGAGTGTAACTCAGATCTTCCGAGTCTAATGCTCTACACACTCCACCACCCAGCTGCCTTCTCAATATCAGGGTTTAGTACCTATTGCTAAGGTAAAAAAAAAAAAAAGTCACAAAGCAGAAGAAGCTCAGGATCTCAGGATCCTGTAGGCAAGTATATGTTCTTATCCCCATGCTCACATAGCCATCATACTGTTGGGAAGGCAGGGTGAGCATACAGTTATCCCTTCCACATCGAGGTGATTCGGGGTATGGTGTCTAAAGTTTTTGATACTCTCTTCATACCGGAGAAGAAGTCTGATTGTTTTCTTTTTCTTCTATGGGGTGTTTACAGCATCTTATTGTAAATTTTGAATTAAGTGTTTGATCTCAGGCTCTGCGTCATCCTCTGGCTTTCATGTGTCATCTGCAGCTTCTGCAAAAGTTCCAAAGAGTTCCCATTTAACTTCTCTAGCCAACTTGCATATATTGAAACCACAATGGAGAAAGTCAGGATATAGAAGGGTTAACTGTAGATAAATCATTTGAAGCCCAAAGGAGAACTGACATTTGCTACCTCCCAACAAAAAGGTCATGTCCAAAGAGGACTGAAGGGGTCTCTCTTTGTTCTTTGTGGCCCAAGATGGGGTGGTGCTAATTATCTTGGACATTGACCTCCCCCACCCTGTCATGAAAACCAAGGGACTAACCAGGAGTCATTGGTCACAAATGTTCTCTAGGTAGGGACCCTCTTCCTGCAGTCAGAGTGCTCATGTCTGCTGAACGAGACATATTGCAATCCAGCAAACTAAGAAGTTTACAGGTCACTCCTATTTCAGAGAAAATCTAAATGCAAGACTTATGTGTTAGAATGAAACTCATTAAAGGATATTTGGACAGCTGACCAAATCCTGAAAATGGAGGGAGATATGATGTAGCCCTCCAAACGTTCATCTAAATTGGGGTGATAATGCAGCAGCTCCCAAGATGATTCCCCATCTTTCTCAATTTATATAGGAAAAGCTTCATTTTCCAAGTATGTTAAGGAAGTTCCTTCATTTTCCAGAGTGTAAGGAATAGTGATTACTGGGGAGCCAAGTGTTATCTGTTCCCTCTGCTTCCAGATTTATGTTTAAGAATCTTTGAGAATTGTGTAATTGGTTGAGAGGAGTGAGAGGCATAGGATTGTAATGACCCTCCCCCATCCCACCACACACACACACACACACACACACACACACACAGTAGGGGAGGGTATGGGAAACATCTGATGCTAAGTGCTTTGGGAACTTTTAGGCCCAGATGGATACTTATCTATGAAGTTATAATGGAGAAAACAAGGGGAGACCTTCTTAGGTGGCTAAAAGCAAAAGAGAGTGAAATTACAGAGATATTCAGCACAGTGTTAAATTATTACAGCCATGAGTCTTCCCAGGAAGTTCCATTTTTAATTGTCCAGTTATTGCCAACAGGACAGCCTTTGGTTGTTCTCTCAAGTAAAGATCAAATGTGCTTAGATAAAGGTGCTTCTAGTTTTTCCTCTTGAGATTCTCCATATAAAGCTAATGCCACTTCCACAGGGAGAAGGGAAATAAGCATCCAACATAAACAATCCTACCCTGAGGGGAAAGTCATTCATTATTAACATAGTTATATGTATTATTAATATAACCATATATGTATGACTATTCTATCTCTCTCTTTTTTTTGCACTTTTTGGAGGGGGGAAGGCTGGGCAATTGGGGTTAAGTGACTTGCCCAAGGTCACATGGCTAGTAAGTGTTAAATGTCTGAGGCTGGATTTGAACTCAGGTCCTCTTGACTCCAGGGCCAGTGCTGTATTCACTGTGCCACCTAGTCACCCTTGTCTATTCTCTTGCAAACAACATCAATTTGTTTTAATTCCCCTGAGGAAGGATAGTACTTCCTGGTACCAAAATCCTAAGGACCAAACATCCTTGTAAGGACAGTCATAGAGACCCCAAAGCAAACACTATGAAACAGATCACAGAAATCAGAGTATAATGAGTCCTTCAAAAGGGAGATGAATAGAGACACAAATACATATAACTTTCATTCTTAAAAAGCTGGATCTGTGATTTTATTGGTAGGAAAACACTGGATAGAAAAAATCCTTCTGCTGATACTGACTGAAAACTCAACTGTAATTCATAATCTTAGAGAGCTGACTGAGGCAAGGCAAGTCACAAAGTATTTATTAAAAGCTTCCTTTGTGCCGGATGCTATGCTAAATGCTAAGAATGCAAATATAAACAAGAAGAAAGACAGTTTCCGCCCTCAAGAAGCTTACATTCTAACGGTGGAGATAACACACCAAAGGAAGGAGGAATGGGGAGAGAGAAGGTACCCAAGCCTAAACATGATGGAGAAAGAAATCAAGAAAGAGGAATTAAAGAGAGAACATGTTTGGTCTGGACCCTTACTTAAACTGGAGGTTTGGGGTGAAACTGACCAATTGTATCTAAAGACAGAAATGACCATAGAGGTCATCAACTTTAACCCCCTCATTTTAGAGATAATCATACAACTAGTATGCATTAAAGGCTGAGCTTAAACCCAAGTCTTCCTGAGTCTGAGGCTAGCCCTCTATCCACTAATACAATAATAACCTACATTTACATACTTAATACTCAAAACAATCTGTGATCTTACCAGTTTGGAAGTTTCCTGCCCACCATACAGTCCCCAACTCATCCATGCCTAATCATCCTGTGAAATTCTTCTCCATATTCTCCTATAAGTTCATCACAGAGAGTCCATCCAGCATATTGGTAACAATGAGGGAAGCAATGGAGCACTCTAGATGAACACCTGCCAGCGCTCACCTGTACCGCATCACTGACCCATCTTCTCTTCCTATCCATAGATCTTCTTGATGATATTTTTTACTCCCCATTCACTAGATGATGCAGGACATTCACATCCACCATCTTCTTTCCACTATGCTCTGTGTGATATTCAGATTTAGGTTTTTTGGAGGTTGATGCATTCCATGCCTCATTAACATATAGTAATGTCAATAGAGTATTGAAATTCAAAAGTTGGGGCTTTGTTATCCTGGGATTCTTGAAGATATTAAAAGAGCTTTGTGGGGATGGCTAGGTGGTGCAGTGAATAGAGCACTGGCCCTAGAGTCAGGAGTACCTGAGTTCAAATCCGGCCTCAGACACTTAACACAAAAAAAACTAGCCGTGTGACCTTGGGCAAGTCACTTAACCCCAACTGCCCTCCAAAAAAGCAAAAAAAAAAAAAAAAAGAGCTTTGTGATTACCCAAAGTCAATACATCCCATCCTCCTCCTCCCATTAAACTCCGGATTCAAATCATTGTCCATCCGTACTGTCATCTTTACATGATGATGGGCAAACTTGATAGGTTATCCTTCCAAATGCATTTGTAATCCAGGCAACAGATGTTCTTCATCCATTTGGTCTTTTCTGCATACAGGAACAGATGTTACTTATTGGAGGACCTTCCTTTGCATAAGAAAACTTTCAACCTGGATTTTGTGCTGGATCTCCTCCATCACAGGGACAAATGCCCTTAATAAGCATACGTTTTTAATGCTTCATCTGATATTTATTGTCAGAAATTTTTTTCTACAGGACTATTTCTTCTATTATGCCTTTCAAGGCATCATGAAGGATCTTCATATGTAGCTGGGAGACACCTTGTTGAAAAAAGAGCCTGTAAGGTGACATTTTGTTCTACCAGATCAAATGCTGTTTCATAATCAACACATAATAAGCACAGTGGGATCTTGTATTGCACATCATTCAGTTAATTATGAAATGTTAAAATGTAGTCCATGTTGAATGTTGCTTTCAAAAGCCTGCTTATTCCCTATTGATACCCTCATCACTGATACCTACTAATAACATCATCAACTTACATTGATGTCTTTCCTGGAGATTTTGTGTAAGTGGGAGAGTAGAAAGATATCTTGGCAGTTACTGATGTTCTATCAATGCTTTTTTTCAGGAGTGACAAGGTCCAAGATATTTTCCCCATACCTTTGGTATCTTCTCTTCCATTAGATATCATTTATATCAGTCCCTCAATACCTTCACAATTGTGTCACCTCCCACACAGGCATCCTCAATCTGTATTTGGTTCAATTCTGCTTTTTTCCCATCATTATTCCTGTTAATGACATTTCTACCTCTTCCATAAGCACATCTGGGACTACGATGCTAAGGTACAAGTATGGTGGTTCCTCTGTTTATGTGGTAGCCAGAGTTCATTATAATGATTTTTATACATTTTTTTCCTTTCATTCATTGTATTCCCATTTTCATTCTTAAATGCCCTGAGGATGACTTAATTAAATCATTTATTATAAAATTATCAATCTACATCTGGAAGGTACCTTACTGGTCCTCTAGTTCTTCTCATTTTACAGATGAAGAAACTGAGGCCCAGGCATGTGGCCAAGGGAGATTAAGTGACTCTTTGCACAAGTAGTAAGTATCAGAAGCAAATTTTTAACCCAGATCTTATAGCCAATGTTCTTTCTATTGTACCATCTTGCCAAATTTTCTTTAAACTGGTTTTAGATTTCACTGTTTCCTTGTGCTTTTATGAGATGATTAATCTTCATAGTTGTCCATCACCTATCTTCGTGAGATTTTACAAGTGTATTTATAACTTGATATTGACTTGAGTATCCATCTCTCTCCATTTGGCAAATAAGTCAGGTGTATGTTGACTATGTGTTTCTTTCCGGAGTTTTTTGGTTTCTTTGTTATGGTAATTAATTTGTGATTGAATGTGTGGATAAAATTATTATACTCAATGCTAGTACCATTTATCATTGACAATTGTTTGTTTAAATAGTTAAAAGCTAAGTTATTTTGATTTTATACCATATCTTTTTTCTCATTATTGTTTTCTTGTTTTTCCTAATTCTCATGTCATTTATGATGAGTCGATTGTATATAGCTGAATCAGTGATAACTCCTACATAACAAGCTTTTTCCTGCCTGTTCAAATATAATCTACTTCATTATTGATGATGTTATATGAAATTCTCAGTGTCCAACTCCAATCCTTTTCTCAAGGAAAGTGCTCATGAAATAAAGGCATGAAGTTTCTGTGTAATCTACAAATTGTTGGCCTTTCTCATCTTTTCCCCTGATACGTGTTTTCCCATATATTTCTTCCCATCCTCAACTTTTCTTACCTTTGAATTTTCATCACCAACCATCAGGGTCCATACTGATTTAAATTGGAGATCTTATCAAGTTCTGTTTAGGACTTCTCTACCACTGAATCCTTAGCAACTGTGTATAAACTGCAATTATTTTTACGGTGGTCTTTTTGAAAATACTTATTATTTGTACTGTGATATATGATGACCAAATAACTCATGAAATAATGTGTCTTGTGCCTTTAGGCTGCCAACTCCTTGCTTTGTCTTTCCAAAGAGAACCTCTGAATCATCCTCCCATTTAACTGTGACTTCTTCCTTTTTTCTATATTCAATTTTATCAAAAATGTTAAGATTAACAGAATTCATCACCTCCAACAATATTTCTCATTGGAAAATAAAATCAATAGTCAAATTAAAATTTGTTGATAGTTTAGAAGTTTTCTGATTCTCAGCACTTCTACACCTTTCCACCCCTCAGTCACTGCTGATGCAAAAGTGATGGAGAGCCACATAGGAGTGGGGTTATTTTTTATTTGTCTTTGTTTTGTGGGTTTCTATAGCCCAAAACACTCAACATTGAATGGCTGACCAGCTTCCTGGAGCTCTGCCTCCTTACATTTAGCTAACTTGGTCCTTAGAAAACAGACTTTCTGACTTAGATGAATTGATGCAGAATGAAGTGAGCAGAACCAGAACATTGTACACCGTAACAACAACATGGTGCAATGACCAACTTTGATAGACTTAGCTCTTCTCAGCAATGCAATTGTCCAAGACAATTCAAGAAGACTCATGATGGAAAATGTCATCCACATCCAGAGAAAGAATTATGGAGTCTGAATGCACATTGAAGCATACTATTTTCTCTTTTATGTTTGTTTTTTCTTTCTCATGCTTTTCCCCTTTTGCTCTGATTCTTCTTTCACAGCATAACTAATTTGGAAATGTGTTTAATATGATTGTTCATGTATAGCTTATATCAGATTGCTTGACATCTTGGGGAAGGAGAAGTGGAAGAATGGAGGGGCAAAGGCAGGGAGGGAGAAAGAAATTTGGAGACCAAAATCTTATAAAAGTGAATGTTGAAAAAAATCTTTACACGTAATTGGAAAAAATAAAATACTATTTATTAAGTGAGGGAAAAAAGAAAACAAACTTTCTGTGCTCGAACCATCCATGAACCCTTACAATCATTGCAAAACCTACCAGCACTTACATTCCACTGGTATAGGCTTTGAGGTTCCAAGGTTACCATCACACCACAGTGAGGAATGCAAATAGAACTTTATAGAGAAACTGACATTCCCAGAGCACTTTAAAGTTTGTAAAGCCTTCTATACACATCATCTCCTTTGATCTTCAGGACAGTGCTATAAGTTAGGTGCTATTATAATAATATCTCCATTTACATATGAGGAAACTGGAACTCATAGTGATTAGAGGACTTGCCTATGGTCACACAGCTAATTCTCTGAGGTGGATTTCAAAAGCAGGTGATGTAACCTCTATTAGCCTCAGTTTCTCTTCTGTAAAATGGACATAAGAATAGTATCTCTCTCCAAGGGTTGTCTTGAGGATCAGATGAGATTACATATGTAAAGTATCATGCAAACATTAAAGTTCTATATAAATGCTACTTATTATGAACACTAGTATTTGTAACGCTATTATGTCATTATATATGTGCTATTATATACTTATATTCTAATGTTCTGTTCCCTTTATCAGGCTTCCTCTAGTAATATGACATAGAATGAGGTCATGCATAAGAGGAACATGGACAGAGTGTTTGAAAGTAGTAAAGGAAGAAGAAATCATTAAGAGCAGGTGATAAAGGAAATCTTCATGGAGCAGGTAGTATGAAAAATAGATCTTGAAGAATGGGAAAGATTTCAAAAGGTTGGGATTTAGGGGAGGAGAAGGATTCTGGCCATAGGAAATCATATGAACAGAAATGAGAAAGGGAAGAAAAGAGTTCAGAAAACAATGAGAGCAGTCTACTTTGGCATGATGTGTATGTCAGTGCTGTGGAATACAGACTAAGGATTCTGGGTATTTTTTAACAGGTCATGGGGAGCCATTGAAGACTAGTGAGCATGGGAATGACATACTCAGGTCAATGTGTTAGGAAAACAACTTTGGCAGTTATATGATACTTGGGTGGGGGTAGTGGAGAAACCAAAGATCAACTAAAAGGTTAGTCCAGACGAGCAGGAAGGAGGGAATGAGTAAGAGTGTTTACAATGGCAGAGAAAGGAATTTGGATTAAGTCACTACTTCCACTCAAATGACAAAATTAGCCAGCTCTAAAGCAGGTGTTTTGGGGACAAATTTGACTTTCACAACAGAAGTTATCCATCACTAGCCTACAACTACAGAGGAGCTACATTTATACACACACCCCTGCAGCACAAACCTAACTAAAAGAGGGGTGCATGATTTGACATGCAAGGGATGAATATTTTTGTTTTCATGAGCCCTATCTCTCTGGGCCTCAGTTTCCTCATCTGTAAAATGAAGAGCTGATGACCACTGACATTCTTTCAAGTTCAAAGGGTTCCATCTTTTGCAGTAAGCTTTTGCTACCTTTGAAGGAGCATATTTAAAAAGGGGAACATTACCCCCAATCTCTATTTTTTTCAAACATATATGAAGATAATCTGAAAGAAGAAACTGGGGAGACTGGGAAAGGTCTCCAATAGAAAGCAGGATTGATCTGAATCTTGAAAAAAAAACCAGGGAATCCAGGAGGGGGGAAGTGAAGAAAGAGAGCATTCTGGTATAGAGATAACCAGTGCAAAGGTTCATAGGAGATGGAATGTCATTTTATTGTCCCATAATTCTATGCTATCCATGTGTAAATGGAGATCTATGTAATTAGAGAATCAGCAAAAAAAGCCAAGAATAGAAATTTCAAAGGATGAACTTGTCTATTCTCCAGCCTTGATGAAGGAAGATCACATATATCCTCCAAGAAAGTAGAGCTGGCTTAATATAATTAATACTTCCTCCCATAGAGGAAAAAAATCATACCCATGTACATATATGTATATGTATGCATGTATATATGTGTATATATACAGAAAAAGAGGACCGTAGATGAGGCTGCAAATTCCTGCTATATACAGTTTATTATGTGGACTTCGTAGCTAATAAATTTAACATACTAGTTCTACAACTCTTCTGCTTCTCTGTATCTCTAAACTTCTTTTGTCTCCCTTCCATGTATTTAAAAATTCATTTATACTTTTTCTTTCTTTTCTTCTCCTTTTTGATATCACTCTTCCTACCCTTTCTATCCTCCACCCCCTAAAAAAATAAAAGTACTTTCTTGTAACATAAAAGCATCCAGTACTCTTTCCATTATAATATCATTACTTCTCAGAGCATTTTAATTAGTGTATATATGTAAATATACATATTTACATATATTTTCTACATATATACATTTTACACACATATTATACATATATAATATACATTACACACATATGTAAATATATACACACACACACACAAACATACACCCAGATATCCTTTGGACATTTTGCTCTATTTATTTCACCAATCCCCCTCAATCCCTTTCCAACTGGGCTAGAGCCTTTAATCCAAAATCCCTGCCCCCCCTCCACTTATTTTTACCTCAAACCAACTTTCCTTCATCTCTTTTCCTTCTCAGACATCTTAATGCTATTACAAGGTGAAACAGATGGTAACACAATTTTTCACAAATGCCAGGAGACTGGGCCATGGCTGAGAGAGCCTTGAGTTTGTTACCAACTGTCATGCCCCTCCTTGTGCTAGCTTCAGAAATATAAGTGCCTAGGGGTTCCTATATCCTAATATGACAAGGAAGAGGGACCTAAAGAAAAGATATGGGATAGTAAAGCCAGAAGAGAGAGCAAGTCTATAGAAAGAGTGTTGAGGTCAGAGTTGGGAGATCTTCTCTTTAGCCAATGGGAGCTTTATTGATACAAAACACACAGGCCTGAGATTCAGCAAGTTGCTAAACAAAGGCACTGGTATAGGAAAAGGACCAGACTTATATAGCCAGAAAGCTACATAAATGGTGATGTAATTTTAGGGTTCCTAATGGGGATTGGAGATTTAGGGACAGGATGAGGAAGATGGATGACACAAGATAGGGAGACAGGAAATTTTATGACCCAGGATATAGGGATGACAAGGAATTTTTATAGTTCCAGATAAGGGGAAAATTTTTATGGTATTCAGCCCTTAATATTATTTTTAACTCTTAGAGCACCTTTGTATCCACATCAAGAGTACAGACTTCAAAAAAGACATTTAGAATTATGGATCCATAGAACACTAAAACTAAAAAGGATCTTATTGGTTATTTGATCTAACCCTTTCATCTTATAGGTAAGGAAACTGTTAAGTGACTTGCCCAAGGTCACATAGCTAGTTAGAGGCAGGGGTCCATACTAAGACCCAGGTGTTCTGCCTCCTAAGCTAATAATTTTTCTACTCTAATAAGCCTGTAGCTTCACCCTGACTCTCACTTGAGCAAGCCCAAACTATGAACCTTCCCCTATCCCCAAACACACAGTGAAACACTAATTAACATGCTCTGAGATATTATATTGGAAAGAGTACTGGATACTTTTATGTTATAAGAAAGGACTTTTATTTTTCAGGGAGTGGAAGACAGAAAGAGTAGGAATAGTAATACCAAAAAGGAGAAGAAAAGAAAGAAAAAAATATCAATGATATTTTTAAAAACATGGGAAGGAGACAAAGGAAGTTTAGAGATACGGATAAGCAGAAGAGTTGTAGAACTATCATGCTAAATTTATTAGAGACAGTCTACAAAATAAACTGTATATAACAGGAATTTGCAGTCTCATATACAATCCTCTTTTTCTGTCCTTTGTATGTAGAAATAATCCCATTTGTTGATAGTTGTAAAGTTCATAATAATAAAAGAGAAAATAGGGATAGGGATCGACTGGACTTGTGATTTCATTGATATGGAGAATTTCCAGTGAGGAAACTGTCTCTACCAATTTAATTTATAATTTTATAGAGTTGCCTGAAGCACTGAGGTTAAATGACTTGGCCATGGTCATACAGTGTTTGCAAATCCGAGCAATTGGCTGTGTAAGTGGTACCACATCATTTTATGTGGGGGAAGGACTGCCCTTTGTAGGAAAACTGGCCTCACTGACAGTCATCCAAGCATAACAGTCATCTTAAGAGTAGTAAATAGGAGTGAAAAATTGCTCAATTAAATTTCTGACATTCTTTGAAAGATCTTGAAATATGGCAGGTGGCTTGGAGGAAATAGAATTGTCCTTTGATTAAATGATGCTTATACAAAAATGACAAATGTTGGCGGTGTTATGGGAAAACAGGCAGGCACATTAATGCACTGTTGGTGCAGCTGCAAATAGATCTGGCCATTCTGAAAAGCAATTTGGAACTATGCCCCCAAAACTATTAAACTGTGCATACCATTTGACCCAATGGCACCACTACTAGGCCTATTCCCAACGAGTCACAGAAAGAGGAAAAGGATCCAGAAGCGCAAAAAATATTTAAAGAAGCTCTTTTTATAGAGGCAAAGAAGTGGAAACTTAGGGTGTGCCCATCAGTTGGGAAATGACTCAGTAAATTATGGTATATGAACATTAATGAAATACTATTGTGTCGTAAGAAAAACCTGAAGAGACTTGTATGAACTAAATCAGCAAAGTGAGAATTAGGAAAGTAATTCATACAATGACTTTTGTGAAGACAACACAATTTGAAAAGATTACAAACCTTTAATCAATGCAATAATGACCAACCATTATTCCAGAAGCTCAGAGAGGTGATACAGATACAGACACAGATGACACAGATACAGATGATACAGAAACAGATACAGATGATACA
>CM053598.1:74459800-74472687 GCA_028646575.1 Pseudocheirus occidentalis | reverse complement strand
AGATACAGATGAT
Organism: Pseudocheirus occidentalis; assembly: GCA_028646575.1. Lineage (NCBI taxonomy): Eukaryota > Metazoa > Chordata > Mammalia > Diprotodontia > Pseudocheiridae > Pseudocheirus > Pseudocheirus occidentalis. Next base: position 74,472,674 of record CM053598.1, on the reverse strand, counting down.
ACAGACACAGATGATACAGATACAGATGATACAGATACAGATGATACAGACACGGATAATACAGATACAGACACAGATAATACAGATACAGATACAGATGATACAGATACAGATGATACAGATACAGATACAGACACAGATGATACAGATACAGATACAGATGATACAGACACAGATGATACAGATGATACAGATACAGAAGATACAGATACAGATACAGATGATACAGATACAGATACAGATGATACAGATACAGATGATACAGACACGGATGATACAGATACAGACACAGATGATACAGATACAGATACAGATGATACAGATACAGATGATACAGATACAGATACAGATGATACAGATACAGATTCAGACACAGATGATACAAATATAGATACAGATGATACAGATACAGATGATACAGATACAGACACAGATACACAATAGATGCACAATTTTGGAATGACCAATGTGGGGGGTTGTTTTTGCTTGACTATGTATTTGTTAAAAGATCAGGAAGAATAGGAAGGATAGAAAATAAATGCTTGTTAACTGACAAAAAATAAAATTAAAATTATAACATTTATAATAATGACAAGTTTAAAACATAACCAGACTTGTTGTAAGGAACAAAAGATAAAATATATGTAAAAGGAACTCTAAAATGCATGGAAGTGTGAATTATTATTATTGCTAATAAGGAGACAGTGTTGGGTAGTGAGCAAGGTCAGCGAGTTTAAATCAGGGAGACCTGGCTTTATGCCCTGCCTCTGATATAGACTAGCTGTAGGACCCTGGGAAATTCATTTAACCTCTCTGCTGCCCCCCATGTAACTATAAAATTGTTAATTATGGAACAGAGGCTCATCTACATTGGAGGAGGGAGTTTCTTTGCTGGAAATTCCCTATATCAATGAACTCACAGTTCAAGTCTAAAAATCAAATTTACCATCACTATAATTATTCTCCTTTACACTTAAGATGCTTATAATCCTCACATGGATATCAAATAAATATATTTACAAAAGCCCATATAGCATACTGGATAAGAGATGAGAGATCCAAGTTCCAGCCCTGGCTTTACAACAAACTTGCTATGTGACCCTGGGTAAGTCACTTCCCCTCCAGGAATCAGTAAATGAAGAGGAGGATCCCTAAGGTCCCTTCCAGCTCTGACATTCTATCAGTCTATAAGGACCCACTTTTCCAATGGTGTAAGAGCCAGGTCAGGGCCCAAGTCCCAGGCCCCAGGCCCCCAGTGGACCAAAGCAAATACTGAAACAGACATTTGGTCAAACTCCAAGTATCTTCCTCCTGGGAAGCAGACAGTACTGTGCTTGTTTTGGTTGGGATAGAGTAGGGAGAAATGCTGGATTTCACTCAGGGCTCTGTATTCACTGACTCTCTTTCTCCTGGAGACCAGCTAGAGTAGAGATCAGCTGGACAGTCCTGTTTCCCTGCAGGACAGAAGGAGCAAACATAGCCTAATCTAAATTTTAAAAAAATGAAGAAAAAGAGAATAAAGAGGAATAGAGAAAAGCAAGGAGAGGGCTATAGGCAGCCCCATCCTGGGAAGCAAGAAAATGTGTTGTGTATTGGAAAGGAGCGGGGTATGAGGGAGGAGAAAAGGGGAGGGGAGATACATCACATAGGTAATGCCACCTACTTCATAAGGGTCTCTGATCACACTTTAATTTTCCCTTTCCCTCCTTCTAGGAGATTCAAGTAGAAAAGAAGAAGGAAAGGAGGTGAATAGGGAAATGCTTTAAAAAATTCTCCTTTATTTAGGAGGAGAATGATGAGGGCAGGCCTGCTGTGGGCAGTATGTAGCCATCATTAATTGCCTCATCCCCAGAGGTGGCATTCAGAGAAACTCCTTTAAGGAAGCCTATTGTTGGTGAATGACTGAACAAGTTGGGGTACATGAATGTAATGGACCATTCACGTGATGAAAGCTGCTAGACAGCACAGTGGATAGAACTCAGGCCCTGGAATCAGGAGGATCTAGGTTCATATCTGGCATCAGATACTTACTAGCTCTGTGACCCTGGGCAAGTCACTTAACCCTGTTTACCTCCATTTCCTCACCTGTAAAATGAACTGGAGAAAGAAATGCCAAACCACTCCTGTATCTTTGCCAAGAAAATCCCAAATGAGGTCACAGAGAGTCACTCAACAGCAACAACAACAATATTCATGTGCTGTAAGAAATGACAAAAAGGAAGAATTCAGAGAAACTTGCCAAGGTTTGTCCAATGCAGAGTAAAATGATCAGAAGCAAGCAAACAATTTATATAGGATATCCCAAGAGTTTTAGTGGAGTTTTGAGTTTTAATTGATTAAAATTGCCATGAAAGGGGCGGCTAGGTGGTGCAGTGAATAGATCACCAACCTTGGAGTCAAGAGGACCGAGTTCAAATTTGGCCTCAGACACTTAACACAAAAATTAACATGTGACCTTGGGCAAGTCACTTAACCCCAATTGCCCTACCTTCCCCCCTCCAAAAAAAAAGCAAAAAATTAAATTTAAAAATAAAATTTCCATGAAACTTTTAGAATACTCTATATAAAAATCACAGTAACGTAAAGTAGAACCACTTTGAAAGACTTCAGAACTTTGATCAGTGCAGTGACTATTTATGCCTTCAGATTATAATAATGATGTATGATAGCCAGCATTTGTGTAGAGTTTTATGACTGACAAAGTGCTTTACAAATATTATTGAATTTTATCTTCTTAGCAACCCTGGAAGGTGGGTGCTATTATTATCCCCAGATTTCACATGGCAGACATGTGACTTCTCTTCACCTGTGACTTGTCCAGACTCACACAGTTATTGACTATCTGAGGTAGGATTTGAACTGGTCAGTTCTTCCTGAGTCCAGGTCCAGTACTCTGCCCATTGTGCCACTTGGCTATTTGAAATAAAATATAGATGATGAAACATACCTCCCAGCACTTGGAAAAGCAGTAATGAACAAGAGGTACAGAATTTGGCATGCGTCTTTAGACACTGACAACGCATTGATGTGTTTTGCTTGACTGTACTCATTTGTTCCAAGGGTGAAAAGATTAATTAGTGGTAATATGATAGAAATATAAAAAAGGGGGGAAGAATATCAATAAATATTTTAAAATAGGCAGAAAAAAACTCCCAAAATGTCAGAAGGGGACACATATAGGGCAATTTTATTACTACCATGTTCAATTTAGCATACATTAAAAATAAATTGTATATAATAGAATGTCATATAAAATCCTCTTCTTGTTTATGCATACACATACACACACACACACACACACACACATCCCAGTGCGTTAAAACTGCAGCTTATTCTGGTCCCCCTGACCAGTATAGTAAGTTTATAAGTAGCTCGTATAAAATGACAATGGCAGGAAGCAAGATTGCAAAGGGAAACCTAGAAGTCACATATATATATATTTTGGTCCCAAAGACCAAAGGAGCATAATTTACAAACTGTATTATATGTTAACCAAAAATCACATCCTGCTTTTTAATATGTTTTGAATCAGGAGGTCATCCAGGCTTTGATACTGGGGCCTATAAATCTTGATATGTCCAAGATAGATAGATCTTGGACAGATTCCAGGCACTCTCTATAAAAACCAGCAAATCACCATACTTTTGAGATGACGTGGACATGTTAACTTTAAAATTTTACTGACAACTTTGAAATGATTTTGTATATGTTAATGAACTAACCCCAAGATGGTATAGATAAGAGTCTGTTCACCCCCCCCTCCAAAAAAAACCTATAAAAATAAAACCTCAAACTCCTGCCTTCCCCCCAACACTCTTCATTCTTCTAAGGGTCCCAATGCTGATCTGCCACAATTATATACGTGACTCATCCCCTCCTCACCCTCTTCCTCACACTGTCTGCCTTTCTTTGCCACCCCATCCCCTGTCCCCACACTGTCTGCCTTTATACCCCTTTTAGCCACTTATCTCTGTACTTTCTAGGTTGTTTGTTCCTATATCCCTTGTGCCTCACTAAAGTGTACAGCCTCTATTTCCCACTGCCATTGTGGTCTTTCCCAGAGAGCACCCAATGAACTGGGGATGCCTGCTGACATTTCATAATATCATAAATCAATTATCAATTCAGCCAGGCACATAATAAACATGTAATATTCATTGGCTGGTTAATTATTGAAATGTTTCTGGTTTTGTTTAAAATAAAATTTATTTTATTTCATTTTAGAAAAAAAAGCCTACAGGTCATCTTTAGGATTTCTAGTTCCTTCTTGGGTGGTCTCACTGGACAGAGTGAGCTTGACTGCAAAACAATAGCAATAACTGCATAAACCTCAAACATTTTTGGCTGCATCCTTAGGCTAGTCATCATTCTCCCAGGCCCCTTTTTAATTCTTGTATATGAAATTGTTTACATGTCCTCTTGCTATTCAGGCCATGCCAAAAAGTTTCGCCGAGCAGTGGTGGTTTTGAAAAGAGGGTTGCCAAGCACTAATACACTGTTGGTGGAGTTGTGAATTGTTCTAACCTCTTTTGGATAACAATTTGGAATTATACTAAGAAAGTGACTTACTGGTTCATATCCTGTGATCCAGCTAGCATACTGCAGAGCCCAAGGAGATCAAAGATAGAACAAAGTTTCAGTATATATCAAAATATTCATAGTAGAACATTTTATGGTAACTAAAAACTGGGAGCAAAGTGGGTGCCCATCAATTAGGAAACTGTGCATGTAATAAAATATTATTGCACAGCATATATACATATATATACATATACATATATGAAGAATTCAGAGAAACATGGAAAGATGTGTATGGACTGATTATAGTATAATAATAAGGACTAAAAGTTCTATTTCATGCAACATCTATTAAAAGGTCTACTAACATCTAATAAAAGGTCTATTATATGACTACAACAATGTGAAAATACCATGCAAAGAAATTGGAACTCTGAGTAATTTTTTAAAACCAAGCATAGTCCCAGATGACAGAAAATGAAAAATATTTCTCTCTTTTTTATCAGAAAGGTGGGGGACTATGTAGGAGGAGTGCTGTATACATTGTTAGATGTGGTTGCTATGGTGAATGTTTTTTCTTAGCTCTGTTTATTACAATGGAGGGTTCAATTCCAGAGGCAGGGCAGGAGAGAGAAGAGTATGTTCAGAAAAGACAGTGACATAAAAACAAAAGACATCAATAAAATTTACTTTGAGGAAAAAAAAAAAGGAAAAGAAGACTGCTAAACCAGATCCAGGATTATGAGACATTAAGCTGGTTGCAAAGAGGTTACTGCACAGAAAACCATCTGGTTGACAACCCTTTTGTTTGGTCAATTTTACTGATTTATTTCTAACACAATCCATATGAGACAACCAAAAAATAAGGCTAACGAAAAGAATAACAAAAACCCAAAACCACCACAGGTCATTCCTTTCCCCAAAGGTTCCCCCTGCCATAAGATAAATGTCTAGTCTAGCAGTTTCTCTTCTAAGGGGAGACACAGGAAAAAATGGACCAGGCTGAATTACAGCCAGCAGGATTTGAAATGAAAGTTAATTGGCCTTTTTGGGTTTCTCTAAACCAAAAGAGCTCATCCAACCCACCTTGGTTTTGAGTCTGCTGTGGTTGGCTGAAAGAAGACCAGAATGTTGTAAGAGGTTGAAATGACCAGTAGGTCTGAGTTATGAAGTCCCCAACCTGAGGAAAGGGCTAAGGTCATTCTGTTCTGCCAAGGTGATTAAATGAGTCTGGTTGTCTCAGGGAAGGCTGGCGTTTTAATTTGCATGGACTACTGTATTTGATGAATTTGTGACCTGAAACAAAGACTTCAATCCAGAGTCCAAGTTTCTCTCTTCAAGATTCTATCAAAAGATGATATACTGGAAGGAGTGATTGGCAGCAAATGGGAGTGGACCAAATAGAAACCAGAGTGATCAGCCCTACCCTTTGATCTCCAGTTGGTGGTGTTGGGCTATGTTCATCCTTGTGGCTTTGTGTTTCCTCTTGGCCAGTAGTATTATGCCACAGACATCCTTCATTAGCAAGCTAGGGCTTTCTAAACCTACCCACTTTGCAATTTCTAGCTCTCTAGCTGTTTGGTTCCCCCATTTAACTGAAAGCGGATTGGTTCAGAGTCAAACTGCTTCCTATCCAATCCCATAATAATCTTTTCTTTTATAGTAAAGGGAGCTTTAAGCAATCCCAGAGTGGAAAGTTAAAATAATAAACAAACAATAAAAATGTCGTGTGCTCTGTCAAACGCTGGATCCATACAGGTTCAGAGAGCTCTTTATTCACAGGGTGATGCTGGCCTCTGAAAGGGACAGTGCATCCTTCAGTTTACTGAGTTATTGGCCCAGCTACAAAGGCCAAAAATTTCCCCTCAGCAATTGCCCAGGACTTGATGACTCCAAAAATAACAAGACATCTTGGGGTTGGAAACTTCAGTTCAGAGAGATTTTGTTCATGTTTTGTAAATGATACATAAATATTCATCCAAGTGAATGGAAAATGCTTGAACAGTTTAAACATGATGTAGTGAGCGGAAGGAAGGCTACAGTGGAGACCACTGGCATAACCCTGCCCCTCCAGGCCTGTGGTGACTCCAAGCAGCCTCTCACAAAATGTCCCTCAAGTCCTTTCCTGGCATTCACAAGGGGACTTTTGATGACCAAATTGCAGCCATTTTACGGATAGCTCTTCCCAAGTTGGGGAACAGTGGGGAGAAAAAGAGGATGTGGGGGAAAGGGGCTAACTCTTATCCCTTCTGCTGTTTTAGTTCCAGAACATTTAGCAAGGAAGGATATCATAGAAAGAGCCCTAACTTGGGGGCTAGATGGTTTGTGTTCATATCCCACCATGGATGCTAATATTTGAGTGAGTGGCTTAGTTTCCTCATCCATAAAATGAAGGGATTTGACTAGCTTGGTCCCTTTCAGAGCTGATGAAAGTCTAAGAAGGGACGATTTTTTTAAAAGAAAGATTCTTTCCTAAATTTGTTTTGTTCTACCTCATTTCTCTCAGTTCTCAGCCATGTCCACACCATGGAGACTCCAATCATTCTTTCCATCTCTCCTCTTCAGAGCCTGGAACCAAGCTGCCAATTCACTTCTCTATCTACAAGCCATGTTGCTAGGCTCATGTCTACCCTTCTCCCCATCTACCTTACCCACTTACCCCTATGTAGCTCCCCACTATGTATTGTCTTCCCTAATTAGAATATAAGCTCCATGAGGGAAGGGACTACCTTTACTTATTTTGTTATTCACACTATCTTGTTATTTATGTTATTATTTTATTATGTATAACTGTTATCATATATTACACCTGTGTATTACATATAATTATATTATTTATATGTAATGCAAATATTTATATTATAACAATATAAATACATTTCTATCCCATGTACTTAGCTCAGTGTCTAAGTACACAGTGAGTACTTGATAAATATTTTATATAGCTTTCTACTGAAACAAAACTCTGTGTGTGTGGGGGGGGGGGCAGATGGGTGGCTGTGTATTATCTGGAGTTGACCCTAGCTCCTTCTCATCAATATTTTGTTAAATAGAAATCTACTGAATTGGAAATTTTGAGGTCTCAGAGATCATGTCAAAATTCACCCTTCTCATCTAACAGAAGGAGAAGCCAAGACTCGTAGGAGCTTATCTGCAACAGTCCGATCTTTCTCATTTATTTGTGTTTCTGTTCACATCAATTGCTCTGAACATTCGAGGGGGTTCAGGGTTTTGTCAGTCAGTTAGTATGTATTGATTAAGTGCCTACTATGTACTAGGAACTGTGCCTCATGCTGGGGATTTAAGTACAAAGAATGTAATAATAAAAAATGTGGATAGACTTGCATGAAACAATGAAGAATGAAATGAGCAGAACCAAGAGAATGTTCTATACAGAAACAGCAATATTGTTTTAAGAACAACTTTGAGATGGGGTGGCTAGGTGGCACAGTGAATAGAACGCTGGCCCTGGAGTCAGGAGGATCTGAATTCAAATTCAGTCTCAGACACTTAACACAAAAACTAGCCATGTGACCTTGGACAAGTCACTTACCCCCCAATTGCCCTACCTTTCCCCCTCTAAAAAGCCAAAAAAAACCCACCCCACAACTCTGAGCATCTAAGTCATTTCATTTATTATAAATACCCAAATTAATTACGAAGGACCTATGAAGGAAGTTGCTATCTGCATCAGAGAAAGAAATAATATGTAGAAGTATATACAGAATGACTTTACATACATATGTGTAATATACATATTTTTATGTCTTATGGTAGCTATCTCTAGGGCAGGGAAGAAGGAGGACAGAGGGAAAAGTTGTATGATCGCTTTATTATATATTAAAAATGAATAGCAACATTGCACATAATAGATTTGCAGGTTCATGTGCAATCAATTTTTTTCTATTCTACCACATTATAGAAATGCTTGTTTTATTTAAGCTCAGAATAAAACAAATGATGTGGGGAAAGAATCCATACTCTCAAGAAACTGACAGTCTTTCAAAATATAGGTCTGTGGCATGTTAGAGCTTTGAGTTGTTGGGTTCTTTTTGAGATCATTTAGTCTGGTTCCTCATTATAGAGATAATAGGATCTTAGATTTTCAGGCTGGGTGAGGAAGCCAAGACCCAGAGAAGTAAAATAACTCATTCAGAGCCACAGAACTTATCTACAAAGTAGGTGCTTTCCAATTACTTATATAGTTTCTAACATTCTCTAATCCTAGAGAAACTGAGTTCTGGTACCCTAGCCTAGACGAGGATCCAGGAAACTGATTTTCCATTATGTGGGAGGAGGTCTAGAAGAGTAGACTTCTGGGTAGCATTTCTCTACCATAAACTGTCTCAACCAGCTTGTGTGACCTTGGACAAGTCATTCACACCCCTTTGCCTCAGTTTCTTTTTTTAAAAGTTTCTTTTGTTTTATTTAGTATTTTATTTTTTCCCGGTTACATATAAAAACAATTTTTAGTGCCTAAGCTTCTTTATGGGTTCAATTAGTGCTAAGGTTCTTCAGAACTCTAAGGTTCTGTGAGTCTGTGGAAGAAGATGGGCAGGATGTGTCTACAGGCGTTGTGGGAAGCCTAGGATGAAGGAAGGTGGGGCTGCAAAGGTAGGAAAGAAGAGATAGAGATCCCATAGAACCCTGCCAGATCTAAATTGATGATTCTACAATCCTGAGATTTCTCATACTGAGAGCAATTCCACATAATTCTAATACATGGGAAGGAAATCCCAACAGGTGTGACTTCCCAGGTCCATTCCTTGTATAGAACATCACCACCACCCCTAGGAGTAGGAACTCTCTCCTCCACTATCTTTTCCCCTCTCCTCCCAATTCTACCACCCCTTCTCTCTTCTTTTTCTCCCGTTCCTGGAGTAAGTCATGATAGTAGAGGCAGAAAGGAAAAAATGAAGGAACCAAGAACATGAATTAAACAGTTCAGACCAGAGGGGAAAGAAAACTTAGCAGAGATCTTTGATCCATGCATTAAAGATGTGGGTTTTTTTTATAAAAAAGCAAACCTTGAATTAGAACTTTCTGTTTGTTTTATATTTCAAATAAAGGTGCAGGCTTGGAATTGTTTTAAATGTGTGTGATTGGGAGCATGTTTTTAGGATACAGCATCTTCACAAGGAGTTCTAGCAATTAGTTCATCAACCAACAAGGATTATTGAGTGCCTATTATGTGCCAAGCATTAAGAGAGGGAGTACAAAACCAAAAATGAACAAGTCTCTGCTCTTGAGAAGCTTATGTTTTATTGCAGGACATGACATGTAAGTATATATTTGTATGCCCAATGATAGGATCTCTCCTGGCTGCCCTCAATTCCTGTATAGCTGAGACTGACCTGACTGTGGATGTGATATAAAAGAAGTAACAGGATATGGAGGGAGAGATGGTAGCAAGGAAGAAAAGTGGATAGGTATGGATGTTCCTATGCACGTGCTCTCTGGTACCCCAACTCCATCCCAGGACTGGGTGAGTGATCAACCCTGATAGGATGCAATCATGGCCCACATAGCATGAGGAGTTAGCATGTTTAACAGTGGACATCTCTGCAGCTTTCGGAGACAGAGAAGTCCACCATCCAGGTGATTGCCTGCCTTCTGCCAGTGAAGCAGCTTTGGGTGCCCCCCTGTGGGGCTGCTTATCTGCTTACCTAGCAAAACAAGTGACTACTATCAATCCCACCCTTGGACAGCTGTGGCAGGGAACTGGAGAAATATATTAAGAAAATGCAGCCTGGAGTGACAAGGTTTTCTCTTGGGCATTGGGGATTGAGATTTGCTGCAGTTTCTGCTATTAGGACTGCTTTTGGTGATTTTATCACCCTCATGCTAGTCTAATTAAACTCTTTATGTATGAACCTTATTTCAAAACGAATGCTAATAGCATAGATTTACCTGAAGGAGGGTATGACCAGTGGGATGAGGGCTACTAGGGCTTGGGAACTAGATGACTTCTTAAGTCCAAAAGACAGTTTTTCTTCCTCTCTTGATAATGTTCCAAACATATTGACCTCACTCAAGCTGCCTTGCCTTGGCCCTCCTCTAAAACTTGTTATGAACTAGATCTCTCATTTCTCTTTTGTATCATACTTATTTGGTATGCACTTTATTCCTTCTGCTAGACTCTAAGCTCCCTGAGAGCAGACTGTGTGTTGTTCACATTTGAATCTCTTCCAGGGGCCGAGTACAGTGTCCAGTCCTTGGACTCCCTAGGAGGGCATCCAAGATGAGAAAAGGCTCTGAGTCAATGTCATTATGAAGCTCAGTTTGAGGAATGAGTATTTAATCCGGAGATAGAAAAACTCAGGGGGGATATGCTAACTGTCCAAGGATTTGAAGGGCTGTCATTTGAAGGAAGGATTAAACCAGTTCTGTGTGGCTCCAGAGAGAATTTACAATTACAGAGAACTAGAGCAGTGGTGGGGACTTGAGGCCACATGTGGCCCTCTAGGTCCTCAAGTATGAACCTTTGATGGAATCCAAAGTTCACAGAACAAATCCTCTTTAAAAAATTTGTTCTGTAAAATTTGTTCTCAGTTGAAAGGCCACACCCAAGGACCTAGAAGGCCATATGGGGCCTCAAGGTCAAAGGTTCTCTACCCCTGAACTAGAGGCAAGAGGTAGAAACTGCAAAAAAGTAAACTGAGTCTTGATGTCAGAAAATGATGACAAAAACAAATCCCAACTTCATAATTAGAGGTGTCCAAAAAGAGAGTGGGTTACCCAGAGGGGTGCTGTGATTGTCCTCTTTGGGGGGTTTCAAGAAGAAGCCAGATGATCGCTTCTCAACTATAACTATAGTGGGGACACTTTTGGAGAATGTATTGAATTAGATGGTCACTAAAATCTCTCCCATCTCTCAAATTCTGTGATTCTGTTCTGCACACATTGGCAATTTTGATGAATGAACAAATGCTATAGCAGTCATTATTGCCAGCGTAAATAAAAAAGCTCTATTTCCCTCCCCCTCATCACCAAGTCACCATTTATGTCTGATTTCTAGCACATCATTGAGAGGAGTTTGGGACTGGGGGGGGGGGAGCAGGAGAGCACATCAGATGAGAACTATATAATTAGCAGCATCATTTCTTTGTATGCACAGAATACAGAGCATAGAACTAACACCCATTTGATAAATTGCCAAATGCACCATTCATTTTCCTGTGAAATTTCAAAGGGTATTTAAAATGTGCCTACAGCAAGCAGAGAATAGATGCGGAAAAACAAACCATCAGCTCAATGTGTCTAGTGTTCCAAAAGTTACTTCTTTCTCATTTGTTCTACAGAAGTTCAAAAGAAAGTTAGGAAAACATCTCAACTTAGATAACTTTCAAGTCAAGGAAGAGTTGAAAGGAGATCATGGTTGGTTCAGCAGAGATCTTCCCTCTGCCCCCAAGGGACAATCTGGCTTCAACTAATCAGCCTATCTCATATTCCTCCCGTGGTCATACACTTTATCTTCCAGTGCCATTGACCTGTTTGCTGTTCTTCATGTGTAAAATTCCATTTCCTATTTTTCCTTCCATACCTTCACACAGGCTATCTCCCAAGCCTGAAATACATTCCCTCCTCACTTCTGCCTCTTTGTCCCTTCCGATGTTCTTTCCTACTTGTCCTCTCAAGATGGTGAGAAAGATTTTATTTACAATGGAAAGAATGGCTATGGTAGCATTCATCTCAACTTTCAAGGCTCAATGCAAGTGCTTCCTTCTACCTGAAATCTCTCCAGATTCCTGCAAATAGTAGTGTTTTCCCCTATGAAATGACATTGTAAATATTATCTCCTTATAAATATTTACCGATAATCATTTCATATCAATTTAATAACCTCACTAATCAACCAGAAGAGCCTGGTCCTAACAGCTTCCTTGTTCTGTGAGTAAACTCAGAGAATACCTCTTCCTATGTCAATAAAGTCAGATGGGGCTGTGTGGGATGAAAAACCCCATCCAAAATTTAATCAAGAACACAGAGATTTCTCAGGATAAAAACAGAAAATTTTATTCTCTTTCCCCTGGAGAAGAGGGCGGTCCTCCCCATGACTGATCAAGGAGAGGAGACATGCAATATGGGATGAACAGAGTTTTTAAACTCTAATACAGCAGGGTCATATTTCCTCTATTGTCCCTCACTCCCATTGGTTGGGGGGATGAGCTCAGGCTGTCTCTGACCCCCACTGGCCAGGAGGAGGGGTCCACAGATGCAGGGAAAGTAGACAGAGGACTGAAGCTAGGTGGGGTCAAAAGACTCCTAAAAGGGCTTGCTGCTGATTGACAGCAGAAATGAAGGATGGAAGGGTGAAGTCTACAGTCAAACCTGACACCAAATTATAAGACACATT
>CM053598.1:74421123-74459700 GCA_028646575.1 Pseudocheirus occidentalis | reverse complement strand
TCACTGCACCACCTAGCCGCCCCATAAATTATTTTTAATTTTTTTGTTTTTGGTTTTTTTTTGGGGGGGGGAGGGCAATCGGGGTTAAGTGACTTGCCCAAAGTCACACGGCTAGTTTTTGTGTCAAGTGTCTGAGGCTGGATTTGAACTTACGTCCTCCTGACTCCAGGGTCAGTGCTCTATTCATTGCTCCACCTAGCCACCCCATTGTGCCACCTAGCCACCCCCCTGGGTTGTAATTTCAATGGACACTTTGTCAACTCTCTTATTTTATTGTATTTACTATCTATTCAATTAAGAAAATTCCTTTCTCACACAATGATTAAACATTTATGGAGATCATAAATTTGAGTGACACAGCCACTCCGAATTGGGATGATTCTAAAATGTATTTAAGCTTTCTCACTCTTTCTTTCAGGCAGTCAGAACTTAGGTTCTGGCTCCATGCAGTCTGTAGCTGCTAGCTTTAAGGGAATAAATGATATAAATACATTTCACCTAGCCTGTTTGTCTCCTTTAACCAAACTTTCAGGTTAACATTACCAAAAAATAAGCTATTCTGTAAATAACTTATCTGAGTTTTCATGGTTTCTCCCTCAGTAGAATATGACTCTTTGTTTTGTCTTTGTATCTGTGGCATAAAGAAAGTACTTATCAAATAGTTGAATGAAAGAATAAAACTACGTTTTAGTTCTGAGTAAAAGAATGAAATGTCTCATTGGTCCTCACCAATGCTTCCATAATATCCTTAGCTCCATGACTCCCATACCTACATTATAGAATCCAGAGTAGGCTTCAACAATGCCTATGCAGCGGTAATAATGGCTCATACTAACAATAGTAGCTCCTGACAACATCCCTGTTAGGTAGGTAGTTCAAGTATTAATATCCTCATTTACTAATGAGGGTGAGAGAAGTTGGTGCCCTATTGCTAAGGATGTAGATTTCTTGAGGGTATTTATATTTTCTCCCTGAGGTAATATGGCCCCACTAAAAGCTTTTTGACAAAGAAGTGTCACAGTCAGATTTGTGCACTAGAAAGATTATCTGGGTAGCTATATGAAAGAAGGATTGGACAAGGAAGAAGCTAAAAACAGGGAGACCACTACAAGAGTCCAAGCAAGAGGAAATGAAAGATGTGCCATAGCAGAGTGGTCATGTGAGTGGAGAGAAGGGCATAGAGGCAAGAGGTGTAGGTAAAATAGATAGGCCTTGGCAACTGATAGGATAGAGGGAGGAAGAAGGAAAGATGCCTTTGAAGTTTCAAACTTTGGTGACATAGGATTTGGTGAAGTCTTTGACAGAAATTTTAGAGGAGAAATGGATTTAGAGGGGAAGATAATGACTTCATTTTAGATGGGTTGACTTTGAAGTACTGACAGGACCAGGGAGTCTGAAGAGACATCTAGATGAATATTGAAGTCACTAAAAATAAAGGCAGATGTTGGGATTGAGTGGGAAATGAAGCTAGGTATTAGCAAGAAAGGAAAGTTACTCAATGTTTGATCAAGGACACAAGAAGGCTCTGAACTGAGTTATAAAGAGGTATGGAGGGGAGATTAAAGGAGGTGAGGTTGCTGCATGATAGTGGCTGGGAACAAGGTGGATGTGGAAGTAAAATGGAAGAGCAAGGAGTATGCCTCCCACTGTATCAGAGCAGTGAGCACTAAAAAATATCTTAAGAACCATAATTCCAGAGGATAGACAGTGATGCATACCTCCTTCCTCTCAGCAAGAAGGTGGTGGACCCTGGGTGCCAGACCAAAGGCAACCCATCAGGTTTGCTCTGTTTACAACTTAGAGGTCTGTTGTGGCAGAGGGGACTAGTATTAGGAAGCGCCTGCATATCTGTTTGTGCCTGTATTTTTTTTAAGAGAACATCAATATTTTTTTTTCTTAAAGAATGGCAAAGGGCACAATCACTTCAGAAGTGTTTGCAGTTCTGAAGGAATTGGAGGCAAGTTTGAGATGAAAACAACATATCATAAATCACTTCAGGATAAAACAGAGAGATCTGAAGGAGGGTTGCAGACAGTTAGCTGGAGCCAAATACAACTCTTGGGCAACAAATTTGACTTTGTCTTCCTCCTGCTGAGACAAAAATGGATGAATTAAAGTAGCTTTTGTGGCAATTTATCTTCAACAAGAAAATGTTTCCTAGAATTTAATGCAAGAGAAAACATATAAAGTGGGTACTAGTATGAAGGACCTTGAGTGACTCAGAAGAAAAAACTTTCAAAACACATTTCCTAAAAGGATGAGAGGTGTTGCCGTTCCACTGAAAAGCCTTCAAAATCCTCTCCTACAGGCAAAGGGCATAGCATTCAATGGTAACCACACGAGGCAATTATGCAAGGAGCTCAGACAATGGTCCAAGAACCCCCAGTTTCACCTTCTAGCTCTGCCACTTAGCTCACTGTGTGACCTTACTCAAGTTACTTGTCTTCTCTTAGCCTGTTTCCTCATGTGTAAAATGAGATCATTGTACTAGACAACTTCCTTTCCTGTTTGAATGCTGTTTGTTTAAAAAAAAAACTTTGAGGCTGGAGAATTTGTGTGTTGAATAAAGGAGTTTTGTTGGGTGGTTAGGGCAACATATTGTCTCATTTCATTTGACAGGCTTTTACAAAGTGACTCCTGTGTTTTGGGCACTGTGCTAGATGCTGGGGATACAGAGATCAAAATGAAACACTTGTTGCCTTCAAGGAGTTTATATTCCATTTGAGGGAAGGAAACGGAGTAACAAACTCGAAAGCCAGATTACAGGGAACTGAGAAGTGCTGGGAGGAACAGAAATGGAGTCAACAAAAAGAGGCAACTTCTTCCTTAGACTCTGGCTGTGAAAATGATGGGAAATACTGAGAGATGGCTTGAGGAGTTAGGGCAAACATTAGCTCTTGCCCGCACTGAGATCTGACACTCCAGCTGCTAACCTTGAGTCCTGGGCTCAGACCCAGATCCAGGACATTGCTCTCCTGGAATCTTTGTGCTTTCTCCCTGTCCTTTCCACTTCTAAAAGTACAGAAATTTTTTTTTTGCTTTTTGGAGGGGAGAAGGCAGGGCAACTGGTGTTAAGTGACTTGCCCAAGGTCACACAACTAGTACATGTTAAGTGTCTGAGGCCACATTTGAGCTCAGGTCCTCCTGACCCCAGGGCAGGTGCTCTATTCACTGCACCATCTAGCCCCATGGTACAGAAATCTTAGTGCAGTCTTAGGAAGCAGCTAGATGGTGCAGGAGCCTTCAGTCTGGAGTCAGAAAGATCAGAGTTCAGTCTAGCCTTAGTTTCTTACTAGCTGCAAGACCCTGGGCAAGCACATCATTTAACCTTAGTGTGCCTTAGTTTCCTCATTTGTAAATGGGGATAATAATAGTACCTACCTCCCAGGGTTGTTGTGAAGAATAAATGAGCTAATAATTGTAAAGTGCTTAGCACAGTACCTGGCTCATAGTAAGCATTATATAGATGTTATCTATTATTCTTAATATCAGGGTGATTGAGTAGATACATGTGTAAGTATATACATTTCTTGTACATAAAAGGATATGTATAACAAAGCTAAGCTGTTAAATAGGAAAAACATTATTATGCCCAGTTTACAGATTTCCACAGCTATTAAGTGAAAGATCTAGGACTCAAGCCCAGGTCTTCTGGCTCAAAGCTTACTGCTCTTTCTATTACACTGTGCTACCTGTGAAGGGATCAGTGACTTGTCCAAGGTCTCAGAATCATCAAATTTTAAAATTGGAAGGGGCCTCAGAGTCCATCAAGTCCAAGAATCAACTATGACATAGCCCAACAAAGCCACGGCCTTCTGCCACCATGAGGTGTCTTTTACTTTTGAGAGTTTTTTTTTTCAAATCCAGTCCAAAGCGATCACTGTACCACTTCCATCCACTGCTCCTTGTGATGGCTTCTTGGCTAAAGTAGAGAGGCTAAAGTAAAGAAGACTTCCTCTTCCATGGATAAATGACATGACAGCAGCTCAGAATCATATAATGGTAGAACTCAAAAGGATCTTGTGATGATCTGGACCAACCTCTTTGTGTTACAGACAAAGAAAAAGATGCCTAGAGAATATCCTGGTCACAGAGCTTATAAATGGAAGAGCCACAACCCAAAGTCAGGTCTTCCAACTCCAGGCACCCTGTGATAGCATGCTATTTTGACTGGCACCCTCAGTTTTCCTGTCTGTTCTTCAATAACAACCTGCTTTCTATCCAGTGAGCTGAATGGGCATAGTTTCTAGGAACACACTTCCATTCTCTCTTTATGCCTCTCTCACTGTGGTACCTAGACTCTAAGAGACAAGCACACAAACATTTCTTTACAGCAACAGGAGGAGTTTATGAACAATTTTCCCAGCCTCTGCAAATTGAGGTGTACATAGTGGAAATTGTGGTGGGTGGAGGAGAGAGGGACTTGGAGACTTTAAATGAGTATTTTGCTGGTGAGGCCCCTCCCCTCTGGAGCTGGCAAGCAGAAATTCCCTCCAAAGCTCACCAGTGCCCCTCCGAGCATCAGCTGGAAAATTCAGGAATGAATTCCTCTTTCTGGACCTTCCTCTGGCCTGGCCGTGAGAAAAAAAAGAGAAGACTACTGACATCCGATTAATCATTCATCAGGACAGTTTTTCTCTCTGGAGAACATATTCCTTAAATGACCAGAGAAAGATTTTGCCCCCTCTCACAAAGGACAGTTACAGGCAGTTCCACTGAGAAATTGATCCAATTGGGAGGGAGGTTAGAGTTAGAAGGACTAGGTTTTGGTTCCAACTGTGCAAAAAGCTTAATGTATGACTTTGAGCAATCCACCTCTCTGAGCCTGGGTGGAAGTGGTACAGGGATCGTTTTGGACTGGATTTGAAAAAACTTCCTAAAATTAAAAGGGGTCTCATGCTGGCAGAAGGCCATGGCTTTGTGGGCTCTGTCATAGTTGATTCTTGGACTTGATGGATTCTGAGGCCCTTTCTAATTTTAAAACTGGATGATTCTGAGACCTTGGACAAGTCACTGATCCTTTCTCAGATAGCACCATATAATAGAAAGAGCAGTAAGCTTTGAGCTGGAAGACCTAGATCTTCCACTTAATAGCTGTGGAAATCTGCAAACTGGGAATAATAATGGTTTTCCTCTTTGGCAGCTTACCTTTGTTATACATATCCTCGTATGTACAAGAAATGTTTATACTTACACGTGTATCTGCTCAATCACCTTGATATTAAGAATAGCTAATATCTATATAGTGCTTTCTATGAGCCAGGTACTGTGCTAAGCACTTTACAATTATTAGCTCATTTGATTTTCACACAAACACTGGGAGAAAACGCACCTCTCTGAGCCTGATTTCCCTCCAGCATTAAATGAAAGAGTTAAGCTTTATAAAGAACTAGATTTAGTCAGTTGTTGTTCAGTCGTTTTTCAGTAGTTTCTCACTCTTTGTGATCCTATTGGGGGTTTTCTTGGCAAAGATACTGGAGTGGCTTGCCATTTCCTTCTCCAGCTCATTTTACAGATGAGGAAACTGAGTCAAACAGGGTTACGTAACTTGCTCAGGATCACACAGCTATTATCTGATGCAGAATTTGAACTCAGATCCTCCTTATTCCAGGGCCAGCATTCTATGCACTGCACCACCCAACTAAATGATTTATGACACTGTCCCTTTTGTTGCTGTTCAGTCATTTCTGTTGTGTCCAACTCTTTGTGACCCCATTTGAGGTTTTTTTTTGGAAAAGATAGTGGAGTGGTTTGTACTTTCCTTCTCCAGCTCATTTTACAGATGAGGAAACTGGGGCAAACAGGGTTAAGTCACTTGCCCAACATGACACAACTAGTAAATGTTTGAGGCTGGATTTGAACTAAAGGCTTTCTGACTGACTAGGCTGAGTGCTCTATCCACTGTGCTAGCTAGCAGCTCCTCAGTCAGAGGACCAGGGTTCAACTCTTGACTTTTTGACTTAGAATCATAAGATCACAGATTAAAAATTAGAAGAAACCTTAAAGATCATCTGGTCCAATCCCCTTTACAGATAAGGAAACTGAGTTCTAGAGAGTCTAAGTGCTTGCCTAAAGTCACACAGTGAGAGGAATAAAATCTGAAATTAAGTCCTCCAAATTTAGTACTCAATCCACCGTTTCCTTTGCCTCTCTCACTTATTACCTAGATAACCTTGAGCAAAATAGTTTCTGACACTCAGTTTCTCCATCTCTAAAATGAAAGGGTTAGGCTAGGTAACATGCAAGTTCCAACTTTTAACCTCATAATTCTCCAACAAAGACCCTTTGACTTGTGCAACTCAAAGATTCTAAAAAATTTCTAACATCCTTTCAAACTTGGTCTGTGGAGAATGCACTCTGGAGACCTGGGCTTCAATTCTAGATCTTGTCATTACTACCGGTGGAACCATGGGACATGAAATAGCTTTAACATCTCTGTACCTGTTACGTCATCTGTAAAATGAGAACAAATGTACTTACCTTGTAAAGAAAACAGAGCCAAGAAATAATCCACAATGAGTACAACAATGAAAATGAAAAGAATCATAAGCAAATTTCTTTTAATAAAATTAAAAAGAAATGTTATTAAAAATTAATGTTGGGGTGGCTAGGTGGCACAGTGAATAGAGCACCATCCCTGGAGTCAGGAGGACCTGGGTTCAAATCCAGCCTCAAACACTTAAAAAACTAGGCATGTGACCTTGGGCAAGTCACTTAACCCCAATTGCCCTGCCCTTCCCTCTGCAAAAATAAAAAAATAAATAAATAAAAAGGGGTACAACATCCAGAGTAAGGGAGGTGATAGTCCTGCTGTATATTGACCTGGTTAGACAACTCTTGTACTCTTATGTTCAGTTCTGGGCATCACTTTTTAGGAAGGATGTTGTCAAGTTAATGTATACCTATCCATAATAGCATGACCAGAACAATGAAGAGGCTGGAGTCAGCCATAAATGGACATGTTTAGCCTGAAGAAGAGAAGACTTTAGGGAAAATGATGCTCATCTTTTATTTGAAGAAAAGCAAAAAGATTAGACTTTACTCCAGAAGGAAGAACTAGGACCACCAAGTGAAAGATGCAGAAAAATGCTTTTAGGTTCAGGATAAGGAAAACTTTCATCCCAATTAATCTGAGCAAACATGAAATGAGTTGTACTGGGAGGTAATGGACTCCTTCTCATGGCAGGTCTTCAAATGGTCAGTCAGGGCTTTGGACTAGTTGGCCTTTAAAGCCCCTTCCACCTCTGAAATTCTGTTTAGTACTTTCTAATAATTAAGTGAATTATAAATGTAAGCCAGTGTAAGCCCAAGGAGTTCCTCTGCATGCATCTGTAAGTCTCAACATAGTTGACAGAGATCCCATCCACACCAGACTCCATTTAAAATAATTCATTTTGGGAGATGACAGCTCTCACCTCTGTCCCATTGCCTACATTGTTTGTATTTTCAAGGTTATTTAAGGAAGTTTTTTTTTTTTTTGCCTTGTGCTAATTCCAGCACAATTTACATATTGTTTTGCAATTCAGGCATAATGTTTTCTTTTTACTTAAGCATTGCAACTTTGTTTTTTAAACTGTTATGGAGTCCCTATTGCTGAGGAGCAACAGATGTCCCCTTAATGGAGCTGTTTTGTTTTTTTTTTCCCAGAAAAAGAATTTGTGTTCTTCTTGGTCTCCAGAGGAAGAATGACATTTGCAAGTATTTGTCTTTTGGTCCAAATGTCTTCCCTCTGCCACTTTGAAGGACTGGCGAAGATATATAATATTGTTTGCTACCTTATAAATATCTGTGATAGCTTTTTTATAGGTGATCACAGTGAAAGGATAAAGATGTTCAGGGAATAGAACCATGCACACACCCTATCTGGGTGATTTTATATTGAAGACACAAGGAAAAAATAAGAATCTTGCTGCATTTTCCCAGGTTAGAGAGGAATAGACCACGACTTGGAGAGAATGGCACCAAATAGGTATT
Organism: Pseudocheirus occidentalis; assembly: GCA_028646575.1. Lineage (NCBI taxonomy): Eukaryota > Metazoa > Chordata > Mammalia > Diprotodontia > Pseudocheiridae > Pseudocheirus > Pseudocheirus occidentalis. The sequence goes on along the minus strand of CM053598.1, from coordinate 74,451,726 downwards.
TATCTTTCTCCCAAATTCAAGGATATGTAGGGAAATCTGACAGGTTTCTATATAAAAATATAGCAACTCGATTTCAAAAATATCTTTCTTACAAGCTTGTGAAGTAGACAAGACAAATGTTATTTTCCAAAAAGTTTCTGTTTATACTTTTTTACATGATCAGTTTTACTGTGGCTCTATTTACTGTGCCATCTAGCCACCCCTGCACTCCTTTTTATACAACCTATTATTGCATTTGCCTCACTGATGCCATAAAGAACTCACAGTCCAGCAAACCCAAACACTCTGTTTTGTATCTGTACTATCATCTAGTCATGGTGTTCTCATCCTGTACTTGTACAATGGACTTTTTAAAAGCTCCATCTAATTAGATTGAGTTCATCATTCTGGCTATTGCGATCTGTTAGGATTCTGACCCTTACATTCTAACTATTCACCATCTTTCCCAGTTTTGTGCCATTGGCAAATTTGATAAGTAACTGATTTAAAAAACAAATGTTACAGCACAGAAGAAAGGAGCAGCCCTCAGGTGCCTTCAGAGGATTTCTCTCTAAGCTGGTATCACCTCATTGATAACTACTTTTTGGGTTCAGTCTTTCACTTAGTGTAGAATCCAGCCAATATCTCTACTGTATCCAAAAGGATAACAATGACAAACTTTATCAAATGTTTTGTGGTGATCTAAGCATACCATGTCTGTGGCATTCCCTTGATTTACCAACCCAGGAACCTGGAAATAAAGAGAATGGAGTGAGTGTTCTTGATGAAGCTGTGCTGGCGCCATCTTCTTCTTCCACATGATCACAAACCATTTTTTAAATAATACGTACTAGAATTTTAGAATTCAAAGCCAAGGTGACTGACCTATTGTTTGAAGACTTTAACCTCTTCCCTTTTTTTGAAAATCCCAGCTGCTTTTCTCTCATCTTGAGGTCCTTCTTCCATCCTTTCTGATTTTCCAAAAATCACCTCCAACTGGGCAACCACATTCTCTAGTTGTTTGGGCACCCAGAATATTTGTTTAGCCCTTAGTGACAAATTCACTAGGTCTTCTCTTATACTCTCCTTACTTACCTTTTACTTCCCTATCCAAAGATCATTTTCCCCATAAAAAAGGGAAAATAATTAGAGTTTAGTTCTGCTTCACCTCCATTGTCTATTTTCTTCACTCCATTCATTTTGAGTAACAGTTTTGCCCTTATTAGATACTCCTCAAGTTCTTTAAAATTGCTTTTAAAATATATTCCATTGCTCTATATCTATGCCTTAGTGCTCTTTTTCCAGGACCATGTCTCTCTCCCATGCTTTCATCTTATAATATACCTGCCAAATATCTTTTAAAAAACATGGCTGATTGGGGCAGTGAATAGAGCACTGGTCTTGGACTCAGGGGGACCTGAGTTCAAATCTAGCTTCAGACACTTAACATTAGCTGTGTGACCTTGAACAAATCATTTAACCCCAATTGCCCTGCCTTCCCATTCCCAAAAGCAAAAAAAAAAAAAAAATCATAGCTGATTGAGGAGTTCCCTGTGCATCCACACAGATTTCTTTTTTTTTAATTGTGGAGACAAAACAGGAGGCAGCTAGGTGGTACAGTGAATAGAGCACCTGTCCTGGAGTCAGGAGGACCTCAGTTCAAATCTGGCCTCAGACACTTAATATTTACTAGCCATGTGACCTTGGGCAAGTCACTTAACCCCAATTGCCCTCCATAAAGCAAAAAAAAAAAATTATGGGACAAAACAAGCATTTCTGTAACAGTATAATAATAATAAAAAAAGATTGTGATTTCTTTGACTAATTCTCTCTTTTCTTTTTCAGTAAAATACTTTGTGTCCAAGTTATAGCATCTTATTCCCAAAAACTTCCCATAAATCTTGGCCTGATTTCTCCGGTATAACTTAAACCATATCTGTACTCCCTAAATCTAGGGTACAAACTAGCCTAAGTCTGTGTTTCCTTTCCTTCTATATCATTAATTATTATGTTTCTCCAAGGTGCCCTTCATTTCAACTTTCAGCATCTAGTCACTTCTTGTTAACCTACAAAAAAATGACCCATCTCTGAGGTCTTTTCCATTTCCAAAATTCTATGACTGTTTATCCAACTTCTGTCCTTCAAAGTAGAAGGAGGTATCCATGGTATATTGGAAAAAACAGTGGCTTAAAAACTGGAAAATCTTGATTCTAATCCTACCTCTGCTACAACATTCACTCCATGATGTTAGAAAAAGCCTATTCTTTTTCAGGATGTCAGTTTCCTCATTTGCCAGAAGAGAAAGTTAAATAAGGTGATCTCTAAGGTCTCCACCTTCCATTCTATGGTTCTGTAATTCTATAGCCTCAGTCCTTTTACAGGTATCCTCAAGAACCATGCTGCATCACACAGAATTGACCTTGTAGAGAAAGACAATTTTAAAATGAAGGAATCTGAGAATGGAAGGAATCTGAGGTCATCAAGGTCAATTCCTAGATGAAGTATGTTCCCTCTACAACACCCCCTATATAAGGTTATGCAGCCTCTGTTTAAAACACCTCCAGTAATGGGGAAGGGGAGAAAAAGTTCGACAGTCAATTATATAAGATTATTTAATATTTACATAGATATAAGCAGGAGAATCTTGGCAGCTCAGATAAGAGTAAATAATGACAGAATGTGAGTCATGGTTCTGGCTTGCCTATACTTTGGAAAGTCTGTAAATAAAACATTCTTTCCTCAATTTAAAAAGAGGATTTGGCAGCCTGGCTTTAAGTGAATCCACTTAAAAGTCCATAGCACATGAAAGAACATATGCTGTATAAAAAGCATGTACTTTCAAAAGATTTTCCTGCCATTCAAATTCCCCATTTTGTTTTTTAGTCATTTGATATCTTTTTCATTTCATTAAGGTTTCAAAATTCAAGCAAATGATCCATCATTTCAAATATATATGTGTATATATATATACACACACATACATGTACATATATGTGTGTATATGCATGTGTGTATACGTGTGCATATACATATGTATGTGTGTATATACCTATATATAGATATACATGCATGTATACCTGTATATATATGTGTACACACATACATATACATGCATGCATGCATGCATGCATACAAAGAAAGAGAGAGCAAATTCCAGCCATACTTCACTCCCTATCTCCTCAACAACCATTCTGAAACTACAAATACCTTTTATCACGCTCTCTTTGAAACCTTAACCAAAGCGATATTGTCATTGCTACTAGAAAGTGTGCCTACTTCTCTTTGCCTGTCTTCACTAGTCCCATTTCTTTAGGAAGCCCCTATGTTGTGTGGGGGCAGGGAAAGGAAAGAAGAGGGTAGAGAGGGGCAGTGGTGCTAGAGGTTGTTTATGACTATTGTTCTAGGGGTTTGCTCTTGTCCTCTCCAAGGAATAGTCTGCTCATTTATAATAAACATCCAATAAAAATCAGCTTATCTTTCTCAGGAGACAAAATACATTATAAAAGGGAAGACAACAAGTAAATAGGAGTTAAATGGGGTGGAGGAGAGCCAACACCCAAGGGTGGGCAGCATCAGTTTGCTAGGAAGCAGTGAGCCAGAGAAGGGGGAGGAAATGGAGAGGGGTTGATGACACCAGGTCCTAGTACAGGAGTAAAATCTTCCCAGAGAAGTCACTCAGGAGGGTCAGGGGGCCAGACAAGGCTCCAACAGCTCATGATGATATTCATTATGTGATAACTATACCCTTCCCTTGCAATTAGCTGGCCAAAAATGTGGTGCCAGAGCAAAATTCACGTCTTTCCCTCCTTCCCCCTAACACTTCTTCCTCCCATGATTCTTTACTCCTTCCTTCCAGCTGAAATAACCGAACTTCCCATTATCTCCTTTAGGCTACTTTTCCAAAACAAACTGCCCCATCCTGGCTACAACTTTCCCATCCTGGCTATAACTTCCCTATATGTGTTGTCTTCATCTTTTAGAATGAAAGTTAAGAATGGAAACTGTCAGGGTAGCTAGGTGGCACAGTGAATAGAGCACCGGCCCTAGAGTCAGGAGGACCTGAGTTCAAATCTGGATTCAGACACTTAACACTTAATAGCTGTGTGATCTTGGGCAAGTCACTTAATCCCAATTGTCCCTCCAAAAAGGAAAAAAAAAAGAAAAAAAGAGTGGAAGTTGTCTTCGAATTTATATTTGCATACTCAGTGTTATCACATTTTCAGGCAAATCATAATTTGCTGCTGTTGTTTAGTCAATAAGTCATGTCTGACTCTTTGTGACTCCATTTGGGGTTTTCTTGGCAAAAATAGTGGAGTGGTTTGCCATTTCCTTCTCCAGCTCATTTTACAGATGAGGAAACTGAGGCAAACAGGGATCAGGGTTTAGTGGCTTGCCCAGAGTCACACAGCTAGTAAATGTCTGAAGCTGAATTTGAATTCAGGTTCCCCTTACTCCAGGGCCAGTGCTTGTAGTGGCAACCACACTGGCATACCCAGGATGGCTGCCAGCACAGGTTCTTAGATCGGCCTCACTAGGAAAGATAGCTGTTTAAGGGGTCAACAGTCTTTTTAAATTACATTCACTAGTCCAGGGGAAAAGTCAGCACCTTGAACTTCAGAGAAGATACAGAGAAAATTCAAGCAGAGAAATAAAGACCAACAGACAGGGCTCTGACTGCCTGAATCAACGATACGCTTTACACACATCCCTGGACTGAGAGAACCTTTATATCTGAGCAGTCAGGAGGCTCTGAACATACAGTCACTCAGAATTTCAACCAGGGAATCACAAGATCCTTCTCATAAGTGAGCCCCCAAAGGAAAATACTAACTCAGAGTATATATATACTTCTCAAAGCCAGAAGGCATCACAACCCTTGTGACTCAGTGACTAATTAGAAATTAGCAAAAGGTGCGAGTCTTCCTACAAGCAAGCCTTTCCTAAATTAGCTTCCCTTAATGGGCTCCAAGTGAGTCCTATTAATGGAGGGAGGGAAGATCTTAAATCCCATTAATACTACAGCACTCTATCCTCCTCTATCCACCACCTAGCTGCCCAGCTAAATGACATGACACAGTCTCGTTGGCTGCTATTGTTCAGTCATTTCAGTTGTATCCAAATCTGTGACTCCATTTGGGGTTTCTTTTTTTTTCTGGAGGGGGGAGGGTAAAGCAATTGGGGTTAAGTGATTTGTCCAAGGTCACACAGCTAGTTAAGTGTCAAGTGTCTCAGACCAGATTTGAACTCAGGTTCTCCTGACTCAGGGCTGGTGCTCTATTCACTGTGCCACCTAGCTGCCCCATTTGGAGTTTTCTTGGCAAAGATACTGAAGTAGTTTGCCATTTCCTCCTCCAGCTCATTTTACAGATGAAGAAACAGAGGCAAACAGGGTTAAGTGACTTGCCAATGGTCATCCAGCTAATAAGTGTCTGAGGCAAGATTTGAACCCAGAAAGATAAGTCTTCCTGACTCTAGGTCCAGCATTCTGCACACTATGCCACCTAGCTGCTCCAATTTTAATTAGTAAATGCTTTCTAGCGCTTGGCATACAGCAGTGCTGAATATATGCGTACTGGTCTCATTTATTATACCATGTACCTCATGGGCTGCAAGGGAACTGCTTTATATAATTTAAATAATTTCAAGACATGGCCAATCAAAGAATTTGTTTTGCTTGACTATCCATATTTGTCACAAGAGTTTTCCTTTTCTTTTCTCAATTTGGATGGGGCGGGGGAGGGGGGAGCGGCGTGAGAAGGTGAAATGGAGAAAAAATAAATTTTCAAGTGAAAAAAATTAAAATAAAATTCTTAAAAAGTTATGCTTCATAAATCTTCATTTCACCAAATTTAATTCAACATATATTTATTAAACATTGTCTGTGTAAGGCTCTGTGCTACATGCTTCAGACACTATGGAAGTATGAGTTGCTGCTTTGGGTCATGGCTTGTAATTTCATTGTTTTAGAGAAGTCCCTGTAGGGAAGCTCCTGCCAATTCAGATTGTCACCACTTGTAAAACTTCCAACTTTAGAGACTTGCTTTTACAGACTTGTTACTGCTAACAATTTACATTTACATTCATGATTAACATTTGTTTCTGTAGCATTTGAAGTCTTGTAAAGTATTTTACTTTTGCTATGGTTTTGATTCTCAAAACCACCAGACAATGCCGCCTTATTACCACTATTGTTTCATGAACACTGACTCTCATTAATTCTATGACTTGCCTCTGGTTTCCCGCTATGAGGAAGCAACATGGTGAACTGGAAAATGTGCTGAAGTTTGAAGTAGGTGAGACCTGCTTCTGATATTCGTTAGCTGTGTGACTGGTGCCAAATAATTTAACCTCTCTATGCCTCAGCCTCTTTCCCTGTAAAAGGGCCACAGTGATACCTGCAGTGTCTGTCACATGGAGTTGTTGAGGATATGAAGACCTTTACCTCCCTAAAACTCCAAATAAAAACCAGCTATTATGGTTATTATTATTAAGGTGAATTCTCTCTTTGAAAGAGTTCTCCCAGGGGTGGAAAGAAAAACTGCCCTAGTTACAAGGGGCTAAATGGCAAAGCAATCCCAAAGTAAAAGAACAGATTCTGCAGCGTTACAATCAATGGCCCCATTCACGGTGAAGTCGATTGTCCAATAAAGAGACCTGCAAAGGGAAGGAGAGGACTAAAGAGAAGTAATGACTAGAAAACTCCCTCAAATAACTTTTAATCACCTGGTGGTTTCAGGACATAAATTTTTGCTTCAATTTCCTACTTAGTGTTTGTTAGGGCTGAACCTTTGCTGAAGCATTGCGGAAACTACCTTATCTGGAATGACTGGACTTTATCATGTCACCCCAAGTTACCTCATTTTCTTCTATGAGTCTTGGAACACTTCTTGGGGCTTCATTAGGAAGAACCATGGTGTAATGGAAAGTGCATGGGCTCAGTAGTCAGACTAGGATTCAAGTCTCAGATCTGCCATTTGTTTGTAATCTCTTTGTTCGGTCATTTTTTACTCTTTATGACTCTATTTAGGGTTTTCTTGGCAAAGATACTAGGGTAGTTTGCCATTTCTTTCTCCAGTTCATTTTATAGATATGGAAACTGAGACAGGGTTAAGTGACTTGCCCAGGGTCACACAGCTAGAACTGTCTGAGGTCAGATTTGAACTCAGAAAGATGAGTCTTCCTGACTCCAGACCTGGCGCTCTGACCACTCACTGTACCATTTAGCTGTCAACAAGTCTGACTCTCACCTGTACAATTCCTTTACAATTTCTCTAAAACATGGGCTTTGGATTAGATGAACTCCATGGCCCCTTCTAAATCTAATATGTTCTATGATTATGAAAAATTTCTGCATATAGTTAATGGTGTTTGTATTTTTTAAAAAAGGATGGGTGAGAAAAGGAGAAGACAGCAAGAGTTTTCAGAACTGGAAAAAGCTGTGGTGCATTCACACAGTTCAACATGATGCTTCTCTGTTGTTGACTAGCACGGTGTTTACACATCATTTTTAGTCAAGATTTACATTTTTGGTAGTCTCATTCACTCAATCACCAGATATTTATCAAACATTTACTATATGTCAAATTCTGTAACTTCAAATTGTTTATTAAAAATCATATTATGAGGAAGATGTTATGTCTCCTCAAACACACAAGGGCTGAAATTTTTCATTGAGAAATTAAGAGTTTGACCTGTGGCCCTAGAACCCCGGCAGAGCATATTCCTTATGGACAAGAACTAATCTAATGGCTTTCCCTATGAAACAGCCAGTGTCATCATTCTCAAAACATGACTGATTGGAATGTATTGGAAATAAGCTGTTCACCTTATTCTTGAAAGATTTGTTCACCTAATTTTTCTTCTCATTCATTCACTCAACAAATATTCAGTAAGCACCTTGTGTTTGAAAGGATCAATAAGAAACAATTCCTGCCTTAGAGGAAGTTATTTTCTGCTCTTACCCCTTGCTTTTCAAAATGCATTAGTCTACTCTCCTGACTTTGTCCTTATAATTGTATCTTTCTTCCATGAGTGGGGATCTTGCATTCTCTCAGAATCACAATTCTCAAATCTGAAATGTTTCCTTTCAGGATATGGTAGACTCAGAAGTGAAAGTTTAAAAACCAGAGCATACTCTAAAGTCTTTTTTTTTAAGGTGGGATAGCCTATCAGTTTGTGTTGCTGACACTTAAACTCTGATGAAGACAGACCATTTAACTGAGAATTATGGTTAATTGAAAGCTAATCATAAATGCTTTTCATCATAATTTCTCATTTATTCAGTACAGAGGAGGAGGGTTTTAATCAGAAAACACAAATAAAATACTTCAGACTTACCTGAGTAAGTCACTTCCAGCTAGCAGAAACTCTGTTTCTCCTTATATAAATAGAATTTTTTTTTAAGAGCCCTTCAAGCTTTAAGAGCCCTTCCAGCTCTGAAAGTCCATGATTCTAAGGCTGGGTTTCATTTTTTTTTCAGTCATTCCTTGAGATATCATAAGATGGGTTACATTAGAGTAATTGCATTACTATCATTTGGAAAATGGAGATGCTAGGTTGGAAAATCCACAGTATGGTTTATTCTTTGTTTCTAAGGACATGGATTTAAGGCTGGCAAGTGTGCTTAAAAAAAATCCATCCATACCATTCTAGACTAGAGAATTATTTGGAAACTATATTCATGCCTAGAGAGAAGCTGCCAAATACCCACTCACCTCCTAATTCTATTGCCTTGTCCTGAAAAAAAGAGACTAGTTGGTGTGTCTTGGTTTAGCCTGGCCAGGTCTTGCTAGGCTCCTGGCCAAAGCTTTTCCTCAAGTCACCCAGACTGATGTAAGGAGAGTCTTGATCTTCTCACCCCTCTTGCCTTGTTGAATTCTCCATTGTAAGATCTTCCCCCCAAAAAAACCACCATCTGACCTCTTGCACTCAAGGAAGCTATGCTTTAAGGAGAGGGGGGGAGTCTCCTTTGAGAAGGGAAGAAGGAGGAGGTTGAGGAGAGAAGAGAGAGAGAAACTAGGTAGAACTGAAAAGCACTGTTTTGGAGAACCATCCATTTAGGAACAGGAAGAACCAGAAGTCACTGTTGAGTTTCAGCATGCATTTAATGTTATTCTTTCATTACACTGTAGCTTATGTTGCTATGGGGATCCTGTACTGTTTCCCATGTATTTATTGTTCACTACTGAGATCTTATTTCTGTCAAGATGGGCTATATGACTGGGCTTCCCAGAAAGGCTAATAGCCTATTGCATGAAATGTCATGAACCATGGAGGGAAAGCAGAAGAAATAATAACCCATTCATTACACACATAAATCCACACAGAAGAAGTAACTCTTTGATTACACAGACATATAGAGCTCCCCAAATCTTTACAAGATGTTGATAATTCATTAATTATCTTTCCATTAATATACTTGCCTTCAAGAAATATTCAGACCCAAAAAGTATGGCTGCATGGTTGATAAGCTGTACCGTGACCAATAAATAAATCATCTAAACAACTAAGTCCTGAACTAATTTGCAAGATAAATAGGGAAAAATGTCCCAGATCTCATCCTGGGGGCATCTGGGTAAAGAAGAAAGAAGCAAAGCCTATTTTCCATAAGCATGTTACTTGGCATCAACTAGCTGTGTGACCTTACCTAAGTCCCTTCCTTTCCCTTCCCTGGGCCTCAGTGCCCCATTGAAAGGAAGGGAGGAAGGGAGGAAGGGAGGAAGGGAAGAAGGGAAGAAGGGAGGAAGGGAGGAAGGGAGGAAGGGAAGAAGGGAGGAAGGAAGGAAAGAAGGAAGGAAGGAAGGAAGGAAAGAAGGAAGGAAGAGAGGGAGGGAAGGAGAGAGAGAGGGAGAAAGAAGTCTTTAATAAAAATGACCTCTAAGGTATCTTCCGGTTCTAACATTCTGTTATCCTACATGAAGACAAGATTTTTGGAAGCACCTTAATCCATACAAGTATTGAACATGTTTGATGCTTTAAAAGTCTCTCAGTCATTTGGGAAGAGCTAGAAAAGCTTTTTCTTTAAGGACACTGGGCAAGATTAACTTTCATGCAAAACTAATGATTCAAGCAATGAGTAAGACACACACAACACCACAAATCAGTTTCCTATTTCTTAGTCCCTATATAGACCATCCAGCAGCTCTACGCGCCACATGGTTCCTGAGAGTGTAAAAAAACCTGCTGCCAGTCCTCACTCTTCTCCAGGTCATGTGTTATAAATTCTTGAAGCTCTTTTGGCTACTGTCTGGGAATCAGATGCATCTTCTTCCTCTTCCTCAGTTCGTTTGTGCTTTAAAAATAAATCCGATTTTAAGAAGCGACTGTAGCTGTCATATTTCATGAGATTAAAAATCTGCGGAGTGAAAGGGGAAAAAAAGTCTGAAGACTATAGGTGACTGAATCAAACAAATGAATCAACAAATATTTAATCTAGCATTGCGGTTATTTGTGTGTGCATCCCATCCAGATCTCATTTACAGCTCAAGAAGGCAGGGCTACATCTCAACCAAGTTTTATATCTCCCCCAGTGCTAAACAAAACTCTGCCCCACACAGGGGCTTAAGAGTTGCTTGGTCAGCTGAAATGCAGCATGCCCATCTGCCTTGTTTGTGAGGCACCATGGAGCAGTCACAGACTTCTATTTGACTAATGCCACCTTCCATTGGCCTAGCAATTTATAGTTTTTCAAAAGCTTTTAGAATTCATGATCTGTTTGGGTTTTTTTTTTTACCTTTTTTTTTTTGGAGGAAAGGAAGGCAGGATAATTGGGGTTAAGTGACTTGCCCAAGGTCACACAGCTAATGTGTCAAGTATCTGAGGCTGGATTTGAACTCGGGTCCTCCTGACTCCAGGGCCAGTGCTCTATTCACTGCACCACCTACCTGCCCCTTATGATCTGTTTTAATGTTCAAAACTACTCTGGGAGGTAGGCAATGCATGCATCCACAGCCATTTGAAAGATGAGAAAGCTGAGGTCCAGAGAGGTTGTGTGATTTGCCGATGGTTACCCAGCTTGTAAGGCAGTGACACTATAAATAAAGCTCTGGGCCTGGAGTCAGGAAGATGCGAGTTCAAATCCCACTTCAGACACTTACTAGCTATGTGACCCCGGGTAAGTCAGTCACTTAATCTCTGTTTGCTTCTGCTTCCTCAACTGTTAAGTGGTGGTGATAACAGCACCCACCTAACAGGGCTCACATGTGGGTTAAATGAGATGCTGTTTATGACAGCACTTAGCGCGGCGCCTGCTGTATAGTCAGTTGTGTAAAGGCTTATTCCTTCCCTTCTCTGTCTCTTCTAAGGGCCAGAGGCAGGACCTGTTTTCTTTTTCTGTAAGCTCACATCGTCTGCCTCCAGCGAGCTTACAGCCTTGGCAGAGAGAAAATACACATAAAGCGAAAAAGAAAACTGACACTGTAAGGCCATAAAAGCTGTGCCAGGGACAGGCGCTTCCCCAGAGGCTTCTGGTCAGTATGAAAACCTGTACCGGAACATTGAGTGTTTTAATTGTTGCTGTTTGATTGTGTTCAGCTCTTTGTGACCCTGTTTGGGGTTTTCTTGGCAAAGATATAGGTCTCTCATCTCCTTCTCTGGCTCATTTCACAGATGAGGAAACTGAGACAAACGGGGTTAAGTGACTTGCCCAGGGTCACACAGTTAATAAGCGTCTGAGGCTGGATTTGAACTCAAAAAGATGAGTCTTCCCGACTTCAGGCCTGGCACTCTCTCCCAGGCACCACTTACCTGCCCACTCTTAGTAGCTTGTACATTTAGGCAAATCTCAACCTTTTTGAGCCTTAATTTCTAGCTTTAAAATGGGGATACTTGTGCCATTTGTCTCACAGAATTGTGAGAATCAATGAGATAAAGTATTAAAGAATTGCAAACAATAAAGGTATCTCAATAGAGATAAAACACATGAAAAGCTTTGCAAAATTTAAAATATTGTGTCCATCAGATATTATTATAGCATTTATTCTGCCCAACATTGATTTCTAGTATAGTATCAAAAAGTCATTTAGTAATGTCTAATTTACCTGAAAAAATAACAGAGGTCTGATTTCACTGAACTTTTGAAATGTTTGGGGCATTTTCAGATAGAAATCATGGCTGTAGAAATACTGGTCACAGTGTTATTATTGGTTATCACATGACATAACTCTGATATTATGATGAAGTCTGAAATTCCAAACATATCTGTGATTTTGCCAAGAAACAATACAGTTGCATATTCAGGATAAGAAAGCAGCAGTCTCACCAAGTAGAGACTCTCAGGAGGAATTTGTTTAAAAGAAAACATGAGAAGTCCTTAGACAGCAAAAAAGTAAGGGGTAAGACTAGCTGCATCATCTGTCTCTATGAGGGAAACCATTCAAATCAATCATTCCACGAAGAGCTAGAGCTAAAAGGATCTTGAATAAACGATAAAGAGAAATAATGTCTGAGTCACTGAGCTCCAATGGAAAGTGCTGGGCTCAGGCTGGAAGGTTGGGGGTTCCAGGCTCATCATCTCTGCCATTTACTAAGAGAACATCACCAACCCTCACTTTCCTTCTTCTTTAAAAAAAAGAAATAGTAACCATCATACTGTTTGCAGCAAATGTTTGCCCCACGAAAAAGATGGAATGTTTAAGAGGACAGGCAGAAAGAAGCATTTTCTATCTAATAAAAGGATGTGACACATAAATGGAAAATACCTTTATAAGTGATATCTATCATGGGCCTTTAAAAATGGCTTTTGGCACATTCAGCAGCGAGATAATAAAACTAAATTATCACAGTGCTGGAGATAACACAAGTTAGTTCTTTGCTTTTATCAGGTCACATATAACAAAGTGGAATACTGCCTAAGCTTAAGACCTCAGAGAATCACAGAGTTAAAAGGATATCAGAGATCATCTAGTCAGTCTAACATCAGGGTTTCTGAATTTCTTTGTGTCATGGACCCTTTTGGCAGTCTGGTGAAACTTGCAATCCTCTTCTCAGAAAAAAAAAATTTAACGTATGAAATAAAACAAGCCTATTACATAATAGAATTTTTAAAAAAAGATGATTGCATATGAAATTACAAATCTATTATGTACAACTTGCTATTCCTTTTAAATATATAATAAAGTTATCATATAAATTTCTTTTCTTTTCTTCCCTCCCCCCATGGCTGCTATTAGATACAAGCATGTATATTCACACATACATGTGTGAATGTATTTGACATGTTTGTGCATGTCAAATCATTCTGTATGTACTTCTATTCATCAATTCTTTCTCGATGCAGACAGCATCTTCCTTCATACATTCTTTGTAGCAAATATGGGGATTTATAATAGTCAAAATGACTCAGAATAATGTTTTAAAATGCATAGGATTACAAAGGAAACTATTTAGGCTGAATTATCAAAATAATTCTTAAATGCCACATGTTCATGAACTTCATTCCTAGATTCTTTGATTCAAAAGACTTGTCCCTGCATAAAGTAACATCTCTAACAAGGGGCCATCCAACTTCTTCCAGAACCCCTCCAAAGGAGAGATGGAAGAAGGAGGGGAAAGAAAGTTGGTTTTTCTGAAAAGTTGTCCAGGGCACTTTTCTAAATGCCTTGCCTACTCATCAAATGCATGTTTTTCTTTTTAAAGCAACCAAAAAACCTCTCAAAGTGACTGTCTTAAACATCTTCCATGCATTTAATTTGCCATAAGTATATAATTGATAGAACAAGGAAGGATTGTTGTTCCCATTTTTTAACCTCTGTGTGTGTATCTTTAGCTGTGCTCATCCCGGAGATCCCTTTCAAACCTTTCCTAGTATTCTCTAGTAATTCTATTTAGAACCTACTCCCCTTATTGGAGTCTTCTTTTTATTCCTTCACCTCCTTAACAATCTCACCTTTGACCTTTGATAGGGTTTCTTGGGGGGGAGAATGAGAGGGAATTCTGAAATAGGAGTACAGTATATAATATATTTTGCCTAGATTAAGAGAAAATTGAGGGAAAAGATCCTTGTAGAAAAGGCAAAAAGCATAATTCTTTAAAAAAAAAAAAAAAGAAAGAAAGAAATAATCCACCACCTAAATCTCCTCTTGTTTCACCTCTGAGTGCCAGACTCACCACCAATTAAGCCATGATTCACTATTGACTACATTTTATACTTCTCCAAGTCACTAGACCCTCCAAGAGGAATTTGTGGATGTTTGGCTGATTTAATAAACAGGATATGCCAAGCGTGATGAATGAAAACAATTTTACAAGTCTTTCTCCTCAAGTGTTGCATTTGCAAACTTATGGAACAGGGAAGAAAATTTCTTCTTTTACACACACACACACACACACACACACACACACACACCGCATTCCTGTTTATACAGAAAAAAAGACAAATTTAAGTTGAAGACACACAAATCAAAGAAAGACTAAGCATAACCCAAATGTTTTATAGGAACTTTCCATGTGTGTGGGCGTAACATCCTGTTTGCCTAAGGTAGATGTTTCAGAGCAACTCCCTCAGAGTTTTAAAAAAAACAAAAAATCAACACTTTATCTGGAGTCATACCAGGTGGGCAGAAGAGAGAGGGGAGATAAAAGAGGTGAAGTTTGTCTCATTTTAGTGAAAAGTGAAAAAAGCCATGTTAAAAATCTCTAAATGTTTTGAAGGAAGGTACTAATGGACCAACAGGACTTTTAACAGCAACCAAGAGAAGGAAGCTTCAAGTGGGTGTGGACCAGGGAACACAAGGATGAGATATTTCGGTCAATAACTCCTTGTGTAATCAAATACCATTTTGTTGGGCAGCTCTGGTGCACCCTAAGTATTTCACAAGAGAACATAAAAAAACCTTGCCTGCCTTGTTTAGATGTGAAATGCTCCACCAGCCAAAAAAAGTCTTCCTAGATTAGGCCCAGTTTTCTCCTAAACCAAATGAATGAATTTGTTAATGAGAGTATTATGTGCAAAACATTAGGCTAACGTTGCAGATACAAAAAGAAAAGTAAGACTTTCTATAGGATTTGAAGAGAGAGACAAAGCTACAAGAAATTTTAGCTGCTCATGTCAGATGGAAAGGCCCAGTGGTCTCTTGACCCAACAGCAAGGCAGATGTTAATCTATGTTCATTTGTGCCATTTTCATTAGCAATAAAACCTATCTATTTCTGATACTGAAATAATTGAAGGTGCCAAAGATTTTGGTGAGGACAAGTTTTCTTTCTGAAGGTTCAGTAGCTATGCCTTCTGAGAAGACAAGAGCAGTTGACCAAGTACAGGCAGGTGGTACTACTCTTCCCAGAGCTCTTGGACACAGAGTCCTGGACTTTGTCTACTAGGGTGTGAGGAGACTTGGGGGTTGAAGCAATGGTTTAACCCAAGAGTGGGGAAACTGTGGCCTCGAGGTCACATGTGGCCTTCTAGGTCCTTAGGTGCAGCCTTTTGACTGAGTCCAAGTTTTATGGTTCTGTCAAGTTTGGATTCAGTCAGAGGGCCACACTTGAGGCCCTAGAGGGTCACATGTGGCCTGGAGGCTGCAGGTTCCCCACCCCTGGTTTGACTCAATTGGTTCATCATCTTCTTCTTAAAAAAACCAAAAAATCAACACTATCTGGAATCATACTAGGTGGGCAGAAGAGAGAGGGGAGATAAAAGAGGTGAAGTTCGTCTCTTCTTCTGGCTGACTTATTGCTTCTTTAATTTCTGTAACTCTGTTATATTGAACCATTTTTCTGTCAGTCTAAGAACCATATAATGTTGAAAGGAAAGGTATACCTTTATGAATAAAGCTATGTAAAAATGGAATAGGATGCCTTGGGAGGACAGGGGTTTCTGCTCACTTGAAGTCATCAAGCAAAGGCTGGAAAACCACTTGCTGGGGTATGTTCTGAAGGAGATTCTTGTTCAGGTGACAATCAGACTCAATAGCTCTGAATTATCTTTTGAATCAAAGACTCTAGAAACCTGTAAGTATCTTCATCTTCTTCGGTTATAAGATGCCTGTTGTATTCACTCACTCAATATGGTCCCAAAGATCCAAGACAAAAGTCCTTCTAACGAAATGGTTCTATGCCAAAAGCAGCCTTGCTGGTAGGCTGTGCTCTGACAATAAAGAAGTCGCCTTTTGTTTTGTTTTTTTTGAGGGGGAAGTCAAGGCAATTGGGGTTAAGTGACTTGCCCAAGGTCACACAGTCAGTAAGTGTGTCAATTGTCTGAGGCCACATTTGAACTCAGGTCCTCCTGACTCTAGGGCTGGAAGAAGTCTCCTTTTAATGGATCCCAGAAAGTCTTTGATTACAAGCCCTTGACTAGGAAAAATGAGTAGGTGGAGAAAGCCAAAAGATAACTGGTTGGTTCAAATGTAGTTTCTACCCAAAGGCATCACACAAACCTGATAAGCTGGCCTGATAGATTCTAAGAACTATAATAATAATATGTGTAATATTATTACATATATTGCATATTATATATTACATAAATATATTATTAAATATTATTATTAAATAAAATTATATAATAGCTGTGTGACCCTGAGCAAGTCACTTGCCACCTGTGTCAGTTTCCTCATCTATAACAAAAGGATAATAATAGCAACCACCTATCAGAGTTTTTATGAGGACCCAAAGAGATAATATTTGTTAAGCCCATGGCAAAGTTTAAAGAGCTGTATCAACACTAGCTATTATTATGTTAGTACTTTCGCTACTATTTATTTAGTGATTTAGCTATTATTTAGTGATTTCCGTTTTGGAAAAATTTCAGTTTTGTTATTTCATTCCATCCTCACAACAACCCTGTGAAGTGGGTGCTTTAAGAGGAAGAGACTGAGACCTGAAAGAGGTGAAGTTACTTTGCCAGGATCATAAAACAGATATCTGAGGCGGGATTTGAATACAGTTCTTCCTGACGCACTTCATTGTGCCAACTGTTACAAGCGATGAAACGGAAGCCTAGAAAAACAAGTGACTGGACCAAGGTCACATAACAAGTGAGTGGTCAAGCCACAGAAGCAAGACATACATACATATGTGTATGTGTATATGTGTATGTATATATGTATGTATGTATTATCTATGTATGTACATACATACATACCCAAGGCATATATATATATATAATAAACCCAGACACATATATGAATGTGTATAGTTGTGTATATATATTTATATTTACATACAGATCCTATCCAGACTAATGATATTAGGAGTCTTTGGTTACATTTGCTAGCTCATCATTAATTCTGAATTGTACCACAATTAACACCAGGAAGAGGGCAACCAAGAGTCAAATTATTGATTGTTTGAGGAAAAACAGAAGAGAATTGGAGAGGTCAAAAGGAGAAACTTGTCAGGATCTGACTAGGAGACTAAGTGGAAACATAAAATCAGAAGAATGAGAATAGAGAAACAATGAAAAAGACCAGGCTGCTGATAGATTGTGGTCGTGTGCCCCTTTTTTGGCCAGATAACTGCGGCCCAGAAGGGCTCTGGGTTTTGGCACACGCACCACTGGCTGCCTGTGAGCTATGGGCCTGGAATGTAAATTGTTGAACATTGCTGCACTGGAATTCAGCCCTATAAGCAGCTGGAGGTTGGACGCCCTCTGAAAAATGAGAAATGATCCTTGCTGCAGACATGCAATTTCTCACAACTATTCCACATCAGAAAGGGAGCAGCCTATTTTACGACCAGCAGCTTTCCCCTCCACTCTCAATTTCCCCTCCCAGTCTTGACTCTGGTATTTCCCAATGGTTTGCTGCAAAATTAAAATGACATCTGAAAATACTCCCCCCTCTCCCCCAGTTGTTGAATACTATCTTATTTATTGTATGAAAGAAAAATCTAAAGGTTAAGCTTAAATCTTGTACAGTTCTCTGTTTTGTAATATAATCCTTTACAGAGTTATATAGCCATAGCATATGGAAAATGAGATTAAAAAGTCCACAAGCAGTTAATAAAACCCCTTGAAGATCCCTAAGCCAAAATTTGCTACTAGTACTTCACCTCTCTGGTCCTCAGTTTCCTCATTTGTCAAAGAGGTCACATTAATAATCTCTAGCTCTAAATCCTATTTTCTGGGCAAGTTACAGTCCAAGTCTAATAAGAATTTAAAAATTCAAAAACAAATACCTGAAGAACCTAATGAATCCTCCCCTCCAGCAACCTGTTTCCCTTTTTTTGGAGGGGGAGGAGGCTCATAATCCATCAAAAACCCTTCATTATATTCATTCCAGATAGGCATAAGCAGAAAGGGAGAGGGAGAAAAAATTAGCAACGAGTATAATATAAACACTTTTTACATGATTGTTTATCACTTGTGCAAAAATTTGATTATTTGCAGTTAAAAGTAGACTGGAGCATAGCTACAGTTGTCACATTTTCCAAATCAAAAATCAGGATATATGGTCTGATAAATCATTTTTTCTTTTTTGTAAGTTATTTTGTGGGGGGAAAAAAAACAACTACTTTCTTTTCTTAAAAGTTGAGACTGTCTCAAAAAAAAATACAGGATGTGCACTCACTATCAGCGTACCCCACAAAGTATACAGCCATTTGAATTGTAGGTTGTAAACTCTTTACAAACGCGTGCTTTAAGCAGGGGAGGGCAGAGGAACATTTCTACACAATAAAGTGATCACAGGGATTGGCAGAAGAATGGGAATGGTGATGGTTTTGTGAAATCCAGAAGGATTATATCCTGAAGTTCAGACTGCTTTGCATTCTTCTGATGTAAGGAGCAGACAGTTTGCTCCGGAGAAGGTCAGAAGGAAGGTTGAACAGGAATTAAAATAACAAAACTTCTTACTTCAAATTCTTTTTTGGAGTTTCCTGAGGAGGTCTTGTGACGGGTTGGGGCAGAGCTATCCAGCTCTTTTAAAACTGAACTCTCAATGCTCTCCCAAAGGGAAGGAAATCACAGTGCCAAGACTTTATAAAAGCTTGTACAGAAATATTAGCATGTACTGACAAAGTCTGGACAATTTTGACCTATAGAGGCAGATGCTGGCACTGACTTTGCTAGTTCAGAAATTACCTCAAAGGCTGGTCATTTTTAAAATTCTTTCTTGTCAGGAAGAAGATAATGGTGCTTTTAAGAGGAAGATAACCAGATTGATGCTAGAGGCTTAAGATAGCCAGATTCAGTGTCAGGTTTTCCACTTGAATCACCAAAGCAAAGGCAGAGGGGTTGGTTTTAAACTTGCTTCCTTTTCCCACTTCTGTTCAAAGCTATTTATTCTCACTTCACTTTTTTCATACACTTTTTTAGTCCTTTTGATCAAGCATTTTTAAAGAACTTAGCACCTGACCCTCCCCACTTATACCCAATATGAATTCAGTTCTGTACAAAATCTCTTTTTGATTCTCAGTAAAGATGGCATTGGGAATGGTCATAGAAAAGCCTGGCCTTTCCATATAAACTCCAGCAAATACGAAAACAGCCTCAGAAAAGCTGATGAAAAGCCAAGAAATCATAAAAGCAGAAACTCCTCCTTACAGTCTAGAACTGTCCAAAAGGATGGCCAGATGCAGGAAGAAGCAGGGTGAAGGGTAGAAGCCGACTCAAGGTAAGGAGGGCAGGGGAGTCAGTGAAAACTCCCACAAATGGATCTAAAAGCCAGCCAGCACTCTGGAAAAGAGTATTAAAAGCCAGTGCCAGCTCCAGTAACTGGGTGGCTAGAAACAAATCCCAGTCCTGGCCTTTCTGAACATAAATGGGTCACAGAATCATTCCCAATTGGTCAATGAGCAGGGAGGAATGGCAGGCAGTAAACTCCTTGGAGCATTGAAATCCACAAAAGGAGACAGCACCTAGATGCCAGCTCCTGAAGATGGACACCTGAGACCAAAGTGATATCCAACAATGCACTGAGGCTTCATAAGACCAGAGCAAAAGGACAGAACCAGCCCTTCACTGAGGACCACGCAAAGAGCAAGAAACTAGCCAAAGTCTGAATCTCTACTGGGCCACCAGCACACTGAGACACAAGGCAGGAATTAAGGCACAAGGTGAAGCCTAACACCAGCCACCCCATCCAATTCAGCAATTGGCAGCAGCATCCAAACAACAGAGAGGGCAGGATAAAACAAGGCCTGATGATCCAACTGATCCAATTGTGTTTGAGGGAACTAACCTGAGCACAAAATTCCATACTGAGAACAAAGGCTGCAAATACGAGTAAACAAACTAAAACACTGGTATAATTAAGAAATAAATTGAGTTAGGAGAAGTCCAAGAGGTAAACCTAGAAGAGGAGAGTTACTCTATATCAGCTATAAACAAAGTATCAAAGGGGGAAGGTAAAAAAAAAAAAAAAGGTTTGGCCTCAAGGACTTCAAGGGAATATGGGAAAAAAATTAAGGGATAAAAAATGAAATGAGAGTTTAGGAGGAAAAAATTTAAAGAAGAATAAATAACATAGAAAAGAAGGTAGAAAACTTCATCCAAGTAATAGACTCAATGAAAAACAGAAATGGAGAAAAGATCATTCAATGACTAAATCAGACAAAAAGAAATATTAGAACAAAGACAAGAAAATGAAAACCTAGAAGAAAATGTAAGATGCCTATTTTCAAAAACTCCTAGATTATAGGTCAAGGGGAAATAATTTAAGAATTGTTATACTTCATGGAAACCATGACCATTCAAAAACCTGGATGCCATATTTCAAGAAGTGATACATGATAAGTGCTCAGAGTTATTTGAACTAGAGAGCAAAGTGAACATAGGAAAATTCTACCAATCACCTTCTGAAAGAAAACTCCAAACTGAAAACACCAAAGAATGTTACAGCTAAAATCCAAAGGTTCCAAGTCAAACAAAATTAATGCAAACAGCCAGTAAAAAAAAAAAGAGTTCAAGAACCAAAGGATTACAATAATACTTGGTGATATATTGCTATAAAGGAGAGAAAACCTGGGAACAGATATTCCAAATGGCAAAGATAATGACCTACAAACAAGAATAGCTTACCCTGCAAAAAACTGAGCATAATTCTACTGGAAAGAAAAAGAGTTAAGGGTAAGGATGGACCTTAATATAATGTTTCAAATATTCCTAAGGAAAGAAGCAAAGTTGAGCAGACTTTTTGAAATGTAAGCACAGGAGTCAAGAGAAAGTCAGAAAGGCAAAGACATTTGAGTTAAACAATGCTAGAGTACTTACATTCAGAATCCCAAGGTCTTTATGGGTCACCAAGGGGGTTAAATAAGACAAGGATAGGGCGTGGGTGTGCTTTTGTTGTTTTGTTGGTTTGAAGACGGGAATGAAAAGGAAGATACTAGAAAAGAGCTGAGGAAGAAGGGGAAAGCTCCTACTTCATATAAATGGAATGCCAGAGAAGAGTATAGAAATCTATCTTCAAAATGTCAATGTAAAGAGACTGAAGTTCCCACCCACCCACTCAAAACAAAACACCAAAGCACTGAGGTTTCACTCTCTCATCAGATATGCGCTGGTAAATGAAAAACTATGAATTTGCCTTCTTCATTTCAGTACAGGCTCAAATCACTTACCTGCCATGCCAGAGAAGACTTAAAGATTGTCCAACTCTAAACGAGACAGCAGTCTAGCATAGACAGTTGCAATCTCCAAAGGAGCAGAAAAGATTTTACTGTCCTAAGGGAGCTCTGATTTGACTTTTGTTAACAAAGCAAAGTGGCTATGATTGAAAACCAGTCAGTCCATCCTCGTCATCAGAAGGTTCTAGTTAGACCCTCACAGTCTGGAGCTAATTGGCAAGTAGCACTGAAAAAGTGAAGCCCTCCTGAAGTTGGTAACAGGGAACAACTCCCAGCAGACTACTCTACCCGGGAGCTACCAGCAGCAAGACTAACAGGAATGAATAGAATAATGTATCCAGCAAACATACTACACCCACCAGGAAGGACGCCAATGAGAGAAGGGCAGTAAAACCCCCTTAAGATTCAGAAGATTCTGTATTATCAGAGGCTGGAGTTAACTACCCCTCTACATTTGTTCCCTGACTACAGATGTCCCCCATATGTGATCCCTAGAAGTCATCTAACCTGATTCTCTCATCTCCCCATTTCACATGAGGAAACTAAAGTCTAATTAGTTCACTAATCGGGAGGTGGAGGTGCAGAAGTGACACTTTGTCTAGGTTAACAAGGATGGGGAACAGGCACGTGTGGCCCTCTAGGTCCTCGAGTGCTGCCTTGTGTCTGAATCCAGTTGGATTGTCTGGATTTTCACTCTTTGTTATTGTTGTTGTTGAGGCAGTTGGGGTTAAGTGACTTGCCCACGGTCACACAACCAGTGTCAAGGGTCTGGTCTGAGGGTAGATTGGGCCTAGATTTGATCTCAGGTCCTCCTGACTCTAGAGCCTGTGCTGTATCCACTGCACCACTTAACTGCCTTTTTAAAAAATAAATTCGAAATTATTATTCATAGTAGTATCAATATACATTTGTAAAACAGCAAAATAAGGCACATATCTGTGAGAAATGCTATTTAATCTTTCTAC
This sequence comes from Pseudocheirus occidentalis, assembly GCA_028646575.1. NCBI lineage: Eukaryota > Metazoa > Chordata > Mammalia > Diprotodontia > Pseudocheiridae > Pseudocheirus > Pseudocheirus occidentalis. The sequence continues at coordinate 74,429,285 of CM053598.1, read as the reverse complement.
AGAAGATACCTTTGCTTCTCTATGAATTCACATTTGAATACAAAGACCACTTACGATAACCTTAACCCTCCAAGTTTCCATGAGGACCTAGAGGTTGGAAACTGCTCTCCTAATGGATCTGTGTCTATATGAGGAAAATAAATAAACTACAGAAAGAACTGTATACTCTGGGAGAAGGCAAATTGATTAAGCAAGAACATTAGCTGTTTATCTGAATTTACCTTCTAAACCTAAAGGTTATCCCCATGGGTCGGGGTTGCTTTGCATTGCCTTGATGATATTACATAAAATTACTATGGGCATAAATTTACTGATCTAGGCTGATAACAGTGATCAAGATAATAAAAAGATTTCAGTTTCTAGTCCAATATTCATAACCTATCATTTTTCATAAGCATTATTCTCCCAAAGAAGGCAGGGGAAAAAAGAGGTTTTCTTTTTATTACTTTTATTATGGTCAACCCAACTGGATTCAATGAAAGGGTCATATTGAGGACCTAGAGGGCCACATGGGGCTTTGAGGTTTCAGGATTCTCACGCCTGATCTAGGAACTCACCTCTCACTCATTTGGGTGACTCCCTGTGGTATATACACCCATATACTTTTGCCCCAAAGCAACCATTAATGGTCTTGGGAGTGGAGTGGTGAAAAAAAAAATCACCTCCCCTCCCTGCTGTACTCCAGAAGAAATGTCCATGGGCAAAATGGAAAAATGAAAGAGAGGTCTGTCAGTTCTTTTTTATAGGCCAGCATAGGGACAGCTTCTCTGACTATAGTCCCAATGGTCCAAGTCAACCAAAGCATCTGGGGTCGGCCCCATTGAAGAAACTTCATCAAGAGTTGCCTTTTGTTCTCTTAATAAGGTGATAAATACATCAAAGAAGACAAAGGCTTACATCCTGTCAAACTGAAGGTGGAAGGGATGACTCCCTAGAATCCTGGAGCTAGATGAAAGCACTATAAACTTTAGAAGGTCATAAAAAAAGTGAGTTATCTTATTTCTTCCAGCACTATCCCCATCTTGTAAAAAGATAGTTACTTAATCTTTATTTGAATACCTGGGAAGTTAAGAGAATGTTCTTTGTGCTAAGAAGGGTTACTGCACAATCCTTTTCACCAAGGTAGATAAATATGCGTGTTAGACAACTGTTTGGACAGCCTTACTCAAATCTTCACTGGAGTACCTTAGGGATCTGCGCTGGACCCAGTGCTATTTAACATTTTTATCAATGACTTAAATAAAAGTATACTCCTCAAATCTCTAAGGCTGGAAGTGATAGATAACACTGGGGACAATGGAGTCAGGATCCAAAAGAATCTTAACAGACTAGAGTTTCTTAACTGGGGTTCAAGGATAGATTTCAGGAGCTTGAATGTTTTAAAGAATTTTTATCTTTATTTTCACTGACCTCAAAGTTAGCACTTTCCTTAGTTACTTAAGAAATTATTCTGAAAAAGTGGTCCATAGGCATCCCTGGACAAGAGCCCTGGGCTGAATTTAATGATAATTATTTAATTAAAAATTGCTACTTTCCCAGGCTTATTACACCTTAATTATCACTACTTACTATGATCAAATGACATTGATCTCCTTGATGTTTCAAGAATAAAATTTTTCTATTTCTTTCCTTGAGTCATTTTTTTTTCTGGCTGTCCTTCATATCTGTAATGCTCTTCTTCCTCATCTCCTACTGACTTCCTATAAGTCCTAGCTAAAAGCTCATCTTCTAGGGTAGCTAAGTGGTGCAGTGAATAGAGCATCAGCCCTGGAGTCAGAAGGACCTTAGCTCAAATCTGACCTTAACACTTATTAGCTGTGTGACCTTGGGCAAGTCACTTGACCCCAACTGCCCTGCCTTCCCCCCTCCAAAATGCAAAAAGCAAAAGAATTTAAAAATTAAAACCCTTCCTGACTCCTCTTATTTTAGTACCTTCCCTCTCAAATTATGTCCCATTTATCCTAATATGGCTCATTTTTTACATATTTCTTTGCTTGTCCTCTTCTCCATTATATTGTGAACTCCTTGAGGGCAGACTGTCTTTTGCCTACTTTTGTATCCATAGCACTTAGCATAGAGCCTTGAACACAGTAGGTGCTTAATATTAATTGACTAATAATATGAAATTCAAAAAGAATAAATGTAAAATCTTACACCTGGGTACAAAAAATCAACTTCACAAGTACAAACTGAGATTGAGTCATGGTGTTAGTGGACTACAAGCTCAATATGCATCAGCAATATGATATGGCAGCCAAGAAAACTAATGTAAAAGATATAACTTCTAGAAATTGGAAAGGAATAGCCCCACTGCTCTTTGCTCTGATCATTCATTCACCTGGAGGAGTCATTCTCAAAGTATGATCCAAGACCCTGTAGAGATCCCCAAGTTCCTTCCAGTGGATATGAGAAGTCAAAAACATTTCATAATAATCCTAGATGTTTTAACTTCTAATATGATAAATATTTATAGACATAATTCACATAAGCAAAAGCTCTTTGGGAGGCCTTTGAAATTAAAAAATATATATACAGGGATCCTGAGACCCCAAAATTTGAGATCTACTACTCTAGAGTACTGTATTCAAGCCTGGACACTAAGAAGGACATTGAAAAGGTGAAGTATATCCATAGGAAGGCAACCAGAATACCAAAGGGTCTTGAAAGGGACTTGATTCAATGTCATAAAGTAATTGAAGGAACTAGACGTGTATGTATGCGTGTGTGTGTGTGTGTGTGTGTGTGTGTGTGTGTGTGGCCTAAAGAAAAAAATAAGTTGAGGGAGGAGAGGAGTAGGGAAGGAAAAGAAGGAGGGAAGGAAGAAAGGAAGATGGAAGTCTTTCACTTTAAACTGTCACATCCATGTCACCATGAAACTGTTTCATTTTAAAATCTAACATCCTGAGTGACAGACATTCCTCTTCCTCCCACCACCCACAATTTGGTCAAATACATGCTGATTAGTAAGAGCCACTTATTAGGATGTCTCTCTCCAGAAAAGTCATGGAATCCTCTTCCAGTGAAAGGTATTTGTAGCCCCTCAGATCCCTGTCAATCTCATATTCTAGGCAGGAGCATGCTCATCCAAGAGCAGATGGCAGTGTGGACTGACCCTAACATTTTCTTTTCCAAAGAAAACTGTTTGTTAGACTGCCTGTGACTAATTGGTCTCCTCACATTATAAACTGAACTTTCAAAGTTTCCATTAGTAACTAGGGGAAATACTCCAGAACCAGCCTGTGGGGAAAAATAAACTGACCTGGCTTTCTTAATGCCAAACAACAACTAACACGATTGTCAGAAATTTGATGGAGATATTTGCTGCATGAATATGTGCACATATAACAACAACAAAAACAATAATAATTAGCATTTACATAGTACTTTAAGAATTGCAAAGCGCTTTATGGACATTTCATTTTAAATATTTTTTAAACAAGAAGAAACTTCACTTCAAACTAGAGAGAGAAGTTAGGTATGCTTTAAAAAATCAAAGAGAAATGTAGGCATAGGTAAAAATGTTTGTTTACATAGAGTTAATTCATAAATATCTTTATCAAATTCACTAAGACTTTGATGATGTTTACACGTGTAATTATCTGCATTTTAAAGTGAAGAAACTGGGGGACACAGAGGTGAGTCATTTGAACCACGCCAGATTACGCTCTGAAGACTAGTCAGCTGGAGTCTGAATTCTATATTCCTTGTTGTTGTTTTTAGGTCCTTTTAGTCATGTCTGACTGTTCATGACCCAATTTGTAATTCTCTTGGCAATAATACTGGCGTGGTTCCTTCTCCATTTCTTTCTCCAGCTCGTTTTACAGATGAGGAAACTGAGGCAAACAGGATCAAGTGACTTGCTTAGGTTCACACCACTAAATGTTTGAGGCTAGATTTGAACTGAGGAAGATGAGTCTCCCTGACTCCAAGCCCAAGTGCTCTGTTCACCGTAACACCTAGCTGTCCACCTTCCTGTCATACCACAAAGACCGAGGGATCTAAAGGAGGAATAAGGGGGGAAACGAAGGATACAATTCCAAGAAAATATGATTATCATGATTTATTTGGGAAAAGAGATATAATCATTGGACATGAGTGGGCATTTACATGAGCACAGTGCTTTGGGCTGGCTTCAGCCTCTCTCTATCAATCTTATTTCACATTACTTTCCTTCACACAATCTACATCCCAGAAACTCTAGCCTACCTGGCGTTTAGCCTTCTATCTCTGGTCTTACTGACTTTGACTTGTTCACTTTCTTCTCTTAATTCTTAACTTCCTTTAAAGTTCAGCTCAAGCACCATCTCTTAGCAGAAACTTTTCTTGATTTCCCCTAATCATCACTGCTCTCACCCTCCTCCAATTATCTTGCATTTACTTATCTGTATGCACGTTGTATCTTGTAGTAGAATGTAAGCTCCTTGAAGGAAGGGATTGGTTCCTACTTTTTTGATGCTTGTCTTTGTCTCTCTAATGACTCGCATGTTAGCACACTTTAAATAAATGATGAATTCAATTGAATCAATCAACAATCACATGAGATGTGATAGCAAAACCCATTTTAATAGCTAGAGACACTTGTTGGAAAGCCAGGTGATTAACTGAGGGTCAGGCAGACTCCTTCCTGACTGCCAGCTCATAAAGCCCATTTATCTTTCTAATAATAATGATGGATGATGCTGAGGACAAGAAAGTGGCAGATGAATCAGACTTTAGTATCCAGGAAGAAATGAGGAGAAAGGAGTGCTTCATTTTTTTTAAAGGTACCATCCTTAGTACATAAAGATGATCCACCCAAATATTTTGAGGTTTGTTTTTTTTTTAGTAAAAAGGATATATTTACACTGAGATAATCACCCCAACTGAACAAAGACACATATGCAAGTCAGCTGGCCAGAGTCAGACCAGAGAACTGAAAGTGGGTCATGCAGTAATCAAACCCAGGATCTTAGCCTCACTGACATCATTTTCTAACCAACTGAGGTATGCAGACTGTATGTGTGTATAAGAGTCACTGAAATGGACACTGAAATACATGATTCTTTAACAAAATTAAGAAAATGTTAATTGATTGTTGCTTCAGGAGCAAAGTAGCACCGTAGATAGAGCACCAGGCCTGGATGGAGTCTGAGTTCAAATTCTGCCTCAGATAATACTAGCCGTGTAACGCTGGGCAAGTCACTTAACCCCATTTGCCTCAGTTTCCTCATCTATAAAATGAGTTGGAAAAGGAAAGGGTAAACCACTCTAATATCTTTTCCAAGAAAACCCCAAATGGGGTCATGAAGAGTCAGACATGACTGAACAACAACAAAATCAGGAGATGATAAAAATGAGACAAAAAATAATGCTATAGTCATGGAAGTATTGGATTTGGAATCAGAGGAAGTATATTCAAATACCTACTTGGCTACTTATTAATTATCAACTCTTGGCAAGTCACTCAGCTTTTCTTAACCTCAATTTGCTCATGTATAAAATGAAGGAGTTGGATTGAGGAACTAAGACCCCTTGATATTCTAAATATATGATTTTATAAGCCTAATTCTGAGGTAGCTGGAGAACATTCAAAGGGCAACCAGGATATTAAAGGGCCTTGAGATTGTGCCATATGAGGAGCCACTAAAGAATATTTAGAATTGGGGCTATTTAGTCCTTAGGGGGTCCGTGTCAGCTATCTACAAGAACCCAGATGGAAGAGAGATTACACTTGTTCTGGCTGGTCAGTAGGAGCTGCAAAGAAGGACACTTATGCTTGAGAAATGGGAAGGGGACCTTCCTGTCAACTAGAACAATGGCAAAATGGAAAAGACTGCCTCAGGAAGTAATGGATTCACCCTCACTAGAAGTGTTACACACACACACACACACACACACACACACACACACACACACACACACTGACCACTTGTGCACCGTGTTATAGAGAATTCTTATTCAGTTACGGCTTGGACGGGACACCTTCTGAGATCCAATTCTGAGTTTGGGCAATTGTAAACATCACTATTTAATTCTTATGGAATATGCTGATGTCCTCAAGGGCTGTTGTGTAGGGTTATTGACCACTGTGCTGGCTAAATGACCCCGACCACTATGAGTTGTGTTTTTTATCATTTTCCCATCTCTTACATCAGAATCAGGTGGTCAGCTATCACGTGTCACTGTTGTCAGTACTGAGTTCGATTTAACAAATATTTAGCTATCTATTGTACAGATGGGAACTGAGTAAACTGAGGAACTGGGAATTTGGAGCATTTGAGAAGATATAAGTGTGAATGAAAGAGACTATAGAGATTATTCAGTCCCAACAACACGACCCGAGGGTTTACACAAACAGTGGCGCATCAGACTGGGAGCCACAAAAACTGAACAATTGAATCATACTCACTAGCAATGTGTGCCTGCCTACATACTCAGCCTTTCCCAGCCTAAGTTCCCTCATCTATAAGATGAGAATAAGCATACCTGTGGCACCTCTCTTACAGAGTTGTGGGGATCAAAAGAGATAATGTTTATAAAATGTTTTTTACTTTGTTTGTTTGTAGGGGGGAAGTCAGGGCAATTGGGGTTAAGTAACTTGCCCAAGGTCACACAGCTAGTTTCATGTTAAATATCTGAAGCCGGATTTGAACTCAGGTACTCCTGACTCCACAGGTGGTTCTCTATTCACTGTACCACCTAGCTGCCCCCATATAGAATGTTTTTTAAAAGTCTAAAAAGCAATAGAAATGCCAGTCATTGTCAATACTATGTGCAAAGGAAGAAAAACATTATGATATGATGCTGATCGGGGTCAAACTATAGAGAGTCTTAAATGTTAGACTGAAAATTTTCTATTTTATCCTCAAGTGGGATAGCACAGTGTTGTGCTGGATCTGGAGTCACAAGGTCTGGATTCAAATTCTCATTCTACCATGTATGATTTATATGACCTTGGGCAAGTCATCCAACTTCTCTGGCCTAAGTTTCTTCATCTTCATGAAAAAGCTGGACTGGATAACCCCTGAGGTCCCTTTCATACAAAATGATATCCTTTCAAATGTCCTAACTTCCCTGTTCCTCAGTTTACTCAAATCCATCACCTCCTCCACCTCAGCCACCCTCAGAAGTGGTCACATCCTTGATCTTGCAATCACTCATAAGCATTTCACTTCCATGTTCATGAACTTCAAAATTTCTTTACTGGATCATAATCTTTTTCATTAAATATCTCCTTGTGCCTTATGATTCCTAACTGTTTTTCATGCTACAATTTCTAATCACTCCATTCTTTCATAGACCAGCACCACAGACAGCAGTAGGTCTAAATTCTTGCTTCTTCCTTATTTCAGCCCCTTGGTGAACCAACTCAAGTTTATGCTGTCCTCAACCTAAAATTCCCTGCCCTTGTATCATATCATTGATTATCTCTTGCTAATCTCCAGCCCTGGATTACTCCCATCATCTACTTGCTTGACTCCTATTCAATGTGCTTCTGAATAGAGCTGGACAAAATCATGAAATTATGTTGACTGGGTCCATTAAAATGTATGTTATCTAAACTCAACTGGGTCCTCACTGTAGCAAGGCAAACAATGTATTAATCCCTAACTGATTCATGAGCTCATCTCTATAGTAACTGTTACAAATCTCATCTCTCCTCAAGCTTCTCTTGGCACACACTCCTACCCTTCTAGCTGAGAATCTTGCCTCATATTTTACCAAGACCTCCTCCTTCTCTCCACCACAATGATCTCTCTTATCATTTAAACATCCCCCCTCCCACTATGTCTTTACTCTGGTCTTAGATCACATTACCTCCCAACTTCTCCAGCAAATTTCTACCATTGTCCTCCCCACTCTCTCCTTTAGAGTTAATCTCTCCTAATAAACTGGATCCCTCCCTACTGCCTACAAATACATCCATGTCCCTCTCATCCATGAAAAACCAACCAAAAACCCCACTTCACTTGAGCCAACTATTTCTGCTGACTATAATGCTATATGTCTCCCCTTCAAAGCTAAACTCCTTTAGAAAGTCATCTACATAAATGTGGGAGAGGATGTGGAAAAATCGGAACACTAATGCATTGTTGGTGGAGCTGCAAACTGATCCAGACATTCTGGAGAGCAATCTGGAACTATGTCCAAAGGGCTATAAATAAGTGCATACTCTTTGACCC
>CM053598.1:74376742-74420623 GCA_028646575.1 Pseudocheirus occidentalis | reverse complement strand
TCTGCTGACTATAATGCTATATGTCTCCCCTTCAAAGCTAAACTCCTTTAGAAAGTCATCTACATAAATGTGGGAGAGGATGTGGAAAAATCGGAACACTAATGCATTGTTGGTGGAGCTGCAAACTGATCCAGACATTCTGGAGAGCAATCTGGAACTATGTCCAAAGGGCTATAAATAAGTGCATACTCTTTGACCCAACAACACCACTTCTAGGGTTATACCCCAAAGAGATAAAAGAAGTGGGAAGAGGACCCATATGTACAAAAATATTTATAGCAGCTCTTTTTGTGTTGGCAAAAAACTGGAAAACAAGGGGATGCCTATCAATTAGGGAATGACTGAAGAAGTTGTGGTATATGAATGCAATGGAATACTACTGTGCTATAAGAAATAAGGAGCAGACAGACATTACCTTCCATCTGCATTGTATATATCTTTTATGTATGTAGTTATCTGCATACTGTCTCCCCTGTTCCTTGGGGGTGCAGGCCCTGTTTTTACCTTTTGTTATATCTCCAGAGTGTAGCAAAGTGCTCAGAACATAGAAAGCACTTAATAAATGTTTATTATATTATAACCAAGATTGTTCTATCTATGCTGAGTCTGAGTTTCAAATTCTTAATCTGCTTTTTATAATTTAGAGAAATGTATATGTATTAAATATGTATGTTTTGTTGTTCAGTCATTTCAGTCCTGTCCAACTCTTTGTGACCCCATGTGGGGTTTTCTTGGCAAATACACTAGAGTGTTTTGCCATTTCCTTCTCCAGTTCATTTTACAGATGAGGAACTGAGGCAAACAGGGTTAAGTGACTCTCCCAGGGTCATACAGCTAGTAAATATCTGAGGCCAAATTTAAGCTCAGGAAGATGAATTCTCCTAGCCCCCTATCTACTGTGCCGCCTAGCTGTCCAAATACATATGTATGTGTCTTAAGTAAGTAGAGGGTGAGGAAGTGGAGTCAATCCATTTAGATGACTCCTCATGTCTACCTTTAATAATTCCCACACCACTATATTTTGCTGCTTTTAATCAGATAGGGACCAAGAAACTACATAACTACATTTATTAAAATTCTGGGAGTTTTTAAAGGGCAAACAGGCACTGAATGGTCACTTAAATGACCAGTTTGTGAACTTTGTGATATCTGTTTTAGCCACTCAGAGGTCTTTTTTATTCCATGTTCTTAGCTCTGTTCTGGATAGTTGGGGCTGTCAGATAAGTGAAGCACTTCTGTCCTCAGATGCAGAAATAAAGACAATCTAAATTTTCCCTGATGAGTATGTTCTGGGAGAACTGAAAGTGCAGAACAATCTATTCTGGTGGCTCTAACACAAAGCCAAGAGGCCCCATGGAAAGCCAAATCTGCTGAGATTCGCTTTTATTTTAAACTACATGAAACCCATTAGTTCGAAACATGCCCCTGCTTAGTTTCTCTCTCCTTTACTTATGGAAACAGGACTTGTATAGGAAGCCCTTTGGGAAGGAAAGAGAACTAGAGACCATTCTGAAAGAGTATTTTAGTGGTTGCCAACAAAACTTCTCCAGAGCCAGAATTTTAGGGAAGTGAAATGGGTACCCAAAGTGTCATTGGAATATTTATTTTAGAATTAGTCCTGGTTTTAGAGAAGGTACTTTCATTCATATATCCCCTTGGAGATCTTGAACTTTTCCATCTCCTCAAACAAAAGGTTTTAACAAGGAAGGGGACCTAGAAGTTCCTTACTTGTAGTCACTTAAAATTCCCTCCTATGCCACCTGTATTCCACACTGCTGCGTGTGGCTCAATCCCATAGCGTGGGACTGAACAGAACCATCTGTTTCTTCACTGGTGCCAATATTATTCTGATGATTTCAGTCTCAGTTTTGATGCCTTTTTGTATATGCATCTAGAAAAACTTCTTATCCTTCAAAGTCTGCTAGTTGTCCAACTGTTAAGCAACATGGGATCAGATTTTCACAAGCTGTGCCATTCTCATTTTTCTTTAGAATGACATAAAATAATTGCATTCTCTCCTGTCACAATAAACATAATAATGAGGAATACAAAGTCCTGTCCTCAGGTTAAAAAAACACAACAAACTATACAAGTACAGGGAGTGAGGTGGAACAATAATCAATAGCATGTGTAAATATGGATTCCCACGGTCTAACAAGCTCAAAATGTGAATCACTCAGATCGCCCAGTTCCAATACAGTCTTAGTTTCCATTAAGAAAAGTATGATGTCCAGAAAAAAGAAGTGTTCATCTTATTATATCCTGCTGTGATCTGACCACCTGTGGAACATAGTGATCACAGTGAGATGCTGCTTGTGAAATAAGGAAGTTGGACAAGATGACAAAGTGGAATGCTTGGTAACTAATTAAGCCAAAGGCCAATCTTCATATAAATGTACCACAGGAAGGAATGCTCTTCACACTCACACATGTAATGATACTGTTATCAACTGCATCTTCAAATAGGACATCACTGCTAGATTTACTTTATGTGGATACAGGTCCATAGAATAAAGTATAACTAAATAAAGAATAGAACATAGAATAAAGCAAAATCAATGCAATATTCTTATAAGCCATTTCTACACATTTTGTCTAAAACTTGGAACTGTAATTACTTCACTTACCAAGCATTAACAAGGGAATGATTTATTACAAATAACTGATTTTTTTCTCTCGGATAATAGAAATAGGAAGTATTATATAATAAAAAGAACACTGAACTCTGAGTCAGGAGACCTGGGTTTGAACCTTGGCATATTAGCTACGTGAACACAGTCTCCTCTTCTGTAAATGATGAATGTAAAAATATTTATACTTCCCACTACATACAGTTGCAGTAAGGAAAAGTGCTAAGCAAATGTTATTTCCATTTTCATCTTATAGCTTTAAGTTTAAAAGCATAAAACCACTGTGAGACTTTTGGGACATACCATACACACATCTACATATGCATACGTGTATGAGTGTTACAGATACGTAACTTCAATACTTTAACAGATCTGGATTCAAATTCTAACTCTGCCTCTTATTATCCATGTGACCTTGGGTCTCATTTAACTTCTCTGGGCTTCAGCTTTCTCATCTATAAAATGAGAGGGATGAGACAGATGGCCTCTAAGGTTCAGTCTTATGATTCTCTACCAATGCAAAATGACAACTGTTCTGCAACTTGGGGTGCAAAACGTACCCTATGCCTTTTTGGACCAATTTGGTCAATGTAGGAATTTGCTTTATTTGGCTATGATTTGTTACAAGGTTTTATTCTCCCCTTCCATGGGAGAGAGGAGGCAGGGGAGAAGGGAGATAAAATAGATCTTTGGGGCTTTTAGAACTTATTCATGTGCTTCGTTTTTATATTACAAACATTTAAAGATCAAACCCACTTCCTGACAGGTCTCTTATACCAAAGCAAAACAGTTCAGTGAAACTAGTAATACAGTGACCTCATCTGAAAATGTGTGCAACATTTCATATCTTAGCAACCCTCCAACCTCCGCCAACTTCTTAGTTTTAAAAAAAATTAACAGAAATCTTTTCTCTCTTTCCTGTCCCCACACCATTAAGGAAAAGAAGAACAAAGTCCTTGTAACAAATATGAAGAGTCAAAGAAAAGAAATGCCCTCAATGGTTTTTATACACACACACACATACACACATACACACACACACACACACACACACACACACCACTCTGTATCCTAAATTTGTCACATCTATGTAATGGAGAATATATTTCATCATCATCCTCTGGAATCACAAACGGCATTGTAAATCTTTGTTCACTGAAAAAAAAATTTAAGAATCGGTTGAAAAAAGAGCCCCATTACCTGGTCTTGCAGCTTCTGAAACATCAAAGGATGGGGTTCCTCTAGAATCTTCTCATTTAGGCGAGACTGTCCCTCCACATTAACTTGGGATGATGCTTTACTGGACAAGAAGGTCATGTAAATGTCCTTTGCTTTTTCCTGCATCTACAAGAAAGCAAAATAAAGACCCATTTATTATCTGCCTACATAGCTCTTTCTACAGCCCTTCCAGACTTGTCAGCATCTTCTAGTCATGGACATGTGGCAGCCAGAAGGTACGTCCATGTGAAAGAAAATAATATATCTGCCCCTGCTTCTTCCCTCAGACTAAGACTATACTCATCACAGCAAGTTGTAACACTTATTTTCTTTCTGAATGACAGCTAAAAAGTGGCTGTCATGACCTGGCTTTCTTACTGAACACCCTTAATGAAACATGCAAAAAAGTATAGAGAAACAGAAACAATGCCTCTAATAAACATAACATTTCAGGGTTGAGATACTGTCCAAATGAAGCAACAAAACATCAGATACATGGTATGATCATCAGTTAGTCTACTAGAAACCCCTCCATCATTCAAAAACAAGAATTCAACAAAAAATCATTAGGAGACTACTACATCCAGTGCATGGGTGCTACATGTTAAGGGCACCAATGTAAAATGACAAATGGATGCTCAGTGCATTATGGATGCATTAGCCCCAGATGTTCATTCCTTTCATGTGATATTCTTGATGATTCACTACGTTACTGAAGCCAAGTGATTTTTTTCAGGCCAATAGGTTACACAGTGAAAAATACAACATACTTTCAAACAAAATGAAAAGCCAGGAATAGTACTGCTGAGGAGACTGTGAAATCACATGGGAATCCTCCTATGAAGGGCTTTCCCATCCAAAGATTAAACAAGGATATTAAAAAACGGACATTATGGAGAAATCATTTGCACACATAAATGCTTTGTAAGCTTTAAAGTACAACATAAATGTCAGTTACTATTATTACTAAAAACTCAGAGTAACTTGTCATATAAAGTTTGTGACAATGAATAAACAACACTGTAGTAAGTATTCTTTGTTTTAAAAACAACACAATCACAGTTTGTTGATTGGATCAAAGACCTCTAAGCCCTTTATTTCATCCTGTATGATTCTTGCTTAATTTTTTCAAAAACTCCTCCCTACTTGGGGCGGCTAGGTGGCACAGTGAATAGAGCACCAGCCTTGGAGTCAGGAGGACCTGAGTTCAAATGTGACCTCAGACACTCAAGATTTACTAGCCATGAGACCTTGGGCAAGTCACTTAACCCCAATTGCCCTGCCTTCCCCCCTCCAAAAGAAGCAAAGAAACCAATTTCCTCCCTAATAGATTGGCCAACTAAGGGGAAAAAGTAAGGGGGAGGGGAAAGAGTTGTATAGTTAGTTATTCACAGAAATTCTCATAGTAAGAGTTAGAAGGGACTTTAGAGACAATCTAATTCAAGCCTTTCGTTCTACAGATAAGACAATAAACTATACCACATGGTCTGAAAAGGAAAGTTTTGATTTTTTTTTTAGTATCACATTGCCCTTGAACAAAATATGAATTTTCATGTCATGTGTAAAGTGAATGAATTATTTGTGGTGAGATGCTATATGGGCTATAGAAGTTTGTACTTAGTCTTCTAGACTCTCAATTCTCAATGTATTTGTCATGCTGGTCTTAAGAAACCTCACTGTGCTCTTACAGTTAGAAAGTTTTAATATCTTTCACCTTGGGAAAGGTGACAGGAAATTGCTACTACCCCCTTGGGATGACTGACATGCCACACTGCCTGGAAAAGAGTTTGAGATGTGGTTCTTGAAATTCCTCCATTGGGAGACCAATCAAAGAGAAGAGTTTACAAAATGAGAACTTCAAGGGATCTTGGAAGTAATGACCATTAGAGGTAGGAGTTGGGAGGTAGGGAGGGTGAGGGATGTGGGAGTTTCTAAAGATCACACAGGTAATAAATGGAAGAGCTGGGATTTAAACTCAAATCCTGACTTCAAAGTCAACCCTCTTTTCAGTATATCACCATGCCTAAACATGTGTCTACTCATGCTTAAAAAAAATTACCATGAGTCTTCTGGCTAAGGTAGAAATATGTTAGAACCTAGAGGAGACAAGAACCCTGATAAATACACTCCAGGAATGCTCTAAAAAATGTACCAGAAGGAACAACTATAAAAAACACTGAAGAAAAACGACCAAAAGATTCTCTATCCAGTCCAGGATTTTTACAAAATTTCCAGAAGCCTGTGAAGGCTCAGTAAATGAAAAACACAGTGCACAAGCTACCCAGACCTGCAGCAGGAAATGGGGTCAAATTAGCATCAAGTTCAGATCCAGTCAGCTCATGCCCTAGCCATAGTAAGAGGCAGGGCTACCGTAGTACGCAAGCAACTAGTGACTAAGAGACATAGCAGGAGATAGGGCATGACCAGTGTAGGACACCGAGAGTCCACTGGAGCCACATCAAGGCAAAAATCTGACACAGGACCAGATCAGTACACAGGAAGCCTATGCCTAAACCATAGCAAGAACTAGGCTGTTGCAAGAGCCCAGACTAGTATAGCACCTACCAGAAAAATCAATCTTTTTGGGGCCAGTCACCAAGCTAGAGTCAGATTTGGCCTGTTCAAGAATGAGACATATAAGAGGTTAAGGTCAAAACCTAAGTTGAATCACCAGAAGCCCATCCTAAAACCAAGGAATTCCTGCAGAGAATGGAGCCTAGTCTTAGCCACAGTACCCAGGACTATGCAGAAACTACTCATAGCACCCAAGACTACAGAAAGGAGCAGATCCTGACCCAAGCTTACAGTCCTAACCCAGAAAATGAAGCTGGAGCTATTAAACAGGAAAAAAAATTCAACATGATAAATACTATGAATTGAAAGTAACCAAAGATATAAACCCAGAAAAATGGAGCAATTCCACAATAAACACAAATAGAACCTCAAAGGAAAAAGGACTCTAAGACAGGAAGAAATTAATCAAGAAACATAAAATTCAGTGTTAAATGAAAAATATAAAAGAATGGAAAGAAGAATTAATAAATATAAATCTAAATAACCAGAGAAATATTAATTGCTCATGGATAGGCTGTACCAATATAATAAAAAGAACAATATTACTTAAATGAATTGACTTATTCAGCATCATCTCAATCATACCTCCAAAGAATTACTTTAGAGAACTAGGAAAGATAACAACAACAACAAAAAAAGATCAAAACTCTCAAGGGACATAATGAAAAAATACGAGCAAGAAGGCAGCAAAGTAGTACCAGTTTTCAAACTATACAACATCATGAAAACTATTTGGTGCAAGTTAAAAAAAACTGAGGTGTCAATTACTGAAACACAACCTACAAAAAAATCAAATGTAATAGCATAGTGTTCAATAAATCCAAAGACCCTTATCTCCTGCCATAAAGACTCACTATTTGATAAAAACTGCTGGGGAAACTAGAAAGCAATATTGCAGAAATTAGGCATAAAACAAAAACTCACACCATATACCCAAAGAAGCCCAAATAGACACAAGACTTAGATATAAAAAGTGCCATCAAAAATTAAAAGAAAAAAGAAAGAAACCCCTTTTGCATCTATGAATAGGGAGAAAGTTCATTACCAAGCAAAGGATAAAGAGAATTACAGAAGATAAAATGAACAATTTTGATTACATAAAATTAAAGTTTTTGAGGAAAGCCAATGCACAGCAAGTTTCTCTGATAAAAGTCTCATATCCAAGATGTATAAAAAACTGATTCAATGTAAAAGAACAATCACCACTTTTCAATAGATTAAGGTCAAGGGATGTAAACAAGCAGTTTTCAGAGGAAACACTCTAAGCTATCAATAGCCAGTTTGAGAAAGTGTTCAAAATCACAAATAATTCAAGAAATGAAAATAAAAGAAACTATAAAGCTCCACCTCATACCCATCAGATTGGCAAAGATAACAAAAAAAGGAAAATGATGATTGTTGAATGGGCTGTGGGAAAACAGGCACACTAATAACTGCTGGTGAAGCTGTGAACTCATCCAACATTTCAGAAAGCAATCTAGAACTATGTCCCATCTTCTCCCCCTTACCCCCCCCCGCCTAAATTGACTGTGGAAATTCTCTACACTCCCAAAGAGATCAAATAAAAAGAAAAAGGATTCCTATATACAACAGCTCTGAAAGATACATGACTTTGTCATGTACTTAAAAGAAAAAGTCTTGAACAATAGAAATCTGCAATTTCATACGCAACCCTCTTTTTGAAACTTCTCATCTTATTAAAAGTTTAAGTTTAGAATTTAAAAATGGAAAATTTCCAAAAAGAAAAAAAATCACCTTGCCAGAATAAATGTAAAAAGAAGCCCTATTTTGGAAGAGATATCAATGAAATGAGGTCTCTTCTTAAAACAAACGAATGAACGAACAGGACATCTCAAGCAAAATGATATATTTGTGCCAGGGGAAAAAAAGTACAGGCAATATCATATTATAAAAATCACTGCTGGCTAGAACCGAGAAGACGTTGGTGGGTCAGACTTTTAAAACCATGAGACCTTCAGGTCTTGCCCTAGTCAATAAAACTATAATCACCCTCACCCTTTTTTCTCTCTCTCTCTCTCTCTCACACACACACACACACACACACACACACACACACACTCTCACACACACACACTCTCACACACACACACACACACACACACACACACACACACAGAGCAAGATAAAATTAAATCATCTACCATTTCCAGGGACCCTCAATAAAAGCTGAATGTTGTCAGGTACCTGAAGACTAGTAAAATATATGTAGGACCATCTCTTGGGATTTCAAGTAAGATCACACTTTGGGGTGTGTTTATGCTACATTCTACCATACTCCTCCATTCCTGTTCAGGTGGAATAAGAATTACAATAGATACCTAGGAGAGCTGTGAAAATGAAAAGAAGTTAAGGCAATAGGGTAACCTGTGAAGGGGATGACTGGAAGTAGTAAGGGGCAATCCTTCCAGTTCAGCTAAACATTAAGGGATTTTGATGGTGGTAATGATCACTATGGCTTATACATGTGAGGATCAGCCGATATGGATATGTATGCATTATACATACATGTATGTACACATTTGTACAGGTCAGTGCATTGTGTGTGTACATATATCATGTGTGCACAATGTGTGCATAGAATATGCACGCATATATCATATACGCACACAACATATGCATACACTCATGTGCCTCAGGACCTCTCCCATGTCCAGCTGCCATGCCAATATGGTTAACAGACCAGAGTGCAGGGACTGAAGAGCCTGCCCACTCTCCGCACCCTAGTTATGGCTTTGCCTGAAGCCAATTACTTTTTTAAAAACCATTTTCTGTGTTTTTGTGCAGTATATTTTGGTCAGAATGGTTTAAGTAGCAGTTCTTATCTTGGTCAGGATAGGAAATGTGACTGGAAAGGGAAATAGTCAAACCGTCAACCACAAACAAGTCACGGGAATACTCTGTGTTCAAGCACAGAGCAGCTCACAAAAAAAGAAGAAGCACGTCTGGCTATTTTGGTGGGTTTTCCGGGGTTTTGTTAACCCTGTTGTAGCTCCTGTGGGGCGTGTGTATGTGTGCATGCGTATGTGCATGTGTGTGCATGTGCGTGTGCAGAGAGGGTCGGTGTCCGTGCAGCACACCTGCACCATCCTAGCCTGCCCAAGCTGAGAAGGTCCTTCATGATCACAATCCAACCCTTCCATTTTATAGATGAAGAAACAGACCCAGAAAAGAGGAAAACTTACTCAAGGTCAAGGAGACAGTATAGAGAAAGGATGTGAACTTAGTAAATCATTCTGTAAGACCCCTTCTATCTCTAAATTTCTGGGATTCTAACACATATTGGTATTTTTCCACAATGTCAGTTGATAATTAGCTACAAAAAGCTCTGGATGGCACATGAATTTCAGGATCTCAGAGCCATGAGAGACCTCAGAAGCCACTGAATTCAATATTTAAATTAACTAAACAAAAATGCCCTCAAGAACCTATCTGACAAGTGCTTACAACAGACCACAAGATCACAGAATCACAGATTTAGATCTTAAAGGGACTTCAGAGCTCCTCTGGTCCAAGCCCTTCATTTTACAGATAGAGACACTGAGGCCCAGAGAGCGTGACTTGCCCAGCTTCCCGCGGTGTTGGAGCCAAGCTCTGAGCCCAGACAATTCGGACTCCAAATCTTGGCACCACACCGAACCTGACACTTTCTGAGGTAAGACAGGTCATTCTGAGCTAGCTCTAGTAGGAAAAAAGATTCAGTCTAAAAAGTCTTTGTATTTAAGCATTCCCTTCCTTCCCCTCCAACAGACAGAAAAATACAATTGAGTGACCTTGCCTCTGGGTTTATATCCCCAGCAATGAGCACAGGGTCTGATGCTTAGGGATGTAATATACGTTTGCTGATTGATTGATCTTGGTAGTTGCTGGGAATGACAACACATTGCAGACAGCTAAGGTGCGTAAAACACTCTCCTCACAACAGATTTATGAAATAGGCAGAGTGAAAAAGCTGAGGGTGAGAGATGTGAAATGACTTGCCTAAGGTAAGGTGTTAAAGGCCAGATACAGACATGGGTCTATTAACAAAAAGTCCGAAGATCATTCCACCACATCCTTCTGCCTTTCAGAAGAGAAAGGCAGCTAAGTGGTATGGTAGGCAAAGTGCTGAGCCTGGGGTCAAGAAGACCTAAGTTCAGGGTGGCTAGATGGTGCAGTGAATAGAACACTGGCCCTGGATCAGAAGGACCTGAGTTCAAATCCTGCCTCAGACACTTAACACTTACTAGCTGTTGACCTTGAGCAAGTCACTTAACCTTTGTTAAGTGTCAACTTAATTAACACTTAACTTGTTAGTGTTGTCCCTCCAAAGAAAAGCAAAAAAAAAAAAAAAAAAAGGCCCAAGTTCAAATTCCACCTCAGATACCATTTAAGGTTTGTCTGTTTCAATTTCCCAACCTGTAAAATGCAGATAAACAATAGTTCCTAATCTCACAGGGTTGTTGGGACCATCATATGAAGGATTTCTGGAGAGCATAGTACAAAGTAGATACTTAATAAATGCTTTTTCCTCCTCCCCTTCCTCCCAGATTGACACTTTTCAAAAAAAAAAAAGACTTATTGGTCTAGAGATTTGCTTAAGGCACTGAGAAGTTAAATGACTTGCCTAGGTTCTTACAACTAGTATACAGTAGAGGCAGGAACAAAATAGCTCCTCCTGTATGGAGGGGCTCACTGACTTCAAGCTGAGAAGATTTTCTGGCCACAGGAACTCTTAAAGATAATTGGTTAAGACAGAGAGGGGATGCAATATCCCCAGTGTAATACGCATCTCATCTCGACATCACAGACGAGTAAGTATTAAGTTTCATTATTCTTTCTCCAGAAATGGCTGAACTGGAATCCAACTAAGAGTTGGAAATCACGTTTATATGTGTCAGCTTTGTAAAGAAAATCGCAATCATTTGGGATGAGCAAGGCTTGTCTGTCGTTGTTTAGTGTTTATTGCTGCTGGAGATGATAGATCTTTGAGCCATGTGTTGTTTCTTATTCATGTGCTTAAAAATCCCCAAATCTTAGAACTGGAAGGAAGCTCACAAATGTAGCCTGATGTATTCAGCTGACAGAGGGTAACCTGGGGGTCAGGGAAAGGAGGTGGCAGTAATTGGGAGGAGAAGCATGATTTGAAGCACGTCTTTCTCGACTCCTACTCTATATTTTTCACCAATAACAGGTCAAATGAATATAGCACTTTACAAAGTATTATCTTCACAACCATCCTATGAGGTAGTTAATGGGGAGTAAGGGCTATATTTGTAATTTAATTAGTACAGAAAATGCCTATAAGGGGAGATCCCCTCTACCAATTCAGGATGGCACATTCTTTGTAATTGACAGTTTAAGAGAAGCATTAAAAGATTAAGTTATTTGTCTGTGGTCTCCTAGGTAGTGTCAAAAGTAGTTAATGCAGGGGCACTTAGGTTGTGCAGTGAACAGAGCATTGGCCCTGGAGTCAAGAGGACCTGAGTTCAAATCTGGCCTCAGACACTTACTAGCTGTGTGACCTTGGGCAAGTCACTTAACCCCAATTGCCCTACCTTCCCACTTCCAAAAAGACAGAAAAAAAAAGAAATAGTTAATGCAATGTTATCATCCCCATTTTGCTGATGAAGAAATTTCAATATGGGGATGTTAAATGACTTGACCAAGACCTAAGTGCTAATAAATATCTGAGGCAGGACTCAAATCCAGGTCATCTGACTCCAAATCCATGACTCTTTGTCTTCATTAAAGGGTGCTACCATTTTGAAAAGGAAAATTCCCACTGTTAGGTCATTCGCATGCACTGCCTATTTTGATGCTTAAAGAGATCATTCATTCATTCAACATATTTATTAAACATCTATTTGCCACTCAAGATCTTGGGAGGTGGAGAAGGTTTAGGGGTGTTTTCTGTTTCTATATATATTTCCTATAAACCACACACAGTCAGCTACATTCAAGGAATGAATAAAAAAAGAAAACAGTCTGGGGACTTCCTCCATGGTTCATTAAGAGATAAAAAGCTGGTTTGCTAAATATACCCTATATGCTAACTCATGGGGAAGAAGCATTTTTTAAACAATGTCTAAAAATATAAAGTAATCACAAAAATAGTTAAGCTATGTTAGAAGGCTGATCACACAATACAAGCACTAACAATTCATTTCACAACTTTAATTATGGGTGTAAAGAACTCTCCTTCGATTGGTTGCAACTGAAATATTTAAATCAAAAGAGATATGCAGATTACTCCTTAGTGCTGATATGTGATTGGGTGGGGAAAAGATGAGAAATATGTAAATACATTGATTTAGAAAGATGAAGGATATATACAAATAGATAAAAGGAATCAGACCTAGAGTCAGAAAAAAATGGTCCCATCTTGGCTATCAATCAGCCGTGTGACTCTGAGAAGATCATTGAAATCTCTGTCTATGTCTCAGTTCATTTAGCCTCACAATGGGGATTCGTTAATATGTCTGACATAAATAACTAAACACACACATACACACATGGGAGAGGTATAGGCCCACAATTTATATGTGTGTATATACACATACACATATGTATATATTCATACTTTGTGTGTATATACATACTCACATACACATGTATGTATATGCATATACACACCTGGGAGAAAAGGGCATACACACATGTGTATTATGTATGTGTGTGCATGTATACACACATATGAGGGAGGTATATGTCTACCTCCCCCAGGTTTGCTGCAAGGAAAAGGGACAGAGTTAGTGGCAAGGCCCAGAATTTCATTCCATTTGTAGAGGGAACTTCCAGGGGGAAAAATTCTATCAACTAATGCAGGTGGGCAGTTTCTCTGCAATTTAGAGTCTTAGAGAGTTGCCTGGAGCACCGAGAAGTGAAGCGACATACCTACACAGCCAGTATGTGTCAGAGGTTGACCTTGAACCCTTGCAAGTCTCATGGTCATTTTAAGATGCATTCCCTATTTATAATTATTGAAAAGTATTTTCCAGCCTCATAAAGAGCCACCCACAGTGTGTGGCAGCAGAAAGAGTACTTGATTGGAAGTCAGACAATTTAGATTCTACTCTAGCTCTGTCATGGGGGCAGGTAGGTGGGGCAGTAGAGTCAGGAAGATCTGAGTTTAAATTCAGTCTCATACATTTACCAGCTGTATGATCCTGGGAAAGTCAGTTTATCTTGTTTAACTCAGTTTTCCCATCTGTAAAACGAACTGGATAAGGAAATGGTAAACCACTCCAGTATCTTTGCCAAGAAAACTCCACATGGGGTCACAAAGAGTCAGATACCCCTGAAAACAATTGAACAACAACTAGTTCTGTCATAAACTGGTTCTTTTACCTTAGACAATTTTTGGGGGGTGCCAATCTCCTTATCTTTTAAAACAGAAAGAACAGGGCTTCCCCTATTGGCTTTTCAGTGATGCTATAAAGATTAAATAAGATAAAGGATTTGAAGATTCTTTAAAGAGCATAAGGATCTATAAAAAGTCAAGGCATCAGTATTATTTATGTTAAGGAGCACTCTGATAGTGTAACAATTAGAGCATTTGCTTTAGCATAGAAGTACCTGTATTTAAACCCCAGCATTACCCCTTACTAGCTATGCAACCTTTCCTCTTCTGGATCTTAATTTACTCATCTATAGAATGAAAGAGTTGAATTAGATGGGCTCTCAAGTCCCTCCCCAGCTCTAAAGATTATGGTCCTCTGAAAGCATTTAATTTATTCAGTTGAGCTACCTTGTACCACCTGTGATAACAAAACGCAAATACGTAATGGAAAGCCTCCACACTCCTTTCTAAGGGTACACATAAGTATTCACTCAACACTTAAATAAACCGAAAGTGACACAATAATTTTTCCCCAGAAAATACCTTTCATTCGAAATTTTCAGTAAGGTGATAACTTCTATTGAAATGAAGCAGAATAATTCATAATTATCTTTGTTAATGGCAAAAATAAAGATGAAACCCTGTTGTCTTGTGTCCATTTGAGAAATTAATGAAAGCAATGACTTAGATTTCTCTCTCTTCTGGGGATTCTAAATGTATGTCTTTGCCTAATTCTATGCTTATGAAGTGAAAAAACTGACTTGGGTCTCCCTGCTTCCTCCCCTTCTGCCTCTATGGCAAAGAGAAGACAAAGAAAAGTGCTTGTCCTCAGCTGTGGATTCAGAGAAGTCAAGTGTCCTGACTACTAACCAAGGCTGCTTGTGTCTCCCAGCTAACCAATGCCATTTCCCCCAATATGGCCCACTCACTCTATGTGCTGCTTTTCTTCCTCCAGATGGGCCTGAGCTGGCTCTATCCAGGACCATTGTGATAACAAACAACACTTACTTCCTGAAAGCCTTTGAGAGAATCGCAGCACTTAAAAAAAAATAGATATGAAAATAAGTTTAGGGGCGGCTAGGTGGCGCAGTGAATAGAGCACCGGCCCTGGAGTCAGGAGTACCTGAGTTCAAATCCGGCCTCAGACACTTAACACACACACAAAAAAACTAGCCGTGTGACCTTGGGCAAGTCACTTAACCCCAACTGCCCTCCAAAAAGCAAAAAAAAAAAAAAAAAAGTTTAAAGTCTTCTGTGTACTTTTGATGAACTTCTGGCAAAAAAAATTTTTTTGAATCTCATTTTATTTTCTCAGACTCCTTTTGTAATTGTTAGTAATAGTTTTGTGTTTTGGAGGATATCATCCATTAAAATAACTGTGGTGTAAGTGAGGCTAAGTGGGACGATCTGGGTTTTGTTCCCAGCTTTAACTTCCTACCTGGGTGACTTTAAGCTAGTTACTGATTTCCTTTCTCTAAACTCTCATGTCTTCCAGGGCTGCCATTCTACACCTGAGTCTGACATTCCCAAGATCTTCATTCAGGTCCCCTGGTTGGACTCGGCTTCTTTTCTTTTTGTGCAAACTCTTGGAGGATCCAAAATGCCAGGAAAAGGCCAGCCCCATCCCACCCTCTGCTCCCTCCACACTCGTGGGAGTCAGGTAGGGGAAAGGAAACACCTTCTTCTGGAGGGTTAGTCACTCAACCAATGAATACAGTTTGGCAGTTCGCTGACTGGTTTCGCAAGACAAAGAAATGGAGAATTATGAAGGCAGTGTGAAGGAAGCATAACTTAACTTGTACCATATCTTCTTAATTCTAATATGAGATAGGTGGCATAGTGGGTAGAGCGCTAGCACCAGAGTCAGGAAGATTCAACTTCCTTAGTTCAAATCTGGCCTCAGACACTTACTAACTATGCTAGCTATGTGACTCTGGGCAAGTCACTTAACCCTGCTGGCCTCAGTTTCCTCATCTGTAAAATGAGCTGGAGAAGGAAACGGCAAACCATTCTAGATCTTTGCCAAGAAAACCCCACACAAAGAGTTGGACATGACTGAACAATAACAAAAATCCTAATAAGAGGAAGTAAAATAATAATAGCAACATTTATGTGGCAATTTAAAGTCCACAAAGCCCTTTGCAAACATAAGGGCTTCTGACCACTTACATTTGAAAGTAAAAAGTAGACTGTGAGATGACCTTCCTAGCCTATAAATGCCACCTGAAAGTCCCAGAAGCTGAAGCAGCATCAATTTAAAAAGCAGGAGCAGGAACTTCTAAGAACTTAGTTCTCTTAGCTCTTTTAAATTCCTAATTCTAATTACTTACTTATATACTTAGAAGGGCTGGAAACTCCCCAAGAGACAAGCAGAAAACAAAGAAAAATCCTTTTTCTCCCTTTGAAGGACACTAGGAAAGGGCTGTAGGGTGGAAGGCAGGACAGAGTATGATTCGAATGAGTAGCTTTTCTAAAGAAAGAATCCTAACAAAATACTGATCTATTCAGGACTGGGTTGAGCCTTTTGAACCCTTGAAATTATGTCTGGATGTTGGAAATGGAAAAGAGAATTGAGACAATTATCTCAACAATCTACTTTTTAAGAGACCAAGACAAAGCCTTTCAGTTTTCAGCTTTGCCTGAAATAACTGAGGCCAAAGTTAGTTGCTCTTTATGTTTTGTTTTGGTTTGTGATTTTTTTTTCTTTTTGGCCGGATAATTGCCTTCATTTGCCAGTGCTGAGGGAAAAAAAAATCATGGAAAATTTCCAGAGCAGTAATAAATGTGATAGGCATAATTTTACAATTCACATGAGCCCAATTCTTCCAGTGTAGAAATGTGCAGAATCATAGAATCTCAAAGACTGTATAATACAACCATGACTGAACAAAGATGTTCTCTAGATTCTAGAAAACTAAGAAAAACACCATGGGCTACCAGAGAAAGAGTTGAACCTGGATCCTCAAAAACCTGAATCTGAATCCCACCTCCAACACTAGCGCTTTGATCTCAACCAAGTCCCATCACCCTTATCTGAGCCTCAGTTTCCTTATCTGTAAATGGATAATACACATAGTACCTAGGTACCCCAAAAGGTTGTTGTGGAAACCATATTAAACAATGTGATAAATGATTTTTGTCAACCTTAAAGTTCTATGTCAATGTCAGCTGTGAGACAACAGTCACTCAGAGGTTACCTGAGTAAGAAGAACCAGTCCCCGACTCCCACTTCTCCCATCCTTAGCAGCCCATTCTATTTCTAGATAGCTCTAATTATTCCACATTAGCCTCTTCAATTCCCACTCATTACACACAGTTCTGCCATTTAAGATCAAGCAGAACACATAATCCCTCTTCCATTGGACAATCTTGAGTAATTTAAGGAGAGAAATCATCTTCCACCACCCTTCTCCCTTATTCATATTTTTTCTTCTCCAGGCTAAACATTCCTAGTTCCTTCAACTCATCTTCACCTAGTTTTACCTTGAAACCCTTCACTATCTGGGTCTCACTCCTCCAAATGCTCTCTACCCTATATTGTCCTCCCTAAAATGTGTGGCATAAAACTAAACAGAATTTATTTCCAGATGGCATGAAACCTCACTAAGAAACATATGAGAGGACTATTCCATAGAATGACACTGGAGTTAGGCTCATTGGGGAATGTAAAGACCAGAATATTACCTGTCCAACAGATTATCTCATAAAAGAAAGTATTAAGTCACTTCGGATTGAAGGATTGTAGACTTACAGACACAATCACTCAACCCAATCCATGAGACCTTTCCCTGAAAGACTAGAGGACTAATCTGTTGGGGTTTTTTTGAGATGTCTTAGAATTTTAAAACACAAATAAGATTAAAAGCATATATTATGAAACTGGAGACGTAACATGGTTTAGTGAAATGAATGCTCTATCAAGTCAGAGGAAGGTTGCATTCAAATCCTGCCTCTGACATGCTGTGTGACTATTGATCTGCAAGTTACATACTTGTATGAGACTCCATTTTCTCATCTGAGACATGAGACTCATACCTCTAGTACCTACTTCACAGGGTTGCCATGAAGATCACACATCACTATGTAAACTTTAAAGGGCTTAAAATATCAACTCACAATTCAGACCTGGAAATTCATCCCTGATATGTACTTTTTTTTTTAATACTAGTGTTTTTTGACTCTTTTAGTCAATCAGGGTTAAATGACTTGTCCAGGGTCACACAGCTAGTAAATGGCTGAGGCCGAATTTTAACTCAGTCTTCCTGATTCTAGGGCCAATGCTCTAACTACTGCACCACCTAGCTGCCCCTTTTGCTATTTACCTTCAAATTGCAGTGTTTGGTTCAACTTCTGTTGCTCTCATGGAATCTTCAAACTTCCCTACTTCTCTCCAGCTTAAAACCTGTCTGTGCACAGCCACCCTAAAGGTAAGGGTGATGTCAACATTCCCAGTCTACCACTACATTCTGATTTTCCAAGGCTTTGTTTTTCTCCTGCCTTAGTAATCTGAATTCATAGGACCTTCAAAATATAGCAAAAATCAATTCTGGTATGGTCCCACTTCCAGAAGACATGCTTCCTTGGGACCCACGTAGCTAAATTAAGAGAGGCCATAACCAGTATTGGTCCATGGTGATGAATTCTATGGCCATGGAAATCCACTTAAGGCCACGTAATACAAATTGCCTAATATATTATAGAACACACATTTGCCAGGAAGAACACTTAGAAATTTCTAAATAGAGTGCATGGCAAATGCATGATGCTTCATAAAAATGGATATTAAATAATTGACAATACATCTAACAATACACTCAGCTTTTATCTCTAAACATCTGGTTACCATTTACTATGTCTGTATGCATTCTTAATGTGGCCCAGTAAGGGAAAGGCATCCTTGTGATTTATTCAAAGAACAAAAGCTATAGCCAAAATCAAGCTCTAGGTGTCATAAAGAATAGCTTTGCTCTAAAATTTTGGTAATTTAATCTATTTTTATTATGATTTTTGTTTTCATTTTGGAAAGTCTAGACCTGTGGTTTTATCAACACAGGGAACTCCTAATAAGGAAACTCCTTCCAACACAGACTGCCACTCTTGGGCAATTTTTTAGCCTTAGAGAGTTGTCATGATTTTACACTAGATTGAATCGACCTTTTCTTTCTTAATATGGGGTACTTAGGGTCATAGGACCATAGAGTTAGAGCTAGAAAAGTCTTCTGTGGATACAGAGTTCAGCCTCTTCATTTTACAGGGAGATTAAGTAACTTATTCAGGATAACAAAGGAAGTAAGTATTGCCATTTACATGGTACTTTATTCTTACAAAGCATTGTATGAAGATTATGTCATATGAACCTTGTGACAAGCCTGAGTTGAGTAAGACAACATTATTATCCCCATTTTTCAAATGAAGAAACTGAGGTTCACAGAGAGAAAGAGAGAAGCAGAATGGTATAGTGGAAGGAGCAACATAACCTGGAATTAGAAACCCAAGCTCAACTCAACCACTATAAGCAATTTAACTTTGGGAAGTCACTTGGTTTCAGCCTCAGTTTCCCCATGTGTAAAATCAAGATAATAATACTTGATCTTCCTTCAAAGGTCTGTGACCAAAAAAATTTCCAATATAAATATCAGCTGTTATTATTATTAGTGATTTGTCCAAGACTGCACAGCTAGCAACTAAAAGACATTAGGAGTCAAACTCACATCTCAGGGCTCCAAATACAATGCTCTTACCCAAAATACAATGCTCTTACCCAAAATATAAGGAACATGTCAAACCCATTCCAAATATACTGTGTGCCAATTTCTCCAAGCATTACAAATATGTCCTGGCTTGACAGTTACACCTACTTCAAATTTTTTAAAGGAGAGAAAAACAATATATCCCAAGGGAATATTACAGAAACTCTTGGCTGAAACAGTACTGAAGGAAATACCTGTTTCTTATCTTGAATTTTCTTAAAGTCTTCACATGCTAGCCAAAACAAGACATTTTCTTCACTAAATTCTTTTTTCAAAAATTCCTGGGGAAGAACAAGAGAAAAACATTATACACTTTCCTGATTTATTTTCTCACTTGTTTTATTTTTTTTTCACATGGAACTGATCAACTATTTAACACTGTGCAATCATCTAACAAGTCCACAGTAAATGCTTTTGTTCTCAGTGGATTTTAAAAAAAACTAACAAGATTATGGAGATTTTATAAACATTTGGATTTCCTGAATCTGATGTCATAAGGATGAGCAAAAAACTGGGCAAGTTTCTAAAAAAATTCTAACTGATAATAAATGACCCTAAAGTAAATAAAAATGGAAAATATATTAGTTCTTCCTAGACAGTGTTTAAACAAAATACATTCCTCTAAAAGCAAGAATATTTTAAAAGAGAAAACATATCAATACACAAGCCTTATCTATGAAAGAAATGATTAAAACAATTTTAAATATGAGGTGCTTTTATTTTCAAATGTGAAACAAAAAAATTAAAATGTGCACTTTGTACCTTGCCAAAATAGCAGGCGATCATTTGGAATGCCAATAGAGCTATTTTCTGCCCCTACCAAGTGTCTTTCATGTATTCTTAGGTATTTTCCTGATGTATGTAGAAACTAAGGCAAGTGGGAAAAAGTTAAAAGGAGGCAGATTTTGGCTCAATATAAGCAAAAACTTCCTACTGATTAGAGCATCCCCCAAAAAGAAGAGCTGCCTCATTAGTTACTAAGTTACCCAACACCAAAAGATGTCCAGGAAAGCATTGGATGATCATTTTTGTTGGACATTTTGCAGCAGAGGTTCCTAATGTCCTCTGAGGCCCCTTGCAACTCTGACTCAGAGTCATCAAACTTTAGGGTTGAAAAGGATCTTAGGTATTTTCTAATCCAACCCAAACATTTTACAGCCAATGAAACTAAGTATCATAGAGGTGGAAATGACTAGCCAAAGGTCATACAGTAAGTATGGGACTAGAATTCCATTCTCCCGATTCTCAGTTCAGTATTTTCTCCATAATGCCGCACCATAACTATCAAATATTTCTTCACAAAGAAATGGAAAAAGCCTGAATTTGCTTCCTAGCTTCTAGCTGAGCATAGGAGAGTAGGAAGGAAATACTGATGGTGCCTGCCTTGTCCTATCTGATTTTTCAGTCAACTGGCTTCAAAGCATAGGTTAGTTTAGGCAAATTCTGCACATTCATGTGTGTCTGCTTGTGGTGCTTGTAAGTGGCTAATGGTAGAATTCGACAGCTCTTCCTTCAACAAAATCTTAGGAAAGATCGCCATTTCATGAAGGCTACTTGACAAGTACATTAGTAAAAGAAATAAATTTTGCAACCTATATTAACCTACTTTTTCCTCTATTGTCATAATTCATAGGATTTAAAACCAGAAAGAATCTCAGAAGGTCCTCTAATTCAGTCATCTCATTTAATTTTTTTTCAATCAATAAGCATTTATTTATACTTGCATGTGCTGGGCACCATGCTATGAAGAAAGTCTTGATAGGAAAATTAATAGGCTATCCAAGAGACAGTGTTAAAGTACTCTGGAGAACTTATATTCAAGAATCCTCAGGGATTTTGGAAGCACCCATTGATATCAGCAATAATATTCAAGTCCTGACCTCAATCTCTTATATTAAATAAGGAAACTGTTGGTCAGGGAAGTTACGATTCCATAAGTAGTAAACAACAAAATGAAGATTCAAACCCATGTACTCTGACTCCCAGTCCAATGATCTTTTCACTAAATTCTCTGTACTTTCTGTGAATACTGAAGCAACTTGAAATGCACCACAAAAGACTTTCTATGCTTCCATCAGTAACATGATCCTAAGAATGCCTTAAGTATAAGCCTGGGAAAGTAATTTCTTCCTTGTGAACCTCAGTTGCCTTATCTGTTAAATTAAGGGTCTGAACCAGATGATGTCTAATGTTCCTTTTGGTTCTTATGGTTCTAATAAGACTTTATAGTAGGCAGCCAGACAGAGACAGACAGGCTCCTACTCCTACCTGGAATCAAAGAACCAGAAATTCTGTAATCACTTTTGAATATTGTTCTCTAGCCATATCCACCATCATGCCATAGTATACAATTTCTGAAAGGTAGTATCTTGCACTTGGTCTTAGTAAAGCTCTACTAATAAAAATGTTTTTCAATTCATCAACAACTATGTAATGAGAAATTCCTTAGTCTTTCAGACATGATACACATGGCTAAGCCCTGTCAATATCAGTAGTAAAAATAGCAACCCTAAATCTTTTAATTCCCTCTGGGTCTTCAAGTAAGTTCTCCAAGGAGGTCGCCCATTTTGCAGTGCCTTTTACATTCTGGTGGCTGCTGCTAGGAGTTCCATCACCGTCATGTATATCTGAAAAAAACAAACAAACCAACAAACCCAAAATGAAGGTTACACACATGGTTTTTCTAAGATAATATTTAAACAAACAAACACTGAATCTTTTCCAACATCATTTGCACCTACTACAACCCTTAGGGATCCTTTCCCTTATGTCAAGTAGATTCACCAACTAAAATGTTTTACCATTTCGTTTTTGGTTTTTTTGCTTTTTGGAGGGCAGTTGGGGTTAAGTGACTTGCCCAAGGTCACACAGCTAGTTTTTGTGTTAAGTGTCTGAGGCCGGATTTGAACTCAGGTCCTCCTGACTCCAGGGCCAGTGCTCTATTCACTGCACCACCTAGCCACCCCTACACCATTTAGTTTTTACAATCTGATAGGCCTCTCATCAGAATCTACTAATTGTGACTTACAAAAAAGGAAAGAAAAAGAAAGTTACAGAACTAGTCAGCCAATAAAGGTTTATTAAGTGCCTACTATGTGCCAACTACTATGATTAATAGGAGAATCAAAGTGATAGCAAATAAAGTGAGCCTCACTTCACAGAAACAGTGACTTCCTCTGATTTTCCCCTTCATTATTTTCATATTTTTTTTTAAAAACCCACCAGTCTCCACTTCCAGATTACTTTCATTTCATTGGAAATTTATTTTTACAGAAAAATCAAACCTCCAGCCATAACAAAAAGACAATAAAAAAAACCCAGTAAAACTTTAAAAAATTTAATATTTATGGGGAAAACATTTTTGATAAAAATTTTTATTTACAGAATAGCTAGGGATAGAATTTTTAAATGTTAGATGTAGAAGGAATTTCAGAGCACATTGAGTTTGATCTTTTTTACTTTAAAGAGGAAGAAACTGAGACTTAAAGATAATTTGCCCAAGATTATATAATTAGTTGAATTGAAGCAATAGCTAGATGGTCTAAAGAAAAAAATTAGGCGATCAGACTGAATTTAAGAAAAGTCATATAGTTTCAACAAAAATAATACGATTATCTCAGTAGACGCAGAAAAAGTTGACAAAATATTGGGCCTGTTTCTAAAAAATACACTAGAAAGCAGAGGAATAAATGAAGCAATCCTTAAAATGATAAGTAGTATGTAAAACCATCAGGAAGCATTATCTATAAAGGGAATAAACTAGAAGCCTTCCCAACAAGATAAAGGGTGAAGCAAGGGAATTCATTATCATTACTATTATTTAATACTGTACTAGAAATGCTAGCTACAGCAATAAGACAAGAAAAAGAAATTAGAGGAATAAGAATAGGAAATGGGGAAATATATGGTCAATGCTATACCCATAGCAGCTGCTATGAATATACATGTATATTCCCAGGTTTGAATCACAAGATATAACAGACTCTCTTCCTTGAAGATGAGACCAAGACATTTATTCAAACAACAGTAAGCCAAATTCATATAGTAATGAAGAAGTCTACACATATTGCCAATGCAGGGAGCACCAACGCTCCAATCATCCTTTTTAAGACAAAGTCCATACGTATCACCAATGCAAAAAACACAAACATCCCAAACCTTCCCTCCATTAGGCCTCCCCACAAAACAAGTTCCCTTAAGCAAAGTGCCCTCTCTCACACATGCATATGCTAGCTACTCTGTCTCTCTCTGCCGCCTCGTTCCACCTCACCCTCTCACTACCTACTTTTACCCTTCCTGCTCTCTGCTCATGGTCTGTTGAGTAAACTCTTCCCACATTGAGCTCCATGTGATTCCAGCTGTGGGCTGGGCTTAAAGCAGGTCACAAAGGCCCATTAAGGGGCAGGGAAGATCTTCAAATTCCCTTAACATTACAGGAAACAATACTCTTTGCAGATAATATGATGGTATAATTAGAGGGATCTAGAAAATAAACTAAAAAACTAGATGAAACAATTAACTTTAATGGAGCTGCAGGATATAAAATATATAAAAATCATTAGCATTTCTACATATTATCAACAATCCCCAGCAGGAAAGAAAACTTCATCTAAAATAGCTACAGATAATATAAAATACTTGGAAGTCTACCTGCCAAGACAAACCCAGGGATTATATGAACACAATTATAAAACACCTTTTACACAAATAAAGACATCTAAACAACCAGAGAAATATTCATTGTTCATGGATAGGCCAAGCCAATATAATAAAAATGACATTTCTACCTAAAGTAAGTTACTTATTCAGTGTCATACCAATCAAACTACCAAAGAATTATTTTGTAGATCCAGGAAAAAAGTAACAAAATTCATCTGGAAAAAATAAAAGATCAAGAATATCAAAGGAATCAATAAAAAAATATATGAAGGAAAGTGCTCTATTAGGACCCTATTTCAAACTATATTACAAAGTGGTAAACATCAAAACAAACTGGGAGGGGTTAAGAAATAAACTGGTGGATCAGTGATAGAGATTAGGTATACAATACACAACAGTAAAATACCATAGTAATCTAGTAGTTTAAGTCCAAAGATCTGAGCTTTGAGGGCAAGTACTCATCATTTGACCAAAATTGCTGGGAAAACTGGAAAGTAGTTTGGAATGGTTTGACATTTCCTTCTCCAGTGGAGTTGACAAACTTGCCCAGGGTCACACAACTAGTAAGTGTCTGAGGCCAGATTTGAACTCAGGAAGATAAGTCTTCCTGACTCTAGCCCCAGTACTCTATCTACTGCATGCTGACCATAATTTTGATTACATGAAATTAGAAGGATTTTACACAAACAAAACCAATGCTGTCAAAATTAGAAGGAAAGCAGGAAACTGGAGAACATTTTTATAAGTTTCTCTAAAGCCTCATTTGTCAAATCTATAGGGAACTGAGTCGAATTCATAAAAACAGTTGAACTACTCCAACCACTCTGTAAAACAATTTGAAATTATGCCCAGAGCTATATATCTGTGCATACCCTTTGACCCAACTATACTGCTACTAGGTCTGTAAACCAAAAAGAGTAAAGGAAAAGGAGCTATATTATAGCAGGTCTTTTTGTAGTGGCAAAGAATTAAATATTGAAAGGATACCTATTGGTCGGGGGAATAGTTGAACAAGTTGTAGTATGTGATTATGATGGAATACTATTGTGCTATAAGAAATGAGAAGAAGGATGGTTTCAGAAAAACCCTGAAACACTTAATGAACTGATGCAAAGTGAAGTAAACAGATCCAGGAGAACATTGTACACAGTAAAAGCAATATTGTAATGATGATCAATTATGGAAAAACTTAGCTACTCTGATCAATAAAGAGATCCAAAGATTTCTGAAGGACTTATGATAAAAAATGCTATCTACCTCCTGACAGAGAACTATTGAACTCTGAGGGCAAAGTGAAGTATAATTTTTTCACCTTATTTTTCTTTAAATTTTTTTTGTGACATGGCTAAAATGGAAATGTTTTGCATGATTTAACATGCATAATTGATATCATATTGCTTGCCTTCTCAAGGAGTGGAGGAGGGGTTTCAGGGAGGGAAGGATTTAGAACTCAATTTAAAAAAAATTAATGTTAAAAATAAATAATGTGAGGTTTTTTTGGAGGGGAGGCACATGCCTTCTCAAAATCTCCTATAAATTTAGAGATAAGAACTAGTTAGATAGCCTCTTCCAATGCCAAAAAATCTTTTAGGACAATAACATTCCCTTCTCTAACATCCTACTGGAGGATAACAGCAACTCTCTTTTGTGGCTTGATCCCACTGCCTTAAGTACTGTAGAAACTGCTGCCCTTCAGAAATTAATATATGGATTATATTATAAACAGTTAGCATTTATAAAGTAGATGTTGTAGATTCAATGTTAGAGCTGGTAGAAGAAGATTGTCCTGAGTGGAAGAGAAGACAGAGAAGTCAGATTTCAATAGGTAGTAGAAAAAGTGAACACACGTTTACTGGAACAAAGAAAACAGTACATGAAGTCAAAGAAAGTATATTTATAGAACTGCAAATGGACCTCAAGATTCTGCTAATGAAGAAAATGAAATACTCAACTCTGACCATGTGATCAGTTGTGAGTATAGGACCGAGGACAGTAACATAAGCCCCACCCCCACTCCTTAACAGAAAAGGGGTCAAGAGGTATAGAAGGAGGCAATGTCTTGGTTTGTTTTGCTTAGCAGCATTTCTTTGCTCCAAGTGAGGCTTCTCTTGGAAATGGGAATGGGAGTCATTAGGAAGAGATGGTGATGAAGAACGGAAAAAAAAAACACCAATAAAGTATTTTTTTAAAAAGATTATGTGAAGTGGCAATATATCTAAAGGTGACACACATTAAATTAGTTCTCTAGTTTGCAGAGGCTAGAATATCTACTTTCTGCATATTTTATCTTTGCATAATAAGGCACTAATGCCTTTGGAGAACCATTAATGCTGGAATCTTCTACTCAAAAACTAACATCCTGTTCTTATGAGAAAATATAACATTATTCTGTTATGCTTTTACACAGCAAAATTTGCACAGTAATTTGCCAACATTTTACTGGTTAATTGTGATTCATTCATTCACATTCAATAAATGGAGAGATTCATTGTTCCCAGAAGTTCATTGTTCTTAAAAAGTTCTTTAAAAGTTAGCTAACAGAGCTCAGCTAACACTGCAGGGCATTTATGTCTATGTATGTCTCTGACCACTAGTTTTCAACTCATGTTTGAGATGTCTTCAGAACCTTTAAAACAAAACAAGACACCAAAAGACTCATGATGGAAAAAATGCTATCCATCCAGAGAAAGAACTATGGAGTCTGAATGCAGATCGAAGCCGACTATTTTCTCTTTCTTTCCTCTTTTTCGTGGTTTTTCCCTTTTGTTCTAATTCTTCTTTAACAACATGACCAATGTGGAAATATATTTAATATGACTAGTGTACATGTATAGCCCATATCAGATTGCTTCCTTTCTTAGGGAGAGAGGAGGGGAGGGAGAAAAAATTTGGAACTCAAAATGTTGAAAACTATCTTTATTTGTATTTGAAAAAGTAAAATACTATTAAGTGGTTAAATATATATTTAAAAAACAACAAAAACTAAAAACCACACACACTTGATGGTCTCCTGTTAAATGGTAACCATTTGACAAAGATATATGTACAGCAATCTATCAGACATCTCACATTTCTTCTGAACCATTGCCACATTCAAGTTGACTAATCAGACTCCCCACTCTCTGTGGCATTAAACTAAATACCTCCCTTACCCTTGCAATGTTTCCATTACTTTGCTCACAATACTTCTACTGTTTTCCAATCCACACAACTGATCATGTTTTAGATTATTCCAAATCATTTTAAAAGGAAGTCTTTCACTCCTGCTAAAAACAACACTTCACAGCTTCAGATTATTTCCCAAAAATATAGTTTTATAAAAAAGAAATTTAAACAGATTTAACTTCTACATATAAAACCCCCAGTGTCTTTCTCTCCATTATTATGGAGATTTTAAAAGACTCTTTGATAAGTAAAAGATAGCCAAGATTTAAAATACTGTAAATCTAGAACAGGATTTGGAATGCTCATGGGTCACCCCTGGAGCTGAGTAGTGGTTTAGGCACAATAGAAGGGGAAATTTCTTAAGAATTAATATAATCTACAAGTGTAACAAAAGGTCTTGGAATGGAGTAGGTTTCCCCTTATAAATATGTCTTCAAACAAAGGTCGTGTATCTACTTGTTAGGAATGTGATAGTTGAAATTCTTGGGCAGATACATATTAGACCATGTGAATTTTGTGGCTCCTTCCAATTCTGAGATCCTATGAAAATTACCTTTCTCCTGTAAGCAAATTTTAGATATTTTAGTCGAGAGTGACTGAGTGTGTGTGTGCGTGAGTGTGTGTGTGTGTGTGTGAGAGAGAGACAGAGACAGCGAGAGACAGATGGAGAGAGACAGAGACAGAGAGACAGAGAGAGACAGAGAAAGAAACATTAATGAACTCTGATGGTAAACTTATAGATTAAAGGAGCTGTGTGAAAACAAGCACATTGACACACCTTGCGCTGAGCTGCGAATTGGTACAGCCATTCTGGAAAGCAATTTAGAACTATGGCCAAAAGGTTACTAAATTGTGCACACACTTTAATCTGGCACTAACACTACTACACCTATACCTGAAAGTGATCAAAGAAAGAGGAAAGAGTTCTATCTATACAAAAATATTTATAGCAGCTCTTCATATCGTGGCAAACACCTGGAAACAAAGGAGGTGCCTGTCATCTGGGGAATAGAAGAACAAATTATAGTATAGAAATATAATGGGTTACTATTGTGCTGTAAGTAATGATGAAGGGTATGCTTTCAGAGAAATCTAGGAAGACTTATGTGGACTGATACAGAGTAAAGTGAGCAGAGCCAGGAAAACAATTTATACCAAGATATCAGCATTGCTAAAATGAATAATTTTGAAAGACTAAAGAACTCTGATCAAAGTTCAAAGATCAATCACAATTCCAGAGGACCAGTGATGACAAAGACTACCCTCATATAGATAGGTGATTGGCTGATATGCAGAATGAGAAACACATTTTTGGACATGACTATTAGGGGAACTTGTTTGGTTTGGCTTTGTTTATTTGTTTATAAGGGTTTCTTTGTTTTTCCAGTTGAGGTAGAGAAGGTAGTAGGAGAAAAAAAAATACAAATGTTCAATAATTGAAAAATAAAATTTATCTTAAAAAGCAACAACAAAAAAGATGCCTTCAGACTCATTATTAGTCACTGACAGTCTGACTTTGCTGTTATTTGGTTAATCTCTATTAAATTTTTGGGTTGTTAATTTCATCTTGTAAAAATAATTCCTCTAGGAAAGTTAATACCAGTGGTTATCCTTTAGGGAATTTTGTAGCATTTTACAACTAGACTAATAATTTTATTTCATACTTTAAAATCTGGATTTTGATAAATTTATCTTTAAATATATAGCTACTATTTATCAAAAAGAGAAAATTTAATTCTGATAACGATCTTTATGAGAACAAAAGCTAGAATATAAAGGACTTACAAAGAGACAGAACAATTAATTTATATAAAAAAATTAAATGACTTATACAAGGACATACAGGTATACAGTAAGGGACAAAAAGTCAGGTGTCAAACCCAACTCCTTTGATACCAAGTGCAGCACCTGTTCCTCATATCATGCCACCTCCTAATGTGAATTCCTTAGCAATCAATAACCAAAAAGTATCTAGAACATTCATCAGTATGGAATTCTGGCAATCTGGACTACTAGATCAAGGAACATGAAATTTTATGTGATCATCTGTAGCTAAATAACTTATAAGAGTTAACTAACATTTAATTAGTAGCATACTATGATTCCCCAAAAGTCTTGAGTTACCTCTGTATCTTATATGATCTGGTTTCAAGTTTCTACTAAAAAAGTTTGTTAGGCCAATCGCCCAAAGAAAACGTAAACTGTGTACATGTCCGTGTGTATGTACACACCTGCATGCATGTGCACATAGATAAATCTCCTTTAAATAAACTCTACTTTGCAGCAACACAGCAAGAGACCGCTCAGAAATCTGTATGCCCCACAAAATCTAGCCAAAGCTAACCACCTTCTTAACACATTTTTCTTATATCCACATAGAAAAGGAATGCATTCAGACTCATAATCCAAGAGTAACAGCCTATTTAACACAACTGATCGTCCAAGAAAACAGCTTTTTGAGTAAATTAATTTATGGAAAGAATCCTCCTAAAGATCAAGTG
The DNA here is from genome assembly GCA_028646575.1 of Pseudocheirus occidentalis. NCBI lineage: Eukaryota > Metazoa > Chordata > Mammalia > Diprotodontia > Pseudocheiridae > Pseudocheirus > Pseudocheirus occidentalis. Next base: position 74,390,787 of record CM053598.1, on the reverse strand, counting down.
GTAATAGCTACAGAATCAAACTTCTGAAAACAATATGAACTGAAATCAAACTGAAAAATAAAATTAAAATAACAACAAATACCAATATCTGTAGCAAAAGCAAAACAGAACAACAACAACAACAACTAAAACATCTTTTTTTGAGTAGGATAGATGGGAATCTCTTAGAAGAAAAAAAGGATCACAGACATTATACAGTCCTAAAAGGAAAGCACCTAGTTATTATCATAAAAGTCACACAAAAAACAAAGGGTCCAAAAGTACCCCAACTTTTTTCCCATCGTGAGTGGGAAATCAAAGCTAAAATAGCAGAATAGTGGCCAAACGTAGACATCTACCAAGGGAAACCATCCCTTACTTTCCATCCTCTGAGTATTACTTGAATAGCTCCCAGGTGAAACGGATGCTCATAGACCTGCCCTTGCCATCTCTGAGTTTTCAAAGACTCTGTGTCCTAAAGAAGCAGAGAAGTTGTGTCTCCTATGAACCCTTAGACTTGATCAAAGAACAAGCCTCAACATCCTCTTTTGAATGGACTAAACAACAGATGTTCATTCACTGACTTCCAGTTTGAACCAGAAGGAAGGAAATTTTAAAAAGGATGAGCTGTTGTTATTTGTAGTCTCCAAAGAATCCTTGCTCTCCAGGCAGATACCCAGAGAACTAGGCAAAAGCCCCACATAATGGCACAAGTGTGTGGAGGAAAGGGGAGAGGCAGCTCCACAATGTAAACCATATAATACAAGAAGCTTGGTTGGGATTAATGCTCTAAAATGTAAAAGTAATGATAATTTTATTTTACATAATTTTAAGTATTTATGAATTTTGATTACATTTTATATATAATTATATAATTAAATTTCTAAATTTTAAGTCACCTATAAATATAATTTCATAAGAAAAATGAATAGTATAGGTCCCTAGGTTATGAAGAAGAAAAAAATTTATCAAGCAAATGGAAGAAATCATTGGAGAAAATCAATGGGTTTGATTACCATATAGCTACTGAAGAACTTCTGTATGACAAAAAGAAATTTCTCCAAAATTAAAATGAAAGAAACAGATGGGGGGAAGCATTTGCAGTAAGTGTAGATGATAAAGATCTGATATCCAGATTTTCAAGGAATCCTTCTATAAGAGTCATAGATACCGTCCCACTAGAGAGTAATGAAGACATGTTTTTGAAGAGAGGAACACAGATAATAATCACAATTCAGACTATATTCTCTATTAGAGAAATATAAGTTAAAAACAGCCTGTTTATTATCAAATACTCAGGCAAGAAAAGAATGAAATCTGAAATTAGTTATGGAAAAGAAGGCATTTTATTACATTGCTGATAAGGCTGCATAGAGTGGGGCAGACTTTTGAAGAGCAACCTAGCAATAGGTGAGTCACAAAATTTGTCACACACCCTTTGACAGGGCAATACTATCACTATTAGGATCACATCCTGAAGACACCATAAAAAAAATTTTTTTAACATGTCTTTACAAAAATATTCATGGCTACTTTATTTTTTACAGATTCACAGAATCTCAAAGTTGAAAGGGTCCTCAAAGGCCAACTAGTCCCTGAACAAGAATTCATTTACAATATAGCTGACAAATGCACATCAATCTTTTCCTTGAAGACTTCTAATGAAGAAGAATCCACTACCTCCTTCCAGGTGGACCATTCCATTTTGGGATAGCTTTCACTGATAGCTATCCTGATTTTTCCTCATGTGAAAGTGGTTTTGTGGAAAGAATACATAATTTCAATCTAGGTTTGAATTCCAGTTCTGCTTCTTACTACCTTGGACAAGTCACTTCTCTCTGAGCATCAGTTTCCTCTCTGTGATGTGAGATTATTTCCAAGGTCCCTTCCAGCACTAAAATCCATGATCCTATAAGCAAATATAAATCTGTTTCTTTCCAACTTTTACTCATTAATCTTATATCTGCTTTCCGGGATCACGTAGGGCAAATCTGATCCCTCTCCCACATGACAGGCTCAAATACTCAGAGACAATCATCATGTTCCCCTTAACATTTGCTTCTCCAGGCTAAATATCCCTACCTCATTCTAACCAGTCACCATTAGTCATGATCTCACCATCCTAAACATACTTCTCTGGATATGCTGAAGTTTAATACTACATTTGTAATAGTGAAAAGCCAAAAATCTATGTTACTAACAATTAAGGAATGATTGACTAATTTTGCCATATCCAGTATCATGCTGACACAAAATAACAAATATGAAGAAATAAATGAAGGAAATATCCATATGAAATTATGCAAAGTATGATCGGCTGATAATACCAACAAAGACCTAGACTACAATCACATTTTTAAAGCCAACAAAGGCAAGAGTTCTTCATAAATACAAAAACAAATTCTGAGGGAAACTGAGTGATAATGTTTTCCCAACATGAGCATTTCTATTATGTTGTTATTTGTAAGAGTGTTGGACTTGAAATTGAAAGACCTAGTTTCAAATCTCCACCTATAATACTAACTAGCCATGTGATCAGGTACAGGATTTAGAACTTAAGGATGCAGAGGTGGGAAAAAACCTGACAGAACTAAATCAAAAGAAAATAAGATGTGAAGAATACAAGATCTTTATAAATCAGGGAAACTGAAATTAGTAGTGAAAAAAATAAAAGGCAGTTTTCAAAAGAAGAAATGCAAACTATCAATTCTTTAAATCATAATAATAAGAGAAATGAAATACAACTCAGAGTATTCCCACTTAATACTCATTGTATTTGTACAGATAATAAAAAGTAAAAATGGTTAATAGAGGGGCTGTAATAAGATGGGCACTGTTATTAGAGCTGAGAATTGGTTCATTCTGGAAAATAAATGGAATTACATTAGAAAATTCACTAACATAAAGTCATTGATCCAGTAATTCCATTACTATTATACAGCCTGAAAGAATAAAACCAAAGGGAAAGAATCCACATAAACATACAATTTATAACCAAAAATATATGTTGAAAGTAAAATGGGTGCCTATAAAATGGGAAATGGATGAACACTGTGGTATGTAAATGGGACGAAACATTTATTTTTGCACTATAAGAAATTATATTTGAATAATTTTTATAATAGGGCTTTGCTATGTATGTTCAAATCACCTAAGATAGAAGTGGCTGGCTGATTGGTTGCTGTCCTTCATTCTCAAAATGACATCACTATACTAGAGTCAAGTTACAGTGTGTCTGACTGATTAGACCAATATGAGCTCAGAGTATTCTACCACAGGTTGGGGCACAAATAGTTCATGTGAACATTTGGGATGGATTCTCTAAATTTGCACATCTCACATTTCTTTTGGGTTATTTCAATTCCGCTCTGCTCATAGAGCACAACCCCTTCTCCAATATGCTATGCTGAGAGCAGTCTTGTGCCAGAGTCTCCCATATCACACAATCAGTTCCAAAGTTCTTAAGAGAGACCTTGAGAGTCATCTACCTGAGAACCAGTGTGGCTTCAGAAGGGGCTGAGGAATGGTTGATATGGTTTTTGCTGCCCCAACAAGTCCAGAAGAAAAGTTAAGGATCAAAAGAGAGTTCTACATACTATGTTTGTAGATCTGACCAAGGCCTTTGATACTGTCAGTCATGAGGGCTTATGGAAAATTGTCAAAATTTGGTTGCCCGGAGAAGTTCATCAGCATTGCACATCAGTTTCAAGATAAAGGTACCCATGTGGGAAATGGTAGGAATCTGTTTCTGGAAAAAGATATCCTGTGTTACTCTACCATATGGGTTTCAGTAACTGTTTTTCATGGCTGTACAGCCAGAACAGGTTGTATCTTTTAAACTACCAGAGTGGAACAGTCCTATTCTCTCTTTCTGGTAGTGCACAGGGGAGCTGAAAATCTTGTTCACCCACAGCATGGGTGAACTAAGCTAAATAGAAGGAAGGACTCCCTTCCTCTTCTCCCTTGAGGCCCTGTGGTCTCAAAAATCAGGTTTGGAGTTTTGGTGTATTTTACTTGTCCTTTCCAATTCTAGGTACAGGCAGCAGAGTCCCTGGACCTAGGAAACCATGACAGCCTTGGAGGCAGGATTCCAGACTGGTTATTGTTGCCAGATCAGTGGGGATTTTGAGAAACCACAGTGCTGGATATAAGTCCTTGGCGGGGCGGGGGGGAGGGGACGCTTTGAACTTTGTGGGACTATGCTATGTAGGAACTGAGATAAGCTGTGAACCTGATCTTCTTTTGCTCCCCAAACACTGAGGTGGTGTAAGAGAAGATCTTGCGCCACCCAGGCGTGTGTGTGTGTGTGTGTGTGGTGGGGGGGGTGGTTAATATGTTTGTTCTTGTTATATTTTTAAAGCAAATATTCCTTTGTAAAAGCTCATCTAACCACTGTGTGGTTAAATATAATTAGGGTACAGGAGACTCCTAGAATCAGGAGAACACAATCAGCAGGGGCTTCATCTAATCATGAATGTCCCAAACTCTCTTAAAGCTACTGGAAAACCTTAGGGGAGGGGTGAAATGTAATATACTTGGTCTTCAGGCAATGGGGGCCAGGGTAGTCACTTTCATATTACTATGACTGATTTTGGCCCTGAAGAAGAAATGAGGCAATGCACCTTCTTTTTTGGTGAAGAAGTGTACTATGGGGCTACATGTACAAATATTTGTATACTATTAGACACATTGTTAGATATGTTGGTTGAGTTTATATAACTACTTGCTACATAGTAAAGGCTCACAAGGGATGGGAGTGGAACACAAACAGGTGTATCCAAAAATGACCATGTTTGGAAAGCGAATTTTAAAATTCAGAAAAACTTGTGAGAATTTATATGAACTGATGAAGAAAGTAAATAGAAGGAAAGGAGAATATTTACACAATGACCACAACAATGAAAAGGGAAACAACACTGAAAGGTGTCAGATTCTGACCAATGTGGTGAAAGAAAACCACCCACTTTCCTGTTCAGATTTATATTCCCTATATCTGGCACAGTGCTTGACATATTTAACAAATGCTTGTCGATTCCACTGTTGATTTCAGAGCACTCCTAATAAAACATACCTCCTTCCTCTCAGCAGAGACTGGACCATAGGGGCAGAATGAGCCTACATTTGTCAATGTTGTGTGTGTGTGCGTGCACGCGTGCGCCTGTGTGTGTGTGTTTGTGTGTGTGTGTATGGGCACATCTCTCCTTTCCTTTATACCACAATGAAATTAGAGATAAAGACAGAAACAGAGGAAAACAATGATAAAGTGAGAAACAGAGACAGAGACACAGAAAAAGAGGGAGAGAATGAGAATGAAAATAAATTCAAGGTATGTGGGCTGAGACTAGATATTCAGAAGAGAAGCAGGAAGACTCTATGGGAGGAAACTAGGTTAGTAACCTAATCCTAGAGATAAAGTATCTGACTTACAAGAAGGAGAAAATTAGCATAACAATTTAACGAAGGAAAATACAAACTTTGAAATAACAACTTTAAATGTGAAAGGATCAAATTCCCCATTAAAAAGTCAGAAAATGGCAGAATGAATAAAAAAACAAGACCCAACAATAAGAAACATATTTAAAATATAAAAAAACTATGCAAGTGAAAATGAAGGGCTGGAACAAAACTTATCATAGTCCAGAAAATCCCCAAATAAGCAGAAGATGTAATGATGACTTCATATAAGACAAATATTAAAATGGAAAATGATGACAGAAATAAAGAGAAACTACATTAAACATAAAGTCACCATAGATAATAAAAAAAAAAAAACCAAAAAAGTACCATCATGAAATATTTGCACCAACAGGATATCAACTAAAGTCTTAAGGGAAAAACTAAATGAATTACAAAAAGGCTTTGAAAATAATCAACCAACAAGTATTTATTAAATATCTCCAAGGTGACAGACATTTTATACTAAACACTAGGAAGAACAGTTATTGGTGAAGCTACCATATTTGGGAAAACTCTACGGTTAAAACTTTTAACTGGGTCTGTGATTTCATCAGTGAAGGAATTGACCTCTACTATTGCAATGGTATTTTCTCAGGCAACTTAACTTCTTAGAAAGTAGCCTTGTGATATTGAGGGATTAAGTAATGCGCCCATGATTACAATTCAGTATGCATCAAAGACTGAACTTGAAACAGGCCAGGTCTCTGTCTCCTATGTCACACTGACTTTTATGGGTAAAGCTACTTACTGACCTTAACTGTCACTTGTTTTGAGCTTAGTGATATATGTATTACAGCAGAACTATGATCATAGTCATTCACACTTATGTATTATGAAATAATAATTATAGAAAACTATAAACACTATAAAAACTATAAAAAATTATAGAAAAATATTCTTTCAGAACTGGGTCAATCTAGCAGAAAGATTAACAAAAAAGAAAAACAGATGATCAGATATTTGGAAAATCAAATTACCAATAAAAAATGAAAAGGGTAATTTCATAATAAATAGAAAGGAGATAAAGGATTAACAGAAACTACTATACTATATAAATGCAAGAGATATCAATAAATCTATTTCTTCAGAAATAAACTATTGAAAAGATTCACAGTGCACTGTCAAGTATCAACACTTCCTTAAAGGTTTATTGATCCTTGGGTGTGGCCTTTTGACTGAATCCAAGTTTTACAGAACAAATCCTTTTTATTAAAGGGATTTCTTCTGTGAAGTTTGGATTCAGTCAAATGGTCACACCTGAAAAACTAGAGGGCCACATGTGGCCTCAAGACCCCAAGTTCCTCCCCCCATCCCTTTTATTTCTTCTTTGCTGATGCTCATTCCTCTTATTTTAATCATTGTTATAGTTGGCATTTTTAGTTCTATACAAGACTAATAGTGGGGAGAAGATATATTCTTGCTTTACTCCTGAACTTACTGGGCAAGCTTCCATTTTTTTCGTTGCAAATGATACTATATCTTGGCTTTAAATATGTACTTTTGATTAATTAGGGAATGATTCTTCCATGTCTATGCTTTATAGGGTTTTAACATAAATGAGTACTTAATCAAAGACATCTGTAGCAGATTTTATCAGCATCATGTGATTTTTGCTCCTAATTATTTTCCTAATAATACACTATTCTTATACCACCTGCTTTAAATCCAATTTTGTCGCAGTGAATTATTTATTATCTATATTATTATAATTCTTTTACTAATATTTTATTTAAATACTTATATTAATATTAATGACAGTGATTTACATATCTTTTTCTGATTTCTTCCTACCTTTTTTGTAGCAGTACTATATTTTTTAGATAATGGGAGGTCAGGAGAATGTTTTCTTCCTCAATTACTGAGAATAATTTTTCTAGCCTATGGATTGATTGTTCCCTAAATACTTGATGGAATTAGTTGTATATCCATCCAGATAAAGTTTTTTGGTAGTTTATTTATAACTTGTTCAATTCTTCTTTTTTGAGATTAGATTGTTAAAGGTTTTGTGTTTTTATTTTTTTGATTAACTTGAATATTTTATTCCTTTAGGTAATAATTTATTTCCCTAAAATCAGTTATTTGGCAGTGATTGGTAAAAGAGCAATAGAAAAGTGTATAAAACAACAGCTAAAAACAAATGAGCATAGTAGTCCACATAGACTACAGAACACAAGCTACTTAGGGAAAGATTCGATATTCAACATAAATTAGTGGAAGGAGGTGGGGTGAACAGAGAAAAGAAGAAAGGAGAGGGAGAGAAATGCAAACTATTGACAACCATATGAAAGAATGGTCCAAAAGACTAACGGTAAGAGAAATGCCAATCAAAATGAACTTGATGCTTCATCTCACACCCAGTAAATTAGCAAAGATGACAAAAGATGGGAATAGTCAATGCTGGAGGGATTGTGGAAAGAGGCAAACTAATACATTGTTGGGGGAGCTGTGAAGTAGTAGAACCATTTCAAGAAAGGCATTATCCAAATAAAATGGCTATAATGTCCATTGTCTATGACTCAGAGATTCTACTGACAGGCATATATCTCATGATTATTCATAAAAGGAAAAGACCAATTCATACCAAAAATGTTTATTGCATCCCTTTTTGTGGTAGCAAAGAACAGAAAATGAGGTAGAAGCTCATTGATTGGTACATAAATATAATGGAATTATACTGTGCTGTAAGAAACAATGAATATGAACAAAGAAAAACAGAGATAGATTTAACTGAACTAAAGCTAGCGACATAAGCAGAGTCAAGAAAACAATATACATGATAACTAGAATAATGAAAATGGAAGAACCACAAAACAATTAATAAGAAAGTACTTCCCCCAACACTTTTTCAGAGGTAAGGAGCCTATGTTGTGGATCACTGTATATCCTCTCCATTTTTAAAATATATTGATCTGTTTTATTTGTTTTATCTTCTTTTTTATTTCTTTTTTTTTAAGAATTATTTCTTACATGGGGTGACAGGGAAAGGGGAAAGGGAGAGATACAGTGAGAATTTAAACTATATAAAAACAAATGACATTGATAAAAGATCGTTTGTAAAACCTAGTGTAGAAAACAGGAAGTAGTTTGTCATAAAATGGGCTTAGAACAGCATTTTACACTATACAGTACAATAAATTCTAAATGGATAAATAATCTAAATATAAATGGTAATGTTTTTTAAAATATTGAGAGTAAAATAAGAGTGTATCTTTCATAGCCAAGGGTGGGGGAAGAATTCATAAACAGTTGAGGGACTGAGATCACAAAAGATAAATTGATCATTTCCATTTTTAAAAATTACAAAAATTCTCTTCAAATAAAATCAATAGAGAACAAATAACAAAAGGTATAGACTGGTATCAAGGAAATAAGAGCAGCAGGATGGTAAAGTGGAAAGAGTGTGGGCCTTGGAACCAAGAAGGTAAAGGACTAAATTCTTCATACAAGTATTAGCTACATGACTTTGGGTAAGTCTTATAACCTTTCTTGGCTTCAGTTCATCATGTGTAAAATACAAGAGTTGAACTTGATACCCTTTAAAATCCCTTTTAACTTTAAATCTATGATCCCATGATCTGAAGTTGCTCTGATAAAAGTCTCATATCTAAAGTCTATAGAGAATTGACTCAAGTATATAAGACAAGTTGCTCCCCAATTGACAACTAGTCAAAGGATACATGCAAAGAGTTTTCAAAATTCCAAATGCAATCACATGAAAATAATGCTACAAGTGATTAACAAAATAAATATCAATTATAGTAACTCTCATGGATCACTTCAAACCCATCAAATTCACAAAAATAATAAGACAAATAAACAATGTTGAAGGACTTGTGAAAAGATGGACTTGCTGTTGGTGAAGCCCTGAATTAGTTCAATAATTCTAAAAAACAATTTGGAATGATGTGAGAAAAGTTACTAAACTGTCCATATTCTCTGATCCCTCTATTGTGCATTTACCCCAAAGTCAACAATAGAAAGGCTCCATATGAACATCATAGCATTACTGTTTGTGGAAGCAAAGTAGGCATCCACTGAGTTGGGAATGGCTGAACTAACTATTGTACTTGAATGCTCTGGAGTCTTTTTTTGTGCTTTGACAAAAAGAATTCCAAGAAACGTGGAAAGATGTATATGAACTAACATAGAGCAAAGAAAGCTGAACTTGGAGAATAATATATGTAATGACTACAATAATGTAAATTATGACAATTCTAAAAAATAACAGAATAAAGATCAAATACAAAGAACAATGTTGGTTCCTGAGGGCTTTTATTAGAACACATTTCTGGTTTGAGAAGTGATAAATTTGTGGATACGGAATGCTACATATGCTGCCAGTTACAGTCACTGTAATAGGTTGGTTTTGCCCATTGGTTTATTAGTATTTTGTTCTTACTAAATAAGGAAGGGTACTGTTGGGAGGCAGTTTGATATAATGAAAAGTGTGCTTTATTTGTGTCAGAAGACTTGTTTGAATACTCGTTCTCTCATTTTCTACCAGTGTAACCTTAGGCAAGTGACCTAACTTCTATGGTCTCAGTTTCTGCAACTGAAAAATCAGGGGGTTCACCTAAATGACCTCTAAGGTCCATTCTGGCTCTAAATCTATCATCTTATTGGGAGAAAGTCCTTTTGGGAAGTTATCATGATGTTTAAAAAAACTCATCAATAACAGGTAAAAACAATTCTATTAATCCTGTGCATTTTTTTCTTTTCTTTTTTTTTTTTTTGAAGTTAGGCAGGGCAAAGGCATGCCATACTGTGAGATTCCCTTCCCACTCCCTCACCCCTTCCTCCAGCCCTACTCTGGCCTGTCATTGGATAAATTCATGAGACAGACCCAGCCTTACTCTGTAAAAGTCAGCAAACATGCCATCTGAAACATTCTGCAGGGAAAGTTTCCTCCCTCACAGAGGTTGCCTTTCTGCTGAATTGTTAAAACAAAGATATTAACTTAAATGACTGCATACACTGTCATCTTTAAATAAGAACTCAAGCTGGCTAATAAATCTAAAAATGTTTCAAAGTGCTTAATGAGATAATCTCTAACAGTTGGCCTTGGGGAAAAGTCTGAGAGCCTGGGAGTAGTTGGGAATCCTCCTATATACTCACTACTATATACTCAATCACAGTCACTAATCATTAGAATTATAGAGGTTTTAGAATTCAGAGCATCTAACATATCCAGTTGCAAGAAATGAAATGACTTGTTTAAGGTCCTTCAGTTAATAGGTAAAGGAGAGAGGAACAGAATTCAGATCTTCAGACACTTAATCTATCCAGTATTCTTTGAATTGCTTCTCTATGGGGAAAAGTCATTGTTCATATTTTTTAGGTCAGTGGATTAGGGAGAAGCCCCAGAGTCATCCAAAACTATGAAGATCTTTTTTAGGGAGAAAGGGAGGAAAAGAGGTGAATTATTAAAATTTGGATAAGGAGAAAGAGTAAAGCATACCTCTCTCAAAAAAAAAAAAAAGCTATGAAAAGTTACCTCCTTCCATTCTTATACAAAGGATAGAGGTGATAAGAGAAAATAGATCATTTCAGCCACATAAAATTTAAAAGCCTTTGCACAAGCCAAATTAATACTGTTAGATTAGGAAGGAGAATTTTCAAATGACAAAAATCTTTGTATCAAATGTCTCTGGTAAAAGTCAGAAATATAAGACATACAGAGCATTAATACAAATATGTAAAAACAAGAACCATCAACCAACAAAAAAGCAGGGAAAGTCTATGAACAATATTCAAAAGAATTACAAATTATCAATAATGAAAAAATGTTCCAGAACAATAAAAACAAGGGAAATATAAATTAAAACAACTCTAAGGTTTCATCTCACACCCACCAAGTTGACAAAGATGGCAGAAGATGGAAATGATCAATGCTGGAAAGTCTATGAGACAACAGGTATCTACTGTTTTAGAACTGAACTAGCCCAACCATTCCAGAAGACAATCTGGAATTGAGTGAGAAAAATCTCTAAACTCTTCATATCTACCTTGATCCAGAGATCCCACTACTGGGGATATACATCAAGGATGTCAAAGACAAAAAGAAGAGTCCCACTTAAGCAAAAATATTTATTTTTTAAATTTATTATAAGCATTATGTTATATTATTATTTTATATTATATATAATTATATTATTATAAGCATTTATTGTGGTAGCAAAAACTGGAAATCAAGAGAGTGTCTGCTGATGTGGGAATCACCAAACAAATGAATGAAATGGAATATCACAGTACCATAAGAAACATGAGGAATTCAGAGAAATATGAGAAAGATTATATAAGCAGCTATACTGAGTAAAGTAAGCAGAGGTTGGAGAACAATATAAACAATGACTCCAATCATACAAATAAAACACTAAAATGAAGTCAAATGCTAAGTAATTATGACAAATCTTGGCCCCAGGAATGGAAATGAGGAAGCGTATCTTGCTTTTCAGTTGAGAGGTGAAGGACTTCAGGTGTGGAACACCATCAAATGTGGTCATTCTAAGGTAGTTTACCTTAATTGCGTCTTTGTCCCAAGAAAAGACTCTTGACAAGGTGGGGGGGGGAAGAGATGGGTAGAAGACATATTCAGAAATGTTTGTGATATAAAAACAAAAGGCTCCAATAATGTTTATTTAAAGATAATCATAAAGACAATTTATGAACGTTGAATAGAAGGGTACAAAAATGAATAAAAGGTACAGAAACATAACAGCTTAAGGGTACTTCCTCTCATCAGTTTTTCAGTAGAGTGACTTGACCATCAGAGTCTTAAAATATAATGATTTAATATGTATGGCAGACTTAGAGTTGTGGAAAACACTTCAAAAACAAGTACTCCCATTTCTTATCTATTTATCCTTAGATCACATAATGTTAAAATTGGAATCTAGAGATCATGGTTTTGAACCCTCTTGTTTATCTTTACTTTGCTCTCTATACTGATAATTACAACACTAGCCAATGAGTCAGTTCTATCATGCTAGATTGTGAGATTTTTAAGTCTCAAGATTTCAATCTGAGTATTAGGTAATCAAGCATGGTACCACAAAAAACTAGTATCCATCCCTGTACTAGATGACACTGTAAATGCTATCAGTCTCACTATGGATGACTTGAACATTTTTTTAAAGCTTAACTAATGTTGCACCCAAAGAGGTACATTGATAGGCATATTGCTTGGAGGATGAGAGGGTGGTTAATGAGAAAAGATAAGGTAGGGAGTTCTAAACTGGTACATTCTTTCCAGAAAGCAATCTGCTAATGTAACAACAAAAACAAAAAGATAGGTAACTGTTGACACTTTTTGCCCTGGCAGATTTTGGGGGACTATTCACCAAGGGAATAAAAAAAAAAAAAGAAGTAATCTGTATAACATACACAGAAGTGGTGATTAGAAGAGTGAAAAATTTAAAACCATTCAAATGTTCATTAATAGGGGAACAGCTGAGTAAACTAGGGCACAATAACACAATAATATATCTCTTTAAAACGACAAGCATAAAGACTGTCAATCACAGACTGATGGATTTATTTTTATTTTTTTATTTTTTGCTTTTTGGAGGGCAGTTGGGGTTAAGTGACTTGCCCAAGGTCAAGGCCAAATTTGAACTCAGGTACTCCTGACTCCAGGGCCAGTGCTCTATTCACTGTGCCACCTAGCCGCCGGGACTGATGGATTTATAACCATAAGGAACCAGAGAGATTACCTAGTCCAACCCTGCCATTTACATATAAGAAAACCAAGGCCTACAGAGATTAATTAGGTGACCTGCCCAAGATGATACAATTATCAAGAGCAGAGTTGGGATTTGTACCAAGTTCTTCTAACTCCAAATCCAATCACATGGAACTAGTTGATTCCTTTTGTTTTCTGGTCATGTCTGTCATGTCCAACTCTTCATGATCCCATTTGGGGTTTTCTTGGCAAAGATTTTGGAGTGGTTTGCCATTTCCCTCTCCAGTTCATTTACAGATGAGGAAACTGAGACAAAGATAGTTAAGTGATTTGAGCTAGTAAGTGTCTGAGACTAAATTTGCATTCAGGTCTTCCTGACTCCAGACCTGACACTCTATAACTGCACCACCCAGCTGCCCTAGAAAAAACCTACTGCACTTTTAATAACATTAAGGAAAAAAGCAGAGCAAACAGGGATGAGAACTATGTAAATATATGTGAGATCTGAAGATAGAAGAGAATTTGGAATAAAACATTTAGAATTTAATTCTCATTTGGTTGGGGAGAGGTGAAATAGGTTGAAAAGAGTAGTGAAAATTTGGTTAATATCCTAAATTTTAAAATGCATTACCCTAGTCAAGTAAGTGTAGGAATATGAAACTCAAGTCAAAGCCTGAAACTTCAGCACTTCACAGTCTTGTGACAGTCCCCAGAGGGTCAGCCTCTTGGTGGAATCTGGCAAAAGTGAAGGGGTTAACGTGAACCTTTCCTTTGTCACCAAGTCATTCCCTGAAAATTCAGATCCAAACTCACTATAACCCCCCTCCCCCCAGGTACTGACACTCTGCTTAGTTCAGTGAGTTTAGATTTGGGCTGTTGTGTGATCTCTTCGGAACACGGATAGAGCTCGCTCGCGCTCTCTCTCTCT
>CM053598.1:74346049-74376242 GCA_028646575.1 Pseudocheirus occidentalis | reverse complement strand
CTGTGTACGCGTTTGTATAGTTTCTTCCCAGACATTTAGTAAAAAAGAAAACTGCTACTCTTCCTCTTTCAGCCAAACTTCCTGTTCAGAGAGACTCCTCTCCGAGCTCATCTTAAAACAGCTCCCCGCCTCAACCGGACTCAAAAACGAGAGAAGGGCTATTATTGCTTTTATAGTTTTGAAGTTGTGGTCTCTGAGAAGGGAGGGAGGAAAGTATAGGAAGGAGAATAGAAGGGGAGGAGAAAACCCTTTTCAGCCAGATCTGAGGGGGCTGGACGCAGCCCCTTAGTGCGGGAAGGTTTAGATGGAAACGCTGAAGGAGGAACACAACCGTGCTAGCCTCCCCGCCTGTGGTCGGAGGCTGCTGTCTGAGTGATGGAGGGTGCTTTCCAAGCACCAGCTGGAGAGCTGTTCCCTCTTGTCAAACTTGGGCAATCGTTCCCATAGGCACTACCCAAAAACACACACTGCTCTCCCCTCCTGTCGCTAAGCAGCTCACTCCGTTTGCACAGCGCCAACTTCGCGGCTCCGATGCTGACTCCTTACAAGTTCGAGATCCGCCTGCCAGCATTCTACACTCCACTCCCTCTACACTCCCCCCTTTCCCCATCCCCAGTGTGCTGGAAGACTCCGAGAGCACCCATTTACCTGAAGGAGGTCGCTTTCTGCTGAGCCTGCTCACTGCTCGGTTAAACATCTCCAGCTGCCGAGGAGAGAGAGACCTGGGGCTGCGGAGAGCCGAGGCAGCAGTGGCAGCGGCGCGAGCTGGGGAAGAGCAGGAGTAGGTGGAGCGTGCGGCGCCCCAGCCCCAGTGCGAGGCCCCCACCTCTGGAGGCGCCGCGTGGCGCGCTCGCTCAGTGCGCTGCCAGCCCACTACGCGCTGTGCGCGCGGGGGCCCTTCCTGGACTCCCTCGCCCCCCTGCCCCCGCCCTTGGCTTTTCCCGTGCTCCTCTTTTCTCCTCCGAAGTGTGAGGGTGGCAATAGCAGGTTGAAACTTAACCGCCCCCTCTCTCCAGCACCTCTCTTCACTTTCCCTAGTGATAGACCTCTCCTGGATGCACTGCTGCCCACCGGGGCGGTGCTGGATCCAGGGCAAGGTGCAGCGGAGAAAGAAGGGCTAACGGAGGGGAGGGGAAAAGGGAGGAGAGCTTGAGAAGGGTGTGGGCACTGAAGGAAACAGAGCTCCAGATGTTGAGTCTGGAGCTGCTGCTGCTGCTGCCAAGCTACACTGGAAAGGAGTACCGTTCTCCCGCCCCTGTCCTCCTAGATTCTCCCCGAGGACGTCCTGAGGAGGGATGAGTGAAGACAGCTGGGAAGTCTTGACACCTGTGAATCCCCTCTCTTTTCCGATTGTTCCGAGAAAAGGAACTTCTGCCCTATTTTAAACCCCAGATTGTGTATACGAGAATAAAAATTAGGAAAACACTGTATTTGCAGTGCTGTTATAATCAGACTGCAGAACTGATCTTTAAGCTAAGAGATCTGAGTTCCAATGCCAACACAGCAACGAAATGATCCGAAACCTCCCAGGTATCTTTTGGCTTCGCTGGGGGAAGAGGGGCGGGAGATTTGGTTTTCTCCACAAAACGAGAAAATTGAACAAAATGAACTTCAAGATCTCTTCCAGATCAAAATTTCTATGGGTCTTCTAATTTCTGTAGTGTTAATTAGGATCTGTTATCAATGCTCTCTTCTCCTTACACCACTTCTTTTTGGGTGGTGGGGTGGGGAGGGCGGCATCTGTGTATCGACCTCCCAGCTTAGAAACTCCCTCTACCAATGCAGATGGCAGCTGCTCAGCAAAGCATATGGAATAGAATCCCGACTTGGAGTACAGAAAATGTGAGTTCAGAATCCACCTCATGCTTCCCAGCTGTGTGACTCTTGGCAAATCATTTAGCCTCAGTTTCTCCTTCTATAAAATGGAGCTTGAGAAAAGCAACGAGCCTATTTTTGTCGCTTGCTTTGCAAATCATTAAGTATGTTTTATCTTTGTATCCCCAGTGTTTAAGCACAGTGCCTCTTACATAATAAAAACTGAATCAATTTTTGTTTATTGGAAACAATAAATTTTGCCTGGAGACACTGGAAGGTTCAGTAACTTGTCCAGGTTCACCAAGTACCAATATGTGTCTAAGATGGGAACTGAGCCTGGGTCTTCCCGATTAAGTGTGCTGGCTCTCTAAGTGGTCACCGTTCTTCTCAAAAGTTCTTGTTCTCAGATCAGTATTTCCATTTTCCTTTTCCACCTCTCTCCTCTCTTCTTTCTTCCTAGTCTCTACTCTACAACTATAGGCAAGCCAAGAGAAGCAGCAACTTTACATTCCTGTAGAATTGGGAAATTTGCAAAGCGCTGAAGGTGCATCTTTTCACCAGAGCCTTACAGCAACCTTGTGAGAAAAAAAGTTACTATGATCCCCATTTCACAGAAGAAGATGCTGTGGCCCAGGGAGGTTAAAAGATTTGTTTAGGTTATCACAAAGTTCTTTGAAGACAGTGACACTGGAGCACCTTAATTGGCACAGTGAAGAGAGCACTGGCCTGGCCTTGGAATCAGAAGGACCTGAGTTCAAATCAGACCTCAGACACTTGACACACTTACTAGCTGTGTGACCTTAGGCACTCTATTTTACATAATTTTTTCAAATATCTTGTTTTTACTAGTCTTTTGTTCTTGTGTCAAGTTTTCATACAGTATATTCCTCCCTCCTTCCCCTTATGCCTTAAATAAACCAGATTGTAATTGTGAACAACTTTAGAGTACCTTTTACATTCATGATCTCTCAAAGAGAAGACCTCCTTTCTTGTCCCAACTTTGACATATACTGGCTCTATGACTGTAAGCAATTCATTTAATTTTTCAGTGCTCTGGACAGCTCTCTAAAAATTCTCAAGTCATAGGAAGGGTTCAGACCTGTGTTGGTAGACAAAGCTTCCTTACCCTGGAGTTCCCTATATGGGTACCATAGACTGTGTATGTTGTCTTTAAATGATAACGTATCCATCCAACCAACAAATGTTTACCAAACATCCACTATATATGCTAAACACTATTCAAAATAACTAACAGCCCCTTCTCTCAGGGGCTTACAATCTGATGATGATGATGATGATGAAGATGATGAAGCCATTCAATTCATATACGGCAAAGAATTCTGGTAATTAAAAGAGGGAGACATCATATTTAACTTTGTAGATAGGAGGGCATATGTTAAGAAAGACTTTGTAAAGGAGTTTGCATTTGAACCTGGCCTTGAGAGGTGGAGAGCATTTGGGCACAGGGGACTGGGAGGGCAGGAGAAATCAGACAACCCAAGCAGAAAGAGTAGCACTTGGAATGGCAACGAGCTACGTGCCCAGGTAACAGTAAGTTTGTCTGATATGTACTGTGAGAGGTTTAGAAAGGTCATAGCATCCTAGATTTCAAGTCAGAAGGGGCGTTAGAGGTCAGCTAGTGCAACCTCCCCAACCATTTTAAAGATGAGACAACTGAGACACAGGCTAAGTGAACTTACCCAGGGTCATAGCTAGTGTATCTGAGGCAGGATTTGAATCCAGGTCTTTCTGACTCCCAAGTCCAGATCCATATAACCTGTACCAAGTTAGGGCCAGGTTGTAAAGGGCCTTAAATGCAACATACAGTATTCAGAATTTAATCAATAGCTAAAGGGGAGCTATCAAATTCTTTTGAGCTAAGGAATAACATATTAAGAGTGTTTCACTTTCACAGCAGATAAGAAGCTATACAAAATATGTACTTCTAGAAGCTAGTGGCTTGGTGGATAGAGCACTGGGTCTAAACTCAGGAATACCTGAGTTCAAATCCAGCCTCATATGTTTGCTAGCTGTGTGACCTTGGTCAAGTCACTTAACCTCTAATTGCCTACCTACCATGGAGGGTTGTTGTGAGGATCAAACAAAATAATATTTGTGAAACAAAACAAAAAATCACAGCACAAACAAGCCTAAGTGTGTGTGTGTGTACACACACAGTAGTCTTTGGCATATAGTAGACACCGCATAAATATGTATACTCTCCCCTTCTAAGTGCTTAAATTCTAAGACCATATGTCTTTGAACTATCAACTGTTCAGGAATAAATTTTTGCTTATTTACACTCTTGAAAAAAACATGGAAACACCCAGCATACACTGATATAGTTAATTTGATGTTTGTGGCATTTTAGTTAAAATGTTCCTAACAGGGGTGAGGGGCAGGACAGATGCTGCTGCTGCTGCTGCTTCTACTGAGAACTGTGAATAAACGAGCTTTCTTATTGCCTCCAACAAACTTGACGCTGGACCAATCTGCCACAGTTCCTCTTTTCCTCTCTCTCATGGCTATTTTTAACAAGCATGAGACATGCTGGTCTTTGGTTTTATCTCTCCATGTCAGAATTTCAGGAGGATGCTAAGTCACAACCCTGACATCAATGACTCTGCAGGGCTAGTGTGGGTGAGCAAGAAACCGGAACAGCTGATGTAGGAATGCTTGAATTATCTTTTTTTTTTTTTTTTTGCTAGGATCAGGATCCAAAGGTTTCTCCAAAAGGTTTGTTTAGACATTTAGAGTTTAGGGTCTAGAAGAAAAGGAGAAAAAAAAACTGATGCCATTAAAATATTTGTTAAAGAACTGTAATTTAATTTGACAGTGCTAAAGACCATGTATCTTACTTATGATAATAAATCGCATGGAATGTACTTTCTTCAATACAGGGCCTTGTAAGGGCAGCAGGGCAAATTTTATTATCAAATGAGATCAGGTACATAAAGTGCTTTGAAAACCACTATATACATGTCAGCCATTATTAACTCCATTTTCCAGATAGGGAAAAGCACTAATACATGTCAGTTTTTATTAATCCCATTTTCTAGATGGGAAAACTGAAACCCTAAGAGGTTAGGTGGCATGCCCATGCTCAGCCAACTAATAAGTCTCAGAACTGGGAATAGTTAGGTTCCAATTTTCCTGATCTCAGGGCCTTTATTCTTCCTATTGCACCATTGTTGTTCATTTTTTTCATATTGGAGTGGGCTACCATTTCCTTTTCTGGCTCATTTTACAAATGAGGGTACTGAGGCAGAGTTAAATGACTTGCCCAGGGTTACACAGCTGGTAAGTATCTGAGGCCAGATTTGAACTTGGGAAGTTGAGTCTTCCTGACTCCAGGCCTGGTGTTCTATTCTCTGCACCGCCTAGCTGACTCCTATTGTACCATACTGCCTCTCAAATACATATTCATCCTTTTTCCTTTTATTTTGAACTTAATCAAAGAAAATCTGTATGTATTTGTGTGTATAGATATATATAACAGAAAAAACTGATTCCACATGAAATTGCAGATTTCTTCTTTACAGCTTGCATTTTCTTTTTAAATAGCCTAAGATCAACCTGTAGCTCTCTCTGTTCTTTTTACCATTTAAAAAAAAAGATGCCTCAATGGCACTCTTTTCTTTCCTTTCTTGGTGCTACTTTCTCCCTATTGCTCCTTGCCATCTTATCACTGCTGCCCCCCCCATTTGAAAAGAAAAAGAAATACAAGTTTATCTTATTTCCTACTAATTTTCTCTGGTCTTATTTTTACAGGAATACCTTCTATTGTCATTAATTGGTTACAGAAAAGAATCATAACATTAGGCAAAATGATGTTAACCAGGACAGTTGAAATGTCATCAATGGACAGTTGTCAAAATGATGATACCTGAGGAATCTGTGGTGATGGGATTTGGTTATAATTTATTAATGATGTTGCGGGGCTAACATCATACAAAGTATGCCTGTGATTTTGAAGAAAGGGGAAGGATTTCAAATATTTTGGACTCATTTTAAAATTATTTTGAAAGCTGAGCTCTACAAAACACCACTGGAATTTAGTAGTTCCAAATCCCCAAGTACTCAAAGCTAAGTATACTGCTGTGGGGTTTCATTAGGGATATCCCAAATTAACTGTTCTTCTCTTACCCAAGAAATGCTATGTGGGACTTCTCCAGTAGGGTTTTCCTTCTTTAGTAGTGTTAATATTGATGGGGTCTTTAAGCAATGACCTTTATCTCATTATAATCTAAATAATTGTCAGTGCTTATAATTCTGTTTTATCTTCATTCTTCCTTTCTTCCCTTCTTTCTTTTCTCTTCCATTTGCTTGGGGTTTTTTTTTGTTTGTTTGTTTGTTTCATGAGGGATTTGCTTTTCTGCCATTTCTTACCCCCTTCTTTGTCTATTTGTCTTTGTCTCTAAATTGACATTTATTTTTAGCTACACTAATTGCTATCTCTCTAAGCTGTTCTCTCTTCTCCCTTAACCGCCCCCCCCCCATCTGAATTTCTCACTGATTCATTCCTACTAAGGAACACTTTCATTTATATCTGCTTTTCTGGACCACACCTTCCCCTCATTCCATTCTTTCAATTGAATCAGTATTTATTAAGTGTAGTATTGGGGGGCTCAAGGTATAGGGGGAGAGGAGATTCAAAAACAAATAAGAAATGATTCCTGCCCTCAAGTTGCTTCCTTTTTACTGGGGGAAATGAGACAACTAACTATAATTCACTCCTTTTTAATTTTCTTTCCCTATTCTTTTTTTTTTTAATGTCATTCAACTATGCATCTGCTCTCCTGCCTGGTTTCAACTCCTCTTCAACTCATCACTTCTAAACTCACCACCATGCTGCTAACTCAGGCCTTGATTGACCCCACAAGCCTCAGCCTCCTCTCCCCTCAGACCGGAAGACTGGAGGATGGAGTACCTAATTCCTCCAAATGCCTTCCTTTATAAAGGCAGAAATTGGATTTTGAGTCACTTTATTCTGCATCTGCTACCCTGCCTTGTTTCAGTTCCACTGAACAAAATGCTCCCACATGGGACACCCTCTTTCCTGATTCCTCAGTTGTAAGCTCCTTGAGAGCAGGGACTGACCTTTTTCCTTAATTGTATCCCCAGCACTTAGCACAGTGCCTGGAACACAGTGGGTACATAAGGGCAGTTAGGTGGCACAATGGATAAAAGGGCAGGACCTGGAGTTAAGAAAACTAGTTTCCTTGAGTTCAAATTTGTCCTCAGATACTTATTAGCTGTGTGACCCTGGGTAAGTCATTTAGCCCTGTTTGTCTCAATTTCCTCATATGTGAAATGAGCTAGAGAAGGAAATGGCAAACCCCTCCAGTATCTTTGCAAAAAAAACAACAACAACCCTAAATGAAGTCATGAAGAGTTGGACACAACTGAACAATATCAATAAGTGTTTATTGAGATGAATTTCCCAAACTTAACATCTTCAGTCACTAGTTCCTATTCCTCTCTATTTCTTTTTCACTTAAAAAGTCATGTTCATTTATTGTATTTCAAAGTACTCTTCCCAAGTACTGCATGTTATTTTTTACTATACAGGTACAGGAAAAGGAGTTGTAGATCATTACAGCTGGGAGATAAAGAGCAAGCCCCCAAAGACATGATTTTTTAATTAAGGAAATTAAAATAGACCCAGACACCATTCTTTCTCTCATCCTGTGCTGCCTTAACCCTTGGTTGTGGGGTTAGGATAGGGAAAAGAATATGACAAGTTTTAGTAATAATAGCTAACATACAGTACTTTACACACATTGTCTCATTAAGTCTTACAATATCCTTGTGTGATTGTTATTCCCGTTTTATAAGTGAAGAAACGGAGCTGAAAAAGGTTAAGTGACTTGCCTGCAATCCCAAGCTAAGAGACTGGAGCAGGCTATGAATTCAAGTCTGCCTAACTCCAAGGCCAACACTCTATCTACTATGCCAAACTGACTCAATTTCAGAACTCAGAGATATCCTGCAGATTTCCTAGGAAAGGAGTAGACTGCAATATTTAAAATATGGTTGGAATGATTCAAAGCAACTTTGGGTTGCCCCAACGCAAAGAAGAAGGAGATTGCTACATGGTAGCCTGGCTAAAACCTGTCCGAAGATGCCTGAATCCTTACCTCCATGTGACCCACAGGAGGAAGGATGAGATCAGCCTTTTTCCCTAGTGTTTTGGTGCTGAAGGACCCACACTGAGGTGACCCCACTTTTACTTTGGTTGTCCTGCCAAGGATGAGTCTTAAGTAGTTGGGCTAATGATAGGTAAAGATGCAAATGGTCAGGAAGGACAATGTCTAAATCCTCACATTTGTAGCCTCTCAGAGGACCTGGAATTCTCCTTTTCCCAAGAGCAGTAATTTTAAACCCTGGCACCTTATCCCAGTTCCAAAGGAGAGAATTACATTCTTATAATGATAACAAGTAAATTTATGTAGCATACTTTTTCCAGAAAGCTGATCCATATACCCAATTACAAGTAATCCCAAAAGAGGAAATAAGGAAACGGGCACGGGAGTGTAAAAAAGTGAGTTAAGAGAGTTTATTTTTAAAATGGTAGCCAGCTCCACCCTACCCAGTCCTGAAGAAACCTAATTTGGGCTACTGTAGTGTCTACCCACTGCAATGAGAACAGTGGAATGTTAGAGGTAGGAGGGGCCTCATAGCTCTTGGAGACAAGGAAATTGAGGAATAAATAGTTAACATCATTCTCATATAAAAGAAAATGTTGCTTCTACAAATACCTTTTCCTGTCTTTTATCTAAATGGGCAGTAAATGTCACAATGTAGAAAACCATCATGGTTTAATGTAAACAGTTTTTTTTCCTGTTGGATTTTTTTTTTCAGTTAAAGCCCATGTTTGGAGTCTAGCTATAAATACCTATTTTATGTGTTAAAAGGTCCAAATGCTAGCTTTCCTTGTGTAATGGAAGGTTTCTACTTTGCAGAAGGTCAAGTATTCAAGCCTCACAGATGGTAAGGGTAAGTAAGGTTTCTCATGCAAAAAAGAACTACCTTGAATACAAAGCTATTCTAAAAGTTTGCATTACACGTTCAATATTAATTTAACAAGCATTTATTGGGTACCCACTATGTGCCAAGCATTGTGCTAGGTACTCCAGTTATAAAGAAAAAAATAAACCAGTCTCTACCACTGAGGAGACTATTCTGTGCTAGGAAGATAACATGAAAACATATAACCAAATGAAAAATAGAAAAATTGCAGTGGGGGAACACCAACAACTAGAATAAGGGGGGGGATCAGAAAAAGTCTCATGTAGGAAGTGACTTCTGATCTGACTCTGCTAAAGCTAGGAGTTCCAGTAGGTGGAAATATGGTTAGATGACCATATATCTATCCCTTTCATTTTATACATTAGGAATCTAAGATTAGGGGTAGCTAGGTGGCGCAGTGAATAGAGCATGGGCCCTGGAGTCAGGAGGACCTGAGTTCAAATTCAGTCTCAGACACTTGACACACTTATTAGCCATGTGACTTTGGGCAAGTCACTTAACCCCAATTGCCCTCCAAAAAGCAAAAAAAAAAAAAAAAAAGGAATTTAAGATTCAAGGAGTCTAAACAAATTGTCAAAAGTCACCCCTTGTTCACTCAGTAGTAGCTAGTGGTAAGAAAGGAAAGAAACAAATATTTACTAAGAGCTTACTACATTCCAGGCATTGAACTAAGTGCTTTAGGAATATTACCTCATTTGATCCTTACCAGAGTCCTGGGAGGCAGGTGCTACTGATGGAGTCTAGCCTAGCCCCTTGCCCCAATATCACAACTTCGTCATATGCCTCATTGCCTTACTAGAATAGCACATGTGTCCATGATCTCAGCCACATCATCTCTCTAGTCTCAGACAGGACCACAATATCCAGCCAATCAGAAAGCAGCTCCAATGGGATGCTTGACCACTAAATCACAGAAGGGGCTTTCCCTAAGTAGGTGCCTGTACAATAATAGCAAAAACTGTCTTTCAGGTGAACTTTTGATGTAGAGACTTATTATAATATCATTACCATGCTTTTAATGTATCCCACCACCATGGGTTTTTCTGTATGCATTTTGAGTAACCACACACAGTTTCACCAACATGAGAACCCCTCTTCATATTAGCAAACTCCTCCTGTATTTTAATATTCATATATTCTGTGATGTAATTGCATCATTTGTTCTATAAAAATCCATTTTTTGCTTTGCTAAACTGCTAGCTCCTCTAAGCAGCCTAGCCCACTGAGAGGGCATAGTCCTCAATAAATGCCTTTGCTTGGGTTGCAGGTAGTTTGAGTCTGTGAATTATTTCAAGATGATCCTGTAACACACCTTGATCTGCAACACTATAATTATCCCCATTTTACATTTCAGGAAACTGAGGGCAACAGAGGACTTGCTTAGGGTCACCCAGTTAATAAATGTCTGAGGCTGGGTTTGAACTTGGGTCTTCCTGACTCTAGACCTTGGGCTCTATTAGATGTGGCCAATGAGTATATGGCTTATGTCTGTTGTATCTATTTTTCCTTCTTTCCCATTACATAGAACAGCTTTAATTTTCTAAGCTTTGTAAGGTTAGAATGGTGAGCCACCAGAGATCTGTAAGCTGGACACTTACCAGAAGCCCAGAGTGACCAGTTTGACCTGGCACAGGTTAAAGACAGATAAAAAACCACCAAAACTCATACATCAACTATGTCAAATTCAGGAATGAATTTGTGGGGCAAATGCTATATGGAAATTGCTTTAAATATCAATGAACTCTCCTCAGAGAATATTTACTAAGAGCTTACTACATTCCAGGCATTGAACTAAGTGCTTTAGGAATATTACCTCATTTGATCCTTACCAGAGTCCTGGGAGGCAGGTGCTACTGATGGAGTCTAGCCATAGCTATAAGGGAAACTGTGGGCCACAGATGTTGGGAGAACTTTCATTCTTGCTATATCATTTGTAGAAGCTAACTGATATTAATTGGTTAAATGAAATGGGGCACTAACCAACGGTGGTTAACATTAGGAAAGATGCACCAGAATGGGAAATTAAGTTCATAGAATTAGAGATACACCCAAACCCCTCAGGGGTACCTCTAAGCCCAAGGAGGAAGTACAGCCTGCTTAACTTTGGTCTAGTCTCATTATACCCTTAATCCACAAGGCCAAAAGGAGAGATGACCAAGTTCATGTTGAAGACCTTTGACGCCCCAGTCACGTATGTTGCTATTCAATTTGAGTTCTTTCTTTATGTCTCTGGCCATTATAGATCCTAGAGATCATGTACCTACCACCCATCCTGGTGGGTCCACACTGTGCCCATCTGTGAGGGTTATGCTACCATTCAGCTGAACTTGGATGGCCATGACTAAACAGACTACATCATGAAGACATGAATAGAAAGAGGGTGCAGCCCCAGTACCAATGCTGAAAGGGAGATTGTTCATGATATCAAGAAGAAGCTGTATTATGTTATCCTGGACTTTGAGCAGAAGATGGCTATTGCTGGTTCTTCTCCATAGAAAAGAGCTAGGAGCTTCTCAACGGCCAGGTGGCAGTGAAGGGTTCAGAAGTTCAGAGGCTTTCTTCCAGCCATTCTTCCTGGGCAGGAAACACACACACACACACCAACAAAGTGTAATGGTTGACAGATGCCCTGGCATCTAGCACAGTGAAAATTAAGATTGCAGCTCCCCCTAAATGTAAATGCTCAAGGTAGTTTGGTGGCTTTATTCTGACCTCTCACTGTCTTCCAGCAGATATTGCTCACCAAGCAGGAATACGGTGGTGAATGTGGTCCATCCATTGTCCAAGCAAATGCATCTGAATGGACTATTAGCAGATAAGTAGCATTTGCTGTACCAGCATTCACCAAGTATCAATGTGTCCTGGCAAATACACACCTCACGTTAACCTCATGAAACTGGAATAAACCTTCTTTGAAAAGAATCGTTATTGGGGAAGTCTGAAGGTGACATTAGACAAACATGAGCACTTTTTAGGCTGCTGAACCATTACTGATTTGATCTCCTATTTGATCTGACCTTATATTCAAGTGTTTTGTTCACTTGTATTTTTATGTTGTTCAGTCATTTCTCAGTCATGCCTGACTCTTCATGACCCCATTGGGGATTTTCTTGGCAAAGATACTGGAGTAGTTTGCCACTTCCTTCTCTGGCTCATTTTAAAGATGAGGTCTTGAGGTAAACAGGGTTAAGTGACTTGCCCAGGATCACACAGCTAGTAGTGTAGAAGGCCAGATTTGAACAGGAAAATTAGTCTTCTGGACTCCAGGCTGGGTACTCTATCCACTGGGCCACCTAGCTATCCCTATTTACATTTTAGCACACCTTATACACATCATAGATGTAATCCCTGATACAGGTCACTTTTTTTTTTGAGGGGGAAAGGCAGGGCAATGGGGGTTAAGTGACTTGCCCAAGGTCACGCACCTAGTTAGTTAGGTGCCTGAGGTTAGATTTGAACTTGGCTCCTCCTAACTACAGGGCCGGTGTTCTATTCACTGTGACACTCAGCCGCCTCCTACAGGTCACTTCTTGTGAAAGGTAAAACTAAAAGTTAACTTCTCCATAGAGAATTAACCTGGAAAGATGGCATTATAATTCTTTGGTTTGCTGACACGTTTTATAGTTCAGTTTCTATAGAGAATCAGATATCAATAGGGTCTCTGAAGGTCAGATTTCCAGCATCTAAAAGAGCTCACTTTTCTACAATTTCTGCCCTAAGGCTGGCAAGAATGAGTTTGTAAATGAGTGTTACATTTTTGGCACCATCCTAGCAGGAATACATATTGAATTAGCCTTAGGAATGACCGCTCTGTTGTTTTGTCCCATGACCCACTGTTTCTCCCCAGTGTCATGGGGTTGCTATTCAACCCTGGGACGCAAAAAAATTTGGATTTGCACAGTTGTATGCTTGTGTGTACATCTGAGGTATACGGGGTGTTTAGGAGTATTAGCACCGCTGGTATGAGGGCTTGCCCAGCCCTTTTCAGGGCTGCTCATTTACCTTTGGTGTCCACCTGATTTACCCAACTCTCACCTGTGGGCTCCAAGATGCTGTAGCATACCCAGCAGCCACACCCTGGTGTGTGGCAAATGGTCTAAACCAGGTTGAGAGAAACTGATGGGCCTCACACTCATCAGTGAGTCTGGGGGATATCTGCCCCAAGCCAGCGAAAACTTCTTGCTGAATGGGCAGATGGGGATAACTGATTTCAAAAGCCATGAAGGCATCAGCAGCAGGTGCCGTGGAGCACTTAGAGCTAGGTCAGACATCTGCCATTTCCCCGGACATCACCACTTATCCTGACTTTTGTCTTGCCCTGGACTTTGATGTCTCTGGAAGAGACTGACCACTTTGGTGCAACTCTGTCTCACTAAAATTCAATTCACACACATGTCAATATATCACCTGTGATGTCATTTGTCCTTTTCAACATTTGTGTATCAGGTTAACTTGAGACTTTTTTTTTACATGGTACCTTAATGTTTTCACATAACAGTAGAAAATTACAATTTCTGAATAATCTTAAGTGTTGAGAATTGTAATGTCCAATCCACATAAGCATCAGAAGGGGGAGCTGAACCTGGGTTCTCTGATCCCAGAGCTAGTGCTTTTTCTGTTATACCACACTGATGAAGGAGAACATTCCAAGTGTGGGAAATAGCCTGTGAGAAGGCCCAGAGGAGGGACACGGGAATGTACAAGGAACGGCAGTCCACTCTACTTCTGCAGAGCCCTCATTTGTCAAGATAAGGAGAGGGCTAAGGGGGTGGGGGGGGTAGAACTAGTTGTAAGCATACATTCAGATGCTGAAGGGGAGATTAAAAGGAGCTGGGGAGAAAATAAAAGAACTAGAATCTAAGAGGGTGCTCATCAACTGAGGAACGGCTGGATAAATATGCGATATGTGAATAAGATGCACTATTATTGTGAAGAAATCACAAAAGAAAATATTTCATAGAATCCAAGGAATAAAAGTGACTTAAAAAAACCAAGGAAAACAATTTATACAAGGACAACAGCATTATAAAGAAAAATAACTTTGAAAGACAACTCTATTTAATGGCCATACATCAGCATGAAGAAACATGTTACCCACTTCCTGATGAACTTAAAATGGAGGAGACAAATGAGTTTTGGATGCCACCATTGTGTAGATTACTTTTGCTAAAAAGTAATGCTACTTATTTGCTAAAAGGTTTGGTTCGTTCTCACTCCCTCTCCCTCCTCCCCCTATCTCTCTCCCTCTCTCTCTTTCTCCCCCTCCCTTCTTCTCTCCCTCTTCCCCCTCCCTCTCTGTCTCCCTCTCTCTCTTTCTCGATTAGTTAAGCAGTTGAGGGTGGATGGAAAGAGTTTGCAACAGTGATGCCCCCCCCAAATTACTGAAAGAATTTTTAAATGTACATAAGAGAACAAAAGAAAGTTCAGAAGGAAGCACAGTTTTGAAAATAGCATGGAATTCTATATACCTTTTTTTTTTAAGCCTGGGTATGAAATGGAGACTCATGGTATTATATATAATCCTCTTTTTGTGTTCTGCTATGTATTAAAATGCTCTTTTTTGGTGTTCAAATTCAGAATTAAAAAAAATTTTAAATATTAAAACTTGAATGAAACTTGCAATTACATATCTGATTAGTTCTTAAATTTATACAGCAAGAAATAACTCCCACACCGCTAACTTTTAAGGACATTTGAGGCAATTTTCTTTGATTCCAAAGTTCAATATTACTTTACTTGTATCTGATTGCTTAAAAATTGTTAGTTGAAGTCTTACTTAAGTTCCTGTTTTGGCAGAGGACTTTTGCATCCTAAAGAAAAAAAAAGTTGTAATACATGAAGTCTGCAGACCCAAGAGACTGCGGGAGAGGGAAGAATAAAAAGCTTTACTCTAAATAAACAAAAGCCAGTTTGCAGCGATCTGGGACAATAAAGAGAGCTGTTGGAACAGCATCTACATCATTTCTGAGGGAATCCATGAAGCTCACACCTCTTGGAAGCCGTTATTTATTCCACATTGACACCTGGTACTCATCGCATCTAAGCACCAAAGGCATTCCTTAAAAGAGTTATCCTTAGGAGGACAACAGCGGTATCTAGTTAGCTGTATCACAGAAGAGCTCTGTGGATAAGGGCAACAGATTCCATGCACGAGTCTGGCTCTAATTAAAAGTTAGACTGCATTTATCTGAGATAAAAGATAGGGATAATTCCCATATATTTCTATGAATTCATAACATATTTGAGGTCTCATTTTTGAAACATTAAGATACGTGTATTTTGTACTCAGTCCATGTTTCCACATGTCTCTTAGGCAATAAGTAAAATTTACTTGTAGGAAGAATTTCTAGTTGCAAGATTCTCTAATTAGAATACACAGTCACCTCTTCTCTCCCCACCTCCAACAAGATGAATGTTTGTTTGGTTTTTCTTTCCAGGATCACCAGGAATTCCTCTCACTTGAAAAAAACCAGCAGTAAATTTTCCAGTTGCAAGTACACCACACTTGACATTACAGGCTAAGCTGATTTACGGATGTTTTGGAGATAAAAAGTAACAAAATCACCACCCACTAAATTCTGTAGCCCCTTGACTCTGTATGACCCAGACTGATTATGGATCAATCACCGACCAAGCATTTATTACGTGCCCTCGAGGGTACTCGACAGGCACTGTACTACAAATTAGGGGTACAATCAAATAAGAAAACAAGATGGTCCTGCCCTTCAGCAGCTTATATACTGGCAAGAGGAATACACATGTTTATAGCTATAGAGGATAAAGAAGAGTGATAGGGGAAAAGCAGGGGAGGGAAGACAAAAGCCCTAAAAATTGGAGGAATCAGGAAAGGACTCTTCAGGTGTTGGTCTGAGTAGGTCCTAGAAATAGAATATAGTTATCAGGTCTGGAACTGCTTCACATCTTATCCAACAAACCCAACCAGGGCATCTCATCATCTTCCTGGCACTGCTAATCTGTTCCTACTCATCTGGATCAGCACCTATGCTTCGGATCTGACGCCTACATCTTCATATATCTGGGTCTTCCAAATCTAGCTCTCCATCCCTGGAGAAATTAGTCCACTCCTCTTTGGAGCCCCTCCCCTCGCGTCTAAACTAGCTGATTTGTAACTGTGTATAAGCAAACTAACCCACTTCGTTTGCTATATCTAATTGCTGACCCTAGACACCAAGACCATACTTCAGCTCTATGTTCCATCCCCAAGTCCCAAGTGATCTTACCATCTACCTCTCTTCCCCACATCAGAACAAAA
Source organism: Pseudocheirus occidentalis (assembly GCA_028646575.1). Lineage (NCBI taxonomy): Eukaryota > Metazoa > Chordata > Mammalia > Diprotodontia > Pseudocheiridae > Pseudocheirus > Pseudocheirus occidentalis. The sequence continues at coordinate 74,360,122 of CM053598.1, read as the reverse complement.
CATCCTTTCTTGGTCACTATTTCCCTATGTGTGGTCTTCCCCTATTAGAATGTAGGCTCCCTGAGAGTAAGAAGGGTTTCTTTCTAAATATATGTATCCCTCACTCTGCACATAATAAATAATAAATTTTTTAAAACTCATTCATTAATTTATTTCACCCATCACAGAAAAAATGCAGAAGGTGCTGAGGACTCACAAAAGTCCACAAACAAATATAGAAACATAAAGCCTCAGTTCACTAAACTGTCCCTGGAAGGTAAAGGCATTTTGGAGGCTATTTAACCAACCCTTCCCATTAACCTCAGCCCTACTCCATCTGAGCAAGTCATGACAATAGCAAGGGTGACAAGAAGCAGATCACTTTCCTGCTCCCATCCCCCATGACCCTAGGCTCTCTGATAACTATCCAAAGCTGGCTGAGAAAGTCCCTGCCTTGTCAGAATCTGACCATGTGTAACCACCGGCAACTGTGCCATGTGCTTCTGCAAATGCTATTCACTGACTTGCGCTTAAGAAAACAGAAGGGCAAAAAAAATCTCAGAAACAACCCAATAGCTAGACATCTGAGGTCCATAAATTCCGTCAGGCCAAGTGGCAAGTAATTGTCACTTCTGCCATGCCTTCTTTTGCTCTTCATCATTATTGCTCTTAAAGACAGAGGGCAGTCCCCGTGGCCGTACCAGCTCTTTCCCTCCCAACGGTCCTGTGAGGTAGGTCACGCTCCAATTCCCTCTTCCCCACTTCTGCATTTTGGTCTGGAAATCCAACAATACCACTTTATTCCTTAACTACAAATGTTGTCTTGTCACAGATAACTTGAAATCATGAGTGTAAGAAAAAAACTAAACAGCATTCATCGTCAAAGTAGATTATGTGATAGTGACACATCTCCATGAGAAAGCCCCATGTTACTAGTGTAGCACCTAAAGTCATATGGAATTATCTACTTCTTCTGCCCAATTATTTAAGGTTTTCTTACAGAAGGGCTTTTCTACTTAATCTGAGCTTCTTGTTACAAAATGCCCTTTTTGTTCACTGATATCCAGCTCCAACCTGGTTACTTAATCTACCCAATAATATACCACCACCTTCAGAGCATTCTTAGCATTAAAAAGAAAAACCAAAAAACACCTTCCCTCTGAGGAATTCACAAAACACATAGAGCAGCAACAGTGTAATAGCATCCAATAAGAGTGCCAGTGTCCATTTAAGTCAGCTACTTGAGTGAGGAGGAAATAATTCTTACTCCATAGGATCCATGATTTTATCATGAGGATTCCCTACACTGCTACAGATAGTAAGCCATCTGTACAGGGTTGTGAGGCTCAGATGGGAAGGATAATACTTGTACTTTGTGTTTGGCACAAAGTAACTTCTATATAAATGCTTACTCCCTTCCCCCCAACCTTACCCTGTTTTATTCTTGACTAGGAACTTTTGTACATTCTCCATAAGGTTCTGTGAAACATTTAGGGAGCTTTCCTTCAATTTATTTAATGCTTCAGACACCAGCACAGTACTCAGTTGCCCATACAGGCAGACAAGAATCATATAGTAACCATTTACCATGTGCCAGGCACTGCGTTAAGGATACGAATACAAGCAAAAAGAAAGACAGACCCAGACCCTAAGAGCCTGCATTTAAATGGAGGAAGCAACACCTAAGAAGGAACTGGAAAGCTTGAGTGGAATGGGACAAGACACCCATTTAAGGATGCAGTGGCCAGGAGTTTCGGAAGCACCATATTTAGAAAAATGAAGCATGGCTAGCCTGCACCTGTTACCAAAATGAAGGCCACAATGCACTCTTGTTACATACACGCATGACTAGCTCACTTCTTTTTCATGTTTCCTTAGTGTCTTCCAGCCTATTTCTCTCCTTTCTCCAGTCAGCAGTCAGTCCAATTAGGCTGGTTATGCAAATGATATTCCCTATTTTATAGGTTCACAGATCTGAAGCTGGAAACTTGTTCCTCTGGGAACAAGTTCAATCCTTTCAATGTTACAGATGAAGAAATGGAGTCACAGTGAAACTAAGTGCCTAGGATCACACAGCTTATAGCTCTAAGGTGGAATTTGAACTGAGGTATCTACCCTCTGAGTTCAGGGCCCTGTCCACCATTCCATGCTGACACTGCAGTCTTAAGCTATATTACTATAATTAAATGCTAGGAAACAACAGAGACAGAACTGGAACCTTGGGTCCCTGATTTCAAATGCAGTGCTTATTTGACTTGGGCCCTAGGATACCTACCCTGGGAACAATAGCAAATACAATCTGCTTCTCTACTACTCTGAGAAGTAACAGAAAGCTAGTATGCTTTCTCCCCAAGGTACTTAAGAGCCCCAAGGCTGCCACCAACAAAAGCCTCAGAGAGAGAAGTGTTCAATGGCTCTTTACTTTGGGAGGCCTAAAGGTGCAACAAATGTAGTTCAGAAAGAATGAATGCACACTATTTCCTGCTTACATGTTAACTCCTGTAAGCATAGCTATTCACAGTTCAAGGCCCCTCAACAGGCCACTTAATCCTCAATGCAGATTACTTCCCTCCTAAAAATAAGACCAAAAAAAACAAAACTGTGATTGGCACGGTACAATTTACTAGTCCTGTGAACTTTGTCAGCTAATCATTTAAAGAGGCTTTAAAAGCTATTTGTCCCTGTGAAAACATGAAAATATATTTAAATTTCTGCAGCTATGACTTCAGTGACTCATTCAGGCACTGAGATGATGCTGGGGACACCAAGGTGAAAAGGTTTAGAACCCAGGCTTGGGAACATGCCATTAGAGAATGGCTAAGCTCAGAGATTCATCACCAGGTTGGTCACAGCACAATAAATTGTTTTGCCCAAAGCAACTCACAGAGAACACAACTATCAAAGCAGGGGGGTTCTATGATGTGTTTCAACGAAAAGATTACCCACACAAACAGAAATCACAGATCTGTGTAATTGTGAAGTGTATTTTAGTCAGGGTCAGGCACGGTGCAAAGTGCCAGGAATACAAAGTGGCAAAGGATAGTCCCTGCCCTCAAGAAGCTCACAATCTAATGAAGGAGACATGAAAGCAAGTATGTACAAACAAGCTATATGCAGGATAAGTAGGAAATAATCAAGAGAGAAGGCCCTGGAATTAAGAGGGATTGACAAAAGTAGGTAGGATTCCTTTACAGGAAGGAAGGATTTTAGCTGGGAGTGGAAGCCAGGAGAGGAAATGAGAGTGAATATTACAAGCAAGGAGGACAATGAAAATGTCCCAAGCAAACACATGGTCTATCTCATTCTAGGAAGAGCAATGAAACCAGAATGTCACTGTATCAAAAAGTACCTGATAAGTATGAAAAGAATGAAAAGTGGTGAGAAGGTGCCTAAGTCAAGGGCTTTGAATGCCAGGGGGTTTTACATGTGAACTTAGAGGAGATAAGGGAACCACTGCAGTTTACTGAGTCACTTTGGCAGTTTAGTGGAGGGTGGAACAGAGTGGGGAGAGACTTGTGGTAGATCAACCAACCAGCAGGCTAATGTAATAGTCCAGGCATGAGGAGCCCAGGCAGGCATAAAGTGCCTGCACCAGGTGGTGGTAGTATTAGAGAAGAGGTGTATAGTCAAGTGATTTTGAAATGTCAAAATCAAGAGGTTCTGGCAGCAGTTTGGATATGGAGGGGGTGGGAAGTGTGTGAGAGTGAGAGGACAACTAGGTGAAGACCCTGTGGGCCTGGGAGCATAGCATCCTTGAGGACAAAAGAGAAATTTGAAAGAGGGAGGGGAGGGAGAAAATGAGGTCAGTTTGGGACATGTTGAGTTTAAATTGTCTACAAGACATTAAGTTTTAGCTGTCTAATAGGCAATTGGAGATGTGAGACTGGAGGGCAGTAGAGAAGCAAAGGCACTATAAGTAGATCTGAGCATCAGACAATTTGATTAAGATTCAGCAAAGGAGACTGAGGAATAGTAATCCTGGTAGGAGAGCCAGGAAAAAAGCAGCGTCTCCAAAACATAAGAATATCAAGGAGAAGAGTGATTAACAGCATCAAAGTCTGCAGAGATGTCAAGAAGGGTGAGAACTGAGAAATGACACTGGATTTAACAACGAAGAGATCACTGGTATCTCTGGAGAGAACAGTTTTGGTGGAACGAGGAAATGGTTGAGAGTCAAGAAGAGAGTAAGAAGCGAGGAAGGAGATGCATCTATTGTAGAGTGCCTTTTCAAGTTTAGCCACAAAAGGCAGGATATGGGACAAAAGTTAGCAGAAATGGATGAAGTGAGAGCCTTCTGAAGATGGGGGAAATTGGGTGTGTTTCAGATAATAGGTAAACAACTGGTAGGGGGAGAGACTGAAGATGTGAGAGAAGACGGATGACAGAGGAGGCAATTTGCTAGAAGAGATGAGATAGAATTGGATCACTAACACAGGTAAATTTCACTCATACATCTTACACCAAGCACAAAGCCTAGTCAACATTCAGAGGCTGATATGTACAGGTAAACCACAAAGTCTTAAATGTATGTCTTTCACAATAAAAGAATAAGGATTCAAATTCAACAAATTTCTAGCTGTTCCCTACAAAGTCATACTTCTACAGTGAAAAATCTATTTTAGAAAACCATCAGCTTCCACTGTATTCTTGGACTAGTGACTGGAAATCCTTTGAAATAAAATGTATCATCTCATTCTTTTCCATAAACTCTAGAAAGCAAACCTCAATTTCACCCTCATATTGACTTTTGTAAATCACTCTAAATGCATTTTCTCAATTGATCCTTACAATAATCCTGGTCATTTAAAAAAGTTATTTATCTTTAGTTTTCAACATTCGTTTACACAAAATTTTTAGTTACAAATTTTCTCCCCATCTCTCCCCTACCCTCCACCCCAAGATATTGAGTATACTGAATACCCTTCCCCTCAATCCATTCTCCCTTATATCTTCTCCCATCCCCCTCCTTACTTTCTCATAGGGCAAGATGGATTTCTATACCACATCACCTGTAGATCTTATTTCCTGGTTGTATTTTTAACATTTGTTTTTAAAACTTTGAGTTCCAGATTCTCTCCCTTCTTCCCTCCTCACCCACCCGCAACGGGAAGACAAGCAATTCAATATAGGTTGTACGTGTGTAGTTAGGAAAAATGTTTCCATAGCGGTTATATTGTGAAAGACTATATTTCCCTCCATCCTATCCTGCCCCCCCATTTATTCTATTTTCTCCTTTGACCCTGACTCTTTTCCCTCTCCCTCAACTTGCCCTCCCTTCTAACATTCCCCTCTTATTGTCTTCCCCCCTGCTTTCCTGCAGGGCAACACACTCAATTGAGTGTATGTTATTCTCTTTAAGCCAAATCCAATGAGTGTAAGGTTGACTCATTCCCTTTTATCTTCCTGCTCTTTCCATTATAAGTTTTCTCTTGCCTCCTTTATCAGATAATTTACCCTCTTCTATCTCTCCCTTTCTCCTCCCAATATATTCCTCTCTCACTTCTTATTTTTTAAGTATCATCCCTCCACATTCAACTCATCCTGTGCCCTATGTATACATGTACACACATACACACAGGCACATATATACACACACCCTTCTATATGTACATATATGTATACATATTTATATATAGATAAACACACACATATATATTCCCTTTATTATCCTCATACTGAGAAAAGTCTCATGAGTTACAATTATTATTTTTCCATGTAGGAATGTACCGTGGTCATGTTTTAGATTTGTCATTGCTATGAGCAAGTGAAATTGAACAAAGACAAAACCTCAATTATTTCCCTGAAAATACCTTGTGGCAAAGAGTAACCTACAAAACATAATATTTGCATACAATACTCCAATAAGCGGGTAAACTGTACTTTACTAAAGAAAATGTATAAAAAGATATCAAAGAGAGAACATTAGGGTCAATAAATAAGAGGATAACATTTATTACTAAGAGAGGAAATAAGTAGTGTTACTGTCATCTAATACAATCAAATTTATATATAATTTTACACTTATCTGTTATCCCCATCATCCCATATCTCCCCCAAGATGGCCTAAACCTCTCTGCCAAGGCATGCAATATTTAATTTAATAAACATTTATCAAACACCTACTACATGCAGGCAATAAGGATGTGTATATTTGTGTGTGTTTATACACACACACACACACGTCTTTGCCCTTCTGGAGCTTATAGTATGTGGAAAACCACATACATTAATATAACTTTTACAAACTATGGGGATGTTTCCCATAGGACATGGCACCTGAGCTGCCCTTTGAAGGAAGTTAAGGATTCTATAAAGCAAAGATGAGTAAGGAGCACATTCCAAGCATGAGAAATAACATACAGAAATGCAAAAAGACGAGATGGAATGTCTTATGCAGGGAACAGAAAGCACGCCAATTTTGCTAGACTGAGGAGTACCTGAAGAATATCTTATAACAAACCTGGAAGGGTAGGGTAGAAACATATTGCAAAGAGCTTTAAAAGCTCTTTTGTCCTAAACACACAAGGGAGTCACCAGTTTCTTAAGTACGGGAAATGTCACAGTCAAGAATGTGCTTTAGGAATACCAGTATCAGGTAAATGGAAATACCACAGGAGTGATTAAATAGGGAACTTATTATAGTGGTCAAGATGAGAGATAAGGAGGGCCTGACCTGGTTGAGAAATGCTGGCTATGAATTAACAGAAGGTGACTGAGTAATACGTAGAGGTGGCACAAACAATGGTCTTGGCAACTAGTTGGATGAGAGGAGAAGGTGGAAGACTCAGGTTGTGAATATGACTGGAAAAAAAGGAGGTACCCTCAAGAGAAACTAGAAAGGGGGTGGTGTGGAGAGAGTTCTATTTGGGACATAAGTTGAAATATATATAGAATATCTCATCTGAGATCTTCAGTAGACAGATACTGATAGGGAAGGCCCTCAAATATACCCATCTAGAGGGAATGGTCAAGGATGATGCAAAGGATATTAAGAAGCTGCCAGATAGATAGGATCAGTGTCATGAAAATCCAGAAGCATGGTTTTCTTTATCCACGACATCTCTCTTCTTCACACAAATGAGGCTGTGATAAATTCTAAATAAATTCCAACCAAGTTACAAGGAATTAAGTTACAATCTTAACAGTTTGACTCTTAAAATTAACACATCTATACATTAAGTTAGTACTAAATATACATATGAAGGCTTGTTTTCAGCACATTAAAGTGTTAGATACTAAAATGCTAAAATTATTGAAATCTTCACATCATTTCAAAAGGATCTGGGATCTCATTTTCTGGCACAGATCACCATATATCCATAGTTTTTCATCCTGTCTAATTGTTGTTCATACATTTTTTAACTCCTCCACAGGGACAACATGTTAGAGGTCTTCAAATCTTTTTCACATTTCACTGGTATCAATGAAGCATTCAAGTTGTAGTTTATCCTATGCTTGACATAACTGATCCTTTTCCAATCATAAATTTCATCAATGGCATCCTTTTCACTCGAGGAGTCAAATACTAGTAACCCATAATACTGAATGTAACACAATCCAGATTAAAATGTAATCAGGAAATATTTAACAAATATAAATACAGTAAAACATAAGACATTTTGCAGTCCATAAGGATCCTTACGAATGAATTAGTGGCTCCCATTTCTATTTCAGTTTGACACCACTGTTTCACATTATTTCTTGCTTAAAGCTTTGAAAACATGCTGGTCTACCTGGGTCTATTATGCATTTCTCCACTGCCCTTTGCATCACCACCCTAATGAGGAATTTGCACCAGGAACAGCTTAGGATCATTAAAAAAACTAATTTCCAAAATGCAATCCAGTCCACTCTTATTCCTATTCAATTTTGAACTAAATTCATTATCTATGTACACATGTAAAGATGCATTAATTTAATAGGCTGGTCAACAACTAGATGTAATCTGGGCATTAAACTCTTTTTTTACACATTTAGTTTTTCTTATTTGGATTGCTAGTCTCACTTCTACGACTCTGTAAAGTTTAGGGGCTTGAGGTAATTGGCATTTGATCTTACCAAGCAGAGAGCAAGGCAACCAAGGGGTACACATATTTGGAATACAAACTCATTTGTAAAAAAAATGTTAAGGAGAACAGTGGAAGACTGCTAGCAGTATTGCCTCATAAAACAGCCAAACATAGCAATGAAAGAAAAGGTCTAGAGCAGAGGTTCTTAACCTGTGTATCATGGACCCTTTTAGCAGAATGCCAGGTGGACTCATCCTGAAGTTTTTAAAAGCATAAAATACACAAAATTACAAAGGAAACCAATAATATTTTTTTTAAATGTTCACAGAACTACCTGAGCATGATATTCACCTGGGACATACCATCCCATGAACATCCATGGAAGAATCTGGCAGGTCAAAATAGAGCTGAAATATTTAAGGTCAAACACAGACTGAAGAAATCTGGAAGCAACACAATCTCGAAAAGCACCAAAGGGTTCATTTTACAGAATTTCATGGAAAAGATATCAAAAGGATAAAAGGAAAAATTATATTACTACCACCAAAAAAAGATCATAGAGAAAACATTATGTACCTCCATCGCCATCTTTACAATTATGAACTACATCTGAACTGAGGGTAGCCTAGAGAAAAACACAAAAAAGGAACAAACTTTTGTAAACAATTTTCTGACTCTGACTACATCAAGTCATACACCTGACTGAAAGGTAGAGAAAATAATTGGGGCGGCTAGGTGGCACAATGAATAGAGCACTGGCCCTGGAGTCAGGAGTACCCGAGTTCAAATTGGGCCTCAGACACCTAACACAAAACTAGCCATGTGACTTAACTAGCCAAATCACTTAACCCCAACTGCCCTGCCCTCCCCCTCCAAAAAAGGAAAAAAAAAAACATAAACAGATCCTAAGTAAAACAGTCTTATAGACTTAGAAAATTCTTTGGTAACTGCAACCACAGAGAATGGTTCAATGACCCTTCAAATTACTACAGTAAGGCACAAAACAAGATGTATGTTTGCTCAAGCTGTTCACCTCTCATGGAGTCTGCCCTGCATAAAGTCCAAATAGAAGATTCCCTACAGATGAAAAGGTCACCCCAGTGAGCAGATTCCCTCTGTCAATGCAGGTAAATAACTGCTCTTCAACTTTTATTCTTCCAAAGATGCCTGGAACACCAAGATGTTGTGATTTGTGGCAGTATATGTCACAGGTTAAAGGTTTCCAAGACTTTAACATCAATTCTCTATTCATAGGCCTTTCTGCCTCTCCATATTGATAGAGAACATAAAATAAAATCAAACAATGAGACAATAAAAAAAATCATAAATATTAATTTAAATGATTTGGCAATTTTACAGTCAAACTTGGAAATTTGGATAATTTACTATCAGTTTCAAAGTATATACCTAGTTGCAGTTAGTAAATGCCTACAATATGGTCTTCTGTGTTTTTATATAAAGTCTTTTTCGAAGGGCCAAATAAATCTAAGGCATGAAGACAGTTCAAAAACAAAACATTACTGTTATTTTCCAATAATAGGTATTACTACACATATTGACTCTCTTGATGAAAATAAAGAACAGTATACAAGCATTCTATTCTACAGAATACTAAATAACATCTCTGTAAAACTGTTGCCTGTGCACAAGAATAAGGCAGACAATCCCATGCATGAGGTTCAAGGCAACCTAAACACAGCTGCAAGAGCTATATATAGTCAGCTTAGTCTTGACAGATTCTCTGTAAATGTACAATTACTTTAACTTTCCTCTAACAGCTGTCCACCAGCACTTCAGTTTTATACAGGTTTAGTAAATTTAACAAGCTGACTTCTGGGGCAGCTAGATGGCGCAATGAATAGAGCACGGCCCTGGAGTCAGGAGGATCTGCATTCAAATCCAACCTCAGACACTTGAAACAAAAACTAGCCCTGTGACTTTGGGCAATTAATCCCAATTGCCCTACAAAAAGCAAAAACAAAACAAAAAACAAACAAACAAACCCCAAAACAAAACAAGCTGACTTCAAATTTCAGTAATAAGTTGGGAACTATTTGCCCAAAAGAAAATCTCATGCAAAATGACTGTTGCAACTCTGAATGCATTTTACTTAGTATTAAATCTTGATACAAGACTCGAAAAATTACTGGAATACTAAGAAGAAAATCTATTCACAGTAAACACCTTTTGTTAAGTTTCCCTTTCACATTCTTCTTTAAAGACAGACTATGACGGCTCAGTGAATACAGTACACTTTTCTCTCTACACCCAACACGTCTAATTTCCAACTTTACAAAAGTGTCAATGTTTAACTTTTAATTGGCATTTCATTTCAAAGTCAAATTAAGTCAAGTATTGCTCTTCCTACCCTACCAGTTCCATACACATAAACCTAAAGTATGGTAAGCCATCTAGAGCAGCATTTAGAAAATTCTTAATTCAGCAAACTGATATACAATTTTTTAAATAAAAGTTAATATATCACCTTTGTATGTACTCAACTTATACCCAAATAGCAGTTCTTGAACCAAATGGGACGCAGCCTATCTGGACTTCATAGTTTTCACAAATATTAAATTATGAGTAAGAAATGTTCCTACTTCACAATATTAAGGCATTTAACATGATACTGGCATACTACATTTCTCAGATGACATTTAGGAACTGATGTAGAAATAATTTTCATTCACATGCTAATATACTTTTAAAGTATTTACCACAACCTATTTAATATTCACAATGTGATAAATAACACATTTTTCAACAGAGATATAGCAGAATGTTTCATACTTAAGCAAATTTACTAATTCAGATTAATTAGCATGAAAAGTAGTTCCAATTGGTAAAAAGTTTAAAGTTACAGTATATTTTTAAAGGTTTTAGTTACTTTCTAGTACATTGGAAAGCGAAAAAAAAAAAAACTAACACAATGCTTTCAAACAGAAGTCCTCCCTTCGGCATCCAAATAAATATTAATTAGCAAGTGTCATTAAAGTACATGAACATATGAATACTGAAGACATTTCCTGAAAAAAATTATTGTTCCTCAGTTGCCAAACTAACCTTTTTTCTCCAGATACTACAAAGATAAATTATGTTCTAGACATGGTTCAATTATCTTGACTTCCAAATTTTTGGAGTCTAAAATGATGACATCTCATTCTGTTTGTTTTTTAAACAGAAAAAGTGATTTCAAGGGAGTATGCAAAACCTCTATCACCCAGAGATTAAATTTTAGTTTACTGATAATTATAGTTTTGCTTCATGAAATATATACGGCATCTAGAAATAAATATATATCCAAACATATGAAGAATAATGACATATTTAGATTTGAGAGTAGATAGAGGAAGAATTACAAATGACAATACAGAATAAATCACTTGTCATAAGGTCTAGTCTTTATTTAAAGACTTTTTTCAACTGTGACTTACAGTTTTGGCATAAGTAAGCTACTCATTTAGCCACTAACTGCCAAATTGTAGAAATAAAGTCGTGGTGGCATAGAGGGAATTAGTACTAATAAATGAATTACCAGAGCAAAGAGAATACCAGAGTAAAAACATAGCACTATAATAAACCTCCACAAAAGTTTGCCCTGAGGCTTTTTGAGTGTCAAAGGCAATCTTCATTGATGCTTTTATGAACACTGAAGAAAGGAAACAATTCTTAGCTTGAATTAGGATGAAGAAAGTTAAAAATTCTTATCATGTTAAGAAACAAATCAGTTAAACACTTAAACCTGTATTAGTCTGAAGGCTTGATTTGAAGGGACAGGGAAGAAAGGGAAAATACTGTGTCACTCAAAAAAAAAACTTCACAAAATACAAACGGCTTAAATCATTTTCATTAGTTGATCATGACATCTTGTTCTTCATCCTTTTAGATTAAGGCCAAAGACACTTAAGTAGTGTGCCCATTTATAGTGATGAAGCTGTATGCTAAACGATTTTTTTAAAATCCTAGAATATTGTTATCAGTGCATACTGACAACAATAGTTAACTAACACATTAGGTTAAATATCTAAATTGTTGCTTTAAATTTATTTGAATACCTAAACTCAGATTTAGAAGAAAAAAGTATTAAAATCTAGCTGATAGATTAAAACTAGGTTATTTAATAAGTCTTTTTTAATCTGCATCATAAAATGTTCAGTTCTTAAAATTCAGTTAATTCTTTAAATACCTAACTACAGAAAACAAATGATTCTCACTTGGACATTCTCCATTTAATATATAAAACAACTTAAAAAAAAATACTATCCCTCAGGATATTTACCTTAACTGGGTAAGTTTTATAACAGAAAAGCATAGCTGCTGACTAAGACAGCTCTTTTCTAACTCTCCATTTCTAATTGAAATGAAAGAACTTTATCAATTTATCAATCCGGATACAAGAGTCATAACTTGGGCAAAATTTGAGGTCCTGTAAATTTACAAGGAGAAATAGACTCGATTGGGCAAATGTATAACCAAAGGGAAAGGAAAAAATACATCACAGCAACTTTTACTTATAAAATTGCCTATATTAAATCTTATATACTCTGAAACTGTGACTTTTAAAAATAGCAATTTGTCAGTGCAAGTTGTAACTTACTTGACTGTTAAACATTATTTTCTAGGTTTGGGGCTTCTGTCTCAAGTGTATTCAAATACATAGCTGAAACATTTGCACCCCCTAGCTGTCATATATAAGATAGACAGAACTGCCTAGTATACATTCCTGTTCAGCTACAAATTTGAGGCAGTTTTAGGTCAATTTATCTAGAAAATTATTCAGAAATAATCATCAATCTAAAACATCTTCATGATTTTCCATTTATACACAGTACACAAACACCCCACCTCTGTACAGGTCTATCACATGCAAACCACCCAGTAAGACATAAACTTTAAAAATAAGAAAGTCATAACTCAGCGTAGTTTCCATTTTATCTCCATTTTCCAAATGGCAAACTGAGTAGTCTAAAATAGGATGTTTTTAACCGTCTTATTTAAAAAAATCTTGGGCAAATATTTTTAGATTTAAAAAATTTCCCTAAAATTTTCAAAACACCCACTATCCACAAAGCTCTGAACCAAAGTATTTACATACCAAATAATATAAAGCAAAATAAAATAAAAATTTAATGGTATAGTTATATGCATGAATGCATTAAAAATTTGTGAAATTAAGATTAAGGCTCTCTCTGAATAGTAATTCATATAACTTTACATAATAACCAACTTTGGAAATATCAGCCTTGAATATTCTTGTAAATCTACCACTTCTAAGCAGTAGAATACATTAAGTATTACTTCAAACAGATTGCTAATTCTATGTCTGAACATGCTTTTAAAACATTGCAGTTATTAAATATTTACAATATGTAGCTTTCAGTCTTTAATGCAAAAGCCCGAGTATGACTGTCTGACTTCCACATAAACATTTTTGTTAAAAATTTGCTTCCAAAATTAAATGCAATATACTGTAATTTTAATAAGAAAAACACTTCTGATATGTGCCTAAATGTGGACCACAAACACATGTTCAAATAAATCAGATAGTACAGTTCTTTTAGACTGCAACATTTCTGTGTCAAACTTCAGTTTCTTTGGGCACTCAGAAAGTAATTAAATGCTCTTAAGTTATTTGCAAAGTATGTATTTCTTCTGAATGACAATTGTTTCCGGTTGAAATATTTGGTCCACCATTAAGAAAAAAGGATTCAAGATTCACATAGAACTTATAAGTGATTCACTCTATTTCCAGATCCCCAATTTTTCCTTTTAGAACAGTGATATAAAACAATGAAGACAGAACAGAAAAATATGGAATGGTAATATAAGAAGCAAAATTCATAACCCATTTCTCTGCTGCTACTATATCAAAATCTGTAGTCAGAATTGTCTTTATTGACTTTATTTTTGTTTTTGTACACAAAGAAAAATCATGTTCATATCCATCATGAACAAAAACTTAAAAAGGCAGAACTAGAAGACATGTGTGTCCTTCACCAAAGCAAAGCTGTGCTAAAGGTTCCAAACATTTCCATTTTAAAAATAAATATTTCCATTTCCTGATGTCTACGCTCTCATCTTCACA
>CM053598.1:74281045-74345549 GCA_028646575.1 Pseudocheirus occidentalis | reverse complement strand
ATATAGAAGAGACAAGGGATAACTGTTACAACTTTACCTTCATTTACTCTCATTGAATTTGGCTTAGGGAAGGAATGACATAAGCTCTAAACTGGGTATCTTGCCACACAGGAAGAGCAGGGGGGTAGGGATAAGAGGTGGGATGCTGGAAGGGAGGGCAGGGTCTGGGGAAGGGTTGCTGGAAGCACACACTTCAGTAAAGGGACAGGGACAGAGTAGAGAAGAGAACAAGGTGGGGGGCAGGATAGGGAAGGAGGGACTTATAATGAGCCTCTCACAATAGGTCCACTGTGGAGATGTCCTGCATAATTACACATGTACAGCCTGTACTGAATTGCTTGTCCTTCCAGTGGGGGTGGGTGACAAGGGAGGAACCGAAAGAATCTAGAATTTAAAGCTCTACAATCAAAGGTTTAAAAAAACCACATTTATTATTATTATTATTAATAACTACATGCAACTGGGAATTATGATATACAGTGACTGGGGTTGGGGGACCCTCCCTGCCCTACCAGAAAGTTAGAGTGGCATTGGAGGAGGGCATAAAAGAGAGCAGATTGGGGGAGGGGCTTTACAGTTGGATCACTGTTTTGGGGTTGGGGGTATGGGAAAGACAGGGAGAAAATTTGTAACTCAAAATCTCATGGAAAGGAATGTTATAAACAAGAAAATAAAAAAGAATTACAGGGGAAAAAAAGGGAAAAAACATACATGTCTTATCACTGTGATATAGCTATGAGTCAAATAATACTAAAATCTCTGAAGAATTAAACCTGAGCACCATTCAGAAGGCAATGGAGAGGCTCAAGGTGGAGGTAAGCGAGTTACAACACCTAATAGTCAGCCATTAAACATCTGTTAAGCATTTCCTATGTGCCAGGCAATTATGCTAAACACTTTCCAAATATTATCTCATTCGATCACATTTGAAAAAGAACAAGAAGGAATCATAAATACACACACACAACATACATACATAGATATGAACAAAAGAGATGTGATGGTCATGTGGCTGAAGCCAGGGCTAAGAATTGGATGGCCAACATGCTCTACCCTCACAAGGTCAAGAGAAAAAGAGGAAAGCCCCAAAGACATTGTTTGGTCCTGTTACAGCAAACTGATAGGAGGAAATGCTAAATTTTTACATGGCAGGTACAGATGGACTGTCATATGTACTGTTGGTGGGAATAAACACACTGATGGGCTAATAATACATCTGGCTAAGCAAATGATTAGATTCATCTTACAAGTGCAGTAGCATTTTGTTGGACTTACAGGATCACTGAGCAAGATCTGTAGCAAAGCCTGAAATCCAAAGGATTATCATTGCTTTAATTTGTTGTTTCATATTGTTCCTAAATGATGTGTTGGGATTTTAAACATTTTTAGATAGTATTTTACAAGAGTACAGTGTTAATTGCATACTGAGAACATTTCTTACTAGGGCAGAATCAAGTAGAAAAATGTCTCCTATGACTAGTATCACAGAAAGCAAAATAACATGAATTTAAATGTAAGAGTTTATTTAGTCATCTAAATCCTTGTGCAAGGCCATTTTGCCAATTTAATAATGAAGACATAATTCACATCACAAGCTAAGAAAAGATAGTAACAATTATTTTAAAAGTACAAGATCTAATTAAATGACTTTTGTTCATGATTATTCAGCACTATAAGTAAATAATAATTTAGATTTTTTAGAAAACAGGCAGACACAATTGCCTAATTTTTTCCATACAACACTCAACTATTTATGGAGTACCTACAGTGTAGGGAACCCTTTGGGAGATTTTTTAAATATATGTAAGAGAAGGTCCTTGCTATCATGGATCACTGTAGTTGACTATGACTTCTTCAAATGGTTGATACTTTGCTATTCCTTTAACTTCAGGACTATATTATGTTGGCTATAACCCTAGTAGCCAACGTCCCTCACGTGTCCTTTCTATTTTCAGTTTCATCTCACAGAGGTAGCATGGCAGTACAGTAGAGTCAAGAAGATCTAAGTTCAAATCCAAACTCAAACACGTATGAGCAGTATGACCCTTGGCAAGTTACTCTCTGCTTCTCTTTCCTCAACAGTAAGATAAGGGTAATAACAGCACCATTCTCCAAGGGTCACTGTGAGGCTCATATGAGTTAACATTTGTTCAAAAGCACTTAGCACAACAGTTGGCACATCGTAAGCACCAAATAAATGCCTATTCTGTTCCCTTATTCCTTCTCTTCCTCAGCACAGTAACCTTCTCTCTCCATCCTTTAACTTTACACACCCAAAATGAAGCTACTTTTGACCAAAGGCATTTCTATGAATGGTAATCTTTTTTTTAAATTTTATTTATTTTGTTCTGAATATAAGTAATAAAACCAGTATTTCTATAATATAGTATTAAAAAATGGGAAAAACCATACATGAAACTGCAAATCTGTTACATATAATTTGCTATTCCTTTTAAATACATAAAGTTATCATGTAACTTTCTTTTTTTTTAACCTTTTCTCTTCCTTCAAGGGTAATCTTTTAATGGAGAACCATAATGAAATAGATGGTCATAGGTCTATCAAAAGTATTCAAGTTTAAAAAAAAGAACATTCAGATTACATTTTCAATATAGCTCTTTTGAAATTTTGTTTCTTGTTATTTTTATGGTAATTATTCTATGAAATTTTTTTTTTTTGCTTTTTAGAGGGCAGTTGGGGTTAAGTGACTTGCCCAAGGTCACATGGCTAGTTTTTGTGCTAAGTGTCTGAGGCCGTATTTGAACTCAGGTACTCCTGACTCCAGGGCCGGTGCTTTACACACTGCGCCACCTAGCCACCCCTATTCCATGAAATTTAAACAATTTGTTTTAAATATATTTTATAAAGCAATATTTTATTTTTTAATCTACAAAATCTTGCTTATGATTTTAATGATTTATGCCAGCTAAAAAAGACCCATAGAAAAAACTAGGAGGTAATAGCTTGTGTTGTGTAGTGGTACATGTATGTTTTTAATTAATGTTTCACAAAACCTGGATTCTAGTCCCATCATTAATTAATAGTGTGACCTTGGGCCAATAGCTTCACTTATCAGGAGCCTAGACTGAATCTATTAAATGAGAATCAAAGAATGAAATCAGTGATTTCTAAAAGATATTTCCAGATCTAATATATACATCTAGAATGATTTTATTTTTATTCTGTAGTTTCACCTTGATGCAACAGCCAGCTGGGAAGGAATGGGGAAAATCCTGATTTCCCCATAGCGATAGTCTTCCTTCATCTATTTCCTGTCACATTTATCTATTTTTCTCCCCTCCTCCTTTCCTTCTTAAATTTATCACACCTATTAGCAAAATAAAAGGACTTATTACATACAAAAAAATAAAATACTAAAAGCACACACACAAAAAAACTGCTTGTTGAATTGAATCAGTGCAGTAGGATAGAATAGAATAAAAGAAGAGAGAGCAGTTCTAGTAGGGTGGTAGCTTTGTAAGTGGAGAAGATAGGACAGCTATAGAGACCCAGGGAATTGTATATCTCCACAATATCTGCCTAATGCCTTCCTAATGCACAAGCACAGCCACAGTCACAGCCACAACCACAAGCCCAGTTCAGGTCCTACTCCCTCCTTACTGGGACTACAGCAACACTTCCAACCTGCTCCCCCTACTTCTTGCTACTGCACCTCTCCAATCCAACCTCCACAGTCACCAAAGTTGTTTTCCTAATGCACAAATTTCCTAAGAGATCACATTACCTTCATTCCTGATTCCCCAAATCAACAAACTCCAGTGACTCCTTATTGCCTCTAAGATCAAAAATAAACCACTTTATCTGGCATTTACATCTCTACCCAATCTAGACCCTTCTTAACCTTTCATATCTTCTCACATGACTCCCTCCAACACACTCTGAACTGTACCCACAGTGGTCAGATAATCCTTAGCCACATATGAGACCCTCCAACTCTATGCCTTGACTCAAAGTTGTCCCTCCCCACTTACCTCTGCCTCTTGGAATCTCTGGCTTTCCTCAAGATTGGGCTCAACTATTACCTTCCTTTGCAAAGCCTTTCCTGATTTCCCCATCTGCAGTATATTCCTTCCCAAAATTCATACTTTTGTATACATTCATGCCTATATGGTTGTCTTTTCTGTTATAATGTAATTTGCTTGATGGAAAGGACTGTCTTTACATCTAGTACCTGGAATGGTGCCCAGCATATAGTCCTTAATTAATTATTGCAGTTCACATTTTTAAAGTGGAAAGATTAAGAAGCTAACTTTCTGAATATCTCAAATGCCCATCTAAACTGGTCAAATTTCATTTAATTATTTTTTCTTTGAGTTCAGTCACAATTTTTATAAAAGTAAAGGAAAACCATTAAAATTATATTTTGGCCCAGAACTCATACATGTCAAACCATCAGCATTCTTTTTGCTTTTTTTTTTTTTTGGAGGGGGGAAGGCAGGGCAATTGGGGTTAAGTGACTTGCCCAAGGTTACATGGCTAGTACATGTTAAGTGCCTGAGGCAGGATTTGAACTCAGGTTCTCATGACCCAAACCATCTGCATTTCAAATCAGCTCAAATATAATCTAAGCAAACTAGATAAACAGCATAGTATTACTTAAATAACTATTAAACTGAAAATTTCATATGCTATTTTTAAATGTATTAAAACATTTGGATTACAAAAATATCTGCCCCCTTTAGTTTTACAGTTATAGTTAGGTGAAAAATATTATACTTTATGGTACATTTAGAGGTTATAATCAAATTAATAAAATTATCTGAAAAAATATTTTTTAATTAAAAATAATTAAATTGGGTTTTCATTTATCTAAAATACCAAATAAGTCATAGTTTATGGCATATAGCTAAGCACTATGGATTTGAAGTCACAAGGCGTAAGATAATAACATCCAGCTTCTGTTTAATGTGCAACTTTGGACAAGTCCCTTGACCTCTAACGTACTCAAAAAATCAGGAAGTAGGAGTAGATATTTTCTAAGATCCCTTCTAACTCTAAATACCAAGACATGCTCCACAGAAAGAGTTGTCATCCTAGTCATATTAGTAAAGAGAAACACTCTATCTTCTAAATCGTATGCTTGATATGTAAAGAGCAATATGTAAAAGCCTTAGGTCATAATCCCCTCTAGTCTGTTAAGTTATCAGTGAAATAAAACCTCACACTTTTGCTCTACTGGACTGCACACTGTATAAAGACAGGAAATGTGTTCCCTGCCACACTCTACATTGTACAATGCCTTGTACATAAGAGTGCTTAATAAATATTGCCTGGATTTTATTTACATAGTAGCTAGCTAAATGGTGCAATGGATAGAGTACTAGGCCCAGAGTCAGGAAGATCCATCTCCCTAAATCCAAATCCAGCCTCAGACACTTACTAGCTGTGTAACCCTGGACCCTGTTTGCCTTAGCTTCCTCATTTGTAAAATAAGCTAGAAAAGGAAACGACTAACCACTCCAATACCTTTACCCCAAATGGTGTCACAAAGGATTGGACACAAATGAAAACAGAATAGGGATGAATCTCAAATTGTTCAAATTCAGAATTTTATGTATTAGTCTTAAAAAAAAAAAGAGGGTCCTAGTAGCCACTTAGAATATAATTATGTAACCAGGTCCCATGGATAGAACAAAACTAAGCAATTCACTGCTGGCTATGCTATACATATGATTGTTCTGTGTTAAAAATCAAGAGTAAGTACTCTGAAATATACTAGCTATATTGCAATGTGATAAATCACTTTATCTCTCAATTATCCTAGGCAACTAATATATTACAAATTAATTATAAGTTGCTTATGTGCAAGAAAGAAGGTAATTTATACAAAAGAAGTTCTTTATATCAACAGTCTGCACCCAAAACAATGAAAAAAAAAATTTTCAAGTTTCATCTACAGAAAGCACTACTATAAAAGCACGCTGGGAAAGGAAGATGAAATCAGTCTGGGCAACGGCACACAAGCCAGGCTTAAGAATTATGCAGTTTATCTTATGGGCAACTTGGAGCTGCTCAAGCTTTTTAATATGAAAATGAAGTGACATACATGGTCAGGCCAATGCATTCAGAAAATTGTTTGGGCAATTTAGTGAAGGATACATTAAAATGGGTGACATCATTGAGAAGGCTACAAAAATAATCCAGGAGAGATTAGGGGACTGAATTAGGGTTGTGGCCATGTGAAACATACCAAGGAAATAGTGTTTACAAGTATGTATTAAATTGTTTCTAGAATGATCATAGGACTATATCTCAGAGGTTATACCCGTAACAATCATTAGGATTAGATCAGAATTATAAGACATTTTTTTAAAGTAAAGCATATACACTAATATCAAAACTCAGAATGATCCAGGATCAAGATTAAGTTTTAATAAATAAATGACTTAAGATGGATCACCAAAGCTCCTTTTTCACTACCTTTTATTTTGTCATGTATATACACTATTAGACTAAGGAAAAAAAAGAAGAAAATGAATCAGTCATAAGGAAATCTTTGTGATCTGGCAAAGATCTACAATGGCCTCATCTTGGATGAGAAAAATACAGCAGATATTGTTAATTTTTAATAATTAGTAAGCTAAGTATTTAATAACTAATAAATTAAGATACTATTTATAGGTTGGGGGAGGAGGTTGTATGAACTTTAGAAACTTAAACTTACCTGAATGGAGTTGAACCTTCCCAATAACACCTTCCACCAGTCCCAAACAAATTGGATTCCAGGCCAGAAGAAGGTCAGTGGCTAAAATAAAATTGTAAAAGTATTTATTTGAAAATCCACTAACATGAGAAAATATAGCAAAATACCTAAAAAGCAGTATATTTTAAAAATAGTAAAATGGCTAACAAAAGTGACTATGACTATGAAACATGATCCAAATTAAAAGCCCTGCCAAGGGTCTGGTTGGTTACTAAAACAATGAAAAGGAGGCTTAGCATTTTCTCCCCACATTTCTGTATGAATAAATCATATAACAATCTTGAATATTTGAAGGATTTGCAGTTTTTCAAGAGTGGGTACATGTTCCTTCCTCTGGTATGGAAGACTTACTAGACTGTCTTCTAGAATTGCTGAATTCCTGTCACCTAAAAAAGCTGTGTCATTATTATCACCTATTATCATCAAGGAGAAAGGGGGTGGATAAGACAGGGATGAGATGAAATGACTACAAAAGATTACCAGACAGGTCACCATTCAGGGAAAATCCTAAACCCTAGAGTACGAGGGTAAAGCCGAAAAGGTTTTGGAGTCATAAAACCCAGGCTGAAATTCCAACTATGTTGTATGATGTTAAGTCACAGCTTCTCTGGACTAGTATTCACTATTCGATAATATAATTATGTAAGATGCATATAATACATTATGTATAATTATATTATGTATATAATACATAATTCTGTAGTAAGATTAAATTAAATGACCTCTAAAGTCCCTTTCAGATCTTAATCTTTTCTCCAAAGTGAAAAAATGGTAGTCTACTGCCATGGCGATACCATTAAATGAACTGCACTTTGGCATACCTACTTTGAAGAAGCCAAGAGGGTAACAATTTGGCAAGATGATAAAACCATGTGTGCCATTTATTTATAAGTTACAAGCAGAAATAAGCAGTGATAGTGGCATATTTTTAGAAGGTAAGTCATATTGATAAAAAAAACTTTTTTCTGAAATTCTACTTATAATGTTTAAAGGATATGAATTTAACAACTAATTGAGCTAATAGTCCCTTCTTTTAAGAACCTCCTAGTCTAACAGAGGAGAAAATATTCAAATAACAATGTACAAACAAGATATCTACAAGATAGTGGTAATCTCAGAGGGAAGGTACTAGCTTTAGGGAGATTGCGAAAGGATCCTTACAGAAGGCAGAATTTTAGCTGAGATCTAAAAGTCAAGGAAGACAGAAGAAGGTAGATACAAAGTAGGAGGGAATTCCCACCATGCACAGGGGACAGCCATGAGCCCTATTAGTAGTTCACAGCTTACATATGTAAATCCAAAATACAACTCAGGACCTAGAAGTACACTGTATTTTCAGACAGATCCATTTCAAACCAGAAACTCTTGAAATCAGTTAAATCAACAAAGCTAATAGATATGTGTATAGCTATTATTCTGGGAAAAAGTGATCAAATCTTATGGTACATGAGAAAAATGATAATTAATAACCAATACTTTGGGGATTCAGAACTTCCTCCATCTTCCGTCAAAGTCCTGACTTTAAGTTCAGTTTTTCTTCAGAAGGATGTTTCTGATGAGACTGCCTTATCTAATCCCAATCCAAGCTCAATCCAAGTATTTAAATCTAAGGTGTGGAAGCTCTGTTATGCTCAGATATGGGTGGAGACAGATTCTTCTGTTTAGATAGCCAGCCAAGTCTAGGAGTTGCTAATAAGAGAGGCATTTGGTAGGTCTAGGGGTAAATGATGGACAGCAAGATACCAGCCCCTGTTTGAAGGATATATAAACTATGTACCCTAACACCAAAATGAGACCAGTTCCAGACTGGCTCCCTTACGGAGCCCAGTTCTAGACTGCAGCTCACATGCAATATATGCCTCCCACTTTGAGAGAAATAAAAACATGGATATAACCTAAATCCCATTTGTCTTTCTTAGACCAAACTCCCTACGTTGACATACACAATAAGTATTCACGTATCCTAGTTAAACCTACTTGCAAGAGACAGCATAAAGCAAGAGACAGCATAATCTCAAAGCCTCATGTTTAGATAGATAGACAGACAGACAGACAGACAGATAGATAGATATGTGTGGAATGAGTGAAAACTTCTCAATTTGGGGTTGTTAACCTTCCCTTTCTCCCCGCCCCCCATGGCTGCTGTCAATCACTTTTACCTTCATCTGTTTTCCCACCTTGGTGGGACCTTGCCCCCTCTCTTCTCTTGCTGTCATAGTCAGGAAGAATTTGGTGAGGTATGCCTCTCCACCAATGAGAGAGGAAACAGTCGGAAAAGGGGACTTGACTAAGTTAAGTTATAAGTTCTCATTCTGCCCTTTGTAACATGCCTCTTTCCCATGCTCAGGCATGGGGTAGACTGCCCTCTTCTCCCAAGGAAGAGAATAAACTCCTGTTTATTCTTATCCTAAGACATCTCTGTGTTTACATTTTTTTTTTCCAAATTAGGATGAAGGGTATTTTTCAACCCAAACAGTAACCTTAATACCATTTGTCTAGACCAGTGGTTCTCAACCTTCCTAATGGCATGACCCTTTAATACTCGTATGTGGGTGTATCTGGAGGTGGGCAGACTCACTTGGAGATGGATAGAGGAGCCATGTCTTGGTTCCTAAGACCATTGGAAATATGTGTTTTCCAATGGTCTTAGGCGACTATCAAAGGGGTCGCAACCCACAGGTTGAGAACCACTCATCTAGAGAAAGCCTTGCATTAATTAAAATATTCAATTAAATCTGGCAACAAAAAGGTGAAATTCATACATACTTGCAAAATTCAACAAAATCTGGTAAAACTCACAATTCCTTATCAAGAAGTAGTGCTGATACCATTAAACTAAAGAGACCTCGAACAACTAAAAGAAATGTAAATATGACCTGGGAACATGGAAAATAATGGGGAAAAGTGAAAAAGGAGACCCTGCAATCCAAGACGTCAAAATTATGTTACAAAGCAATAATCATAAAAATTATTTGGTACCACTTAAAAACAGAGAGGTTCGTGAGTGGAAAATATAAGGTAAAAAACATATGGTAGCAAATGAACACAGTAAAATAGTGTTCGATAAAATTCAAGCCCCTGAGGCAAGGGGTTACCACAACTGCAGCAAGAACTCACTATTTGATAAAAGCTACTGGGAAAACAAGTAAGCTTAGTAAAGTAAACTTAGTAAGTAACTTAAGTAAACTTAGATCAACACTTCACATGATATACCAAAAGAAACTCCAAATGGAAACACAACTTAACACATAAAAGGTCACATCATAAAGAAATTAGAGGAAAATAAAAGAAATTACCTACTGGATCTATGGAGAAAGAATTAATGATGAAACAAGGGATAGAAAGAATCATAGAAGATAAAATGGAGAGTTTTAATTACATAAAATTGAAAAGTATTTGCACAAAGTCAAGCAAAATAAAGGTACTGATTCAACTATATAAGAACAAGAGCCATTTCCCCAAGAGACAAACGATCAAAGTATATATGAACAGGCAATTCTCAAAATAAGAAATGCAAACTATCATGAGCCTCATTTAAAAAAAAAATGCTCCAAATCACTAATGATTGGGAAATCGATATTAAAGTGACAGGTTTTGCCCCTACTTATCCAATTGACAAAGATGACCTCCAAAAATGGCAACTGTTTTAAGAGCAGGTAAAAAAAAAGGCAGATGGATATACTGTAGGTGGAATTGTGAACTGGTCCAACTATTCTGGAAAGCAATTTAAAATTGTACTTCAAAAGTTACTAAACTGTATATATACCTTTTACCCTGTGATACCCAAAAAAAATTAGGGAGAAAAGTATCCATATGTACAAATATGCTTTTTCATTATAGAAAAGAACTAAAGGAATGCCCATTAATTGGGGAATAAATAAAGTATATATAAATGTAGTAGAATGCAATTGTGCTATAAAAAATGAAAACTGAAAGGGATGGTTTCAGAGAAACTAGAGTGAAGTGAGCAAAACTAAATTAATTTATATTAGGGCAATAACAATGCAAAAAAATCTTGAAAGACTTCAAAATTACAATGAATGCAATAACCAACCACAATTCCAGAACTGAATAATCATAAAGCATTAGCTACCCCACCTCCTGAGAGAAGTGATAGACTCATGGTGCAAAATAAGACTCTTTTTTTAACAATGTGGAAATAAATTTGCGTATTTGACAAGGGCTTTTCTTTCTTTTTTAGACTGGGACAGGGATGAGATAGCTATAAGATTACCAAAAAAGGAAAAAAAAAAAGAGGTCACTGAAGAATTTTTTCAAAGCACAACAGACAAGCAGGA
The DNA here is from genome assembly GCA_028646575.1 of Pseudocheirus occidentalis. Classification (NCBI taxonomy): domain Eukaryota; kingdom Metazoa; phylum Chordata; class Mammalia; order Diprotodontia; family Pseudocheiridae; genus Pseudocheirus; species Pseudocheirus occidentalis. The sequence goes on along the minus strand of CM053598.1, from coordinate 74,334,527 downwards.
CTACTTAAAAGGAAAAACAAGCTCTACATGAGAGAGATTTGCCATTTCATGGACAATGTTCTCTTTTTCTAATCATTCTGTATGTGGAAATATTCATTTTATTTGGCACTTAGTAAGTCTAGAATAAAATCATAAGAGATTTTCTTTCCATGCTATTAAGCAAGCTTCCTTTTGTTACATGTTAGATGGTAAATCAATGTCTCATTCCATTCCAATCCCAAATGAAAACAACTACAGCAGACTAAAGTCAAGCCTGGCCCAGAACACTTATGTGGTTTATGATCTATATTGTCAGAGGTAATCCTAAATCAATGAACTTACCCATCCATCCTTCGACCTACTTGAGCAACAATGAACTAAGAATTATTTTAATTCATTGCAATTATTGCCAAAAGGAAGAAATATTTGGAAGGTCTGTTGTTTCAGGAATTTCAACTAACTCTGCATGGAAGGATTATATTTAATAAATAATAATTTACATGCCTAAATTCTAATACTTTGATTCCATTCAACTCAGACATTTATTAAGCATTATTAGTATTAAGCTAAACATTATATAACACCAAGGTGATAACACATAAATGAAAAGTGAAATGAAAAGTGTCCCTCTCAAGAAGCTTACTTAAATCTGCCAGAATAATCAAACAGGGAAACAAATTAAATAAATACATAGTATGTACATAGTGCTACAAAGTAATACAAAAGGGAGCACATGCTTGTAACAGTAATCATTTTTGGTCTGAGAGAAAGAACAGTCATTTTAACACAACATAATGCTCACAAGTCAAATCCGAATAAGTGTATCCATTAATTTAGGGTGCAAACAATTCAGGCCATTGAAGGGTACCTTGTACATGGTATGCTCCTAATAAATGCTCACATGCTAAATATAAACAAAAAATGTTAAATGTAAACAAAAAATGTGAGCAAAATTTCAACATGCTTCTTGTACGTTTTTCAGTTTTTACCCCTTCATTCCACCTACCAAAAATAAAGCACCAAATAGAAGACTATTAGAGAAAATTCTACTGACAACTACTAAATTATAGAGAAAGCTCACTAAACAAAAGCAATAGCATTATGAAAAATACAAACGTCTTAAATTACTATTAAAATAAAATTCTATCATGGAAAACAAATTATTCAATCTATATACAATGTGTCATGGTCATTCACTGTGCTACATTTTCCTGCAGCTGAGGTTTCCGGAAATCATTACAAATTTTTCATGAAAATAATTTGAGAAAGTGAAACATGACCTTGAACACCATTATTTAAAAAAAAAAAAAGATGAATTTTTGTTTCAGGAAGCAGCCTAGTAGGGTTGAAAGTACCACATAATTCCCTGAATGCTGGCCACTCCACTCTTCTCTTAGTCAGTTTTGGGTCCTACTCACTTTCCATCTGCAATATTCACCTAAAATACATGTACTGATAGCCAGTCCTTTAAATGGATCCATTCAATTGTTTATCATGGCTCAAACTCTAAGATATTAATTATTGCTAATTTTTTGCTTCTCTCAGGAGGTGGGTTAGCTAATGCTTTATGATTATTCAGTTCTGGAACTGTGGTTGGTTATTGCATTCTTCATAATTTTGAAGTCTTTCAAATTTTTTTACATCATTACTACCCCTGTATAAATTGCTAAAAAGTCCTTCCAAAAAAGGATTATTTATGAAAGACTGTTAATATTACAAAATGAGATAAGCAGAAATAAGAGAACAATTTATACAATGACAACAATATTGCAAAGACAAAACAAGTTGAAAGACTCAGGAAATCTGATTAACACAATGTCCAAGCACAAGTCCAGAGGGCTCAGATGAAACATACTTGCTCACCTTCTGTTAGAAAGGTGACAGACTCAAGAGTAGAGAAGACAATGAGAACTTCTTTACTTAACTACATGTTTATAAAAAGGGTTTTGTTTTTCTTGTTTTCTCAATGTGGGGAGTTGTGAGAAGGGAAGAGGTAGAATTTCTTACAAAACCATACATAACTACTAAGCTATCTCAAAAAAGTCCTTGTGAATATCTGCATATACATGAAAGTTATCTTTGATTAAATAGGAGTGAAGCTTAACTCCTCTTACAATAAGACTTCCACAAAATATTTCTTAGAGTAGACACAGCAAGTCACACAATGACTGAAAGGTACAAATACAAGGAGGAAAAACCAATGAACATTTATTGACACTGCTCTGTGCCAAGTACTCTAAGGAGGGGCTCATGAAAAGTCTCTGGCCTCAGCTAGCTTTCATGCTATCAGAGTAAAAGTATACTTTGGATGCTCTGCCTTCTGACTGCCCTGGCACCCTGCAAGTCCCAACTAAAATAACAGCTTCCAGAAAAGCTTTTCCCATTGTCTCTTAATTCTACAGTGCCTTCACTCTGTGGATTATTTCCAGTTTATCCTATATGTGTGTACAGTTTGTTTGTACCTAGTTATATTTGCATGTTGTCCCCTCCACTAGACTTCAAACCCCTCAAGAGTAGAGACTCTTTCACCTTTCTTTGCATCCCCAGTGCAGAGCACAATGCCTGGCATGTAGTAGCCTTTTAACTGACTGACATAACACCTAAGAAGATACAAAACACCGACCAAGCAAATACAAATAAGGTTGGGGTGGAATATAGGAAAAGCTTAAGTTCATCCCTGAAGAAAGCTAGAAACACTGAGAGGCAGAGGTGAGAAAGAAACACATTCTAGCACAGGGGAAAGCCCAAGCAAAGGCACAGAAATGGTATATCATCTATGAAGACCTACAAGTAAGCCAATCTGGCTAGAAGACAAAGAGGAGGAATGTGTAATAAGTTGGGAAAAGACAGACCAGAATCAAGAGTTTGTCTTTGACCACAGAAGCCAATAGGAGCCACTGGAGCATTCTAAGTAAAATGGTCAGACCTGTGCTTTAAGAATATTCCTCTGGCAGGTGTGCTGTAGTTAAGACACTTTAGAGAGAGGATGGGCTAGAAATGAAGACATTGATTCCTAGGTGGCAAAAAATTGAGGAATACCACAATCACTCAAGACTTAAAAATTGTACAGGGATTACAAAGAACAAAGTGTATTTTTAGGATTGGAATAAATATTTTTCACATGATGTAAACAACAACTTGCCCATCAGAAGTGATATAAAATATATTCAAGAAAATATGATTAGAAAAATAAGTGGGTCAGTCATGTAATAAGACTGATAACGTTTATACGGTACTTTAAAGTCTGCAAAGCACTTGACATATATTTACTTGGTTGGATTCTCACCAAAAAACACTATGAGGTGTTTGGATAAAAGATGAAAAGTGGACAGCTCAAACGCTTCATTTATGTCCATATAACGATTTTTGGGGGGTGGGAGATTTGCATTTAGACACAAACTTATAAGAAATAATTGTTTATTAATTTATAATTATTCTAAATCCACGTATTTCTCTTCGAAAGATGTCCAAACTGACCCCTGACCTCAGTCATCTCTCCAACACAAGATCAAGTAAATCTTGAACAAAAAAAGTTTGCTTCATTAAATAGAAGAATAGTTATTTAACTTTTGGCTAACCTTTGGAGAATGATTTTCCTTAAACCATTCAATCCCTGTTTGAATATTCCTTCCTTTTAAGGTTTCTCCTTTCCAACTAGGTGTACATATATATGTAACGATGAAAGGAGGTCTTCAAATACACTTCATGGAACGCCACACTTCTACAAAGGACTTAGGGGAGGACTTGAACAGAAGTCTCACAGGATGAAGTGTGGATAGGTTGCAATCTGTATTTTAGAGAGAGTACTCACATTGAGATTACATATCCATCAAAGAATTCAAGAAGGAACATGATATAGAATGTAAGGAACGGTCAGAAAAACTGATACCAATAAATATTTATTCTAAATGAGTCAAGAAAGAAATTAAATGCCCCCAGGTTACTAGAAGATAAGTGCTAAATCATTTATAGGCCACTATACATTAAACAAGTTCCTAATCTTAAATACCTTTTTAGTCAATATTTTTTTAGACATGCAATTTTTCCAAACCTTGAGTATAATCTGGAGTTATGTAAAATTAAATCACTATAATCAATATTTACTCAGTTCCCATTGTTGATTAGTCTCTATACAAAAGGACATGACATGTATTTCTGAAGGAGCAATCAACCAAATACCTATCAAAAGAAGCATTAACAATTAAATATGTGATATTAATATTTATTTCCAAAGCTTTTAAAACGACAAAACAGAAATCAAACAATAGAGAGATTAAATTCCAAAAGCAATAAAGTTATACTTAAGTTTTATATTCAATCCAATTATCCAAAGGACAAAAAAATACCCACAAATCAAATTTTTAATCAATACAGCCACCAGGATTGTCCTGAAGTTGATGTTTTACATCCTCTCCTCTACAATAAGGTCTCTGCTATATGTGGCCCTGCTCAAACCACAACTGGATTATGGTATTCAGATGGAGAATTAAATTTTTCAGGACATTTGGTTACTTCAAAAGTCTGGTGCTGGCAACAGATGATATAATATATTCGAGTATTTTGCAAAGCTTAAAGCACTATAGAAATGCCAGCTGCTATTATACTTAACAGGAAGGCATCATAGACAGGTAATCAAGATGGCGAAATATCATATGGAGAGACGTTAAATACAAGAAAACAATTTCCAATAGCTGTCAGAAAATCAAATAAGCTGCTTCAGCAACTAGTCACTGCCAGCCCCCTCCTTTGGCTCATCACATAAATCCTGGGCAGACACACAAATCTGATACCTTCTGGGTACCTAAAAATGTTAAGTAATCTATTGAGAAGAAGTCTATATAAGTCTGAAAAACATAGATTTATAAGAGAAAGAGTGAGCACCCCCATGCATACTGACACACAAGCAGACTGTACAGGCTCAGAAGAACATAATATTGGATGTTAAAGAGCACGTTATCCCAGGAATCTATGGAATCAACTCCTTATGTATGCACACATACACATATACATACACACAACACCATATAGATAGATACAAACACACACAATTGTGTAGCTCTTTTGGAGGCTCTTCAACTGACCACAATAAGCAATTAGGAGCACAGCTTCAATACACATTAGGAAAAAAAATTGTAGAAATAGGTAAGGAAGGGTGGAAGGTGTTTTAAAAATAATTTTACTGTCATCTTTTGTTTTTACATCACTTATATTTCCCAATGTATGCCATCCCTATCATCCAAGATGATCATCCTTTATAACAAAGAATAAAAAAAGAGAAAAATAGCATATTATCTATATTGTTCCAACTTTGCAAAGAGTGAAAAGAGATACAGAAGAGGACTTCTTGTCAAGGATTACAGAGAATGAAGTTCAATGACTCCTACTATTGAAAAATAAAAATAATATTAAAAGGGAAATACCATATAATATCCTCAAATTCTATCTGGATCTGTTGGGAAGCTTTCATCTATAAGAACTTTACTATATGTATCAGTAGTGGCAGTTAAGTGACACACTGGATAGAGGGCCAGGCCTGCACTCTTAGGAAGATGTCTTCTTGAGTTCAAATCTGACCTCACACTAGTTGTATGAACCTGAGCAAGTCACCTAACCCTCTTTGCCTCAGTTTTCTCATCTGTAAAATGAGCTGGAGAAGGAAATGGCAAACCATTCCAGTATCTTTGCCAAGAAAATCCCAAACAGGGTCACAAAGAGTTGAACACAAAGAGTTGAAAAACAACTGAATAACATATGTACCAATAACAAATAAAAACACTTTTACAGTTTATGAAACTATCAAGTTTTCCAAATATAACTATAATAATAGTTATGCATATAGTTTACATTATGAGAATAGCGTATTTTTATACTCACTCTGATAATCTTTAGACCCATTACTTGAAGTGTGAGAGGTAGGGTGGCATTGTGGACACGGAATTGACCTTGAATTCAGAAGACTAAATTTAAACCCTCCTCTGACAGGTTTTAGCTGAGCAACTATGGGCACCTCTCTGTGCCTGCAGGCAAATGAGACTAAGTGGTAGAACAAATGTCCTCTTCAGGAAGGGGCTTACTGGGAAATCCCTATACCAACAAACCATTGGTCCTGTCCAAAAGAAAAAAAGTCAGTCTACTATTGCTTTGAAGTAATTGAGACAAAGGGAGCTCTTTAAGATCCCTGGGGTACAAATGGTTTTGAGAACACTTAAGTCCCTCCTTTCCTTCTTTTACTCCCACTCTCTTTTCTTTCTTTCCTCTTTTCCACTTCCTCCTCCCTTTTTTTATCTTTGTGAATCTCTCTCTTTTCTCTGTGAATCTCTCTCTCTTTTCTCTCTCTCTCTCTCACTTTCTTCTCTCTCCCTCTCTCTCCCTCTCTCCCTCTGTCTCTCTCTCCCTTTCTCTCCCTCTTTCTCTCCCTCTTTCTCTCCCTCTCCCTCTCCCTCTCCCCCCCCTCTGTCTTTATCATTATCACTTAGAAAATGTTGGTTTTAGAGAGGCAACAATGACCACAACCAGCATAGTACAGTGTAAAGAACAGTGTATTTGAAGCCAGAGGGCCTAGAATTATATCCCTAGCTCCACCACTTATTTACTATCTGTGTGACTTTGGGCTAATCATTTTATCTCTCTGTGTTAATGTACTAATCTGTATATAGCTGATAGCACAAGCATGCTCTCTATTTGTCTCTCTGTCTCTTTTCCTTCCCCCTCAAAAAAAAAATCACCTGAGCTCAAACAAAACCAGTCCAACCCCAAAAGTAATTTTCATTTTTTGGTTGCCATCCCTTACTTTTAATATGGGGGGGGGGAGGTAGAGAGGAGTTAATCTTCAAATGTAGCTTACTTATAGTTTGTGTTTAAATTTCTCCAATGTAGGTAGAAAGAATCTCTAGCTCCCAAGCAAGTACTCAAGGTAACACACATGAAAAATGCAGAAGACACAATGGAATCCATAAACTGATAGAGAAAACATTTACGGCACTTGCAGGAGTTCATAAGCAGATACAGAAAATACAGAAAGTACTTTCAATACCCTAAAATAGAACTTCAATAGCATTTAAAATAGCCCTCAACTACCCTAAGAAGGTAATCTCATTTTGATACTGCTGAACAAGCAATTCTTCTTCCTACAAACCCATTCTCTATAAATCTGTAATAGCAAGGAGGAAACTGAGGTCCAAATCTTGGTTTCTAAAGTCAGATTCCCTTCACTGAATTCCAGCTATGGTGGCCAAGTAAGTAAATCTCTTCCTTCTCCAGGAAGCACTGTTCAAGAACACTGTCCATGAACTCACCACTTGAACTGAGCGGGCAGGCACATGTCTCCTTGCTGTTGCTCCTGAAGAGGATCATGACATGAGGGAAGTGATGCCATGACTTACAAGTGAACCGGATTTAAGTGAGGGAGGGCTGTTAAAGTCACCAGCCTTACTTTCTCCTCCAGAGTCATCTGGGTCTAGTGGTAAGACATAAATCAGGACGACTGGAGATGACCATGGATATAGCAGGTGACCTTGGCCTTTTTATGCTAAGGTCTTTAACAAGTCTAAGTTTGACTACGTCATTAGGGCTAGGTAAGAAATGAGGCAGACAATGGCCTCTTTACCTAGTCAAAAAAAATCAATCTGGAAGGAGAAGACCCTCAGAGTTTTTGGCCAAAACCAAAACAAGTGCTATTTACATTCATTCTGGGCCAATCAAAGCCCAAAAAATGACCAACAGGAGTTTGGCTTGGGATCTATTTTTGATCAATCAATGAGAGCCAGGGTGATGTGGGTTTAAGGCATGGTCCTTAAGAAAAAAATCTAGCCTGGAAACCCCAAGACATCTTGAGTAGCTACTTACAGAAACTGTATTTGTCCTTTGTTCTCAAAGAGGACCAAAACATCAGGGAGGTTATACCATGATGGGCACGTGAACTGAATTTAAGCGAGGGAGGGCTTACTTCTGCAAGGTATCAGGTCAACAATCTTAACAAGTCCTCAGAAAGCTTTAGGCAAGTACATATAACTCTCATTTGTTCCTGACAGTATTCCATTACTGGGTTCTGTCAAGGGGAAGATCATTTATACACACATACATAAGGGCTACAAGCCCTTAATGATCTGTCCTCTACACAAGGAACAGTGAAAAGGCAAAGTAACTCATCTGGTCTGTGAGTTCATTTTCACAGACAACGGAGAAGGGCAGCTTCTCCAACAAAAAGCCATTCTCCTATCTTCTACGTAGACAGTGGAGGCAGCTGAGTTACTGAAAATCTATAAGGTCCTTTCTATTACGTTTTCTATAATTGTTTACCAACAAAATAGTAAGGTAAACATTGCCATCCTTATTTCAGACAAATTAAGTAGTATTTTATTTCTACAATGAAAAGTACTCTTGCCTTTTTGGTATACAGAAAATAAGTTACCACTAAGTACAACAGTGCCTACATAAAGTATGAGTCATTCATTCCAATATCCTTACTGTGAAAGAGACACACCCATAACACACACACACACACACACACACACACACACACACACACAAGCAAAAGCTCTAAACTGATCTTGTAATAAGTTATGCATAGGCAAATTTAACAGTTCCTGTTAGAAGTTTAAAAAAAAAAGGCTGGGGTGTAACTAGTTAGACTCAAGTCTCATTTCCTGCTTAGAACAAAAAGAATTGATAGGAATGGGAATTAACACTGGAAAAAAAACAAAACCACTAACAAAAAGATAGTAATTATTAACCCATCAAGGTTCTTAACTATCTTTGACAATTTAATGATATACATTTTGACAATTTAATAAAATACATTTAAAGAAAATGTGCCCCAAATTAAGAAGACATTTTGTAAATAAAAGACTCTAAACTCATTTTAAACTTTAAATATGCCAGTTGTATACTAACATAACTAGTTCTCCAACAGGCATTAAAGTTAAACATTGCCTCTGATTCAGAAGCTCTAGTATTTAGTCCTTTCCCAGTATAAATGCCACCTAGTCACAGGTTAGACCCTATTTTGTAGTATTATTGTCTTAGCAAAACTTCTAAATTCTTTTGATAAGTTATGTTACATGGATAATGTAAACACATCTAAGTAGAAAAAGTCACAGATAGCATAAGGCATTTATGAGTGGGCAGAAAAGTGGTAGATATGTTTCAGTGTGAGAAGATATAGAAGAATGCATTTCTGAAAAATAAAGACAAATTTTACTTTTAAGATGACACGCTCAAACCTAGTAGTTCTGACCTAGGAAAGGGATCTAGGAAATAACTGTAAATATGGTCACAATATACTGCTACAGGAAGAGGCCAGTAAACACTCATTAACAAATATTTTACCTGTAGACCAATACATGGTTACTTTACAATTCTCTTCAACACAGTTTGAGACAAACACAAGTGAGATATTTGGGTGCTTCCTAAATACTTGTTTCCTCCCCTACCCCAAAGGCCTGTGAAAGTAAAGAGAAAGTTTCATAAATCTGAATATCTAAGAGGTAGATGTGATGATGAACTAACTGCATTCCAGGTCAAAGGAAAACTAGTGCAAAGGCCAGAAACCATGAGATAAAATGCAAAACTCAAGGAACAACAAATAGGCTAGTTTGGGTAGAATAAGAGGAATAATAAGCAACTGGCCTAGAAAAAAACAGATCAAAACCTGATGGTGAAGGGCTTTAAAAGCCAAACTGAGGAGACTGCATTTTCTCCTAAAAGCGATAAGGAACCATTCAATCTTCTTGAGCAGGTAAATGACATGGTCAGACTTATATTCAGGATTATCTTCACTATTACTGAAGAGAATATGAACATATATATATATATATATATATATATATATATATATACACATATGAGAGATTAGTGTGGCAGCAATGTAAAAACTGGGAGAGAACAGGAGGAGAAAATCTGTTATGAGAAACGGTGCAAACACAAAATAGTAATAAAGGGAGAGGAACAAGGAGATTTTGCTCAATAGAGGTTAAAGGTAACTAACAATGGGATTGGGGGGTAGGGAAAGGGAAGAAGTTCCAAACACATGTAACTGAGGATTCCACTGGTTAAAAAAAAAAAAAGTCAAATTAGCGGAAAGGAGTCTGGGGAGGAGAACACAATCAATAATAAGGGGACTTTGGACATATTGAGATTAAGTTACTTGGTAGGGCATCTTAAATGGAAGGATAAAAACTAGAGGCATTTGGAGTACAAATGTGGAAGAGATAAGTCAGGTCTGGAGATAAAGATTTGGAAATAACCTCTAAAGAGAAGCTAGAGCTAGCTAATGGAATTAATGAGAGAGTAGAAAGAGAAAAGAGGCAAAATTTTAAATTTTAAATGACCAAGAAGTCCTAGATACCAGCCTCAATAATACAAAGTCATTATCTTTATTTCCATTCCAAAACAAAGAAAAGTAGAAAATGAGATTAAAGCTAAATAGGAAATGGGAAAAGCCAGATGTGTCTTGCTGTAATGAAGGGAGTAATCTAGTACCAATTTGTTTTTGCAGGGTTTTAGTTTACTTTTTTAGGGTTACTTTTGGAATACCAGGAGAAAGAAATCATAGCTACCTGAAATGGGTACAATTCCTTTTCATTTGTAGTTCAACTACTATAATAGTTACCTGGGGGGAATGCACTTTCTAGATTTAGCAAAAATATACTATTAAAAAAATATACCTAAGATCATACAAACATTTTAAAAATAATAACAGCTTGATTAAAGTTCATATTTATTTTAAAGTTCAATGATGAAATATAATCCTGCAAAGTTCATAACATTCTAGTGTGCTGTTTCAAAAGCAACACAAAGACAAAATGAAAACAAAAAAAAATAAGATTCATAGTTTTCTCAATATGATATTTGTCAAGATAAAGGAGAGGAAAATTAAAGTTTTTTTTAAAGCCTGAATCAATGTTATTAAAAGAATAAGAATCTACATTGACTATGACTAATTTTATCAATGAACGAATCTGAACGGATGCTTTTTTGCTTATCTATGAATGGGAAGAGTTTCCTTAAAGTCTCTCAGTGAGTAAAAAATGAATCATAGCAACAGAACATACTAAGATACTACTAATACTTGCAGTGTTTCCATGCAATTTTAGTTTTAATGTAGAGAAATCGTATTTTATAAATGGAAACAAATAACTGTATTAACTTACACATTTCAAGTCTTACAGAGGCTGTTTTAAAACATATCTGAATAGAAGAGACACACATGTTATTTTTATTAGAGGACCCAGTGACATACCCCATTTAAAATTCCATAAAATCATGTAAGATTATAAATGTCATTGCTCTGAACTAAAGAAAGAAACAATGAGTTTGGTATACCACTTCCAGTCTGGAATCTATCCAAACTTGCCAGTCAAGTTAGCAAATGAGGGAGCCCCAGAGAACATGAGAAGATTCCAAACAATTTTGCCTTGCACATGGTTGCATTCCATCCTTACCTCTGCCCTTCCCTAGCTACACCTTCTAGCACAGTTTCAGAGAACCCATGATGACACCTGCTACCCGTTCACTTGACATTCCAAGCTTGTATTGGTCTGATCAGGCACAGTCAGACACACTGTAACTTGACTCTGCAGAGTGATGTAACATCGGTCCTCTTTGAGAACAAAGAACAACAATCCAACCAACCACCAACCAACCCAACCAGAAAAGTAAGAGACTCAAGGTATATATTAAAATATATTTTCTGGACATAGTCAATACAGGAATCTGACAGACTCTTTATATTGCTAAAAGCATTTTTCTTTCTTTTTTTTTTCAATGAGGGTGAAAGACAGAAAAAAATAGATATTTTTGCCATCTGAAACAAAAGTAAATTAAGAAGAAAAGATTTTAATAAAGTAACAAAAATCAATTTCTTTTTTGTCCCCTTTAGAATATGCTCTTGTCTTTGTTAGATTTTTAATGTGATTGTATTTGATTATGTATATCTTGTTGGTCGGTTTACTTCATTTTGTATCACTTAGTAGGTCTTTCATGTTTCTTTATATTTTTCTTCATATTGTTACATGTAACAATAGATTTGTATTACACTAATAAAAGATAAGATATTCAGCTACTCACCAACTGTTAGTTCAATAGATTGTTTCCATTTGTTTACTATTACAAATAATGCAGCTATGAATGGTCTTGTTTTTTTGGCAAGTTTTTTGTGGGGAGGGGTTATTTTTTGTTTTTGTAGAGAAAGGAAGGTCCTTTTCCCCTTCTAATAACATCCTTAGCATATAGTCCTATCAATAGGGGTGCTGAATCAAAGGATAGGATCACTTCTGTGACTTAGTGGATACTGTCAAATTAATTTCTAAAAAGCGTGGACCATATCATAAAGGTAAACATAAAAGGCAGTGTGACACAGTGGGAAGATTTGGAGTCAGAACATGGCTTCAAACACTGCTTCTATTATTTCTGTATCCTTGGATAAGTCAATTCACCTCTCAAGGTCTCAGTTTCCTCATCTAAAGGACAAGAGAGAGTTGGACTAGATGACCTTTGAGGTCCCTTATAACTCCTGAGTCTGATCTTATGACCAGCAGTCTTATCAAAAGTAGTACAATCAATAATAATAGCTAGTATTTATATAACACCTACTATATGCTAAACACTTGGCAAGTATTCTGATTTTCACAACAATCCTGGAAAATAGGTGCTATTATTATCCCTATTTTAAGTGTTTTGTCCAAGATCACACAGCTAGTAAGTATCCGAGGCCAAACTGAACTTGTCCATCCTGACTCCAAGCCCTGCACTCTATCCACTTCACCACCTAACTGTTCAGAGTGAAAAAAGTAAAGATAAAGTTAAGAAGACTAGCTATGTAACCCCTGGCAACATAATTTTCATAACAAAAAAGAAATAAAATATCAAGCCTGTTTGACATGGCGATAAGAACACTTAGCAACTAGGATTGCAGGCCCTGAAGTCTCAGTTTTCTAACATGTAAAATGAAGGCAAGACACAGGGTTTTATGCTTTCTAAGGTCCCACCTCTAAATATATACTGAAATAAATACATGTCCACTCAGCCCTGACCTCAAAATATCTAAATTTGATCATTTTAAGTAATTTTTGCAAATTTCATGATGAAAGGCAACAACTTAAAATTATTTTGTGTTTCTTTTCAGAGAAGTGAACAGCTTTTTCAAGTCATTACCACTTTATATTTCCTTCTTCAAAAATTCTGTGTACATCTTTAGACCACATTTCCACTAGAAAATGGCTTCAATTACAAATTATGGGTATAAAATATTTAATTGGATATATTTACCAAAAGTTATTTCCTCTTCCACACCAAAATCAACTCTTAAAAGGTTTTTTGAGGGGTGGCTAGGTGGCGCAGTGAATAGAGCACTGTCCCTGGAGTCAAGAGGACCTGAGTTCAAATTCGACCTTAGACACTTAACACAAAAAAAATTTGCAATGACTTTGGGCAAGTCACTTAACCCCAATTGCCTTGTCCTCCAAAAAGCAAAAAAAAAAAAGGGGGGGGGGAATTTTGCAAGAAAAAAATAAGAAGAATCAAAGGAAAGGCTTAAAGAAAAGCAAATCCAATCATTTAAATCATCTTAGTTTTCTTTATATAGAACTATGTTATACATTACTCTCCTTATTTTACTGTATAGCACCACACTGGCCTTCTGGCCACACACAACACTTTATCTCCAGCCTTTCTGTCTTTGCACTGGCATTCCCCCTCTATCTGGAATATACTTCCTCCTCAGCTCTCCTTCATACATAGAATCTCATTTCCTTCCCAGCTCACCTTCTATAGGAAGCCTTTTCTGATCAACTCAAATACTAATGTTCTCCCTCCCCCAACCTTGAATGCTGCATATACATATGTATAACATGTCATCTCCTCAAAGCAACACTATTTCATTTGTTCTCTGTGCCCTTAATGTCTAGCACAGTGCCTGGCACACTGCAGGTACTTAATAAATGTGTGCTGAGCAAGTGGTACATATTGTGTATATACATACAACATAAAACTATTTTGTTCATATGTGAAATGTATTACATGTTTGATGTTAATTACATGTTAATACATGAAATGAAACACTATCATGGTGGCTGTTGTTCAGTTACTTCAATCTGACTCTACATAACCCCATTTGGGGTTTTATTAGCAAAGATACTGGTGTGATTTGCCATTTCTTTCTCCAGCTCATTTTACAGATGAGGAAACTGAGGCAGAGGGTAAAGTGACTTGCTCAGGGTTACACAACTAGGAAGCATCTAACGTCACATTTGAACTCAGGTCTTCTGACACCAGGCCTGAGGTTCTATCTACTGTGCCACCTAACTGCCCTTATCATGGTGGCTAAACATACATATTAGACATAGCCTTTGGGATATTATTTTCATAATAAGAAAGAGATAAAATACAAAACATCTTTGTCAACAGGTGCAAAATCTTATGTCAGCGGTTCTCAACCTGTGGGCCGCGACCTCTTTGGGGGTCAAACAACCCTTTCACAAGGGCTGCCTAAGACAATCGGAAAACACGTATTTCCTATGGTCTTGGGAACCAAGACACTGCTCCTCTCACTGTCTCCAGGTGGGTCTGCCCACATGCAGATACACCCACATATAAGTATTAAAGGATCACAGCATTAGGAAGGTTGAGAACCACTGCCTTACATAGTTAATTAAACTATTTAATTACTGAGAACAGTCCAAATACAAAACAGAAACAAATCTTCCCCCCATCCCCCCAATAATACCTGATTTTAAAAGTACAATAAAGTATCCTGACAAACAAGCCTTTGGTTTCTAAGAAAAAAAAAAATGACAGCAGTACCGGAATATTTTTCTATTTCTACTAGTCTGCATCTATCTGAGACAAAAATCTAATTACACAAGCTTCTTTCAACAGATTTGTCTCACCATGATACTTCTCACTCTCCTTTCTTCCTTTTTATGAGTAATTCTATTCAACATTTAGTCTCTTAAGATACAAGGTTATGAAGGTTATCCATCCTGAATTAAGGTAGCTACTTCATATATATTCCCAGAAACTTGTTGGTAAAAAACCAGATCCACAAAAGAGAAGTGACTTGCCTAGGATCACACACTGATAAGTGACAGAACTGGAATTTGAACCTGAGCCTTAGGAGCATAGCCCAGGGTTCTTTCTACAACATGCTGTCTCCCCCTTTTTTCACTGATGACCATGTGACTTCCTCAAAAATCAACTCCAGTTACCAGAAAAATTCTAAAGTCTAGATAAGAGGAAGCTTTAAAGGAAAAAACTGATTAAAGAAAAGCAAAATGAACAGTATGACAGGGTGGTAGAATACTAATTAAGCAATGTTTTTATATCATATATTAAGACACATAAAAACAAACAAAAAAACAAGATAGATGCAAGAACTCTCAAGAGTCAAAGAGTATCTTGGACCAGTAGCAAGCATCAAGGACATTCTCGTCTTAAGGAAATAATGTTATCCATAGGAAAGCTGAACTTAACATTTAAGTGACACCTAACCATGGCTCCTTCAGGATATAATTCAGAAAAAAACAAACAAAACAAAACAAAAAAAACCAAAACTCTATTCTCAAGAGGACAGGGCTGAGGTTTCATTGGTATAGAGAAGTCCCAGAAGAGGCACCTTCCTCTCCCACTACAGACTGGCTTCAAGTTAAATACAGGAAAATATTAAACTAATAGAAGATCTTAAATTATACCAGATACACAATGGCATGTAGATGGAATTCATTAGTTACATTATTTAGTAATTATTCAGTAACTTCTCAAGATGACCCTGAGTTTTCAATTTGTCTCAACATATCTGACTAGAGAAAATAATTTAAGTCCTTCTGCAAAATTCTACCACAAGAATTGAGAAAGACACTTTGGCTTTCTGGGCCCCTGTCTCCTCAACAAAAAGAAAAATTCCTAAAGCCTCCTCTGGCTCAATATTGTGAATTCTCATTTTCTTTCAGAGACAAATTAAAAGATCTTTCTACCTAACCTTGCCCAATTTTGGCTTTAAGAAGTTGTGAAGATAAAATTTATTCACTGGAGTTTTTCACTGGATAATAACAAGTGTAGCATAATGGATAGAGAATTAGCTAGCTCTGAAATCAAAGACCTAAATTCAAGTCCAGCCTCTTCCACATGCTGACTGTGTTACCCTGGACTAAACCTCTAAGAGACCCAGAAAATTCTCTAAGACTTTAAGTTACAGAGTTAGTGTAGATACTAACCTGCAATGGTAAAGGAAGTTCCCTAAATTGATGAAATCACATGTCTAGACTGAAAAAAATTAAGTAAAAAAACTAAACAATCTCCCAAGAATCAAAATTACAGATACCCCTAGAGGCAATGAGTAAGTAGACACTGTGTACATAAGAAGGCCGCAAAATATATCTAATGACTGCTTAAACAAGTGGCGTAAGAGAATCATCCCAGAAATATATGAACAGAAACACAGGTGGACACGTAGCAAGAGCAAGGGATAACATATGGGCAGCCTAAATACTGCACCAATACCCAGAGTGCTGAGAACCAGAGAATGCTTCCAGTACCAGCCTTCTATGAAAGGTTAGGAGGACACACAGACATTAATCACAGAATGATAAAGCATGGATATCCTCACAACAAGTATCCCCATTAATCAACTGGTCTACAACACATAGAAGTCACCATTCACCATTACCAAGTAAAACACAACCAGGCTCTTCTCCTATCCAGTCATGTCAATTTCAACATGCAAGGTTTCTAATAACTCCAAACAGAAGGTACAAAATAAATAATCACATGTAAAAAAACATGCAGCAAATGCTTTATCAAGGCTATTCAAAAGCAGAAAACTCCAGTTTTTCTTTTCAACTGAATACCATGTTCATCCAAAATCATAAAGTCTGACCCAAAATTAGAGCATTGGATATTTTAGAGTTTTCCTTCAGGGCCTAATAGCAAAATTAATATTTTATATACATACATACATATATATGTGTGTGTGTTTATGTGTGTATATCTATGTATATATCACAAATAAAACATATAAAAAGATATTTTCATTTATTAGCAAGAAATAACTGACTAGCCAGCACCCTACAAAATTTGTTTTACTAGGGAAATTTGTTTATGTCCATTATTATCATTTACTGAGCACTGCTCTACAATTATTAACACCAGATTGATCAATGATTCTCCAACATCTTTGCTTTTTTTTTTTTTTGAAGGGGAAAAGGTAAGGCAATTGGAGTTAAGTGAGTTGCCCAAGGTCACAAGGCTAGTTTTTTGTGTTAAGTGTCTGAGGCTGCATTTGAACTCAGGTCCTCCTGACTCCAGGGCCAGTGCTCTATTCACTGTGACACCTAGCCTCCCCTCTCCAACATCTTTGACCTGACAATTAATTCCTGTGACCACTTCTGTCCCACATTAATCAATTAATAAGAATTTATTGAGTATCCACTGTGAATCAGACCCTTTGCTAGCTGTTGAGAAATAACAAAGATAAAAGAAAAAAAAATACAATCCCTGTCCTATAGGAGTCTCCATTATATTATGGGAGATAACATACACATTTAAATACAAAGTAACTTTTGGGGGAAGAACTACCAGCTGGGAGAAGGAAAAGGGAGAGAAATCAGGAAACAACCTTCTCCATGAGCTGTGAGCTGATGATTCTAAGAGGTGGAGGTGAGGAGAGGAACATGTTTCAGGTGTAAGGAGGCAGCCTGGACAAAGGCACAGAAACAGGAGATGGAATGTTGTGGGTAGGGGACAATAAGATGGCTAGTTTGACTGGACAGAAGAGTGCATGAAGGAGATTCAAGGTTATAAAAGTAGGTTAGAATCTTTATCAAAGGTCTTCAAATGTCAAACAGAGGAGTCCATCACTCCTCTATACAGTTCTTACAGAAATGCTACTTTAAAGACTAAAAGTGAAAAACAAAACAAAACATGGGAGATGCCAAGAGGCAGAAGAGGTTATTCCAATTGTTTTTATTTTTTGGTTCAGGCCAGTGATTTCAATGGCATAAGGGAACTCTCCCTACCAAAGCACATCATCAACTGTTACAAATTACAATCTTAAAGATATGCTTCCCACTGCCAAATAATTTTGGAAATCTGTTACCATTTCAGAATGGCATCTGTCTCTGAGGTTTTTTATTGCTAACTTGAAAAGCTTACATCTACAGATGAATGACCTGATCAATGTGGCTATCTCAAGATCACAACCCCTATACAATTTCTCATCCTGTGAGACCATGGCCAGGTCTTCAATGAATGTGTTATGGATATTCTTTTCAGTCTCATGACACTTCATGGATGTCAATGGAGCACATGAGTTTTCTATCTGATATCCCCGGCTCTCGCTGTATGATAAGCCCAATTCCTTTCTTGGCTGAACATCTGTGAGGACATACTTTTTCCTGCTTCTCTTAATTGTCAGCAACACATTGCAGGCTACTGATATGCACCATGAAGTTCTCCATTGACTGTCAGGAGACATACAAATGTAATTTTCTAGAAGACTGTCATCTTTTATGACTTCTAGCAATATAGCATCACTGGAAAAATACTGACATTAAAAAGTTGGATCTTTGCTTCAGGAAGAAGTCTGGGTTCAAAAGAACTGAAGAATTTCCCCTACTATATACTTTGCCACCTATTTACTTTTAGGCCCAGTTTAATCTACAGCATCTACCAAAGATGTATTTCCTGATGGGTCACCTTTCTGAGTTGCCCATTAAATTAAAAAAAGAGAATCTAAGCAAGAGGTACTTGTGATTTACTTGTTTGTGAATACTTTTAGGTGATTATAAGTTATATTTAAAAGGTTCTGGAGTGTTCCTATGCTTGAGAATTCTATTCTGAGGTAACATTGTACTGGATCCATTTGGAGCACTTTATGATCTACATGATAGATAATTTGAACACTGTCCTGAGTATGCTTTATGACAAAGAAAAGCACTAGCACTATAAGTAAATACAGTCTGACCTAATGAATATAGGATAACAAGAACAGATACCAACAGTGACTATCATCATTTCCCAAGGAATTAACAGAGATAAATTATTTGCCAGCAAACTGGATCTCCTTGCCTAGTAAATAAATAGGACAGCCAACAGCAACACTGGTTTAGACTACAAACTCATTTAGAAATTTTATGGAGAAATGAAGATGATATAAAAACAAAAGATAAGATTTTTAAAATGTATAATGCTATGGAGAAAAAGAAGGAAAAGACAGTACAAAAGCAGTCCTGCCTCAAAAACACTGAAAAATAAGTTTAGAGAAATCAAGTGAGAATTGCAGATAAACCAGATCCAGATCAACCCAATGATATTGAAGGAAAGGACTAAAAAGGAAGACACGGGATGAAAAATAGGAAAGACCTATAAAGATTTCTGACACTCTTTTCTCCATCAAAGCAGAGAATCACCATAATGTTACTCCAAAATTAAAGTTTCTGGTGAAATAAAAGACAATGAAGTAGAAACAGCATTAAAGAAAACAAAGATGAAAACAGGAATTTGCCTAAACCAAGTATACACAAAGGAAGGAAGCCCATCCTGGAGGTAAAAGCTTGAAGTGGGTAGAAGGATTTGTTCAAGATATCTAAAACAAAAGAGACTACAAAATCCACGGAAAAAGTCAGACCTAATTATTGGGGAGGGAAGGAGAGGGGGTAGAGGACTCTCACAGGTAGCAAGATTCATCTTTTTGAGTTCAAATACGGCCTCAGACACTTACTAGCTTTGTGACCCTGGGCA
Organism: Pseudocheirus occidentalis; assembly: GCA_028646575.1. Lineage (NCBI taxonomy): Eukaryota > Metazoa > Chordata > Mammalia > Diprotodontia > Pseudocheiridae > Pseudocheirus > Pseudocheirus occidentalis. Next base: position 74,314,817 of record CM053598.1, on the reverse strand, counting down.
AGTCACTTAACCGCATTTGTCTCATTTTCCTTGTCTGTAAAATGAGCTGGAGAAGGAAATGGAAAACCACTCCAGTGTCTTTGCCAAGAAAATCCCAAATGGGATCAGAGTTGGACATGACTGAAACAAATAAACAATAACTATTACTAATTTTTAAAAAATCAATAACTACTAACACATACGCCTATTTTTCCATCTCTACATAATCTTTTAAGAGAATTATCTATTCACAACATTGAGGACATTCTTAGTTAACATGAGAAGAAAAGAGGCAGACTTTCACAAATGATATGGTACAGTAGATTACATCTTTACAATAGTTCAATTGACTGAAAAGTATAGAAAATATAAGATTCCACTATTAATAAGTGTTTGGTGACTATAAATGCCACCTTAACGAATCTCCTCTACCAAAATATCTCTTATTCCTCAAATGATATCACACAACTTCAATGATCCCATCATTATCAATAACAAGGCATAAAACAGAGAACTTTGTGGACATCAGACTTCAGAAAAACCTTTTTTTAAAAAAAGCCATTACTTGACTCCATCAAACCCTCAAATTAATATCCTCTCTCCTCTCTTTCACTACCTCAAGTCTCTCACCCATCCTCCCCATAGTTGGCAAACTGATTTTCTTTTCTTTTCTTTTTTCTTCCTTTTTGGAGGGGGGAAGGCAGTGCAATTGGGGTTAAGTGACTTGCCCAGGGTCACACGGCTAACAAGTGTTAAGTGTCTGAGGCCACATTTGAACTCAGGTCCTCCTGACCCCAGGGCAGGTGCTCTTCTCACTGAGCCACCTAGCTGCCCTTAAACTGATTTTCTTTAAGAGCAAGTCTGACTCCAGTGGCTCCCTATGGCTTCTAGGATAAAATGTGACCTTTTCTGTTTGAAATAACATCTGTCACATAGCAGGCACTTAATACTAGTTGACCTATTTGTTTTTTTAAAACCCTTCTTCTGATGGAACCTACCCTTCCCTTCTCATTCTATCTATCTTACTCCCCTTTCCACACTCCACAGCAGTCCAGTCAAACAAGCCTTCTTGGCTATTCTTCATACAAGACACCACGTCTCTTGTCTCCAGGACTTCATGAAGGCTCTGCTCATCAATCCTGGAGTGGACTCTCCTCACATCCACCTCTTAAGGATTCTTCTCTCCAGACTCTGCACAAGCAGCCAACTTCTACACAAAGCCTTTCCTAACTTTCCAGCTGCCATTACCCTCTTTCCATATGCTACTTCCTATATATTTTGTATTTATTCTGTAGACATAGTCACAGGGAATGTTTCGTATTTGTCTTCCTAACCAGGTGCCTAGCACATAGTAAGTGTTTATCTGCTTGGTGAATGATTGCTAGGCTCCTAGAATCATCTCCATGGACTATATTCACTTTCTCATTATTTACTCACTTCTCGATTTATTGCATTCTGGCTTCTAACTTCACTCTACTGAAAGCCCTCTGTCTGAGGATTCCAACCTCTTAATTGCTAAATTTAACAGTTTTTTCTCATTCTGCATCCTCCTTGACCTATCTCTTTGCAAATTTTTAAACTGTGGATCATCTCCTCTGTCTTCATAGTCCTTCACCTTTGGCTCTATTAACACTGTGGTGCCCTGGTTCTTCCTACCTTGGCTTCATTAACACTATTGTGTCCTGATTCTTCCTACATCATTACTCCTTTTCAGTCTCCTTTGCAGGTTCTTTACCCATCTCCTGCCCGCTAAGCACAGCTGTTCCTCAGGTCTCTCTCCTGGGTCATATTCCAACTCTAAGAAGCTCCTATAGACTAAATTATCTCTATGCAGATGACTCCCAGCCTATACATCCAATCCTAATTTCTTATCTGAACTCTAATAGATGCACCACCAAGGATCTGAAGCTTCAAATGTACTCCCATCTCGCTTTGCCTTTTCATTCTTATTCTTAAAAATACAAACTCCCTATGAAAACCTTCCCTGCTTAACAATTTTTTTCCTCACATAAAGCTATATTTACTTGTCTTTGAATATACTTCCAAATATTTAAAAAAAAAAGTCTGCAAAGGTAGAGACTTTCTCAGTATCTTGTTTGGTTTACTCTAGTATCTAACATAGTATCTTGCACATAGAAGGTACTTAACAGATATTCGTTCATTTTCAATTTATAAGGAAAAAAAGATCATGATGAAAATTAAATCTCAGAAACCATCCTGGGGACATAAGAGGGGACTGCTCAACATGGTCAGTCTTTTATCTAGGTTAATGTTCTACAAGAACATTAATTAATTAATTAATATTAATTAATATCTAGAGGCAATCATTAGAACTTGAAGAGATCTTAGAAATAACATGGGTGACCGTCTGACCATTTTACAGAATGACTGAAATTAGACCTAGAGAAGTTAAATTACTTGTCCGAGACTACACTGCTAGTCAGTGAGTAAAAAGTCTAGGAATGAAACAAAGATTTTGTCACTCCTATTAATTCTTACAACTATATCAGGCTTTATTTCCTAGGGTTGCCTGATCATCAAAAAAAAAGAAGCAAGTAACATTTGGCACTAAGTCCATATTATTTTCAAGTCCATATTATTATTCATTATACATTATGACCTTTGCTAGCAACTTAAAACAAATCCTACTTATTATGTACCAATCTTAGAAAACTGAAAAGTTATATTGTGGAAAGCTGTTTTTAAGAATTTATAGGATCAAAGAACAAGGAACAAAATTTCTACAGGATGACCATTTTAAAAAATTGCATTTCAGTTTACTGTTAGAGTAAATATTAACTCAAGTAATATTACGAAAAGATAAACATACCAGCCAAATAAACTAGAAAGAAAATGACTATAGTTTATTTCACTGTGGACATTTTTTAATCTTTAATTTCTCAAAATGAAAACTAAAATAATGATGAATTAGGAATCTTTTATACTAAACAAAATAACTACAGTTCTAATAATAAATTGTTTATATTCCTAAACAACATCAATTTTACAACACTTTGTGAACACCCACAAACAGCAATAGGTGTAATATACAAATGTTATAATTAAAATATACTGGAGTGTTCAGTATAAATCATTACATAAGAAAAGGTGCATTTAAACTGAAACACAAAAGTAACAAAGCATGAGGAAACAGCAGTAAAGTCACACCTTTAAAGTTGAGAGAAACTAAAATTATGTCAACAGGGGTGACTTCCTGCCAGGGCTGCCAGCAATAGTCAGATGGACAGACATGATCATTTCTCGCCTGATATTACAAGTGGAAGACAGAACATCTAAATTTGGACCTTTCAATTCTGGCCACTTGCCTAAGATTCCAGAAAAGAAGGCCCCTTTAAAAGAGAGCAAAGTTCATGCAAAACCCTTTTTATTTTATTCCCAAAAATACTGATTACCAAACAGGAGAGTCACTCGGGGTTAGGCCCACCCTGGAAAGATACCATCTTTTAAGACTGCCACCTCCAGTTCATCAGATGATTCTTGTGGGTGTATACTAATGAATTTTAATTGTTGTGACAAAGGGCTTTGGTAACCTGTTTTGAGATGAAGCTTGTTTGAGGGCTGCTGTTCTCTAAGAAATAGATCTAGTACCTTAGTATGTGAATCTGGAGGGGAGAAGGACAACAAACCCCTTCCTCAGCTATAAAGAAAAGCTAGGTGTCTGGCCAATTGATTCATTAAAGAGGCAGAACCCCAACTTCCTCTTTTCAAGGACACAATGTGCCAAGTCTTAGTATGGGGCGTGAATTGGGTTTGAAGGGAACTGGGAGGAAAGGGTTAAAAAAAGGAAAAAAAAGAAAATACACCTTGACCATCCTTTTCCCTCCAGGAAGCTTTATTTGGCAAATTGTAATTCCAAGGACCTTGCTCCCAAGAAAGAGCATCCCTCTCCCAAGCCCCCAAACCTGACCCTGGATCTCCATCCCCACGACGCGGTCGTTTGATAGACAATGACCTTTCCCCTCGTGCCGGGGGATACTCGGCCCAGCCCACCGCCCCGCCAAGCCCCCAGAGGCTGCGGACCCCCAGCCAACCGCCCAGCCCAGTGCGCCCCCCCGCTTCGGTTCCCCGCAGAGGAGCAGGAGCTGGCAGGGGGCGCATGCCCCGCCCCCACCCCGCCCGGGCGAGGGTCCCCACTCACCGGGTCGCAGCTGCAGGCGCCCGTCCCGGCGGCTGCACCATAGCGCGCGCTCGCCCTGCTGCAGGATGTAGTGATCCTTGGCTTGGAAGAGCTCCATGCCCGCCCCGGGCCCGAGGGGCGGAGAGCACGGCGGCGAGCCCGCCCCGCCGCGGACCCCCGGCCCGGCCGGGGCGCCCTCTTCAGCCGGGGCCGCCAGGGCGGCGGTCGTAGAGCCGGAGCCGAGGCCCGAGGGCGGAGAGCGCAGCGGAGCACCGCCCCAAAAGCCACCGCCACCTCCGCCGCCTCGGCCCCGGGTCTGTCAGTCTACGCCCAGCCCCGGCTTTCGGTCCGCACCCCCGGCTCCGAGGCTCCGCCCCCAGGACCGCCCCACCCCGCCCCCACCCTCCCTGCCTTCACGTGATCCCGCCTGTGGCGGCCCCACACCGCCCCCGTGCGGGGGACTGGAGTCGCCGCCTCCGACGTCTCCTCCCCTCCCACCTCAATACCCTGTCCCCTTGCAGGACCTGGGGCCGGCTCAGCCGAGCGCCCCGGGCTGTGTCCCTCCCAGCTTCCCTTCCAGTTGTCCCTCCGCCAGGCTCCCAGGGTTCCCAGAACCGTGTGCCCAGCGCGAGGGACAGGAACTAGAGCTGCTCCCGCCTCAGTTTCCACTTAAAAACATCCGCCCCCCCAACGAAACTCCCACAGCTCCAAGCAGGTCCGGAAGGGGCGCCGGGGTCTCGCTGGTCCTTGCCCCGGTAAAACAGATGGACCGTCATACAGAAGAGACAGCACAAATGGGGTCTCGCTGCCCCCCTTCTCCTTTGCAGCTCCCTCACCCTGTCTTTTCAAAGCAAGGGGGCAAATGACTTGGGATCCTTCACGTCTGCCTACTTCAGTGCAACAAGTATTGCACCATACTTAAAAAAAGGAGCATTTAGTAAACGCCTGTTGTGTCCCAGCCGCAAGGAATACAAGGAAAGACAAGGACAGTCCCTGCCCCTCAAGGAGCTCATAATCTAACTGGGAGACAGCACACAAACTTCGTATGGACAAACTATGGACACAGGATGCCTTAGAGAGAAATGTCCAGAGCTCTGCACGGTGCCTGGCACACAGTGAGCGCTTAATATATGCTTGCTGGCCGACGGACCAATTGTCTGCTAGAACCTAGTACACGGACTGACTTCGCTTGTGGACCTTAGTCTTCTGGGTGGCAGAAAACAACTGACACCGGTGCTTGCCCCCTGGCAGCTCGCTCACCTGGGAAGCCAAGGAGCTCTTGACGTCGTCGGGTGATGTCATTGCCCAGCTCCCCCTGGCCCTGCTCCCCCTGGCCCTCCCCCAGACGAGCCCTCCCCAATGTACACACAGCCTCAGATGAAAACTGCTTTGCGGGCCTCTACTGCCACTGAGCATGTGGCTGCGCAGCCTTCGGCGGCTTCTGGCGTCAGCGGAGGTCCTTGGGCTCTGCCACGCTTTTAGTTCAAAAGCCAGGGGCTTCTTTTTTTCTAGCTGTCTGAGAAAAGCAGCCACCCTAGTTTCAGACCCAAGACCAACAACCTTCCTAGAAAAGACTCAACTTTTTTTCCTTTGCAGAGTGGCGGGTCGCTCTTTTGGATTAGCTTCTGGAAAGCCCTGGATCTCTAACAGATTTTTTTTTTGCCCCAGGCACCAGGCTCATAAAGATAGGGAACTACTATTTCCTAGCCAAATAATGCCCTTAGGCCTGGGTCTCTAAGGACAACTTCACCTTAGCTGGAAATAAGCACTTCCTGTGCCTGCCCTGAAGGCTCTACTACATCTCATCATCATCCAAGTAAAGCCCATTAACCAATAGCAACCAAACATCTCTGGGATGAATTTGGGGGTTCTCCAATTTTTTCACTCAAATCCCTTCTGCTCTCCCGGGTAGTAGAAGGCTGAGGAATAGCACAAAGATCAAACTAAATCCGCGAGACTAAGTCTTTGTGTCAACTATTTAGCCAAATTCCTAGCCTTTCATATGGATATTCAGCCAGCCCCAGCCTCTCACATCCTCTTTGTACTGACTTGTCGGTTTAATAATTGTTCCCTTGGCACTTTCTTGGTCAGATTTTTCTCTCCTACAGTTTAAGTGTAAATCCCAGAGGGCCCTATATTTTCTGATTCTTTTATGCTCCCTAGCAGAACTCAGCACAGTGTTTTACTTGTAGCAGACCCCCAATAAACAGACCCCAAATGAGAATAGATAAAAGAAATCATCTGGAATGCAAATGAGACAGGTTCTAGTCTTGATTCTGTGGTTCCAGACAGGTCACCTTAGTGGCTCAACCTATAAAATAATTTCTACCGTCCTTCCCGACTCTTAACAGTCCTTACTGTACTGACTGGTTCAGTCTAAGCTCTTCCTTAAGCATCTCACAATACAAATTTCTGTACACATCTCTGCTCCTCACAGTGAGAAAGAATAGACGTAAATATCACAAAGAGGACAGACATCTTTAACCCACTTGCACATAGCTGAAATAGACTAAGAGCCATACTCTCAACTCCTATTTCAGTAAAGGGTTCTCTATTTGTTTCACTCAGTTTATCTCCCCCAGAAGACCACACATATTCTAACAGCAGGACCAACATCTCAGTCCCAGAAAGTGGCTACTCCTCACAATTTTAATACATGGTTTGAAGAAGGGATTTTACTATTTCCTATATAAAATAAGCGGGGTCACTAGGTAGTGCAGTGGATAGAGTGGCAAGCCTGGAGGAAGACCTAAGTTCTAAACATCAGACCCTTACTAGCTGTGTGACCCTGGGTAAGTCAACCCTATTTGTCTCAGTTTCTCATCTGTAAAATGAGCTGGAGAAGGAATGGCAACCACTCCAAGTATCTTTGCCAAGAAAACCCCAAATGGGGTCACAAGAGGTCAGAAACAACTGAACAACCATAGTATAGAATAAGAGAATGCTAGTGCTAAAAAGAAACTTACATCCCCTAAAATGAAAAATTGAGGAAAATATAGGTTATATGAATTAGTTACACATTTCCCCAAATCTTAGGTTTCCTGATTCTTTTCTAATGCTTCTTTACTCCCCCTTCACCCCACCACTAAATGAGGGGTTCTTTTTAATTATTATTATTATTTTGCTTTTTTTTTCTGGAGAGAGGAAGGCAGGGCAATTGGGGTTAAGTGCTCAGGTCCTCCTGACTCCAGGGCCAGTACTCTATTCACTTCGCCACCTAGCCACCCTGACTTAAATGAGAGGTTCTTAACACAGGATCTGTGAACTTTTCAAAAATTTAAAGTACTTTTGTAACTTTTTTCAATATAATTTATTCCATTTGCAATCCTTCATATTTTTATCCATAGATTTCATCAAACTAGCAAAGGGGCCTAAGACAGCACAAAAGTGTGCTGCTAGATCATAACTTCTCTGCATCAGGTCCAACTTGACTCAGTTTATAGAAGGTGTTTGACTCTCAAATACTTAAAAAAAAACCCAGCACTACTGTGATTCTTTTAAAATGGATTGTTCCTCTAACTTCAGCAAAGAGGATTATAGACACATACTTGCAACTGGATGTCTACAAGGTGTGAAAATGGATACCTTGATTTGTTGAACACCCTACCCCACCCCCTTCCTAAATTATCCAGGTAACCAGAAGAATTGTATGAAGACTGGCTGCATTGTCTTGACATTCCAACAATTCTTTGTGGTAACCAAGAGTAAATCTAGCTGGACATGCAGAAAATCAGCAACTCTGAAGCCAATTAAGTTCATACCAGCTTTGAAGCAGACCCTGAGCCATTTGGACCTTCAAAAGACATCCCTATCTTCAAAGACTTTCCTGACTGCAGGTTATAAGACTATGGACATATCCTGTTTTGTGGTTTTGGGAAACAACCTTATCTCTAGCGACTCCCCTAACTTTGGTTGTGGGCCTCTCAGAATACCCTATTTTTGGAGACTCCTTATCAAGTCTTGACTGCTTAACACCAAGGATGCCTTCTGATCTATGCATATCAAAGGGTCACAGCTCTGACACTTGGAATTCCTCACTCTCACCTCCCCTTCAGTATAAGACTCACTAACTCATTCCTTTCTAAACTGACCTTTCCCCCCAAATTCCTTACTTCCTTTGTTTAAAAGGTATGTAAACTCTACCCATCCATTGCCTAGCATCCTGTTTAGCACAGTCTGGATAGTACCCATGCACATGTTATTTTGTTTTCTTCCCTGCTTAATAAAAAAACCTTTCTTTAATTTTATAGGCATTGTCTTCCTCTGATTTTCTTCCCTTTAGGGAAAAGGGGAATTTACATCTCGAGAACTGATCTTTTCATTCTCCAAGAGTCTTCCTCTTTGGGGGAAAGAGAGATCTAAATTCCCTCAAGAAAGAATTTGCCATGGTTTACAAAGGGGTATTTAGTCATTCTTTCCATTACAGCAGAGAGCATATACTCATGATAGAGTTCCACCTAGGTATATATTCTTCCAAAAAAAATTTTGTTGCATTACTTTTACCACGATTCATATTTCACTGTGGAAAAAAAAAAACCAGCACTACGGTGATTCTTTTAAAACTGCTTGTTGTTGTCATTCTGAAACTATTTGAGTTTTTTAAAAAATTATTTTGGAAAAAGTGCCTGACAGCTTCAGCAGAAATCAAGAGCTGTTTCTCTCTCATACAACTGGAAATGCTTGCCCAACCATATCCAGGCAACAAAGATAAAAGAGGTCAGGAAAGAAATATGGTCTCCTTGCCTCGGTGTCTGCTCTGGAGGTGTTCTGTCTTCATTCATTGCTGGCTGGAATCCATATGCCACAAAAATTTCAGTTCTCAACTAGCTTGATATTTTATAGACGGTCCCTCCTCTTCTCCTACCCCAATCTCTGATGCCTTGGTGTGACCAAGTTTCCTTCACTTATCTGAAAACGTTCCCCCTGCAATGTTACTCCAGTTCATCCATCCAGTGGCTTACCAAAGCTTTCACACCTACTTGGAATGCCTTTGACTGATTTAATTGATAGAAATGAATTCCCAATTAGATAAAGTATCAAGATTTAGCATTTGATCAATTACTTTAAGTGTAGTGGAGTAATTTGATTGATTTATTCAATACTTCTACCTTTATAAATACTTATAGAATCTGCCATAAAGACAATGAGGTCCAATAACTTAACAGTATTGGACTTGGCAGCAGGAAGATGAGTTCAAATCCTGTCTCAGACATTTAATAGCTGTATCACCATAAGCAACCTTGGTATCCTCTTCTGTAAAACTGAGATACCAATATCTATAACACTTACCTCATAGAGTTGTCGGTAGGCATCAAATGAGATAATATATGTAAAGGACTTTGGAAACCTTAAAGGAGGCTTCTGGGTCATGTGATCAACAAGCTAGAGGATTAGCCACTTTCTCCAAGCCTTGTGACCTCTCAAACCTCCAAAATAGGAATGATGTGCAAGAAACAGAGCTATTTTAGCTGTCTCAGTCTAGGGCACCAAGAACCCTATGGAGGTATTTAATACCAGATTTAATATGATTTAATACCAGAAAATCCCTAAGTACCTTACTCAGCACTAACTCTGGCAAGACTGAGTAAGCCAACCCTCAAATTTGTAATGAAACTCAATGTTACCTACCTCCTACCCCTCCTTTCTCCCAGTGCTATGGAAAACCAAAAGGAAGAAGTTCTCTCTATCTGGGACTGCAGTCCTCTGTGCCACAACAACACTCAATTAGAGAAACAAGGAAGAGAGGGAAGGACACCAGAGTGTACCTGGATCTGCCAGGCCTGCCTGCAGCAAAAGGTCCAGGATCCAGCTAGTACCAGTTGATCTATCCCCCCAGAAGTCACTTGGGTCAGACATCAAGACCAGTAAAACAGGAACTACCTAACCTGGCAAGAGACTGAGACAGCTTTGAGGCCCGATCTCTGCCCTACTCCCAAAATTGCAATTAAAGTAGTCAGAAAGTGAGCAATGTGGGATTGTAAGAAAAATAAGACTGAAATTACCAAGGATTTTAGGAGGAGAAGACCTTGAACATAAGCAGATAAACCAACAGGGAAGATATTAATAACAGAAGGGACTATGACCTCCAGATGAGCTCGCAGAGTACAGCTATCTATATGAATAAATATTGCAAAACAATGGAAAGTGAATTTGATGAAGCAGAGGAACCTGTGGATTCCCAAGAGAACACAGAACCATGACAGGATGTTCCTGAATGATTTAGAAGAGAAATCAGAGTTGTGAAAGCAGAATTTATGACCCGCACAGCAGAAATAATTGGTAGAAAGAAAAACTTGAATCCACAGTGGCAAGTCTCACCAAAGAAACAAAGGAGAGAATAACTGATTGGGAGCACAAACACAGTACACAGAAGTGAAGGACAGTCTGGAAGAACAGAACACTTACAGCGCCAGATAAATGTTAGTCATTATAATAGGATCAAAACTCAGCCTTACAATTTCCGGGATTGCTAGTGGAACCTATGCTAGCTAACTCTGACTTTCTGAACTCTGAACCACTTGCTCCTATCATACACCACATCCACTTAACCTTTAGGATCACCTAAAACCTTTTTTGTCTCACCTTTCATCCTTGTCTTCTGGCCCCGTCAAATTCTGCTAAGCAAAAGCACCATCAAACATTTGAAGCATGGAAATGTGGGTTCTGGGCCCGTGAGAGGTTCAGAAACTCCTTTAGGCAAGTAAGGGACTACCTTGGAAAAAATGCTAACCATGATGTGGGAGGCTCTGGCTTTAAATTTCATCTCTGATTTTCACTATCTACATGGGCAAGTCACCTAACCTTGTTGGGATTCACTTTCTTCATCTGCCAAATGAAAGGTTGGATCACATCACCTCTAAAGTCCCTGTCCAACTCTAAATCCATGAGCCTATAAATTTCCCCTACTCTCCATTTCTAACTACACACTACTACATGCTTATACCTACAGCTTCACTCTGAGACCAATTCTGACCCCAGCCAGAAGCCCTCCCTCAGAAGATCTTTATCTTGATATCAAATTCCGTTTACATTTTTGGTGCCCCATTCTTCTGGTTCAAACCCCTCACCTAGATACTGACCCTTTCTCTGCCTTGATCTCTGATCCTTGTTCTCTGATCTCCTAATCTGGGATCCTGTTACCTGCTATCAAACCTCAGACCCTTGTAACATTAACTACTCTGGGCCCCACTGCCTTAAGGCCAGGTATGTTATATTTCACTCCTCTTACAGGGTTCTCCAGAGGCTCTCTGCCAATGACTCTAGCCCCCACCAATGTGTGGCTGGGCCCCCTGGTCCCAAATTTTATTTAATCACTAACAGATTATCTTTGACAAAGAAAGATTTACTTCGAAGTTATATTAAGTAATATATAAACAGCTTACGCCCCCAACATGTGGGACTTAATCCTCCTCCCCTAGCAATCTCGGAGATGAGGAAGGGGATTAAGTTCATAGTTTAGTTCAATTCCCAAAAGAGTATAATCCAAAATTCCAAGTACAAAATCCCCTTCAGCTCAACTCCCAGGCACCTTGGTTTCTCCAGGCTTCTCTGCTGCTCTGGCTGGCTGCAATATCCCACCTGGAATCCTGTATACCAGATGGCTAAAGCTCAAACTCCCAGATCCATCGAGGATCATCATGAACATCTGATACTGAAAAGGATGCAAAACAGAAACCAACACTTCTAGGCCTCTTTCTTGGAGCCAAGGTAAAAGGTCGGGAATTGGGAAGTTAGGGAAAGTAATCTTTCTCTCAGTTTAGTTTGTAGTGCCTGCTCTGTAGGTGTACTTTAGATGACCCTTCCCCTCTGGCTGCAGCAGAAAAGAAATAGACTATTCCAATCTGGCCAGTTTTAAAGACATAACCTCTCATGACTGCAGTATCAAAGGTGACTACTCTCATGCGTATAGTAAGAGAAGCAAGGGAAGGGGATGCCTCCAAGGTAGGTGATCTGGATATGCACACGTCAAACTCCCTTGCACCGGGAAATCAAACAAGAGGTAAAGTGGTATATGTTGCTGAATTTAGGACCATATTAATTCTCTGGAAATGGAGCTTGGCAGGAGTATGCTGCAGCAGACTTGTACCCAATGTTCAGTGCCAGTCCTCATCCTCACATTATTAGTAAGCATCTGGAAAAGGGAGCACTGGTCACAAGGAACCGGCCTGGCCTTATCAGGAATGGGTCATGCGAGACTCACCTCATTTCCTTTATTTGACAGCATTACCAGTGGGAAATCAAGGGGAATGATGTAAATGTAATTTGTCTAGCATTTAATAAAAATATTTGACAATGTCCCTCATACTTTTTTTTTTTGGTGGAAAAGTTATATAGACGTGTGCTTGATGATAGGACAATTAGGTTGATTTGAGATTGGTTAATTAGCTGGAACCAAAGAGAAAACAAGTATAAATGGTCCAAAGTCAACTTGGAAGAAGGTCTCTAGTGAAATGCTCATAGGATCTGTGCTTGACCCATATTATTTAATGTATTTATCAATGGCTTGGATAAAACCATGTTTATGAAATCTACAGATGACTGAAGGTTTAGTGGAATAACACAATGAATGCCAACCAGGTTCTAAAAGGACATAGTAGGCTAAAAAGGTCTTGGTAAACTAAAATTTTCAGATAAATCTAATAATATTAAATGTAATGGGGATAAAACTTGTACTTGAGTTCAATAAATCATCTTCAAAAGTGCACAGCTAGGTTATAGTTAATGTGAAAAAGATCCTGACATTTTAGTGAACTACAAACTAAGGGTAGTTAGGTGGCACAGAGAATGGAGTTCTGGACCTGAAGTCAGGAAAACTAATTTTCCTGAGTTCGAATCTAGTCAAAGACACTGACTAGATGTGTGACCCCGGGTAAGTCCCTTAACCCTGTTTGCCTCATTTTTTTTCACCTGTAAAATGAGCTGGAGAAGGAAATGGCAAATCATTCCAGCATCTGCAGGGAAAACACCCAATGGGGTTATGACATTAAAGGAACCGAGCAACAGCTACAACAAAGCTAAAGATGAAACAACAGTGAAAGAATCTGAAGCTATCTTAACACACATTAAAAGGGCTACAGCACCCTGGACTTCAGAGCTACTAGTCCCACTGTCCTGATCAGACTGTACTCTGGACTGTTATGATCAGTTCTGTGAATCATGTCCAGGAGAGTGAAGACCCTTAAGACTGTGAATATGATGATCAGTTGAAAGAGCTGGGGATATGGAGCCTGGAAAAGACAAGATTTAGGGAGGCCATGAGAGCTGTCTTCAAGCATTTTATGGACTGTCGTATAGAAAGGGGAACAGACTCATTCTTCTTGGACCTAAAAAGGCAGAAGTAGGAGCAAAAGATGGAAGTCATAGAAAGGCCAATTTAGACTATTATAAATACTTCATAACAATTAGAGCTATCCAAAGCAGAAGTCAGCCTCCAAAGGCAGCGGACTCCTCTTCGTTGCGGTTTTTCAGGAAAAGACTAGGTAATTGATGTTGTTATAGAACATTCAGGTGTATATAGGACTGGAGAGCCACTGAGGTTCATTCTCACTTGGAGATTTTTGTCAATCAATCAATATGTAAGTGTTCACTAAGTAGTGCTTAGTCTGTCAAAAACTGTGCTAACTGCAGAGGGTTCAAAGAAAGCCAAAAATCATGGTTCTTGGGGAAGATAACATATAAACAACCAAAAATACATCATGTTGTTTGATCATTTTTCAGTCTAGTCTGACTCTTTGTGACCCCATTTGGGGTTTCTTGGCAAAGACACTATAGTGGTTTGCCGATGCATTCTCCAGTTCATTTTACCAATGAGGAAAGTGAAGCAAACAGGGCTAAGTGATTTGCCCAGGGTCATGTAGCTAGGAAGTGTCTGAGGTCAGGTTTGAACTCAGTAGGATGAGTCTTTTTGACTCCAGACCAGGCTCTCTGTCCCCTGCATCACCTAGTTGCCCACACATGACTTATACAGTGAAAATAAAATTTAATTTCAGAGAGAAGACACTGGCAGTATGGTTGTGTAATCATAATTGTCTTCCATTGCTGTCTCTCTCTCGAGAACTACAGTCTCCAATACTACAACCTCAACTCAACTCTCCCCTATAAATAGATAAAAAAATAAATAGACTGGTGCGTTGGCCCCCTCTTCCTTCCAGACTAGTGAAAAGGATGCAATTAACAAGAGAAATCAAATGGGCTTTCCCTCAGGACTTGTTTTTCAATGCTGCAACCTGGCTGCTTATGACATGTTAATATGACCTACAGTTCTAGACCACAGAAGGACATGTGCCTTAGGGTGCTAGCAGATGGAGATAAGACACAAGAGCTGAAGCCCTTAGCAAGCAAACCCTGCTGTTTCTTTAGCGTGAGCTCATTGTTCCTTGTCCTAACTCCTCTGAAAAATCCTTGGACCTGTCCATTGACCTGGAAACAACATACTTACTTCCTGGGCTTTTGTTAATGACCCTTAGACTAACATTAGCTTGGTTCCGGTAACTCCCGGGAGACGTTGTTTACACTTCATTTTATCATGTTGGCATCTCCTCTTAAATGATCCGAACACTTTGACAATGAGTCTGGTCTACTTTCTGTGAACTTTAGTATTTGACACCAAACCACACTGAGTTCTATATATATGTCTGGAAAAAAAGAGAGAAATATTTGAAGTCTTGAAAAAGTTTTCCCAAGTTTGAAATTTGTATAGAAAATAGAAACAGCACTTATATAGTCAGAGAATGTGAAGTATTAATAATTTCCTAGTTCAGCTTCCTTAATTTACATATAAGGCAAAAGAGAGCAAGAGAGGTGATTTATTTACTTTTAACATCCATTAAACAAGAATTTAATACCCATGTATGATGTTACAGGTATACAAAGACAAAACCCAAAAATGATCCCTGCCCTTAGGGAACTTCCAACTTACTGGAGGAGACAACAAGCACACAGGTATAAGTAAAAACAAAACACATACAAAGTCATCTCATGGGTACTATAGGCAGGATAGGGGAAAGTGGAGGTGGCTGAGTGAGACTTCCCAGTCTGATATTCCCAGCACTATACTGTGAGTCATGACCTAGAGCTAGCAAAGGAGACAGAAGGATTCATTTCCTCCAGGAAGGAGGGGGAGACAAGCCCTATGACCAGGTGAAACAGGACCTCAATCCAAAAGCCAGAAGAGAGGCTGAAAAAGAGTGGGCAGACAAAATTTTGTGGTTTCCCTCAGAGAAAAGTAGACTAGAAACTGGTACTTAAGATAGTCACTGATGCAGACTGAGTACAAGCAAACAGAGTTCCTGTCCCAGGGGGAAATAAACAGACGTCAGGCAAAATTACTCAGGGGCAAATTTACAGATACCGAGATGCAAACAGAACCATGTTCCAGAAATGCTAGTCAAATTGGGGGGAGGACAGGATGGAGGACATCCAGGAAATTGCTGCTGCCAAATATCACAATCGAACAAACGCTTGTCTGCCCAGCCACAGTATCTGTTTGTACCAGGCTGGTGGGGCCGTGCCACCCCATTCCTTCCTGCTTAATGTTCTGCAGCTGGGCTATGAAGCTGGCATTGACAACATGTACCCAAATCATGACCTTCTGGAATGTTTTCTGTGTTCCAACCACCATTTAGTCATAAATTGACTACATGTTCTAAGTGTATGCTAAAATCTATTCTATCCTGATGAGGTCATTCTTTTATACGTCATCCTTTTCTACTTCTCTCTTTCACGGTGTTCTCACAGTTAGTGCTTACTTTTCTGTATTTTGAAGATCAACGATTACATCAGTCTGGGTATTTCTTAGGCTCAAAAGCCAGAAGAGACCTCAGAGGCCATTAATTCCAACTCCCTCATTTTACAGATGAGGAAACTGAGGCCCAGAGAGACTGATTTGCCCAAAGTCACACTGATAAAATTGAAAAGAACATGAAGAAAAAAATCTTTCCTAGTAAATACATCTTTGTAATACAATCAATCATTTTGCTCCAGTTATTTTTCCATAGCTATATATTTTGTTTTGTTTTTCCTTTCAAAGAGATCTCATTTTAGAAAACTGGGTTATATCTGTGGATGGAATACATTTGGATCAATTAATTAATTTCCCTATCAACCAGATGTCAAATATGTTCATTTCTGAATATATTTATACAGCTACATGTTATTGTCCAAAGTTCAGATAAAATAGTGATTTGGCAAAAAAAACAAATTCTCTCTAAGAGTGTGACAACTTCTACTTAAAACTTCTTATTCTAGTTATATGCCTATGACTTTCCCTGTATTCCACCCTCCCACCCTTGCATACTCCCCACCCCCCCATGCCTAGGATTATCTCCTCCTTGCCTCTTTTTTTTTTGGAGGCAATGAGGGTTAGGTCATTTTCCCAGGATCACATAGCTAGTATGTGTCTAAGGTCAGACTTGAACTCAGGTCCTCCTGACTCCAGGGTTGATGCTCCATCCACTGAGCCACCTAGCTGACCCTCCACCCCTACCTCTTCCTCTTGAAATCCCTGTCTCCATTTAAGATTCACCTCAAATTCCACAACCTTCATCAGGTTCCACTTCCCCTCACACACACATTAAAACTCAATGTATTTAATTTGTATATATCCTGAATTTAATTACCTGTAGCCATGTTGTGTTTCCACCCTCCTATCCCCAAGAAGTTCCTTGAGAAAAGAGATTGTGTTACACTCGCATCTACTTCCTTAATACCTAGCACAGGGCCAGGCACCTGGTAAGTGCTTGATGAATGCAAAACTTGCTGAATGATTGTGTTTCCTTGTTTCCAAAAGAACTCAAATATACACCACAAGGCATTCCTTTGAATGCCTTCAAAAGATTGAAAATACAGTCTTTGCACTGAGCAAGTAAATTTGGAACAATACTTGTGACACCCCTACTCCTACCCTTCACCCCCATGTTTCAGTTCCCTAGAGGATGGCCATATGATACTGTGTACATTCAGGGAGATATGACTCCTGAAAGACTGAGAGACAGAAATATATTGATAAATGTTTAAGAACTGGCTCTACTGCTGTTTTTAGCTAAAGGATTTTGGGGTGGTCATTGTGAAAGATCAAAAGAACCCTACTGGATAATTTGTATATATCTTAATGAAGCTGATCCTTTTCCAATGACTGTGTCAAACTCTGGTAGACCCCACCAGAACTCAGTACTATCCCTCTCCTAAATGGGGTGATGTTCCTTCCAGGATATAGTTGATGGGGAGGTTAGGAGGGTGCCTATGTATTAAAGCAGTATTTGAATGCCCTCTGTGAAAATGCTGGTTTTTCAAAGAATAAACTATCTTTCTAATTCTCAGAAAAAAACTGGCTCTTCCAAGGTAGAAAAAAGTACCTATCATACACTTTTTTTTTGGGGGGGGAAGACATTTGGGGATTACTTGCCCAGGGTCACACAGCTAGTGAGTGCATGAGGCCAGACTTGAATTTAGGTCCTCTTGACTCCAAGACTAGTCCACTTCACCACCTAACTGCCCCACCTATCATACACTTTTAAGTTTACTCTACATCATTAACATTTTCTCCATCAGAGTAAGGGGGATGGGGATGAGAGGTAGGATGATGGAGGGGAGGGCAGGATGGGGGGAAGGGTTGCTGGAAGCACACACTTCTGTAAAGGGACAGGGACAGGGTAGAGAACAGAACAAGGGGAGGGGAAACAGGATAGGAAGGAGGGACATATAATCAATCTCTCACAATATGCCCACTGTGGAGAGGTTCTGTGTAATTACACATGTACAGTCTGTATTGAATTGCTTGTCCTTCCAGTGGGGGTGGGTGATGAGGAAGGAAGGGAAAGAATCTAGAATTTAAAGTTCTATAATCAAATGTAAAAAATATATATGTGTATATATATAATAATAATAATTATTATTATTAACTACATGCAACTGGGAATTAAGATATCTAGGCACTGGGGTAGGGAGATCCATCCTGCCCTACCAGAAAGTCAGAGGGGCGATGGGGGAGGACATAGGAGACAGCAGATTGGGGGAGGGGTTATACAGTGGGGTGGCTGTTTTGAGGTGGTAGGTAGGGGAAAGATGGGGAGAAAATTTGTAACTCAAAATCTCATGGAAATGAATGATGTAAACAAGAAAATAAATATATTTATTTAAAACTGAAAAAAAATATAATCAAAACATTCAGAATCTGAATTCTGGGCTGAAGTACCCAACATGCTTTGCAGCTCTACAAATGGCATCATTTCCCTACCATTTGGCAGCCTTGAAACTGTAGACTCTTTATATTCATATTTCTCCAACTTTTAATAAATATCTTTCTTTATCTTAAAAAAAAAACCATTTTCTCCTTAGGTGTGTCAGTTCATTTAAACCTACTCCAGGACATCCCTTAATGAAAAGGTGAGAAAGTCCTATGAAAGAGGTCTATGAAATACTTTTTAGTCTGTGAAATGGCGTATGGTGAATATGTGGAAGACACTTGTAAGGACCACTGAGGAGGGAGAAAGAGAGACAGAGACAGAGAGACAGAGAGAGGAGAGGAGAGAGTGAGAGAGAGAAGAGGGAAGAAAAAGAGACAGAGAGATCAATAGACAGACAGGCAGAGACAGAGAAAGAGATAGAGACAGAGACAGACAGAGAATCTGAGAATGATAAGGTGCAAGAGGCAAGGCTGACCAAACCTTGCAGGGAAACAGCTCAGAGAGGGAAGCTCTTTACGGTACCAGGCCAGCCCTTTCTCTAGGCCAAGTCAGAGGCAACACTGGGACCAGGCAGAATTACCAGCATGGGGTAATTCCAGGTTATGACAGCATCTCTATTCCTGACAGTGGCAGCGGCTGATCAGTGACTACAGCTGTGAAGTATAAAAGACTGTTTATAACTGTTTCTGGTGACCCAAAGCCAAGAGGCATCTTTGCCTCGGGAACCAGTCACCAACCAGCTGGGAAGGCTCTGAGCCCTGGCATTATCTTTCTCTATTCACTGATAAAAGATGGATAGCCTGTTTCCTGAAAGAAAAATGGCTTTTGACAACTAGTTATTTCTATATCCCAAATAATTTGTTTCTTTTATTTTCCTCAAGCCACTCGGAGAATTCTTAACATTGTCAACATACATTCCTGAGACTTTCCTCGGCATATTATATATTGAACATTTTCTGTGTATTGCTTAGTGCGTTTGTTAATTGTTTACATTTTCTTTTACATACACTCAGGCCCAAACTGGAAATTGAGGGGATGTCCATAACTGGGGAATGACTGAAAAAGTTATGGTTTATGATTGTGATGGTATACTCTTGTGCTATAAGAAATGACAAGTAGGATAGTTTCAGAAAAACCTGGGAAGACATATATGAACTAATGCAGAGTGAAGTGAGCAAAACTAGGGAAACACTGTATATAGTAACAGCAATATTGTAATGATGATCAATTGTGAATGACTTAGGGACTCTGATTAAGACAAAGATTCAAGACAGTTCCAAAGGACTCAAGATGAAAAATGCTATCCACTTTGAGAAAGAGAGAACTAATAAACTCTGAATATAGCATAGCTTTTTTCTTTCTTTATTTTTATTATTTTATTTTGTTTGTGTTTTCTTTTGCAATGTTGCTAATACAGAAATGTGTTTTGCATGACCTCACATGTATAATCAAAATTAAAATGCTTGCCTTCTCAAGGAGGGGGAAGGAGGAGGGGAAAGGAGAGAATTTGGAACTCACAAGTTTAAAAAATTGTTTAAAATTATTCACATGAATTGGAAAATATTTAATGAAAAAAAATTTTAATACCTTAACCCCTAATCTCTCTCAAAGTCTACCCTACCTGTACCCAGAGCCAGAGGCTCATTTTTTGCTAATGTGCCTGCAACTTTAGGAAGTTTTGCATTTCTTGATATGAAGCATTACCACCTAAAATCTGAATTCTTATAGGGGATTTTCTTCCTTGGGGAAAAGGGATCAAGTCTCTCCTCCATTTCAAAACCCTAATTTCACCTCTTTGTCTATAACTCTGTCTTCTTCAACTTGACTAGGCACCTCAGCCTTTGATATATTTTCACTCTATAAAAGTGAGAAAAGTCAAGGAGTAAATCAAGCAGGTTTCCTTTATTCCTAACTATGGCATGGGACAAGAATCTTTCATGAGCTTCAGTTTTATTGTCTCATACAAATCATGATGATTCCAAAAATAACATTTTCTGTCTGAAATATTTTCATTTCATGCTGGAAAAAGTCATAATATAAAATCTGAAGACTCACTATAATCATCATCATCATCATCATCCAGTATTCTTTAATTCTGTAGAAAATTAATGAGCTAAAGAAACCCAAAAATATTTCTTTAGCTGAACCTCCCTGGAATCCCTTTTACTAAATAATAATACTTCTATCATTCACAAAGCTTCTTTTGTATAGTGTGTGTGTGTGTATGTGTGTGTGTGTGTGTGTGTGTGTGTGTGTGTGTGTGTGTGTGTGTGTGTGCCTGTAAACTTTGCTGGGCTTTGTTTAAAATATTCTAATATTTGGAATGGCAGCATAAGACTGTCAATATAGCATTATATGAAAAAAGAAAAGATACTCTTTAGATTAGGGGAAGGACTGAACCTGATTTCATTGGTCTAGGTAACTCCTACCAATACAGGTCAGCAATTATATTGTAGTTTACAATCTTAGACCATTGCCTGGGGCCCTGAGAGTCTGTGACTTGCCCAGAGCCACACAGGCAATCTGTGCCAGTGGTAGGCTTGGAACTCAAGAACTTGGAAATTCAGAAGCTAGTTCTCTATTTTCAGTGCCTCTCCAGACTCTTTCTTAATAGACAGGAAATGACCAGTTACACAACACAACAGATGTTTCAGAATCAGGTTCTGTGAGTATGCAGGGCATTGATCTGTTGAAGGAAAAATCAAAAGGAGCATCAAATTACAACAAAATTTAATTTAAAGTCAGCAAACATTTTTTAAGTAACTACTGTGTATAAAATGAGATGCTGCATGGCTAGAAGGTGAGCCATATGGTCAGGATTGTGGTTGTTTGTCCTTCATTCTCAAAGAAAATTAATGACATCAGGAGGGTGATGTCTTGACTTGCAAGTGAATTGGATTTAAGTGAGACAGAACTATGCAAAGTCATCCACCTCAGAGTTCTCTGAGCCCCCTGGCAAGACACAGATCAGGATAACTGGAGATGACCCCAGAAGCAGTAAGAAATCTTGGCCTTTTTAAACTCAAGTCTTTCCTAAGTCTCAGTTTGTTGTAGGCAACCCCCATTCAACGATTTAAGGCTAGATAAGAAATGAGGCAAAAGATGGCCTACTTTGCCTACTCAAAAAAAAAAAAAATTAAACTGCAAAGGGAAGAGTCTCAGGGTTTCTGGCCAGAACAGAAACCTATGGTCAGGAAAACATGGGTTCTGGTCTCACTTCTTGCCACATGATGATTGTGTAATCACAAAAATTATAAATTAGTTACAATAAATATAATAAATGATGAGGTCAGTGGATAGAGTGTAGGGCCTGGAGTTAGGAAGACTCATTTTCCTGAGTTCAAATCTGGCCTCAGAAACTGATTAGCTGTGTGATCCTGGGCAAGTCACTTAACCCTGTTTGCCTCAGTTTCCTCATCTGTAAAATGAGCTGGAGAAAGAAATGGCCAACCACTCCAGTATCTTTGGCAAGAAAACCCCAAATTGGGGTCAGAAAGAGTTGGACAGGAATGAACAACAAGAAAATAATGGCTCTGTGTCATCAGGAGGAGTTTCTGCATTAGGGAGTTCCCAGCACTGATAAAATAACAAGTTCTAACACACTCCTCCCCCCAACCCCCACACACACCAGGAGAAAAAAAAGGGGGAATGAGGAACTGTGCTAGGGACAAGAGGAAACAATCCCTGCCCACAAGGACCTTAAGATCTACTGTAAAAGTAATTAAAATGTTTCTTGAGGAATGCCTTGAAGATCTCCCTCCAGGATGATGTTGAATCATGAAAGAATTCTCCAGTAGTCTTTCAACTCAACCGGAAGCTATTATCCTTTAGCATGCATCTCTCCATCTTTTCCTTAAGAAGAGCATAAAAGAGTTCAAAGCAGCTGGGTGCTATGGTGAGTAGAATGCTGGGACTGGAGTCAGAAAGACCTAAATTCAAATCGAGCCTCAGACACTTACCAACTGTGCCACCCTGGGCAAATCACTTAATCCTGTTTGCTTCAGTTTCCTCCTCTATTAAGTGAGCTGGAGAAGGAAATGACAAACCACTCCAATGTCTTTGCCAAGAAAAACCCAAATGGGGTCAGGAAGACTTGGATAGGACTAACTGATTAAATAACAAATGACTGACCTATTCTTGATGAAATGGTGCCAGTTCTTTCTAAGCAACTCTTCTTCTAAATGTCCATTAACCTTTCTTTAAAAATCTATTCCACAATTTTGCCAGGAATCAAAGCCAAGCTCACTGGCCTATAGCTGACAGACTTCCCTTCCTTCTCTCTTTTTTGAAACCTGAGACATTTGCCTTCTTCTAATCCTGTTCTCCATAATTTTTCCAAGGGCACTGGCAATAGCTCAGCAATCATTTCTCCATAGAGGAAGAAGGAAAGAATTACAGTCGTGGGGGATAACCAGAGAAAATGTCAGAAGTCTGGAGCACAAGCGTCTTGTTTGAGGAACACTAAGAAAGACAAAGACGTTGAATTACAGCATACACAGGATAGAGTAAAGTATAAGTAGATTGGATGACTGTATTGCAAATGATGTGACCAATATGTCAGTTGGTTTGACTATACTTTGTTTCCCTTTTCATTAATCTTTGTTATCGGGGATGGCTTGTAGCTTAGGGCAAGAGGGAGAGATGTATTTGGAAAGGAAGGTGATAATTTTTTACAAATACATGTCAAAAATAGGGTTTTTTAAAAGTGAGAGTGCCTTGTTGAACTAAGTAATCATCTGGTCAGGAATGCCAAAGTAAGAAAGGGGAGGTCAGAACAAAGGTAATAGGCCTGGGAGAACAGGCAGGGTTGGAAGAAATGGATATCATGCTAAGGATAAAAAACAGGTTTAGGGTTTGGAAATTTAAGAGGATCTTTAAAAGTAGTGGCAAGGAGATGAAAGGAAAGGGAATTTCAGAGTTCAAGGTCATGTAGAAAGAAGAGTTTGGAGAAATTGAAAGCATGATCTTCCCTCACCTCTAACAGAAAGCAAGTAGAAATGTAAGTTATAGGAGTTGAAGTTGATAAATTGGGAATTCTGAGTGTTTAAGGGGCCATCAACTTATAAATTAAAGGTCCCTTTAAGCATGAGGGTGGATCTGGGGTGTAAAGGAGAATTGTGACTCAACTATTAAACTCTTTGAAAAAGGGGGGAAAGTGACATGGAGGCGGCTGATGGCAACCTGAATGTAAAATGTCCCATTCTTTAAAAAAAATAGAAAAATAAGGAAAGGAAGTAACTTTCATAACTATGGCTAGAGGGAACCATCTTAACCAAACAAGACATAGAGGATTTAATTTAAAATTTTCTAATTTACATCAATTAAAAAAAACAACTTTGGAACAAATAAAATCAATGACATTGTCAAGGGGGGAAAATATCTGCAATAGAAATTATTATTAAAAGTCTAACATCTAAGATATATACCTAAATCACATAAATACATAATAGCAAGACTCATGGTCTAGTAGATAAGTAGTCAAAGTATATGGATAGTTTTTGAAAAATTTTAAACTACAAAGTGAACATTGGAAAACTGTCCCAAACACTAATGTTTAGAGAAATGAAAATTAAAACAACTCTGTGGTTTTACCTCATACTGAAAATTGGCCAAGTCTACCAGAAATGAGGCTTATCTTTGGAGAAGTGATGAGAAGACAGGTATACTAACACAGTGTTGATAGAGCTTTTAATTTGTCCAACCAGTGGATATCAATTTGCAATGATGCAAGTGAGAGTGGCATACTGTTGTCCATGTAGATTTATGAGAGTTCACATGGGTCTAACTAGATATGACTCAGAGTGGCATCAATAGACATCTTTAGAGTCTCCTCCACCTACCCTTTTCCAAGGAAGACTGATTCCTGCCAGGAGAGAAAGTAGGAGGGTAGGGCCAGAGGCTAACCACTCTGTTTTCTTCAGTGAAAGAAGATACCAGGCTAAAATTATATCTGCCCCCTCTAAATATTTTAATCTAAGGGAAATAATTTTTAGGTTCAAGCTGAGTTCACAATCACTAAACCTTAACAGGGAAGGAGTGTCCCAAGCTACATACCCAAGACTTGACTTCCTTGCTACTAGTTTTCTTTGTTGTAAGAATAGGTTCAATCTCAGAGGTGGGCAGGGTTTGCACACATTCTCCCTTCCCCCCCTTAATTTTGATATAAAAACAAAAACTATCCAAAATAGTATTTTAAGAAACCATTTTAAAGGAGGAAAGGACAGTGACAGTTTCAAATTACTTAAGATCACTACATCAAATTTTCTATAGATTTGTTTTTGCACCCACCAATTTTCACTCTTTTTTGAGGCAATACTGCTGGTAATCTTCCAACAGCCTTTTTGATAGTCTTTTAAAAAATGAAGTGGTATTCTAAATTAGTATTGCCCTTGACCCTCATCTCTCTCCTCTTGGCAAGGAGGTCAAGTGTACCGTTAGGTTTGTTTTGTTTTGTTTTGTTTTTGCTAAAGCAGTTTCTGGGTCAAGAATTGCAGATGGACAAGGAGTTGGGTCCAGAATTAAACAGGAGGAGGAGAATGGACTGGATTGCATATGAGAAATTATACAGTATTTAGTCATTCTCTAACACAAAACTATCATTTTAATTCAAATATTCCCCCAAAGAATAGGTTCCAGAATTGAATAGGCAAGGAAAATACTGAATTGCTTTGGGGAAATTACCCAGTACTTTTAATGACTTATAAGTTCTCTTTTGAAACAAAAGCCCTCTATATAAAAATCAATATCCTTCCTGTGATGCTGCACCACTATGAGTCACGGAGCACAATTGTCACCAAAGAACTAAGTTGCAGGTCACCCAAAGGGCAATGAAGAGACACGTGGTGGTCATGAGTATTCTGTTACAAAATGTCAACTAAGAATTGATCAGAAGTAGTATGAAGGATTTCATCAGAGAGAAGTGGGCAGTCATATAGTTTGAATGAGGGATAACTGATCATTAGCTGGCATGTCCCCTTAGTATCCATAAAGCGTCAAAAGAGCTGGAAGAAGTCTCTTATTCCATTATTGTATAGACCCCCAATAAAGGGTTTATGGGAGGATGTGGACAAGAGAGTCACACAGGAAAAAAAAACATATGGTTGGGTTGCGATTTGCATCATTAGAGAAGATATCTATACTGACGAAATCACGGATCCATCTAAATATCAGTGGTCTCCAAATGATGCTGTACGCTTCCAGATCTTGGGTGGAGAGAGAGAGAGAGAGAATCATATTAAGCTCTGGATATCCTCATCCTAATTCATATTTTCACTGACAAATCAAGCTATCCAGTCCAAGGCTAACTACATCCTCCCCTTCAAGGTTCTAAGGGATATCCCTGAAGGGTTGGTGTGTGTTTCATCTGATACAATTGGCTCAAGCCCTTCCACACACACCCCCATTCTGATATTAATGGATAATAGCACCACTATATAATTTAATTAATTAACATCAATTAGCTTTTACAAAGGGATATTTACTGAGGAAGATACAGCAAGAACACAAATATAATAAACACTTCCCCCCAATCCCACCTCTGACAAACACCTCGATTCCCCAAGAGAAGAGGACACAAGGTTAAATTAACTTCCATGAATATTCATCCTACCATGGCCACTTCCAAATGTGGCAGCATGACTACTAGATGAATTAGTATCTAAGCTACTGCCAGGCTGGGGCTAAGCAAGTCACCCTTTAGGGCCTTCTCTTCTTGCTCTCCCATGTTTGACTTTCAGTCAATCTAGCATGGCTCCCAAGTGCTGGACTTTTAAGCACTCAATGTTCCAAATTTTCAAAGCTTACAATTTTACAGCCATCACCAATATTCTTTTTTTTTTTTGCTTTTTTTTTGCTTTTTTTTTTGATGGGCAATTGGGATTAAGTGGCTTGCCCAAGGTCACACAGCTAGTGAGTGTGTCAAGTATATGAGGCCAGATTTGAACTCAGGTCCTCCTGATTCCAGGGCCAGTGCTCTATTCACTGCACCACCTAGCTGCCCCTATCACCAATATTCTATCACCTAAAAGCAGGGAAGAACCAATGACAAGAGGCAGAAACTAGAGACCTATGCTCATAGGCCACATATCTGCTCAGATGAGAAGACAGGGAGGGGGCAGGAGGAGGCCACTGTCACCACCGCTATGACTTCTCTCATTTTCAACAAGGCCATGCATTCCTGATTCCAGGGTGGCTTTCAGCAGAGTGTGTTGATAGATATGCTGATAAAAACTCCTCTCTTGAAAAAAAAATCAGTATGGTATACTTTTAAGTGTGTATTAATCTGTATTAATGTGTATAGTATATAATAATTTATATTGTTAACACTTTCTTAAGTGTAGGCAATCAACAAAATGATAAATCAAATCTCAAATTGTAGCATTTGCTGATTTTTGAGATGTAAATGCTCATATTGCAAATTTAACAAAGGCTCTGGGAGCCTGTTCAAGCTGGCTTCAGCACACCCCTGGTTTGGGGTTAGAAAGGGTCTGAAGCTCCTCTCTCATTCAGAGGAGACCTGTAATCGTTTGTCAAACTCTTTATTCACCAGCAGAGAGGGGAGAAAATGACTCAGTTTTCTGCCAAGGGAATCTTCTCTAAGCAATCCCAGTTCCTGCTTAGCAGCCAAAGAAAAGTTCAATTATTTCGCCATGTGGCTAATGAACCAGAAATAGAATATGTACTCATGCTCCAAAGTCCGCATGAAGATTAGATTGGTTAAGCAAACTGTACATACTCTTCAGGGCTGGGTTTGGCCAGTCCCTAGTTACCTACATACAAAGTATACCAAAAGTCTTAGTGCTTGAATAGCCTATAACTGTACTAAGACTTTTTGGGACACCCTACCTATACACAAATATGTATATATGTTTTATATGTATATATTTTACATGTATAAAAGAAATTTATAATACAATTTTAAAGGTACCCAGGAGCCAATTTTAAAGATACATCAAAGACAAAAGAGTACAAAAGAATGAAAAAGATCACTATAGGTGGAACTTTAAATTTTTTTAAAGAGGCAAAAAGACATTGATTTCTATTGATCCATAAACTTCCTTTCTTATCTTTACAAAATCACTATACATATAGAAGAATCAAAAATATAAATATCTGAAAGAACAATAGAAAAATGAAAGATAAACATAAGCATGCATCAATATACTATAACATATAAAAAGTTTGAGAAACATAATTTCTGGGTAATCATTTTATTAATCATGCTAGCAATAATTAATGAAAAGGGCCAGTGACACTCTTGAATGCCAAAGCTCACTCATGGAACCACCCAACACTTATATGCCCTTGGAAGAGCAGGTGTTCCTGAGAGTGGCAACTGACTCTGATTGGTTAACAATTAATTAGAAGCATGTATATTATAATGAGAAGTAGATCTGTTCTAATGAGGGGCTGGGGATTGTGGCTCTGATCACTTGTGCCTTATCCAGTCCACCCTTGTCTAGGGCAATCTAGACAAAAAGGGGTTCACCTCTACTGGGACTTGACCTAGTGGAACACAATTGGCCAGAAATCGCCTGAGATTAAATTCTTTGTAAGGTTCTCTAGGTGAGTGGGGTCTTCCACTCAGGACTGAAAAGTCCACTGGGATTTGGATAATCTCATTCATCAACAATGCCCTTCAGAGACCAAACAGCCTACAAGCTTCTGAAAAAAATCCTGGGCCTAATTCAATAATCAATTATTTGAGAGAGAAATAGCCTCTTTTTGAAAGAGAAATAATCATTTCTCACAATGACTCAAATATTAGAAGCATCAAAAAAGACATGATGGAAGGGGAAAATGTTAAATGGAGCTGCTAAAGGCTCCTAACACTTTGTTTATTGTCTATGGACAATATATGATTAAGATAACCGAATAGTGTCAGCAGGCCAAAAAGAATGAACTGGCATAGATCAGAGGTGGGGAACCTGTGGCCACATCTGGCCCTCTAGATCCTCAAGTGCAGCTCCAAACTTCACTGAACAAATCCCCTTAATAAAAGGACCTCTTAACAAAAAGATTTGTTCTGTGAAGCTTGGAGCTACACTTGAGGACCTAGAGGGCCACACATGGCCTCGAGGTCACAGATTCCCCACCCCTGGCATAGATATAACCGGAGTCAGGAAGATCTAAGTTCAAATCTGGCCTAGGACACTTACTAGCTATGTAATCCTGGGCAAGTTACTTAATCCTGTTTGCCTCAGGGAAACTTGGAAGCTATTTGGTATTATCCTTTCACTTTGGAGGACAAGAGAAGTGAATTACACAACATCACACAAATAACAAAGGGCACAGCTAGGATTTGAACAAAGGTCCTCCAACCCCAAATCCATTCTCCTTTCTAGTCCACCATACATCTGCCTAGAGCAGTGGTTCTCAACCTTCCTAAGGCCACAACCCTTTAATACTTGTCGTATTGACAGGTGGGCAGACCCACCTGGAGATGGCAATGTCTCTGTTCCTAAGATCATTGGAAATATGTGTTTTCTGATGGTCTGAGGTGACCCCTGTGATCCCTATGAAAGGGTCGTTTATCCCCCAAAGGGGTGGCAACCCACAGGTAGAGAACCACTGGCCTAGAGTATTTTACTGTTAAAAGCAGAAATTCGTCATTTGCCTTCATGATAATTTCATTCTTTAAAAGGTGGAGGCGGTAATGGGTAATTGCTGCTCTGGAGCTGATTCTAATAAGAAGGTCAATGCTATCTGAACTGGAAACAATGGGACTCTAGAGAACGTGACCACACATACATTAATATTCTATGAGACTCTTTGACTGTCTCAACTCATTCTAAATGAAGAAATTGTGACCAGGAACTGAAAGCTAGAAACACCATACATTTTCAAAGAACAAATTTCAGAGAGTTCATCAAAAGGAAGACTCCTCTGTGGCTTAAAAGTCAACAGAGGAAGTTAGACCAATAAGGGTGGAAAGAAAGCTCTGAAGAATAACACTCAGAAAAAAAATGAACACATACGATTCTAATGAGTAAGAAAAGGGGGAAAACTAAAAAAGACCAATGTGGATGTGTGATACATCAACCAATAAAGACTTTTAAGACATGTTCAGGACGTGGATGCAAAATCAGGTTATGAAGATAGAAACAAAAGAAAGACACAGTCATGTAAGAATATTGTCTGGAGCACTAAAGCTTAGAACAAGCTGAGAATGATGATGCAATGCTAAATATAACAAAAAGGGCTATGTTGAGGACAAGAGGAAAACCAAATAAGAGATAGTATCATTGATGAAAGAGAATGGGATGCTGAAAATGGATGATGGGAGAATATGGAACCTTTGTTGTAACTGCTATTCAGTTATGTTGGACTCTTCACAACTCCATTTGGGGTTTTCTTGGCAGAGATACCGGAGTGGTTTGCCATTTCTTTCTCCAACTCATTTTACAGATGAGGAAACTGAGACAAACAGGTTTAAGTGACTTGCCCGGGTCACACAGCTAGTAAGTCTCTGAGACGAGGTTT
The DNA here is from genome assembly GCA_028646575.1 of Pseudocheirus occidentalis. Classification (NCBI taxonomy): domain Eukaryota; kingdom Metazoa; phylum Chordata; class Mammalia; order Diprotodontia; family Pseudocheiridae; genus Pseudocheirus; species Pseudocheirus occidentalis. The sequence continues at coordinate 74,285,036 of CM053598.1, read as the reverse complement.
GAACTTAGATCTTCCTGACTCCGGGCCCAGCGCTCTTCCCATTGTACTACCTAGCTTCCCAGGATTAGTTTGGAACTACTTAACCCTTATTTTGCTTTTATTTTCTCTAACAAGGAAAATGATGTTTAGATTGGGGAAGAAAGAACAAAAGTTATAAAGAAGACAGGTAAGGCAACAGTAAGAAACTACTCAACTTCCTTCATACAATGTTATGGAAACACTTGTTTTATTCCATAAATTAAAAATGATAAAGTACAGTAGATTTCTCAGAAAATGTATGCGGTATTCAGAAGGACTAGCGTCTCTGGTGTGAGGGCTTGCTGAGCCCTTTTCAGGGCTGTTCATCTACCTTGCTGTCGGTCTTTCACCCAGCTCCTAGCTGTGGTTCCAAGAACCTACAGCATGCACAGGGTTCATACCTCAGCAAACCCTATCAGCATACAGGTTACACCTGGTTAAGGGTAACCAACAGATCTCAAACCCATTGGTGAGTGAGATACATGTGTACCCCGAGCATATAAAGACTTCCTCCTGGCAGAATGGGTGAATGAGAACAATTTGTTCCAATGGCCATGAAGTGAGCTGAAGTGGGCGCTATAGAGCATTTAGAGCTTGGTCAGACATTGAAGATATCATGGTCACACACTGCATTCATACATCCTGGGCTATTAACAGTCTTCTTGACTCTTGTTTTGCCAATGTACTTCAATGACTGGAAGAGAGAGCAAGGCAGATAACTTTGTGCAACTCTGGCCCACTTACATTCAATTTACTCGCAAGTTAAGACATCACCTTGTGATGTCATTGGTCCTCTTCGAAAACCAAGAACAAACAATAAGTTACCAATCTCAGAAGAAGAAACAAATATCCCCAAATAGTGAAACATCTGAGAAATGTGATTGTATAGCCATTGTGCAAGAAGCACTAAAACTATAGAAAACAGGAGAGACATCAGAAAACTGAAGAGGCCAAATGTGCCATTTTTCACAAAAGGGAAAGGGTAATGATACACATCAATTAACTCAACTTCATTTCCTGACAAAATTTTAAGGAATAGTTTGTGAGTATTTAGAGACAGAAGCAGTGACCCCTAAGAGTATGCACAGATGTATTAAGAAAATTACTAGACTAACCTAATATCCTTTTCTAACTCTATATCAAAAGGAATGTTGGAATCACAGTTTACCTTCATTGCAGTAAGGACTTAGGAAAAATGTCATTTATGATGTTATTGCTGACAAGAAGAAAGAGCTAAGTAGACTCAAAACTTGTCTAGTAAAAAAGTCACCAGGAAACTGGAATTGAATTTTAGCTTCCCTGTTGACTTGTTATATGAAATTAAGTAGCTCAATTCTATTTTTCAGCTTCTTCTCAAGGAGAAAGTCTGCAGGTTTGCTAGAAAGTCAAGTAATCCTCTTCTGTGACGCTTACCTTTTCACGGGGAGGTCCACAGTTGCCCAGATGTATGCAAGGGCTGAGCTCCTACTCACCTCAAAAATGTGCTGGGCACTTGGACTTGGCCTCTGAAAAGGGGAGCTGGAACTCTTGGAATTATTAGAGAACTCATTCCTTTTCCCTTGACCACAAGTATAAGTGACTAGCCATGATTCAACTAATCATCTTTAGCTATGCTATTAAAGGGTCAAAGAATAAGAAAAAAGCAGTTCCCAACTTATCAAAGAAACCTTTGCTATCAAAACAAGTCATCCTTATTAACAAGGACAAAGTTAGGCTTGACAAGGAAATCTTGCAGAAGAGCTTTGCCACTTTTACAAGTGGGCAGAATTCAATAAGATTAAATTTAATAGATTATTATAAAGTTCTACACTTAAGTTCCCAGAGATAACCGTATAAGTACTGGTTGGGCAAAGTGGATAGATAATAGCTTAGGCAAAGAAAAATAAAACAAACAAAAAAAACGTGGGAGTTTTAGTTGACTGTAAGGTAAACATGGGGCAGTTAGGAGGAACTCTCCTAGAGTGCCAGGTCTGGAGTCAGGAAGACCTGAGTTCAAATGTGGCCTCAGACACTTACTAGCTGTGTGACTCTGGGTAAGTCACTTAACCTTATTTGTCTCAGATTGCATATTCCCCTTCACTAAAAATTTTACTGAGATAACCTCAGGTCACTTGGGTCACAATTGTATTATATCTCCATCCTTGCAATTTCACCCACCACCCACATCCTGAAGACTCTTGCCTAAAAATCAAGCTTTTGTCTTATCTTCATCTTTGTAACCCACTTTCCAGAGAAACTAGTAACCTAAAAGGTCAACTCTCAACTCCCATCCTGAGAATCTTTGTTTTGCAACTTAAACCTCATGTCTTGGCTAAGGTTAAACAGGTTTCAGAAGGACAATCCAAATAATGCAATCTCAATTCTGACTATGTCATCAATAGTCAAACAGAAGACAACATGTCTATGTAGATTACAATTTTGCTCTTGTTAATAATAAATAAATAAATATTTTTAATTGCTATAAAATACCTTGTCCCTCATTCAGAATCTCTGGCATAGCTGAAGTATCCATTGATCCTCTTTATTATTTATTTTATTAATAAACTGAATTACTCAGAACTTTGTGCCTCAGTATACCTTAATTTTCAAACATAACAGCAAATGTAATAGAATATTATGTCAACATGCCAAGCCATATTTCAAAAGCACAGACATACCCAGCAATCAAGCAAAAGTTTAAAGCATAGTTAATTAACAAAGCAAAGCTAGCAAGCTGCAAAAAACATCAACAGGCCTATATATAAAATGGTACTTATCAATAAGCAATAGCATATATACAAAACAATCGACAGACATTGCTATAGCATAAATATAAAACAAAACAGTCAAAAGAACATTAACAGCAAAATAAAAGAAGCATTCTCAAACATGCAGTAATTCAAGTGCTCAGTACTAAACAAATTATTACATACAATGCACTTTTTACATTGTCACCTAGGCACTCATACAACTATATTTTCAGGTTTACTTGAGATATATAACTTAGCCTAGTGAGTGGTGTGCTACTGGTTCTCCTGTCACTGATTGATCTTCTAGCTCCTGCACCAGAACTAGTAGTCGGTATAAGCTGACCATCAGGATCATTATAGACTTGTGTCTCTACACCTGGGCTGATAATCATTCCAGGTTGACTATCAATATTTTGAGGCTCTATGGGATCTATACATGATGAATCTCTGTAGCAGTTTTGGGTATGAAAGAGTTACCTCTGGGTCTAATTCTTCTATCCTGTAATAATATACACAGCTTCCTTTGCTAGAGACATCATTTTCAATGTCCATTTTTGGGTCAGAAAGTCTTTAGACAGCTGGTGGACAGTATCTTTTTCTTTTTTTAATGTAATAAATTTTATTTGCTTCTTGTTTACAACATTCATTTTCATGAGATTTTTGAATTACAAATTTTCTCCCCGTCTTTCCCCTACAACAACCCCAAAACAACAATCCCACTGTAGAGCCCCTTCCCTGGTCTGCTCTCTAACTTTCTGGTAGGGCAGGGAGGGTCTCCCTACCCCATACCCTGTATATCTTAATTCCTAGTTGCAGGTATTGCAGAGCTTTAAATTCTAGATTCTTTCGATTCCTCCCTTGTCACCTACCCCCACTGGAAGGACAGCCAATTCAATACATGCTGTGTAGTTGTGATTATACAGGACATCTTCATAGTGGACAGATTGTGACAGTGATCATATGTCCCTGCTTCCTATTCCTCCCCCTCTTGTTCTGTTCTCTACCCTGTCCCTGTCCCTTTATTGAAGTGTGAGCATCCAGCATCCCTCCCCCAGACCCTTCCGTCCCCTCCATCATCCTGCCTTTCATCCCCATCCCCCCTACTCTCTTCTGTGGCATGATGCCCAGTTTAGAGTTTATGCCATTTCTTCCCTAAGCCAGATTCAATGAGAGTAAATGAAAGTAAAGTTGTAACAGTTATCCCTTGCCTCTTCCACACGGGATGATTAATCCCAATTTGTCTC
>CM053598.1:74264127-74280545 GCA_028646575.1 Pseudocheirus occidentalis | reverse complement strand
AGGTGAAATTCCCTCTTTACTCCAAAGGTGCATGCTTATAACATGTGAGCAACATGCCAAACTTAGGCCAGAGAGTCTCAAACTTAGAATGCTTCCACTTAATAGAGGGTCAATACATTATTCTTAAAACTTAAAATTTTGGTCACTAGGAAAAAAACCCACCAAACCCTGCCTCTCCCCTCCCTCCTTCAAAGTCCCTAAACAATAACCAAACAGCTTCAATCATTCCTCCTCTGCCCTCCCCACAAAAATAGGGAAGAGACTGGGCTGAAGCCTTTGAGAAGCCTATATTTCAGACTTGGATAGTGTTATTTTCTCAAAGCTGCAGGTCTATATAGTTCCTTCTCCAATACTTCCCATTTATAAATTTACTTCCATACTCACAGTCACATGCACACACACACATACATACACGCACACACTTGCTCTCAAGTAAGACACTTTTTTGAGTTTGTCGATAAATTATGAGGAGGATTGTGAACTGGGTGTATACAGAATTGATCACAAGTGCTTATAAACATCAGAATCCCTTGGGTCCTCTCTTCCAAAAGCTTGAACTCAAGCAGTGTAATCAATGATCACTTTCCCAAATGCTGCTCAGGGGCTGCATACCCACGGAGGGCAGAGAAAAAGTCCTCATAACTGATGTTTAGGTGTGAAGGCAAAGAGATAATCTCAGTCAATCTAATGTGCCAGGGAAGATATCCTAATAGCTGTCCACAGGACCAAACTTCAATACTAACTCGGGTTCAGGGAAACCATTCAAACTAAGTAAATTGTCTAAAACATTCACATCCATGTCTGTGGATTTCTTTTGCTGCTGAGCTACTAAATGGCAAGAGTCTCGAGCGGCTCTCACAGTATCTTCTTTTCCATCTTCTGGAGACAGCACCTTCACTGATGATTGGAAATTTAAAACTTGATCTTCTTTAGCATTACTATTCACAAACTCTGGTGAGTTATTTGGGACAATCTAAGCCCAGGAGTTCTTGTTGCTGTTTTAAAAATTTCATCCATCAGTCTGGAATTATTCCTTTTGAAAATACCTTGGTGGTCATAGACGCTGATGTAGGAGATACCCATGGCCATGCACCACACCACCAGGCTTGCAATGTCCGAGAAGCTGGGCTCCTCCTCCTCTGTGACCACCAAGCCCATGTGCACCAGCAACTTCTCCAGCCATTTGCCATCCCAGCGCCAGCGAAGCCGGGGGTGGGTGGCGGCTGTGGCCGCAAGGGGTGCCCCATGGCTGTGGGCATGGTGGTGGTAGTAGTGATGGTGATGGTGATGGTGGTGGTGGTTCCTGCCCACAGCCTGGGGCTTGCCGAGGGTAAAACCCAGCGGAGCTAGGACCTCAGAGGAGGCGACGCAGCACCACCACCGCCAGATCCAGTTCCAGGTGCTGAAGCAGACGCGGAGCCAGGACGCAATCGTGCAGTGGAGGCAGATCAGCGCGTGCAGCACGCACCACACCAGCTTATACAAACCCGGTCATGCTTGAGAAAGTTGGGGCCCGTCAGCCACCGTTGCCATGGCCCCTCCTCCCTTCCCGCTCTCGCTGCAGTGGCTGCCACACCTGCGCGCAAGTGCCACTTATCCTCCGTTGCCGGCACGAGCCGTCTCCAGATGTCCCCCCTCTCCCCCTTGCCCAAGCCCCTAGCTACTGCCAACACCTCACCTCGCCCCTGCCACCATCTTCCCCCTTTCACTGAGTTCTAATCCTGGCTTAGTAGATGTGAATATTGTTCCAGGTGCTTTAGATCTTTTCTGAAGTAGACTCATGCTGTGGCTTGGGAGGCTCAGCTCCTCCCGACCACCCTGGAGCCTAGCCACATGGTGGTTTCAGGCTGGGCTGGTCTCGGTGCTCCGGCCTGCATGCCTATGCAATGAGCCCCTCCTGCTGAGCTGCTTTTCTCTTATACAAAATTTTCACACCTTGGTAGATGTGGAGTTGCTGGAGGCTGTAGATCTTCTCTTTTGTAGACGGGCTGTGGCATGGCTTGGCTCAGCTCCTTCTTACCACCCTGGGCCTGGCCACAGTTTCGGTTTCAGGCTGGGCTGGCCTCGGCTCCTGTCCTGCTGCAATGATCCCCTGCTGCCAAGCTGCCTTCAGCGAGAGATGTTTTTTTCTGTATTTTTGTGAGTTTGAGAGACCTAGAATTTGTCCAGAGTCACATTTTATGGGTGTTTAGGGTGGCTGTGTGTGAGCTACGGGACCTTGCTGCTTCTATGTCACCATCTTGGCTCCACCCTGACAGTATCCTTTTCTCAGCCTTTTCCAATTTCAACTTATTTCTTTTTTCTTTCTGCATGATCCACACATTCTAAAATGAAATGAAAATTTAACTTACATGATATTGTCAGTGACTAGGAAAAAACTCAAACTGTGAAAATTAATCATGCAAATGTAAATATCAAACATTGGTGTAGTTATCAAAATGAAAGCAGCCAATATTTTAGTTCTAAAATTACACCCTTGTTTTTGCAAAGCACATTAAAAAAATTTCATCTTGCTAACCCAACTGTTGATTGTGAAATCTTCAGAAAGAATTTATCATTTATCTTTTAAGAAGATGGAAGAGTCTCACACAAAGATCAAAAGGAATTTTGTTCCTTTATTTGAATGATGTTAGACTTTATACCAATTTTGAGAATAAGATTTTATTAGAAATAATGGTACATAACTACAATAATGGTCTTTACTTTTAGGGTTTTTTTTTCCTTTTAAGCAAGAAACAAAATGAGAGTATTCAGAAAGTACTAACAGGCAGCAATTATTCCAAGATACCAATTTTAGTTCCAGAAATCCTTTTCAAAGAAAATCAGGGGTTTTTTTTGATGGTCAAAAATTTTAATAATTAAAATAACATCTGAGTATGTAAGCAAATGTCATAAAGCTTTTTAGAATTCACTTATAGTTGGTCACCTTTTTTCTCAAATACACATTTTTAATATTTTCCCCAAAACATAAAAAATTATGAAATATAAACAAGCTCTTGCATTGTACACTTGGATTCAAGCATTATAGAGCTATCTACATACCATTAAATTCCATCAAATCTAAGATAATCCATTAATAAAATTATACAGAAAGAACTAAAAGTCACTTCTTTTTGTTACATAAATATTCAAACATTATTTTTATCATTTTGGCTTTCTTCTATATTTGTATGTGGATACATTTATTAAAGTATTCCTATTGAATTATTTTTTTTCCAAGTCAGTTTGCTATCTTACTACCAACAATTCAGATAAAATAGGTAATCAGAAGGATGAGCTCTTCTCCACTTCCCCGTTACAATTATGAAGTCAATTTTAAGACATGACCCCAAACGCTTGACTGTGGTGGCAAATATTAGGTCCATTTTCTTTATTATCTTTTTTTAAAGTGGTGCACTTGGTAGAACTCAGGCTTAGAAGCCAGCATTTACCCACAAAACATACTATATCTCATTGTGTATGGTGTATAATGACTTATATGTCATGAGGCCTTAACTTTAGATTCAACCTTGCATTAGCATTTCTTTTCAAATCCAGTTGTAGTGGACATCCAAAATCCCTGAACATGGTTGAATCCTCAAAGAGGACAATATTATTATAGAGAGAACATTTGCTATTGATGGGACAGTTCTGCATCTACTACTTCTGAGATAGGTTGTGTGAAATCTGAATTAGCAAACTCAGTGAAAATAGATTTCTGGCCCAGGAACTGTTGATAACCAACATTATAGAAAATTGTTCTTTTAGACTGCATTGATTCTGGTGTACTGTTTATTCCCACTTCAATCCATGTATCCTACTTGTTAAATTCTTTGACTAAATCTGGGCAAATATAACTATAGAATTCCTTCACTGCCTCAGCTATTTTCAGAGATTGTTTAGAAGGAATTCCTATTTCTCATTCTCTCAATAACTGTTTTTCCACACTTAATAATATTTTAATTTTTCCAATTACATGTAAAGATAATTTTCAACATTTGCTTTTTAAATTTTTATTTATTTATTTGTTTATTTGCTTTTTGGAGGGGGGAAGGTAGGGCAATTGGGGTTAGTGACTTGCTCAAGGTCACATGGCTAGTGTTACGTGCCTGAGGCTGGATTTGAACTCAGGTCCTCCTGATTCCAGGGCTGGTGCTCTATTCACTGCACCACCTACCCACCCCTCAACATTTACTTTTTATAAGACTTTGCGTTCCAAAATTTTTTCCCCTTCCTTCCTTTCCCCCTCCCTATGATAGCAAGCAATCTAATATAAGCTATACATGTATAATCACATTAATTAATAAATCACATATTTCTACATCAGTCATGTTGTAAAAGAAGAATCAGAATAAAAGGGAAAAACCAGAAGAAAGGGGAAAAAAGAGAGAGAAAATAGTCTGCTTCTACCTGCATTCATACACCATAGTTCTTTCTCTGGATGTGGATGGCATTTTCCATCATGAGTCTTTCAGGACTGTCTTAGATCTTTGTATTGCTGAGAAGAGTTAAGTCTATCATAGTTGGTTATCACACAATGTGGCTGTTACTGTGTACAATGTTCTGGTTCTGCTCACTTTATTCAGAATCAATTTTTCCAAGTTGTTCTGAAATCCACCTGCTCATCATTTCTTATAGCATAATAATATTCCATTACATTCATTTACCACAATCTGTTTAGCCATTCCCCAATTGATGGACATCCCCTCAATTTCCAATTCTCTGCCACCGCAAAAAGAGCTGCTAAAAATATTTTTGTACATGTGGGTCTTTTTCCCTTTTTTATGATCTCTTTGAGATACAGACCTAGTAGTGGTATTGCTTAGTCAATGGGTATGCGGAGTTTTATGGCCCTTTGAGCATAGTTCCAAATTGCTCTGCAGAATGGTTGGATCAGTTCACAACTCTATCAACAATGCTTTAGTTTTCCAATTTTCTCACACCTCCAACATTTATCATTTTCCTTTTTTTTCTCATATTAGCCAATCTGATAAGTGTGAGGTAGTACCTCAGAGTTGTTTTGATTCAAATTTCTCTAATCAGCAGTGATTTACAGCATTTTTTCATATGACTATCACTAGCTTTAATTTCTTCCTCTGAAAACTGTCTGTTCATGTACTTTGACTATATCCTTTGGCATTTATCAATTGGGGAATGACTTGTGTTCTTATAAATTTGACTCAGTTCTCCACATATTTTAGAAATGAGGCCTTTATCAGAGACACTAACTGTAAAAATTGATTCCCAACTTTCTGATTTCCTTCTAATCTTGGTTGGATTGGCCTGGTTTGTGCCAAAACTTTTAAAAATTTAATGTAATCAAAATGATCCATTTTGCATTTCATAATATTCTCTATCTCTTGTTTGGTCATAAGTTTTTCCCTTCTCCATTTATCTAACAGGTAAACTGTTCTGTGCTCTCCTAATTTGCTTATGGTATCACCCTTCATGTCTAAATCATGTACCAATTTGGGCTTTATCTTGGGATAGGGCGCAAGATGTTGATCTATGCCTAGTTTCTGCCATACTATTTTCCATGTTTCCCAGCAGTATTTTTCAAATAGTGAATTATCCCAGAAACTGGAGTCTTCGGGTTTATAAAATAGTAGATTACTATAGTCGTTGACTATTGTATCTTGTGTACCTCACCTATTCCACTGATCCACCACTCTACTTCTTAGCCAAATAGTTTTGATGATTGTTGCTCTACAATACAGTTTTAGATCTGGTATGACTGGGCCACCATCCCCTCCATTTTTTTCCCATTATTTCTCTTGATATTCTTGATCTTTTGTTCTTCCAAATGAATTCTGTTATTTTTTTCTAGTTCTATAAAATAATTTTTGGTAGTTTTATTGGTATGGCATTGATAGGTAGAATAATTTAGGAAGAATTGTCATTTTTAGTATATTAATTCAGCCTTCCCATGAGGAACTGATATTTTTCCACTTATATAGGTCTGACTTTATCCATGTTTTGTAATTCTCAATGACTGTTGAATAAAATGTTATATTTCCCCCAGCAATTGGAATGTGCTTGATACATCTGCTAATCACACACCCTTCAGTCACAGGACTGATAGGAATGATGCCACCTCCACAGTCTACAACTGTACCAGTCACTGTCCACTTTCCTACCTGTTTTGATGTCCAAGATGCAACTAAAGCAAGGACAACAGGCACAGCTATGTATAGGCTTAGAACATTTAAGGATTCAAATGTAATTTTAGCAGTGTATTCCTTGCTTCCTGGTGTATTTAGTGGAGGTTCAGTCAAAAGAAAATAAGGACCTTCAGGTTCTGTCTGTAGGTATTTGAAGATCAGTCGCTCTGTAACTCTCTGTATCAAGTCCCAGTGCTCAAGTACGCCATGACAGATTGGCTGCTTTGTTGCATAGGTTGGCTTTTCTATTGCTTCATCCCTAATGAAGAAATCTGGATCATTGACAGCTTTCATGATGTTCCTTTATGCTTGATCTCCTACTTTTTCAGACTCCTTGATAGTGCAACACAGCAAAAACTATGGTTCGGTATTTCCACCATATCCAAGTTTTGTATGTTTGGTGCCAGAGCCCACCACATGGGTCAGTTGCTATCCTGCCATCTTCTCCTCCATCTCCTCTTGCTGTAGCTGCAACTCACCCTTAGGTCCATTCTGGATGTGTGGATAGGGGCCAGGCAGTTGGTGCTATCTGGCCATCTGAAGCCAGACTGACCTCATGCTCCTAGGAGGCAGAGAGAAAGTTGAAGGAGCAACCACTATGGATAAGCAGACAGGCAGGCAAGGAGGGAGGGTGGGCAGCAGCCTAACTACTTCTGTATTTGCTTTTTCCTTAAGCACCACCACTATATGTGATATATAAGGGCTACTGTATTTGGCAATGACACCATTAACCAGCATTTCTTTGAGACAGTTTCTGAGGTCTTCCATTATAGTATCTGCCTATATCTTTCCCTAATGGTCTGGAATTGGTGAGTTGGATTCTGTGGGTTGCAAATATATCCCACGTCCCACTCATGTAAAGAGAACACACTTGTGTTCTTGCTGAATTCTAACCTCAACCTATCCTTCCACTCTTGTGGAGTATACTGGGGAGTCTCCAGCATCAGGTACCTCAGGATCTAGTACAGAAGGTGGACAGGTGAGGCTCCTGTGGTGTTCACTGAAACCTCTTACTCCTGTCCCCTTATAAGCCTCTGCATAGTCTGCATGGGTGGTCAAAGTGTGAAGGTACTGGGTCCCAGCTTTTATATGCACTGGGAAATCAAAAAGTTTATGTTTTATTGGATTAATGTAGCATGCTTAAGCAATTCACTAGTATAGCAAAAGACATGAAATCAAAGCATGAAAACCAATGGCTTTTTCATGGAACAACATAAATCAAGTAATTATACATTTTGGTCAAATTTGAACTTAGGAATTACACATTAAAAAAACTCACTATGTCAAAAAATGCAGCAACTGCATAACAATAGTATACAGCCAAGCCAGTATAAGCTGGTTACATATTAAAAAATATATATAAAGAAATAAAAATTCAAAGAGAATTCCCAAATATAACTAGGAAGAAAAAAAAATTGTGTGTGTGACTTTAAAAAAATTCTACTTGCTACAAAGAGAAAAATAAGAGAAAAAATGCAAACAAAAATATTTCCCAGAATGGGAAGACAAAATTCCACTCTTGAAATAAAACTGGTAACAAAAAAAATGCCAAAAACTTTCTTTCTAAATCAAGGACTTTTCCCAGGCCTCACTTTGCTTGCCTGAGGGAATGCTGATTCATTCCCTAAGGGCTAGGCAAGAATTAACACAAAAGGAGATGGCCTTAAGTTTCACCAGCACAGACACACACACACACACACACAGACACAGACACACACACAGACACACACACACACACACACACACACACACAGATCTAGGAAAGGTCAGTCTAGACAGGAAAAATTTGTTAGTTTATAAATGAGTCTTGTAGGCCCTAAGTTATTGTTGTTGGGTCACTTTGCAGTTATGTCCAACTCTTCATGACCCCATTTAGGGTTTGGGGGTTTTTTTGGCAGAGATCCTGGAGTGGTTTGCCATTTCCTTCCCCAGTTCATTTTATAGATGAGGAAACCGAGGCAAACAGGATTAAATGTCTTGCCCAAAGAAAAGTCTTCCTAACCCCAGGCTTGGTACGCTATCCACTGAGCTACCTAGCAGTCCATATTAGGTTGGGGGGTTTTTATTAGTCATTCAATAAAAACCAGAGATATTTTGGGTTAAAGGTATAGCCAAGTAGCTCCATTTGAAACACAGCGGACTGCTCAGGAAAAAGCCTAAGACAAAAAGGATGGGCAGCTGGATGGTACAGTATATGGGGTACCAGGCCAGGTGTCAGGAATACTCATCTTCCTGAGTTCAAATCTGGCCTCTGTGACCGCCACCCATACCCCACCCCAGGCAAGTCACCTAGCCCTGTTTGCCTCGGTTTCCTCATCTGTAAAATAAGCTGGAGAAGGAAATGTCAAACTACTACAGTATCTTTACAAAGAAAATCCCAAATGGGGTTACAAAGAATCAGACATGACTAAAACTATCTAATAACAACAAGAAGACAGAAAGGAAAATGTCACAGCTTCTAGGGGAAAAAAATCTAGCCTCCTCCTCCTTCCCCTATCACAATATCATGCAAAAATAAGTGATCAGAAATAATATGTCTATGGACTGAGCTTCCTCATAAAAGGAAACAGGAGTGGCCCTGAAGAGTCCTAAAGCGGGCCTGGTGAAGGCTGAAGCTCTCTAACCTTTTGCAACTCCACCTCATCCCTCAAGTACAGCAGGGCTTTCATCTTCATTGGTAAGGAGATGTCCCACACCAATGGGCTTTGGAACACTGTTACATAAGAATGATAAAAGCTTGGAGAGTCATGTTGGAGTAGAAAATGGGAATTTTGAGACTCAGGGGTTTAAAATTCAAATTCTGACCCATGTTGGCTGAATTTAGTCAACTAGCATTTTTGAAGAACCTACTATGTGAAAAGCATTGTACTTAGTGTTGGAGATACAGAGAAAGGAAAGCATCAAACTCAGCCTTCAAAGAGTTCAAAGAGTTCACTGTCATGAGAGAGATAACATGCATATTATATATAAATAACTATATATGTTACCCTAATATAGTTAGTATACATATGTAGTATATTTACATACATTATATATAATGTAATATATGTATACAGTATGCATATAATTTTATTTTTGTTTCATTTATTTTTATTATGTATATAATATTTTATAACATAATTTTATTTTATAGTATAATTGTTTATTATTTACTTATTTTGCTTATCCAGTATAATATGTATTATATGTATACTAGATAAGTAGGGTGTAATTTAAGAGGGAAAGCACTGAGATTAAGAAGGTCTGAGAAGGGTTTGATAAATACCTCTCAGTGCCCTGAAGGAAGCCCTCTAAACTATAGAATGAAGAGAAATTGCTAATTTGTATTATTAAAGGGAGTTTGCTCATCTGGAGTTACTTCCCTATGCCAGTGAAACCGACAGTTCGACAAAAGGGAAAAGAATCACAAGAAAAGGCCTGATGTAGGAAAACGTTTTCCCCTAAAATGTACAAAGGAGGGAAGTAACAGAGAGGAAAAGGAAAGCCAAATAAGTCAAAAGGTTGGGTAAACAACAGTTTTTTAAAAAAAATCTTCATGTTATTCATCTTTAAATTAGGAAATTGAGTTAATGGAATTTTTTATGGAAAGGTTAATGCAAAAATCAGAAAAATGAACTACAGGAAGTTCCCAGGCTCTTTGCTGAGGGACCTAAAAAAAAAAAAAAAGATAAACCAAAACTTCTTTAACTAGACAGAAAGTACAATAATGTAAGTCATTTAATTTGTAATATAACTACACTATCAACCTGTTCTTCAGATAGCTGGCACAGTTAGTTCCAGGATATTATTTAGGAATAATACTTGAGCTACATACTCCTCAAGATTGTTGTCAGGAAAGTGTTTATTCAATGTAGCAGAGGAACATTTAGGTTAAGCATTGAGTCAACAGAGTTTATATAGATGTCACACATTAAAAAAAAAATCACAAGCCTTCAGATGCCTTCAATTTACACTTATTTTTACAAGCTAACAAGTGACGGGAAATGCTCAATAAGGATTTTTCTCCCACTGTTCAAAGTCAATGAATGAAATAAAACAAGTAGAAGACTTATAGAAATAATGGAAAACAATACATTACAGTTTGCTACAGGTGTGGAAGTGCTAATGGCATAGAAACAAAAATACTGTCATGTACGAAGGTGATGTGTTCAGGGCAAAGAACTGGGTTTTCAAAAGCTATGAACAAGTCATGGAAAGACAAGCTGGTTAATGGAGGATGAAGACCAAAGAGTTGTATGGTCCTGGAAGAAAAATATCAACAGGGCTAAAGGTCAGAATAAGCTAAGGCCAGTAATATGTGCTAAGAACAACAGCACAAAAGGTTTTTAAAGCTATATTGTGGGAAGAAGATAGACTTGTTGCTCAGGGTAAGTGGGACGATGATATCAGAAAATAAAGATGGCAAAAGTTTGATATTCTTTTTTTAAGTTAAATTAAAATTTTTGTTACATTTTAAGTTCCTGTGTCCCTCCCTCCCTCTCCACCTCACAGTAGAGAAGGCCAACATTTAATACACACACACACACACACACACACACACACACACACACAAACTACTCTGCGTACAGCTCTTATTTATCAAGTTCTTCCTTTGGATGTGGATAGCATCTTCCTTCCTAGGTTCTTTGCAGTTTATCTGACTATTTGCAACATTCAGAATAATAGTTGTTCACAGTTATTCTTTGAACAACATTACTGTTACTGTATATAATATTCTCTTGGTTCTGTTTGTTTCACTCTTCATCATTTCATGCAGATCTTTCCATGTTTTTCTAAAATTCATTTGCTCATCATTTCTTATAGCACAATAGTATTCCATCACAATCACATACCACAACTTGTTTAGCTATTCCCCAATGGATGGACATCCCTTTTATTTCCAATTCTTTGTCACCACAAAGAGAGCTGTATAAATATTTTAGAACATATAGGTTCTTTTTCCTTTTTCCTGATCACCTTGGGAAACAGACCTCATAGTAGCATTGCTGGGTCAAAGGGTATATGAAGCTTTATAACTCTGGGGGCACAATTCCAGATTGATCCCCAAAATGGGCGGTCCCACCAATGGGTGAATGAGAGCCCCATTTTTTCCGCATCCCCTCTGACACTTGTCATTTTCCTTTTCCATCATTTTAGCCAATCTGATAGGTATGAGATGATAACTCAAAGTTGTTTTAATTTGCATTTTTCTCTAATCAATAATGACTTAAAGTGTTTTTTCATGTGACTATATATAGCTTTGATTTCTTCATCAAAAGTGCTGCCCAGGGGCGGCTAGGTGGTGCAGTGAATAGAGCACTGGCCCTGGAGTCAGGAGTACCTGAGTTCAAATCTGGCCTCAGACACTTAACACAAAAAACTAGCCGTGTGACCTTGGGCAAGTCACTTAACCTCAGTTGTTGCCCTCCAAAAAAGAAAAAGCAAAAAAAAAAAAAAACAACAAAAAACAAACAAAAAAAAAGTGCTGCCTGTTTGTATCCTTTGACCATTTATCAACTGGGGTACAACTCATATTCTCACAAATTTGACAAAGTTCTCTATATATTTGAGATATGAGATCTTAATCTGAGAAACTGCCTGTAAAAAATTGCCCCAGTTTTCTGCTTTCCATCTAATCTTGGCTACACTGATTTTATTTGTATAAAACATATTAATATAATGTAATCAAAAGTATCCATTTTATATCTCATGATGCTCTCTATCTCTTGTTTATTTATAAATTCTTCTCCTATTCATAAGCCTGACAGGTAATATATTCCATGTTCTAATTTACTTATGACATCTTCCTTTATATCCAGTTCATGTATGCATTTTGACCTCATCTTGGTAAATGGTGTAAGATACTAATCTATACCCAATTTCTGTTTCCAGTTTCCCAAAGATTTTTTTACCAAATAGTGAATTCTTATCCTACAAGTTAAAATCTTTGCATTTGTCAAACACAAGGTTACTATAATCATTTACTGTATATTATGTCTTCTCTGTTCCACTGATCCATCTTTCTATTTCTTAGAAAGGACCAGATAGTTTTGATAATTACCACCTTATAATATAGTTTAAGTTCTGGTATAGTTAAGATCTGGTACTGCTAAATCTTCTTCCTTTAAATATTTTTCCTTTAACCCCTTTGTTATTTACCTTTTGTTCTTCCAAATGAATCGTTATTTTTTCTGGCACAATAAAATAATTTTTTGATAATTTAATTGGGATCACATTGAATAAGTAGATTATCTTAGGTAGAATTGTCATATTTATCATATTAGTTCTGTCTATCCATGAATAATTATTATTCCTCCAATTATTTAAATGGTTTTATTTATATTAAAACTGTGTTATAATTATGTTCATATAATTCCTGGGTTTGTCTTGGCAGGTACACTCTCAGATATTTTATACTGTCTATGGTTATTTTAAATAGGATATCTCTTATTATCTCTTCTTACAGGGTTTTGTTATATAGAAATGCTGATGATTTATGTGGATTATTTTATGTCCTGCTACTCTGCCAAAATTATTGTTTCAACTAACTTTAGTTGAATCTTTAGGATTTTCCAAGCATATTATCAAATTGTCTGTAAAAAGAGAGTTTTATTACCTTATTGCCCATTCTAATTCCTTGAATTATTTTCCTCCCTTATCTCTATTGCAAGCATTTCTAATACAACACTGAAAAATATTTATTATAATGGACATCCTTGTTTCACTCCTCATCTTATTGGGAAGGCTTCTAGCTTATCCTCATCACAAATTATGCTTGCTGATGGTTTTAGGTATATGTTTCTTACCATTTTAAGGAAAAATCAATTTATACCAATGCTCTGAAGTGTTTTTCATAGTAATGAGTATTGTATTTTGTCAAAAACATTCTGTATCTATTGATATAATCATTATTTTTGTTACTTTTATTATTGATATAATCAATTATGTTAATAGTTAAACCAGGGGTGGCTAGGTGACACAGTGAATAGAGCACTGGTCCTGGAGTCAGGAGGACCTGAGTTCAAATGCAGCCTCAGACACTTAACATTTACTAGCCATGTGACCTTGGGCAAGTCACTTAACCCAAACTGATCTGCCTTCCCCCTCCAAAAAGTGAAAAAAAAAATAGTTAAACCATCACTGTACTCCTCATATAATCTCACTTGGTCACAGTGTATAATCTTTGCGCTATTTTGTTGTAGTCTCCTAGCTAGTATTTTATTTAGGATTTTTGCATCCATATTCATTAGTGACATTGGTCTATAATTTTTTTTCTCTATTTTTGCTCTTCCTGGTTTAGATATCAGCATCACATTTGTTTCATAAAAGAAGTTTAGTAGGACTCCTTTCCCTATTATTCCAAATAATTTATTTAATATTAGGATTAGTTGATCTTTAAATGTTTGGTAGAATTTCACTGGTAAACCCATCTTGTCCTGATGCTTTTTTGTTAGGAAGCTCATTTACGGCCTTTTCAATTTATTTTTCTAAAATAGGCTTATTTAGGTATTCTGTTTCCTCTTTTGTTAATCTAAGTAGTTTATATTTTTGTAAGTATTCTTCCATTTCAATTAAATTGTTCATTTTGGGGGTATATATGTGGGCAAAATAACTCCTTTTAATTGCTTTGATTACATTTTCATTAGTGGTATAATCACCCTTTCACTTTTGACACCAATGATTTGGCTTCCTTCTCTTTTTCAAAATCATATTAACCAATTGTTTATTTTTTTTAATAAAACCAACTCCTAGTTTTATTTATGTATTCAATTATTTTCTTACATTCAGTTTTATTAATCTTATCTTTAATTTTTAGGATCTCCAATTTGGGGTTAATTGGAGATTTTTAATTTGTTCTTTTTCCAAGTTTTTTTTAAATTGAATATCAATTCATTGGTTTCCTCCTCTATTTTATTGATGTAAACATTTAGAGATATAAATTTTCCTCTGATGACTATTTCTGCTGTATCCCTTGGTTTTGGTATGTTGCCTCATAATAAAATTATGTTTCTATACTTTCTTCTTTAACACACTCATTCTTTAGTATTGGGTCCCCAATTAATTTTTAATCTCTGTTTCTATTGTCCCTTATTAAATATAATTTTTATTATCTTGTATTTATCTGAAAAGGATGCATTTAATATTTGTTTTCATGCATTTTGCCATAAAGTTTTACGAAGGTAGCATGTACCACTGAGAAAAAGGTTTATTGCTTTCTATTCCTATTCAATTCTCTCCAGATATCTATCACATCTAACTTATCTAAGATCCTATTAAACTCCTGGACTTCTTTCTTATTTATTTTTTGTTAATTCTGAGTTGGGAAAGTTGAAGTCCCTTATGTAGTTTTGTGATCTATTTCTACCTGTGATTCATTTAAGTTTTCCTTCAAAAATGTGGATGCTTGGGGCAGCTAGGTGGCTCAGTGAATAGAGCACCAGTCCTGCAGTCAGGAAGCCCTGAGTTTAAACCCGGCCTCAGCCACTAAAAACTTACTACCCTCTGTGACCTTGGGTAAGTTCCTTAACCCCAATTGCCCTGCATTCTCCCCTCCAAAAAGAAAAAAAAAATGTGGATGCTATAACATTTGGTGTCTATAGGTACAGTTTTGATGCTACTATGGTACCTTTTATCATAATGTAGTTTCCCTATTTATCTCTTTAAATCTATTTTAGCTTTAACTTTGAGATCATGATTGCTACCCCTGCTTTTTTTTTGTATTAGTTGAAGTATAATAAATTCTACTCTAGCCCTTTATTTTTACTTTATATGTATCTATTATTTTTACATGTGTTTCTTATAAACAACATATTGTCAGATTCTGGTTTTTAATCCATTTTGCTATTCATTTCCATCTTATGGATGAGTTCATCCCATTTATATTTAAAGTTATTACTAGTTGTATATTTCACTCCATTCTATTTTTCCTCAGTTTATACTTTCTTTCTTCTCTTTTTACCCTACCCCACATAGACATCTAATTTACTTTTGACTACTGCCTCCCTAATCTGTACACCTTCTAAAAATCCCTCCCTTATCCTCTCTCCTTACCCTACTATTCTTGATCTGCACACCTTCTAAGAGTCTCTCTTTTATCTTATTACCTAACTCTCTTATTTCTTAATCTGCATACCTTTCTAAGAGTCTCTCCCTCATCCTATCCCCTTTATACCATTTTAGATCTATGTTATTCCCCCTTTAACTCAGTTTGATGAGAATAAGGTTCCAGCACTCCCAACTCTCTACCTCCTCCTACCTTCCACTGTAACAGTTCTTCCACACCTCATTTGTATGAGATAATTGTTTAATTTCACTTCTCCGTACCCAATTTTATTTTTTAGGATCATCCCATCATACTTAACTCAATCCCAAGCCTTCTATCTACGTATGCTCATTCAAACTACCCTAGTAATGACAATATTTTTCAAAGTTACAGAAAAATGTTTTCTCATATAAGAAGTAAACTTATTAATTCCTTATAACTGGCCTTTCATGTTTATCTTCTCAAGTTTCTCCGGGTTCTTATGAGTCGAATTTTCCACTCAATTCTGGTCTTTTCCTAACAAATACCTAAAAGTAGTCCTTTAATTCATTTTTTTTCCCCATACAGGATTATACTCAGCTTTGCTGGCTAAGTATTCTTGGTTACAAACCCAACTCCATTGCTCCTTGGAATATCATGTTCCAAGCCCTTCAGCCTTCTAATGGAGGAGCTGCTATATCTTGTGTTATCCTAACTCTAGCTCCACAGTATTTAAATTGTTTCTTTCTGATTGCTTATAGTATTTTCTCCTTGACCTGGGAGATTTAAAACTTAAGTTATAATGTTTCTGTGACTTTTTATCTTGGCATTTCTTTCAGGTGGGTGATTGGTGGATTTTTTCAATTTCTATTTTACCCTCTGAGTTTTAGAACTTCAGGGCAATTTTCCTTAATAATTTCTTGAAGAATGGTATCATTAAAAATGATTTTTTAAAAATCATAACTTTCAGGCAGTTCAGCAATTCTTATATTGTCTCACTTCAATCTGTTTTCTTGGTCAGTTGTTTTTCTAATGAGGTGTTTCACATTTTCTTCTATTTTTTCATTCTTCTGATTGTTTTATTATTTCTTGATGTCTTATGAAATCATTAGCTTCCCCTTGCCTGAAGAGGTACCCAAAGAGGGTTAGGGCTGCCTGAGACCCCAAAATACCAACATGCGGGGTCCTGCTGAAAGAATTCCACTCAGGTCTTCTCAACCAAAGAAAAAGTAAAGTTTATTGAAAGATATGGGGTAGACTCTTAAGGAGCCAGTCTA
>CM053598.1:74204135-74263627 GCA_028646575.1 Pseudocheirus occidentalis | reverse complement strand
CCCCTCTCATCCCCTTCCCCCCTGCTCTCCTGTAGGCCAAGATACCCAATTTAGAGTGTGTCATTCCTTCCCTAAGCCAAATTCAATGGGAGTAAGGTTAACCTATTCCCTTTTGCCTTTTTGTTCTTTCCATCCATTGTAACAGTTATCCCTTGCCTCTTTATATAGAGAGATTTCACAAAGTAAACTCTGGGTAGGAGCATAATGAGTCAAAGAGAGTAATATCTTTTGGGTTAGCTCCCAAGATTAAACTTGATCCAGAGTTTAATTTGCCCTGGGCCACAGGTTCAAGAGATTTTATAGTAAAGCATGGACAAAGGTGACAGCATAAAAAATGAGGAGGCATACAGGAAATCTAATTGGTTTAGGGATACTTAATATTAATGGAATTTTAGATCCTTCAAAATATTGTTGAATTGTTCAGAACACATAAGCATAAGTTAGGATAAAAAAAGAAATACCAATATCTTACTATGTTCATTTAGCTGCAACTTACTTAGCTTGTACAACTTTAAATTGTAAAGTTTTTCAATACTTCAAACGACAGGTGATTTTATCAGTGTGAGTATTCTTTTTTGTGTCACCTATGCTAACAAAATTCCACCTCTCCATTAGTACATGGTCTTATGAATTACCCTGATTAAAATTAATAATCATTAATATTATCATAATAACTAGATTTGTATACTTCTTTAAGATTTGCAAAGCATTTTAGAAATATCTCATTTTATTCTCATGACCCTGTGAGATAGGTGCTATTTTTATCCCCATATTTAACATGAAGGAACTGATAGATGTTAAGTGACTTATACAGGGTCACAGACAGAGTAAATGTCTAAAACCATATATGAATTGAGTTCTTCCTGATTTCAAGTTCAGTATTCTATTCACTAGACCACCTAGCAGTCATTACCTGGTAGACAGTGTTCTAATGATGAGCTTTTCAGAACTTACCTAGCTAAGTCTCAGTTGATAATCCATTCTGTTGTCCCAGAAATCTTTCCAATTCGGTAGGACATGATACTCAGTTGTTTAGGAATTAGGGTAACTCTTCAGTGGCATGAATAAAGGTTGCTATTTGGCAACAAAAATATGCTGTTAATGAAAATATTGAAGGATAAAATAAAAATTACCACTAAGAAATAAATATTCTCACTTAGTAAAACTGCCTTAAAATTTAACTATTGCTAGCTTCTGAAATAAGTTACAATGGAATCTTTGATCTTGGGCAATTCACGCCTTTTAAGATAAGAAATGTAATACAGTACCCTATTCACTGATTGCTATTATTTTCATTTGTATTTTTTGCAATGAACCTGAGATTTCATTGGTATAAGGAAACAGGGAGACAATCCACTTTACTAAAATCAACTGCATCTACTCTGCAATTTGGATATTGCCTGGGGCAGTGAAAGGTTAACTGATTTTCCCAGGGTTAGATGGGTAGAGTGTGTGTGTATGTGTGTGTGTATGTGAGTGTGTGTAAGAGAGAGAGACAGACAGACAGACTTGACTTAAAACTCAAGTCTTCCTCTTTCTGAAACTGACTTTCCACCATACCAAAGTCCATTTTATTTGTATATATTGTTATATATACAAATTGTAAATTGTATATATTTGCTAGATTGTAAATTCTTGGAGGAAAGGAGATTTGTCTTATTCACAAGACACTGTTGCAAATACTGGAGATGCAAAAATACAATAAATAAGACACAGTCCTTGCCTTCAATGATTTTAGAACCTATGTAGTAAAGTAAAAAGACATAGCTAAATAACTACTACACAAATTACAATATGATGTTTGTGGACAGATACAGACAAGGCACAAGAACTGAATTGCTTCATTCCATTATTGAAAAAAAAAAATGTCCCTGGGTTGGCTAGGTGGTGCAGTGAACAGAGCACCAGTCCTGGAGTCAGGAGGATCCAAGTTCAAATCCAGCCTCAGACACTTAACATTTTCTAGCCCTGTGACCCTGGGCAAGTCACTTAACCCCAATTGCCTTGCCTTCCCCTCTCAAAAAAAAAAAAAGGAAAAAAAAGGACCTATATTGAAAGAGGAATTAGTACTAATAAGCAAACTGTTGGAAATACCTGAAACTATGTTAAAAGCATAAAATGTGCTGAAGACAAATATTGTTAGGAAGCCCACTTGAATTATAGTCATTGTTTAATATGTGCTTTTTAGGCATGATTTTAAATCACAGATCCAGACAAAATGTAATTCAATTCAGTATGATCTCATTTCATTTCACCTGGACTGGGGAATGTAGGTTTTGCCATGCCATTAATTCTTATGACTATGGGTAAAGTACTTCATCTCTGTAGACCTAAGTTTTCTTAACTGTAAAAAGAATAATAATCACTAATAGCACTTTAAGGTTTGCAAAAATATATACTCTTTCATGTGCTACTGACAATACCTTGTGAGATAACGTGCTATTATCTCCATTTTCCAGAAACTGAAACCAGAAGACTTGACCAGGCTGACTCAGATATATATCTGATAAAGGATTTGAACTCAGATATCTGTAGTGCCTCTAAGGTGTGAAAAGCACTTCCTTCACCACAATCCTTCTAGAACATAGTACAAATATTGTTATCTATAATTTAGAGATGATCGAGCAAGGACATGGATTGAGGATTAGAATGGTGGCAGGAAGTGAATAGGTAAAATGATGGAGGCAGCAGAGGAAGTGTCGTTTTCAACCTGAGGAGAGAGGATGCTGTAAGGATATCGGTGGCATGCATACTTGCCTAGGCTACTTGCTATTTGGAGCTCTCTCCAGATGAGGTCAGAGGTCAAACCAACCACTATCCTTCTAGGGTCCAGTTCACACCAGATTCTGTGATACAGCTTCTCTGCCATGGCTTAGTTTTGAGACTCTTAGTCTAGAGTTGCTGCTTCTACAGTTGATAGTCCTAAGGGAAGCATGAGTTGAGTACCTCATAGGACCTTTGCTTGTTTAAATATAAAAGACTCAGTGTATATATGTACCAGAACTTTTGGGTTCCAGTCAATGTCTGGAGTTAACTTCCAGAAATCAGCTTTAGGAGAATGGTGAGCTTGCAGACTGCTTAGTAGAAGTTTATGTTTTTTGAGACAATAAATAAATTTAGCAAAGTTGCAGAATTTAAAATAAACCCACATAAATCCTCAGCATTCCTGTATATTTCCAACAGAGTCCAAAAGCAAGAGATAGTAAGAGAAACCCCATTTAAAGTTGCTGTAGACACTATAAAATATTTGGGAATCTACCTGCCAAAACAAACTCTGTACCTTTATGAACACAACTACAAAACACTTTTCACACAAACAAATTCAGATCTAACTAATTGGGAAAACATCAATTGCTCGTGTCTGAGTTGAGCTAATATAATAAAAATGACAATTTTACCTAAATTAAATTACATATTTAGTGCCATACCAGTTATTTTACCCAAAAATTACTTTTTTTCTTTTTTTTGCTTTTTGGAGGGCAGTTGGGGTTAAGTGACTTGCCCGAGGTCACACGGCTAGTTTTTTGTGTTAAGTGTCTGAGGCCGGATTTGAACTCGGGTACTCCTGACTCCAGGGCCAGTGCTCTATTCACTGCGCCACCTAGCCACCCCCCAAAAATTACTTTATTGAGCTAGAAAAAATAGAGACAAAATTCATTCGAAAGAACAAAAGGTCCAGAATATCAAGACACTTAATGAAAAGAAGTGCTAGGGAAGATGGCGTTAGCCATACCTGATTTTAATCTCTATCATAAAGCAGCAGTCACCAAACGTATTTGGTACTGGCTGAAGAATAGAGTAGTGGATCAATGGAACAGACTGGGTATAAATGACTCAGTAATCAATGATTATAGTAATATACAGTTTGATAAGCCCAAAGACCCCAGTTTTTTGGATAAGAACTCACTATTTGACAAAAACTGCTGGGAAAATTGGAATATAGAATGGCAGAAACTGGGCATAGACCACCATCTAATGCCGTACACCAAAATCAAGTCCAAATGGGTGCACGACCTAAGTATAAAGGCTGATACTGTAAATAATCTGGGGAAGCAAGGAATAGTTTACCTGTCAGATTTATGGAATAGGGAAAACTATGACCAAAGAAGAGTTAGAGACCATTATAAAATTTAAAATGAATAATCTTGATTACATTAAATTGAAAAGTTTCTGTACAATCAAAGCCAATGTAACCAAGATTAAGAGGGAAGTGAGAAACTGGGAAAGAATTTTTACAACCAGTGTCTCTGATAAAGGTCTCATTTCTAAAATATACAGAGAATTAAGTAAAATCTATAAGAATACAAGTCATTCCCCAATTGATAAATGGTCAAAGGATATGAACAGGCAATTCTCAGATATAGAAATGAAAAGATATCTATAAGCATATGAAAAATGTTCTAAATCACTATTGATTCAAGAAATGCAAATCAAAACAGCTTTGAGGTACCACATCTCTCCACCTATACTGGCTAAGATGACAAAACAGGAAAATGGCAAATGCTGGAGAAGATATGGAAAAATTGGAACTCTAATGCATTGTTGGTGGAGCTGTGAACTAATACAACCATTCTGGAGAGCAATTTAGAACTATGCCCAAAGGGCTATAAATAATTGCATACCCTTTGACCCAGTAATACCACTTCTAGGGTTGTATCCCAAAGAAATCATATAAGTGGGAGGAAGACCCATATGTACAAAAATATTTATTACAGCTCTCTTTGTGGTGGCAAAAAACT
Source organism: Pseudocheirus occidentalis (assembly GCA_028646575.1). Lineage (NCBI taxonomy): Eukaryota > Metazoa > Chordata > Mammalia > Diprotodontia > Pseudocheiridae > Pseudocheirus > Pseudocheirus occidentalis. The sequence continues at coordinate 74,258,888 of CM053598.1, read as the reverse complement.
GGAAATTAAGGGGATGCCCATCAACTGGGGAATGGCTAAACAAGTTGTGGTAATGGAATACTATTGTGCTATAAGAAATGGGGAGAAGATGGACTTCATATTTACCTGAAGAGGCTTATACAAACTCATGTTAAGGAAGAAGAGAAGAACCAGGAAAAACTTGTACACAATCACAGACGCATCATATGTGTCACAACCAACCTTGATAAACAGGACTCTTCTCAGCAATGCACAGCTATAAGACAACTCTACAAGTCTCAGGATAGAAAGAGATACCTACATTCAGAGGAAGGTCTAGAAAGAACAGAGTTTAAATGGAGACTGAAGCAATCTACATGCTATCGCTCTTTTCTATGTTTGGTTTTGTTTCCTTTTTCCCATTGTCCATTCCATTGGTTACAACCCTTCTATACAACCAGACTAATGTCCAATGTGAAAATATTTGCAGATCCTATACTTGACTGCATGACGCCATGGCGGGGAGGGGGAGGAGAGGGGAGAGAATTTGAAACTCTTAAAGGACTCTGGAACTGAATTTTGTAAACTAAAAGCAAATAAATCAATTTTTAAAAAAAGTTTATGTTTTATTATGCATTATGTTCCAGTTATTCTGTACTTTTTGCATATATATGTAAAAAATATATTTTGTATATATAACATATTGTTTATATGTGTGTGTATATATACACATATACACTAAGAGTAAAAATTATAAATTATAATGTAAAAATTATAAATATTAAATAATATTTTAAATTATACTTATAATTTGACATTAAATGATAAATTTTCTTTATTGAGTAAAAATGGTAACTATAGCATTCTGTGTCTCTTTCCATTATGCTGTGATCAAATGATTGAAAATACAGTGTGTACAAAAGGAGAAGGGATCAGCAAATGGATGGAGGCTTGAACTAATTTTGGTAGGTTGGTTCCACAGACCCCTAAATAATAAATGATGCTGCCCTGTAGGGAGAGGCAGAGCTGAAGGAGAGATGATTGTTGACAATGGTAATCAAGAAAATAAAGCAGTGACTCAGCACTTCTGCCCTTGTGGCGTGCCCAAAGGTTCAGGAGAGTGAGTGATGGATTCCCACTGACAAGCTGTCAGCTCCATCTGGTGGTTAGAACAAGTTTGCAGCGCTAATAAATATGGGAGCAAGAATTTGAACCCCAGATTCTTTTCTTTTAGTCTAGTATTCTTTTTTAACTAGATGACATCTAGGGTATCTTTTTACTCTAATATTCAGATTAATTTAGCAGGCCTTATTAACCGCCGCCTGTGTGCAAGGTACTGTACAAAGTGCTGGAGACACAAAAAGGAAGGCTACATGCGTACACAAGTAAATATAAAATCTGTACTGAGTAATTAGAGGGAGCAGGAAGAGCACTATTCTGTTCTAATTTAGCCAAAGTAAAAGGAGCTCATCAGAAGTATTCACAAGCTAAAAAATCTCATTTCTTGTCTGCCTCCATATGCACGTGAAAAAAGATTTTTTTTTCAAAATTCTGCAATGTTATGTAAAGTACTGAGAATCATTTCAAGTGAAGGTCTTTTAATAGCTGGATAGAGTATCCAGCTCTCATATTTAACTTAAATAATAGCTTCTCTGCTGCTATATGGTGGGAGGCTGCTCCTTAATACTTGAAAGAATATTCTGCCCAAGCTGACAGTTTGCAAGATGTTTCAAGCACAAACTTGCTTGATACCCAAATGACAGGTTATTGTGAGCTTTTATAAGACACTTTTAAAACTGGAAAAACTCCCTAACTCCCAGGCATCAAGCACTGCCAGAAAACAATGGAATCATATTCTATAAGACTCACATATCATATAATAGCAATAAAACAACTCATTTGTATAGCCTTTAAGTACTACCTTAAATAGGCAAGGAGGTTATGCAGCGCTGCCAGATAAACTGGGAGGGATCCACAGGTTTATTCAAGCCAGTAACTTGGTCATTTCAGTCAAATACCTAATTTCTTTCACCCTACAAACAATTTAATGAGCAGCTACCACAATACTGCTCTGTGCTAGTGAATATTGGGGGAATACTCCAGAAGTAGAGGATTTATGACCTGCTGGCCCAGAGTATGAGTTCCCAGTCTTCTTAGGGAAGAACGTTAAGGATTACTAACAATACAAGGTAGCATATGATTAAATGCTATTTGTGAATGGCAAGTTGTTGCAAGTTGCAAGACAGTTGCAAGTTGTTTTGGGCTTTTGTACTCACAGTCTTAAATTTGATTAAATTGGAATTTTAATATTAAACACCACTACTACCAACTGAATTTATTTTTTAATTGTTTACATTTAAAGTAATTTAGATTTTAAAATATCTTGATGAGTTTTTATTCCTTCCCCACCACTACTCTTTGTCATAAATTCTTTTTAACTTTTCTTATTAATATGTTGGCAGGGCATTCTCTGTTCTTCTGGTTTGACTATATTCACTTTGCATTATCCCATAAAGTTCTTTCCAGATTTCTTTGTATTCATCACACATCTTTTTTAATGGCATTAAGAGTATTTAATTACATTAATGCACCACAATTTAACTATTCTACTTTTGTAGACCTAGAGTCAGGAAGACCTGACTAGCCTCAAACTCTTAACTAGCTGTGTGACTCTCAGCAAGTCATTTAGCCCTATTTGCCTCAGTTTCCTCATATGTAAATTGAGCTAGAAAAGGAAATGGCAAGCTACTCCAATATCTTTGCTAAGAAAACCCCAAATGGGGTCATGACAATTCATACAGGACTAACATAAACAACAAAATTGTTGGATATTTAGGTTGCTTCTAGTTTTCTGAAATCTTATACAATGTTATGAAAATCTTTAAACAAATAACCTTTTTTTCTTGATAATATTTTCAGGTATGTTGCCAACAATGGATTATTGGGCCAGAGGATATTATTGGTTTTGTAACTTTTACTGCATACTGACAGATTACCTGTCCAAAAGACTTCCCAAGTTTGCAATTCCACTAGCAATAAATGAAATACTTATGTCTGAGTATTTAGACAAGCTGAATGTTTGTATATTTTACTTGAGTGTGTAGAGACAGTTTCTTTTTCTTTTTATGTCCCCAGCACCCACCAAAGTGCTTACATGTAGTGTTTGTTTAATAAATGTAAAATTGAACCCCATCAGAATTGAATTTAGATGCTTTTAATTGTTTTACCAACTATAAACCTTTTTAATTTAATTTTTTAAATTAGCAAAACTTATTTTATTTTCCTCTCTATATTGAAAAAATATATATATAAACAAAGCACTCGGAATACATTTATATAGTCAAGCAAAACAAATGTCCAAAAAGTATATTTCTTATTCTGTACCCTGTGTCTATCACCTCTCTGTTGGGCAGTGGTTAGTATGCTTTATCACTGGTCTTTTGAAATTGTCGTTGGCCATTGTGATGATCATAATCCAAAAGTCTTTTCAAAGTTGTTTGCCTGGTTTTCCTGGTTCTGCTCACTTCATTCTGCATCAGTTCATGCAAGTCTTCCCAAGTTTTTCTGAAATGATATCATTTCTTATAGCACAATAGTATTCCATCACATTCATATTACATAAATTGTTCATCCTCCAAACCTTTATTAGTAATATTCAAAATGAGTGCTGAAACATGAAGCCCACCTATTCAGTTTTGTCCTTGTCAGCTGAATTTACAGAGCATATTATTACTAGATCGTTATGCATAGCTTCCTATCAATTAAACTATTTATTATACCTCTACAACTTCCTTCCTAAAACCTTAACTTCTTATTATCTCTTTACCCCCAAAAGTACTATGCAATCATTGCTTAAAACAACAACAAAATATTCTGTTATCAATGGCTAAATTAATAGTAGATGTCATAGATAATTTCCTGGATCTGAAGAGATTTACTTTTCCTTCTCTTCTCTACTATCCTCCTTCTTTCCCCTTTAGCTTCCTGTTGATCTTAAGCTGCCAAAGTTGGACAGGAAAAAAGGAGGTAGGAAAGAAGGGGGTAGAGTGAGGGTGGGGCACTTGTGCATGAGTGTTAGTCTTTAGGAGCATTCCAGAGTTGCATAAAAGTTTCTTTAGAGTTATGTTTTTTAATCCCTGCTTATTATTCCCTCCCATTAGTAGAGATAATAGAGAACTGACTGTCCTGCCAATTCCTGTGTCCCAATACTAATGGATTAAATCCTTTAGAGTCTGAATTTTTAAGGTGATATTTAAAGCCCTGCAACTTGGCTGCACTGGATTTAAGTCATACTGTAAGATTGTTAGTCTTGTGGGTTATTTCTAATAAAGTTGCTTTTATAATTTTTCATAGAATCTTTTCTGTGAAACTGGTTTCTTAAGTTTAGTAAAAAATTAGTTCCCCTTGAAAAATGCCATTTCCACCCCCACCCCCAACTATGAGGGTGTGGGATTAGGTGATTCTAGGCAAACACTAAATCTACAATAAGATAAACTCACATAGGAAAATCTGTTTTTTATACACACACATATCACCACTTTACCACAATCACTGTGAATTTGTAATTACTATGTTTATGATCCTAGAATAAGTACTATTGTAATTAACCATTATGTCTTGTCTAGATGAAAAAAACAGGTCTCTTCTTGTCTTCCTTCTACAGTCTTGTAGAATAGCTCTTGATTCTTGGTTCTCTTAAGAAGAGATCTCTAATTGTCCAGTTAGGTCTTTCAGTACCAGGTAGGCCATGGTACTGAACCTCCAGAGCTCAGCCCTAGCAAAAGTAGGCCACACCAGGTAGGTGTGAGTCTGTGTGTCTCTTGTCCAAAGTGAGGTTAGCTAAACTCAGAGAGCTCAGTGGTTACCAGGTGATGATTTTTTTAGCCACTGCAACTCACAAAGACTTATCTACAGGAGAGTAGAGGAGTTGTGATTGGTGGTGATGGAGGCAGGACTCACACCCACAAACCCACCTTGCTTTGAAGTACTGCAGAGTAAGTATGTTTATCATTCAGATCCAAGAACAGGGATAAAGATTGACGGGGAAGTCTGTGCCTGAGCCAAGACCTCAACTGTCCAGAGCTCTGAGGAGTGCTGTCGTTAGGAATTGAGTGGGTCCTTTCAATTTTTTTCTTAGTGGGCAACTATTGCCCTTGTTTAGGCTTTAAGTTATAGATGCCGCGGGGAAAAGATTGCATTATCTTAGCAGCCCTTATAAGTTATCCATAATAGCACCACCAGAGGCCACACTTAATCATTTTGGCTTACAGCTACTTAATTGAAGAAGCTATGGAAGCCTCCATGCACTTGGCTTCCAACATTACCAATTTGAATCCACACTCCTCTTTGCTGTATAACTGGAATGGCTTGAAACCTCCAGAGCTCAGCCCTAGCAAAGAATGTCTGCAAGGGCCTATAAAAAACAATGCCTATAAGGGTTAAATCATAACAACTTTACAGACTTCAACCAAAATTATTAATTAGTTGCAAGAACTACTAAAAAGTTGAGAGGCACAAGATGTAGTAGTTTGGGGAACAGAGAAGACTTAAATTACAGACCTGCCTCTGATTCATACTAGATATGGGGGTCATGGGCAAATCACTTCTTAACTCAGTGCCCCAGGAAACTCCCTAAGACCGCACGTTGCTGACAAGTGGTAGATGTGCATTTTGGAGGGTTTTCATACTAGGAGTTTCCTATGCTGATGAAATCACAAGTCTAGCCCCCGATCCCCAACACAATACAAAACTAGTTACAATATGAACTGTATTCAGCAAAGAAAGACATACAAGAATTTAAAATGCATTTTGAATTTGACTTGCAAAGAGGCAAAATGAACCCAGTCTATAAAAAGGCCCTTCTCAAGGCCCTTCTCCTCTAAGTCTTCCTAGACCATCATTCAGTCTCACAATGACATCACTTTCCTTTGACCTCAACAATGATTTAGCAGTTAACAGTCATGTCCTTTATGACATTTCTTGTATTATGGTACAGTACTGTTATTGAATACCTGTATTGGTGTCTAGTGGTGACACAAAGGATAGAGGGCTAGCCTTGGGGTCAGGAAGACCTGGGTTCAAGTTCTGCTTCTGACATATTACCTGTATAATCATAGGCAAGTAACAACCTCTCAGGTCCTAAGATAACTTTCTAAGATGATAAGAAGCTGATCTGTATCAAATGGAAACTAAATATCTTGATGAAATCAAAGGTAGGGACAAAAAAAAAATTACCTAACTTTTTATGTTTATGCCTTTTCTCTGTGACTAAATTAGCCCTCTTGTGGATGATCTTGGATCATAGTTTACTTCCTCCTAACCAAAAAAACAGAATTTTAGAGCTAGAAGGCACCTCAAAAGTCATGTAACTTGGGGCCTTCATTTTACAGATAAGAAAATATGAGATCCACAGAGGTGAAATTACTTGCTCAAAGTCATAGCTGGTAGATAGTAGGGTTGGGGCTATCCCATCTGATTGTAGATTATACAGCTGGGGCTATAATTCTAACTAACAGAGATAGAACTAGGACTACACAATATAATCCAGGTCTCCTGACTCCTGAAATGATGTTCTTTCTACTATTCTATCTTCCTTGAAATTATAACTCCCTTGAGAAAAAAGACCATGTCCTATACTTACTTCTATGTTTTCTCCCCCACCACAAGTGCTTACATGGGTGGAAAACCTTCGGCCTCAAGGCCACGTGGTCTTCTAGGTCTTCAAGTACAGCCCTTTGACTGAATCCAAACTTCACAGAACAAATGTTAATAAAAGGATTTCTTCTGTAAAACTTAGAGACTCAGTCAAAAGACTGTAGGTACTCAGGAACCTCGAAGGCCACATGTTCCTATCCTAGCTGACAATGTCCTGCACATAGTAATTTCAATAAAAATTTACTTGGTTATTTATAACATGAAATGTTTCTTGACTATTCTTGGGACTCAATTGGCTTGACTGTATGCTTACCTTAGGTAAATATGTTCATATAACATTGTGCCATTAGCTGTACAGAAAGAAGTGAAAATCATCTTCAGCTGGATGCATTTATCAGAAACCCAGTTGGTTCTGTGTGAGGCATTGTCATAAGAATTATGGATCTTATGCCTACAAGGCCTCTTATGACCTCACAATTTAAGATGAAATAGATTCAGGAGAACATCTTTCTCTGCCACTTAATACCTGTGTGACTTTAGGTAAGTCAGTGTACCCTCTCCTGGCCTCAGTTTCCTCATCTGGTAAAATGAGGGCATTAGACAATGATCTCTAAGGTTCTTTCAAGCTCTGAATTTCCAGTGACACAGGAAAATAGAGATGTTAAATCAATCAGATGTTTATATCATATATGTAGGTCAAGTGTAATTATATTTTAGAGATAAATAGATAAGGTCAGAATAAAATTAGGGCGGATAGAATTGGACATCCTGTATTCCTACTAAATACAATAATAGGGAAGCAGTGCCTGTTCTCTAAGAATTTATAATCCATGATAGCCTGTGGACAAATGTCAAGCACATAAATTAAATTAAGTTAAATATTTACATTGTATTGACAGCTTTGTGAACTAAATACATAATTTCCTCAAGAGCCAGCTGCAACGGTGCTCCTAAATTATAAAGGTGTTAGGCAATATTGTGTGATTGGAAGATATGCCACAGACCATTTTCAATATGTGTATAAGAACTGGGGGCATGGGTTCAGAGTGACCACTGAAATACCCCTCTAACAGTGGGCAGTGCAACATTGTTTCCTGGATTATAAAACTATTTAGGCCATTCTTTAGGTTTATATGGCTCTGCTGTCTCAACCCCTAACCTGTAGGTTGGAGAATTAGACTTCATCATTTAGATGAGTCTAGGGGGAAAATGAATGGACACAATTTGACATTCTAGGTAACTGAACTATTTCAACCCTTTTCCCAGTCTGGACATAAAATGTTCATGGAAGTTCAAAGGCTTCTATCTGGGAGTTAAGGTAAAGATTAGTTGACCTTGTTTCTTTCTTCACAGATACACATCAAGACTTGTATTTCTGCTTTTGTACTTTAATTCAACATGTATCTTGTTTAATGGAAATCAATTCTTTAAAATAAAGATAAATTTTGCCCTTTAAAATGGTTCATTGAAAAATGAAGTCCAGTGCTTTGTATTTAATAATGAACAATTTTGGTCCAGAGAAGAAATAAGGAAATTTTCCTTCTGATCCTTGGCGAAATAAGGGCATATGGGTTTTTAATATTATGTAGTTGTCCAGGGTGGTTGTTGTGTGTGTTTTTCATAACTGTTCTTTGTCACAAAGATTGGGGTGGATGAGGAGCGGTGGTTGAGGGACATGTCCTGAAATACCTGTAATGTAAAAACAGAAAACGATTGAGAAGGGGTAATTGACCTGGGTGAGAAAAGTAGGGGAAAACCTTGAATTGATGGAAGTGTATTTTCTTCTTGAGAATGCACGGGAAGCAGATCTACAAACCCCATCTCTTTGGGGGAAAATGATGTTAGATTCGATTTCCCATCACTCTTTGGGGCATAGAACTCAAGTAGAATTTAGCATATTTAACATTTCTTACCCTCCCCCCCAAATCAAATACTAAGGATGAGATTTAAAAACACAAGTTATAGGGAGGAACCAGGCCACCTGCATGTGTTTGTTCTCAATCTTAACCCTGCTAAAGACTGAAATAGCCATAAGGAGTGGAAAGGAAAAAATGCAACCTTATTAGCTAGCACACGAGTTAGCTACTGGAAACGCTTCGATTCTACAAACATCCAGTCCAAACGCCGTCATTTTGGGCATCTCCTTGCCATTTTCTCTTTAAAAAAAAAAAAAGACTCACATTCCCAATTAGATTACTTTTTCCACCAGCAGTCGGAAGAAGTTGGTTGCAGCTGAAAAGGCCAAACTTTCTTCAGTCATCCAGCTCTCTTCCATTTCAGCTTGCAAACGGGAGCCAAATGCAGTGCAGTAAAGTAAAGCGATTTTGTCCTAATAGAAAGCAGGCTAAAGAAGCCCTGAACCGGAAGACTCCGGACTAGGTGGAAAGACTAAGGGCCACAGTAATAGCCGATGACTCAGGGTGGAACTCTGCATCCTGGAAAAGAAGCACAGCCAAAGTCTGCTAGATGGAACCAGAAGTTTCTACCGGGCCAGTTGCTTCCTCCTCCTAGTTCTTCTCTTTATCTTCTCTGTGCCTCTTTGCACCAGGAGGGCTATTTCCAGATACTTCCAGCTCTTTCCTCTCACGTCACTCCACCATTAATTCATAAAGGTGCTGGGAGGCGGACTTAAGGACACCCTTGTAGCCGGCCTCAGTCGCCTCTTCTTTAACCTCACCCTCCCCCCCGCCTCCGCCCAGTCTAGCCCAACCCAGCTCAACTCACTCTCCCCGCCCCAACCCCAGCCCCAGCTAGTAGCAGCCTCGCCAGCAAGCTAGCAGCAGCGGCAGCCGAAGCTCTAGACACAGCAACAGCAGCAGCAGAAGTCACAGCAACTGTACCAGAAGTCGCTCCTTCGGCAGAGCATGAGCGCGGCCACTCACTCTCCAATGGTTCAGATGGCGACCAGCAACAGCGGCAACGGCGGGGAGCGAGACCCCTTGCCCCCAGGCTGGGAAATTAAAATCGACCCACAGACGGGTTGGCCATTCTTTGTGGATCACAACAACCGGACCACCACATGGAACGACCCACGAGTTACCCCCGAGGGGCACAAAGTGAGTGGTACTTCCTACACCCCCCCCCCCCCACTGGCCTTGCCTACTCTACCTCAGGATAGGCAGCATTTGAGGGTCGGGGTGATTCGAAGGAGAAAGCTGAAAGGACCGGGGAGAGGCGTCTTTGGGGTTGGGACAAGAGATAAGGAGTACATAGATCTCACTTCTCTTCCACTTTTGGTTTGTTTTTGGGAGGGTGTTGCACAGTGCAGGGAAAGTTAGGAGCAAAAAGGAGGGACGATAGGGCGGGGAGCTAGATAGGCCGGGTGGTGGTGATGGTCAGTGAATGTGTATGCTTGTGCGTGCGCGCGCCCTGCTGATATACAGGTTACTCTGTCAAGCGGCGTGGCAATACAGGGAGGAAGGAAGGAGACGTGGGGGAAGGACCGTAGATAGTTCTGGACTAGACATGGGCGGGTAGGCAAGTGGTAGAGAGATCGGGCCTGGAGACCGAGACAGATTAGCCAGGTCACTGCAGGGAGAGTCGGGGAGATGGGGCACGGGGGCTGACCGAGGAAGGGCAGGAGGTGGAAATGGCATTCATTGGCAAGCCCCTTCCCTCCCCACCCTACCCCATCCCCCAAGTAGACCGCAGGAGCTGCCTTTTGTCTCTGACGCACTGCAGCTCTTCTCAGTGCGCTAAATCATTTGATACTTTAGCCCTGTAATGTTTATTTAAAGTTGGTTAAGTCCACCCGAGCGGCAGAGACAGAAGGGAAACTGATTTATTCTTCAGCTGTGTCTGCAGGTTAAACAGTGGACTTCGTTCAGCACAAGAGACACACAAACACGTAACAGTTGAGTAGTAACTGGCTGCCTTCTTTTGCTCCTTTTGCAAGCTGCCTGGGAAGTTTTGTCTCCTCCCCAATTTAAATGTATGTTCACAGGAGAGAGGCATTTCTATTCTAAATAAGTCCATAGATAGAGATGCTAGTGAGAGAGGCGGTCAGATGTAGAGGAAAGCCTAGTGGCCCCAGATTTAGAAGACCTGGGTTTGAATTGTAGGCTTTGCCCCCCTTACTTAGCTGGGTGACCTTGGGCAAAGCACTCAGGTTATACGTTCTTCAATTTCCTCATCCCAGAGAGTTGGATTGGATGATTGATAAGCACTTTTACAGTTCAGATCTGTACAGATCCTAAAAGAGAAGGAAAAGATAGGAAAGGAGACTTCTTCCTGACACCTATTATATGATTTTTGGGTAACATTTGGTCCAGAAAAATGTTACATTAAGAGTTGCCATTTTCACTGTCAGTTGACAAAATAAAAGGACACAATAACCTGCATTTTAAGGATACATCTAGTCTCTTGATATTTTGTGGTACTTGTATTGTTTGGTTTTAAAATTTTCATTCTTAATGAAAGTGTCTTTAATAAAGCTGTCTCTAGCACAGGGCAGACAACAAGACCCAATGATTAAAAAAACGCTATCTTTGTGTCAGGGCCATGCCTTGGTAGGTCTCTGGAGCTTTCTGAGCATAGAGGGGAAGCTAGAAGAAAGTCAGAGGTTGCTGAGGCCTATGTTGAAAGAAGTTTGGGTGGACTCTGTGGAGCCACAGAATTTGGCTGGTGTCCTCAAAAGGCCTGGCTTCTTTAGCTGCCAAAGAAGGTTCCTGACACTTCTTTAGAAATGGGTTGAAACTTCCCAGCTGTTCCCCTAAAAATGGTGGGCAGAGAAGGCAGGCAGTGTTTTTCTGTTGCCCACTCATGAAGCAGCAAAATGCAGAGTCCAGCTAGCTGTGAAGGTGACTCTCCTGGTCTCAGCATTAGGCCAGCACATTTGCAGGTTTGCAGAACTACCTCTTGCCAGAGTACTTTTGCTCCCAAGCTAGATTTATCATCATTAGGCTCCTCGGTTCATAGAAAGGATATCATTTTAGTATTTGTTAGTAATGGACTTTTTTTCATCTTTGCTTTTGTATTACTATTTAAGCAAAATACCCTAAATAACCTAAAAAAAAAAGACCAACTCTTATTTCCAATATTTAAAGACTGTAGTTGAAGAAGGAATAGTCAGCACTTTAGAATACAAAAGTCATAGCCAGAAGGTCCACAAAGCAGTATTTTGAATTATAAAAGGCATTCAAATGTTTAAAAAATAATTTAGGGAAGTATAATTAGTATTTTCAAAAAATTTTTATTGCTTTTTCCCACTTCAGTTTTACAAAGTACAGCCTACTTACCAAGCCTTGAGCCTCAGTAAAACTATAAAATAAATGTTGGACTACATGGCCTCTGATCATTCCTTCTAGTACCAAGATTCTGATACTGTGATCCTGTAATCTTAAGACATTGAGGAAACTCCTCTACCCACAGACATCAAATTCACAAGTAATTAATTGTATACTCATTTCTAAAAATTAGCACAGCTGACTAATTTTCTATAATTAACATCCGACATAATCATGTACATGAATTTGTGTATGTGCGGCCACTTGGGTGGGGTAGAAATCATCTTAGGGAAAGTTTGTATTGTAGTCAGGTTGGCATTTTAAATTGGCTTAGAAGATGGCAGGTTGTTATGGAACATATTATTTTGCCGTGTCATTACTATATAAACAGCCAAGCTTATGGGAAACCTGTAGAGATCAGGAAAACTCAAGGCAGTTGTTAATAAACTATCAAGTTTGTGCATTTACTGCATGTGTTGAATGGCGTAGATAGTCTGGCATTTTGTTGTAAACATGAAACTGGTCTAACAAGTCCAGAAGGCTATGTGCAAGAAATGTCTGCCCAATACATCATGTAGGCTGGGGCTTTTTAAAAAATCAGATCAAAAGGGAAGGACATTGGTTTAAATAAATCAAAAGTCTATCACTTTGGGAAAGAATAACTCACTTTTAAAATGTATTTTCCTTATAAAAACATTGTAAGTAATAGAAATATTATGAATCCTGTTTTATAAATAAGAAAACCCCTAGAGTTATAAGGGATTGTTACTACAGGCAAATGGCTGACTGAGTCTTTAATGGAACTGGGACTTCCTTAGGTCTCCAAGTTAGCTGTGAGTGACAGAACCAGGTTAAAATGTAATTAGGAAATATTTAACAAAATAAATAAAAATGCAATACAACATAGATAGTATTAATTTTGCAATCCATGGTAGCTGTCCCTCATAGAACAACTTTGCCCTCCTTCCTTAACCAATCTTAAGCTCCTATCTAGAAAGACTCATTCCTGCTGCATTCTGACTTTCAGGAGAGTAGGTGTCTTGTACTTGTGACATTTTACATCTGTATAGGTGCTCAGAGAAAAAGTACAGGAACTCCCTCCCCATTACCCCCTCAACCTGTGAGTGAATTAACTCAGGAAACACAATAAGAAGAGAGCATTTATCCTCTCCTTGGATTTTTCCCAGAGTAAGTTCATGCTGGACATTTTGGAATGCCTAATATGCTAACTTCCCCTCTCCTGCAATATTCCTGAAAGAAGAAAGTTATTAGGTTATCTGTGTATAGACCAGGAAGGAAATAGGTGGGTCTATTGCTAGGGTGATAGAAGGACCATCTCAGAAACCATTTATTGACACCCATCAGTTCACAGATTACAAAACTGAGAACTAGAGATGTTAAGTGATTCTGTCTATTGTTTTAACAACCTGCATCAGAACCAGAATATGAAACCAAGTTCTTTGACTCCAGTCAGTACTTCTTAAAAATCCCAATAAAAAGTAATAAACACATGGAGAGGGGCTCATGTAAGCTAGCAAACCTAAGTCCTTCTGGAACCTGGCACTCAGGTGGTCCCATAACATATTCCCTGTGTCCTACAATACAACTTTAATCATAATACTCCCCTGCACACAAACTTTCCATGGTGAAAATCTAAGGTTTTCTGTTGTGCTTCCAGGATGAAGCACATGTCCTAAGCTGTCTGTAGTCATTTATTCCTGAACTCTGAGAATTGTGAGTGCTGGAGAAAAGGGGCTAGATACCTCTATCTAACAGCTTCATCTTACAGGAGAGGAAACTGTCAGAAAAACCAACTGATTTTTTGTCTAACCCATGTGGTAAGATTTAATTCCTAGTTCTTTGCTTATTCATAAAACTTACCTACACCACTATGGCATGCTGTCTTGTAATTTTCTACTCTTACAGTTTTTTTTTTTACTTGTTACTGCCTTAATTTTTTAAATAAGACCATAGGTTCCCTAAGAACAAAAATTGTTTTATTATTTTTCTTTAGGGACGTATCCAGCTTTTTGGAGAACAGGACAGCTTAGTTCAAAATAAAGATAAAGTGGGACATACCAATTTCTGTAGGGTTATTCCAGGTCAGGTATTGTTTTTGCTAGTGTCAGGGCACCAAGAAGTGTAGGCTTTATCCCTGGGGCTGGCTGTCCCATATGAACTGAAGAATATGGTCTTCTCTATAGGCTCAGAAGTACCTGAGCACAGGCCCAAGTGTCAGCTAATCACCTTCGCAGAAAAATAAGGACCTTTTACATAAAAAGTATGGACTAATAGTGATAGATTTTTTGCTTTGGAGAAGATAGTAGAAACTGATCCTATAACATATATTTTGCCTTTTTGGAGGGGGAAGGCAGGGCAATTGGGGTTAAGTGACTTGCCCAAGGTCACAGGGCTAATAAGTGTTAAGTGTCTGAGGCTGGATTTGAACTCAGGTCCTCCTGATTCCAGGGCTGGTGCTCTATTCAGTGCACCACCTAGCCACCCGTTACAACATATATTTAATCAGAAATATTGGTTAAGCAACTACTGTATGCAAGACACAAAGAGATGAACAAGAAGACATGAACCCAGCCCTGGAGGAACTTTTACTCTAGTAAAGTGGAAGCGTCTTTCTTTGCTGTGCAAATGCTGGAATCTCAGACTGAGTCACAAAGCTTTTTACTGTGACTACAGCATGCCTTTATTTAGCACTTACTCTACATTTCCCAATGAGGGCTTTTTCTTTTTATAATACCTCTGGCCCTTAAATTTTTCTGAAAATTGTGAACTTGACATTCATCAACAAACATTTCCAGTAGAAAGAAGAGAAAAAAAGTACTGTAAATAAAACTCTTAAGTTATTATATACAATGTATCTTTCGAAGCATATATTAAATTGAACAAGGTAGTACTGACCTTGTGTTGCTTATCCTCTTCTTCCTTACACTCTCTTTAAAATTTTTTTAAAAATGTTTTATTGATGTTCTTTTCCTTTTCTTAATTTAAACATTTTTAAATATTTAATTTTCTTATTTTCAGCTTTCAACATTCACTTCCGTAAGTTTTAAATTTTTTGTCCCTCCTCTCCTCCCCCCCAAGACAGCATGTAATCCAGTAATCGGCTCTATACATACATTCCTGTTAAACCCATTTTCACATTAGTCATGTTGCATAGAATTTTAAGGAATAGGAGAAACCATGAGAAAGAAAACAAAAGAGAAAAAGAGTCTGCTTCACTCTGCCTTCTGGCTCTGTAATTCTTTCTCTGAATATGGATGGCATTTTCCATCATGAAACCTTTGGAAAAGTTTTAGGTCCTTGCATTGCTGAGATCAAGGTCAGTCCTCACACATTGTGACTGTTACTTTGTATAATGTTCTCCTGGTTCTGCTCATTTCATTCAGCATCAGTTCATATAAGTCTTTCCAGGTTTTCCCAAAGTCCACCTGTTCATCATTTCTTATAGGACAGTAGCATTCCATTACATTCATATACTACAACTTGTTCAGCCATTTCCCAATTGTTGGGCATCCCCTCAATTTCCGGTTCTTAGCCAACACAAAAAAGAACTGCTATAAATATTTTTGTACATGTACATACATTTTTATGATCTCTTTGGGATACAGCACTAGAAGAGGTATTGCTGGGTCAAAAGGTATGCAGAATTTTATAGCCCTTTGGGTGTATTTCCAAATTGCTCTCCAGAATGGTTGGATCAGCTTACAGCTCTACCAACAATGAATTAGTGTTCCACCCTTCCCACATCTTTTCCAACATTTCTCATTTTCCTGTTTTGTCATGTTAGCCAATCTGATAGGTGTGATATGGTACCTAGTCAATAGTGATTTAGAGCATTTTTTCATATGAGTCTAGATAGCTTTAATCTCTTCCTCTGAAAACTGCCTGTTGATATCCTTTGACCATTTATCTATTGTGGAATGACTTGTATTCTTGTAAATTTGATTCAGTTCTCTATATATTTTAGAAATGAGGCCTTTATCAGAGACACTAGTTGTAAAAATTCTTTCCCAGTTTTCTGCTTCCCTTCTAATCTTGGTTGCATTGGCTTTGTGCAAAAACTTTTCAGTTAAATGTAATCAAAATTACCCATTTTGCATTTCATAATGTTCTCCTTCTCTTGTTTGGTCATACATTCCTCCATTCTCCATAATTCTGATAAACTATTCCTTGCTTCCCTAGTTTGTTTATTTTTATATACATACACACACACATCTGAATCGTGTACCCATTTGAATTTTCTTTTCTTTTAAATCTGTATAACTACCCTTTTCTACTTCTACAATTCTCTACCCCCAAAATTAAAGCCCTACCTTATAACAAATAATACTCAAACAAAAGATTCATACATTGCTCATGTCTGATAATCTATGTCTTATTCTGTACCTACACTCCATTACCTCTCTACCAAGAAGTAGAAAATATGCTTCATCATTAGCCTACATCATTTATTCTTCATTGCATTGTCATATTTCTCAATTCTTTCAAAGTTGCTTTCCTTTATAATATTGTAGTTTATTATATAATTTACATAATAAAATTATATATTATAATTATAAAGATTATATAATTTCTTCTCCTGTTTTGACCTACCTCACATGTATCAGTTCACTGAAATCTTCCCATGTTCCTCTGAAGTCATCCCATTCATAATTTTGTAATGATACAGTAGTATTCCATCACAGTCATATATCATAATTTGTTCATCTGTTCCTCAATTGATAGGCAACCACTTTGTTTCTAGTTCCTTGCTACACCAGCAACAAAATTGCTATTAGGAAAATGTTCGCCCATATCAGTCCTTTCCTTCTTGTCTTTGATCTTTCTTTGAGGTATATGTGTAATAATAGTATCCCTGGGTGTAGAGGGGGGGTGAGCGGTGTGTGCACATGTGTGCACACATAAACAGAATTTAGTAATTTGGGGATTTTAGTTCCAAATTGCTTTTCTGAAATGGCTTAACCAGTTCACATCTCCACTGAAAAAGGCATTAGTATGTTTTATTTCAGCCTAACATTTGTCATTTTTCTATCTTGTCAGCTCTGCCAATCTGATGAATGAGAACTGCAACTTCAGAGTTACTTCAGTTTGCATTTCTGTAATAATTCGTGATTTGGAATATATTTTCATTTGGCTATTGATAACTTGGATTTCTTGATAATTTGACCAATTAACTGCCTATTTTCATCCATTGTTCATTTTTCTATTAAGGAATGGCTCTTGTTCTTTAAGTCTTAGATATTTAGACCTTTATCAGAGAAATGTGCTGCAAAGATATTTACTGGTCCACTGTTTCCCTTCTAACTTATAGCTGCTTGATTAACTTTCAATTTTATGTAATTAGAATTATTTTGTCATGTATAATAATCTCTATCTTTTGGTCAAGAGGTCTTCCATATCCATAGTTGGAAAAAGTATCTCCCCATCTCCTTTTATGTTTATAATATGACCTTTTATATAGTTTTAGCATGTAGGTCATGTGGTCTTTTGGATTTTATTGTGTTACATGGTATGAGATACTAGTCTAAATTTGTACTGCTTTCCAGTTTTCCCAAAAGTTTCAGTCAAATAGTGAATCCTCCCCCCAGTAGTTGCTGTCCATGGATCTGTATTGAAAACCATGCTACTGTTCACAGAAGTAATTGTAGATAGTATGGGGTTAGATAAACCAAGGACACCAATTGTAATGCCTCTAAATGCACCTTCCTAGACAAAGGATTTCATTTGATTTCCCAGATTTACCCTTATGGGTCTGGAGAAGTGATTTTTGTTTTCAAATAATTTATTTCCTCTGTCTGGATAGCAGTGACACATCCTCCTTGAAAAGGGCATAGACCTGTTTTTTTATCTATTTCTATAAAGAACATTGGGCAGAAAGCTATGGGTCTCATTTTGTTTGTTGTTGAGTCTGTAAACAGAGTGAAACCACATTTCATCCTTTATCTTAACATTTCAATTAGAAAACCAGAGGATCTCTGAAGCTTAAAAGCATAATCCTTTAAAATCTCAGACACACAGATGCCTAGCTTTTCAGTAGACATTCTGGTATTGCTGGGGGTTTTCCTCAAACTGAACTCATTTAAAGACGTCCAAAATGATTTGATTATCCAACTAATCCTATAAGCACAGAGGAACCTGCATAGCTACATGGCAGAATGTGGTGTCTCTCAGGATTCAGTAACTTCCACTGTTAGTTGAATAGTTTCCTTACCCACTGGTAATGTTTCACCCACACTTCCACCATGTGTCCCAGCAGTTAGTGTAGTCATGGCAGTGACTCAGAACTGAGGCCTGTGCCCTCAGTCAGCGCTGGAAAAATGACTCAGCACTGAGCCTGTAGACTTGATGATGCTTGAAGCCCAAGTGTACTGAATGTTCTCCATTTGATTCTTATCCCCGCTCATTGAGGTGACAAGCTAAAAGCTGCTGCCTTGTGCTGTTTGATTAGGACTAAATAGTTAAGGACTTTCAGGGTTTCTTATGTCCCTTTTTAAAAACCAAACGCTGGCAATATTTTCTTTTCAAAATTGAGAGATGTGTAGTAGTCACCCCATTAAAGTTGTTAAGGAAGCTCCTTAGTTTAAGGGAGGAAACTATTCAGCCATTTTCCTAACTGCAACTTTGGCTTATCTGATTACCCACCCTTCTGCACTATATATTTAGCTATCTTCCTCTCTGCTGGTGCCTTGGTTGATCAAGCTTTTAATGTATAGTATATAACAAATTGGTCTCCTGATAAAGAAACAGAGCTGCTTGGCAGTTCCTCTAGGAGTCAGCCTGTAGGGGAACGGGATGTTGGCTAATCAGTGCTAATAAAGATAGGTGTCTCACGTGTACAGTATGTACAGTCTGCTCTCACTACCACCATCAGTGAGACAGACTAAATGGGATTAGCCTCTATGGACACAGGCCCCATACATATTGTGACCAATATGTTACAATTTAAAAATTTTTTTCCCTTCAAGCTTGCTTCTCATACACTTTTTAACCTGCTAGATTGGAAGCAAATTAACCAAAATTCCTCAACTTTGAATACGGGCAAATAAAAAGGACTTGCACATAATAGATATTCTATGAATAATGATTGACTTAACTTGTATAAAAACACTGGGGGAAGAACCTCACAGTGTGATTTGACTTGGACCTGGAAGCTTTCTGAAAGTGTCCCTAATGACCACTTCTCTCGTATATTTTCCTGGGATATCCCTGAACCTTTTTCTTTCCCTATGTCCATTTGAGGAATGTTCTATCACTTTTTTCTCTTATTACTTTCCTTCAGATTTAAGTGTTGCTCACACTTCAGAATTAGGTCAGATTACTTGTTTTGAACAGGTTGATACCTGTTGGCTAGAGCAGGAAATTTTGGAGTTAGGGCACTTGAATTATATTGGCTGCTTTCTCTTCCAATACCATGCATTTATGAACATAATTCTTGAGCCGTTTAGCATTTATCTGTTAAATCGTTACAAAATAAACTACTTTATGAGACTTAATGTTGGAAAAGGATTTTAAAATCTGTAGCTATAATGTGCTGCTTAAATATGAAGTTCTTATTACCAGCCTTCACCAAAGCCACTAATAGAGAAGGCATGTCAAGCCTTGCCTTTGTATGGACAAAGAAGCTTATTAACGATTTTATATATATATATATAGCTGTTTGCCATAGTGTAGATATAAATCTCAGAGAAATACAGCTTTAAATTTCAAAAATCTAGGGTTTTTTTTATTCACTTAATATTTGCAGTTCTCTCTCCCACCTCCCCTCCCCCAACCACTGATACAGCAAGAAAAATAAAATCCATTATAAATATAATGCATTCAGATTAAAACATTCCCGAATTAGCCATATCAAAAAAAAATATGCTTCATTCTACACTCTGAGTACATTCCTTCTCTTTCTGGAGGTAGATGGCATTTTTCATGCTAACTCTATTGTGCTGATCCACAGTTCCTAGGTCTTTTAAGTTTTTTGTCTTTATGGTGTTGTTGTTATAGACATTGTTCTCTTGGTCTTGCTCACTTCACTTAGCATCATTTCATACAAGTCTTCCAGGTTTTTCTAAAACCATCTCCTGCATCATTTCTTACAGCATAGTAGCATTCCATCACATGCACAAAACTTGTTCAGCTGTTTCCCAATTGGTGGCCATTCCTTAAGTTTCTAATTCTTTGCCTCCACAAAGAAATCTTGTATGTACAAAAGTATATTTGTATAGGTAGGTCCTTTTCCTCTTTCTTTGATCTCTTTGGGTACAGGCCTAGTACCAGTATCACTAGGTCAATGGGTATGCATAGTTTAATAGTTTGTGGGGGTGTAGTTCCAAGTTGCTCTCTAGAATGACTGGACCAGAAGAACCTAGTCTTGTTTGGTTTTCTGTAGGAAGATAGTGAATTATCCAGCTTCGTTATTATTATTATTACTATTCTGGAATGAAATAACCAGATAGTTACTAATAGACTTTCAGGTTAAACTTGGTAGATTTTAATTCCTTACAAATCTCCCTAGATTCTTGTTTTGTTGAAATGCTGAAAACAAAACTAAGTACATCAATGGAGAATTTAAAAGAATATCTTCTAATCATTGGAGATTTATTGATCACCTGCTCTTGCTTTCCATTCCCAAGGAGCTTAAATCCTCCTTGACCAACTTATTTTGATCATTCATTTTGTAGTAAAAGCCAGTATTCCCTAAGCCTGTTACTGATTAACACTAAAAATGTAGTGGCTGCTTGGAATGTTTGGCAGTCGTGGTACAGTGAAAAGATTACTGGATTTGGAGTTAGAGGACTTCACCTAGCTCTGCCACCTACCGCTGGTGCAACTTTGGATAGGTCACTATACCTGTCCAGACATCAGTTTACTCGTGTTGTAAAAAGAGGGGAGTGGAATAGATGATTCCATTTCCGTTTCTAGATCAGCGGTCCTAAGTGACTTTACATCTCTGGATTTTTTCATTTGTAAAATGAGGAGACTGGGAACATTTAGATTTGACCTCTGAGGTCTCTTCTGTCTATGAATCCTTGACTACATGAAGGTTTTTCCTTCTGGGTTAATATCCCACATTGAAAAAATATGAAGAATATTGAGAAATATGTTTATTAGGGTTGCTCCTCAGCAACAACAATAATAATAGTAAAGGCTTTTACAATATACTAAGATATGTTTTGCTTTTGCAACCAGGGGGAAAATAGGGGGATAATAAAAAGAAAGCAGTTGGTTTTGATTGATTTATTAACCATTGTAATACACTGAGGTGGGGGAGGATACAGGAAGAAGGAGATCTTGACTATTTTTAGAAGAGATAGCAATGGTTTTAGTGTCCTCTAAAATCCATAGACTATTAAGCTGAAGATTAGAATTATGTGATGTTAAAACTTCTACATATCTCACCCGACTCCACAGAAAGTGGCTGACATTTTGTAGCATTTTAAGGTTTGCAAGGTGCTATATATATATATATATATTCCCTTTTGAGCCATGAAAAAGCTATATGAATTAAAATACTATTGTCTTCAATTTGTAGATGAGGAAACTAAGGTAAGAAGGGTTAAATGGCTTGCCCCTAAGTCCTCCAGATAAGTGTTGGAGTCAGGAGCTGGATCCAGATCTTCCTTGACTCTAAGTCCATCACTCATTCCACTTTACCACGTTGTCCTTCTGTGTCCAGATCACTTCTTTTAGAACTAGTTCCTGCTCCAAAATTTCTGGGGAAAGAGTTCCAGGCTCTTTTTCTTATTGCGAGAGAGTTCTTCTTTCTTTCCATGTAATCATCATGTATTCTGCTGTGCTTTTCCTGGTCCATCATCAGTAAAACTTGGTATGTGATTGTATAATTTAAGCCACAGTTTAGAAGGTTCTTCTGGCCTAAAAACTCAGATAATTAAATCTTTGTCCTACTTAAGGACTCCACAGTTACGAAATTAGTAGTGCAATGGAGCTGTTATTACTGTGATGATCTCAGGTCATTGAATTTAGAGGCGGAAGCTGCCCCTTATAAGTCATCTGGTCCAGACTTTTGTTGACATGAGGAAACTAAGGCCCAGGTGAATCAAAATCAGAATCACACAGGTAGAAGCAGATTTGAAGAAACTGAGTTCAGATTTAAACCTTTGATTTCTTAGCTCCAAATCCAGTGCTGTTTCTACTGCACCATGGGATGACATTATTACACTTCTTTCATCTTAGATACATTAAACTTAGCATTCACTTCAGCTGGCTCGTTCTGTAGGTTAAAGTTACACTTAAAGCTAATTACTGTGTGCATAGATCAACAAACTATCTAAATTTGTTCTTGTAGGCTGTTCTACTCTCTCTTTGGAGTTCAGGGAGTAAAAATAACTGACAGTAGAGTCAGAGGACCTGAGTTCAAATACTGCCTCTGACACTTATTACCTGTACTACCTGGGCAAAACACTTGATTTCTCTGAGTCTCAGTTTCTTTATCTTTAGAATGGGGGTGGGGGGGAATTTAGACTCTGACTTTCAGAGATCTCTTTCAGCTCTAGATTCATATGGTTCTGTGAGAGCCAGGGAGGAAATGGGATTGGGGAAAATTCCAAAAGGAGAAGAATGGAGTGAGCTTTTGATATTTCTACCATAAGAATCTTTGAAGCAGGAGTTTTGTGGATTGATAACGATTTGTAGGATAAGCAGTTGGGGTACAACAGGTTAATCACAGGGCAGATGTGTTCAAGATTGGAGGTTCCTTGTGGTTAGTCAAGATTACTTTGGTTTGTAGACTAGACCAAACATCTACCCTTGACTAGATGCCTTTCAAATTAATTTCTCCTTGATCATAAGAGAAACCAGAGGAGAAAGTATAGATGGATCAATATTATCCTTTCACACTATAAGGAAAAAAACCCACTTACAAGCATATGTATGGCTCCATACTTGGTGGGTTGATAGCATCACCTCCATTTTAGAACAACAACACTTTTGAGGCATTGGGGCCCATCTTGAATTCACACTGTTTTTCTTTTGGCTCAGTTGAATGTGGGTTTAAAGTTTGTTTAATACCAATATTCTACTGCTTCTGTTGAAGAAAACTAGTGTCCAAAGAATTAAATTGGGTCAATAACTCAGAGCTTAGAGAACAATGGACTAGAAGTAGGTCTGGGAAACCTGCAGTCTCGAAGCCATGTGTGGCCCTCTAGGTCCTGAGTATGGATGGCCCTTTGACTGTATCCAAACTTCACAGAATGAATCCCCTTAATAAAAGAATTTGTTCTATAAAACTTGGACTTAGTCAAAAGGTCACACCCCAGGACCTAGAAGGCCACATATGGTCTTGAGAACACAGGTTCCCTACTTCTGTGTAGAGCATGGTAGTTGCAAATAGACTGCAACCCACAACAAATAAAGATCTAAGAAAAAGAATCAGAGCAAAGGATGTCACAAAGTAAAAATAAAGAAATATAGTTATGTTCCAGTCATGTGGTGAAAGTGAATAATGACTGATGGACAGCCTACTTATGTGCTCCTATAACTAGTATCCTTGAGATAACAAAAGAAAACAAAGTTTCACCAGTACATTGGGCCAGCCTCCTATGGCAAATTTATAGGAAGACATGGGACAAAAGTTACCCAGGCTAGGCAGGCATGTATGGGTTGTAATCTTCATTTACCCCAAGTGGATACAATGCCACCTTCATTTGAGTATATGGGTTAAAAACTTTATTGTTCTTAAGTTTTCTCCTGACATTAACTTAAAAAAAAATTGTCTTTTGTTACTTCCCCTTAAACCTCACACCACATCTGTTATTATCTATCCTGTAATAAAAAACGTTTAAGCAATGCTGACTTCATTTACCCTTCCACCATCCATTGGCCCCCATTCTTAGGTATGGTTTATTTTAAGTTCTCTAGAATGAATATTCTTGCAATTACTTCTAGCAAACAAAAGCAAGCCTTTAACTTGGTTGAGGCAGAGTTGGGAGTGAAGATTCCCTGAATTACATAGGAATTTGAATCTCAACCCCTCCAGTAGTTCTCTGACTTTGAGCAAACTGCTCACCCTCTGTGAACCCCTCAGTCTTTGCACCACCTGCCTGTAAAATGAACCAATCCTTCAAATTTTTATGGATTAGACTGAGGTCCAGAGAGGTGAAGAAATTGGTTTGGGAGCCTGCTACTTCTGAAGTGGCCAATTCAAACCTCGGTCTTCAAAGTCTATGCTCTTTCTACCATACCATGCTGAAGACTACACTTTCACTAGCCCCCTTACACAGACTCACTTTTTTTTAAAGTTCAAATAAGGTCATTGATATGAAAGTGCTTTGTAAACTTATAACATGCTCTTCTATAATAGCCTTCAAGATACTGTTTTTCTCTTAAATTCCCATGGGTTTTATATTTTGTATCAAAGTAATCCCTGTAGTATAAGCCCAGAATCAAAACTTTGCCCTGGATATCCTCTAATAATACCTTGTACTCAATGGGACAGATTTTCATTTCATCTAGGAGTAATTTCTCCTTATCTCTTATTCTGGTGATTCCATGGAGTAATTCCAGCAGTAGAACCTGGCACTTGAGGGCAGGACAGTTTGCTGAGAATTTCAAGGAAGTTTACAAGATGACTGGCAAGAACTATCAGATTTTAAATGGAATACAGTCAGCTAAGCAGTGGATTTTTTCATTCCTGTCTTATTTACCATATAGTATATTCCCCGTGTCTTTAATGAAAAGACGACAGCAAGAAATTATTTGGCAAAAAGTAGTTCTCAGAATTCTAAGACTGAGGAATATAAAAGTTACATTATCAAGTTATATGTGTTCTAAGTTAGTAACACTAACATTACATTTTTAAAAGTAGTTTTGTATACATGTGAGTCTCACTTCAGTTATGTGATATATGAATAATAATAATATTATAAGTTTGTTATTGCCATTTCAGAGATTAGAAAATTGGCTCAGAGAGGCTAAATAACCTATAGTATTATTCATATCACTTAGAGCACATAAAGGTCCATGATCTCACAGCTATTAATTAGCATAGTAAAATATTCAAACCCAGGTAATCCTGATTCCAAATCTAGTATGATATCCACTATACCAATCTGTGCCTACTAAATTAAAGTGATTTGTTTAAATGTTTTGTTATCATTTTTTAGAGTAAATGTTGAAGATGTACTGTCATATCATGTGTAAATAAATTGGGAAGATGCTGAGCAAGAGATAATATAATTACAGTAACTTACCCATTTGTTATGATTTTGTAGTTAACAGCATTGCTTTCTAAAAAAAAAAAAGTCTTAGAAGACTCACCATGATTATGCCTAAATTTGAAGGCAAGGATGCCTTAATGTAATGAGATTATTAGGGAAGCTGTTCTGAAGCCTACTTGCTTTCATGTTGATAGTAATGTCTTTTGCGTTGTGATTGTTTCCCTCCTCTTTCCCCATCTAAGCTGAACCTTCCGTGTGACTAAAGAAAACATGTAAACACATTTGCTATAGTGGCTACATCTCATGGTATATTATACTGATTTTTTTAGCCATTTGCCAAGCAATGGCTACCACCTTTGTGCTTTTTTTTTTTTTTTTTTTTTGCTATCACTAGGAGGGCTGCTATGAATATTTTGGTTCATATTGTTTAGTCATTTTAAAAGAGCGATTTCAAAGCATAAGAGAGGCAACATAGATGGGGAAATACTTTGGACTCTAGAAGACCTGGGTCCAGGTCCTGCCTCAGACACATAATAAGTGTGTGACCATTGACATCATTTAAAATCTCAGTGTTACAGGGAGTTGCCCAAGATCACAATTTACCAGATAGATTGCTTATCTCCATTAGAGGGGGTAGTTTCCTCTTTGAGAATTCCCTGAATAAATGTAAAGACAAAAATAAGACCATCTTAAATTTTTGGATAGAGAAATCAACATTTTTCTTTACCAAAACTTGAAGAAAAACCTAACTATTTAATTTTTCAAAGATTTTTAATTGTTTAAATTAAAATGACTGTTAATTTTCAATTTTATGCAAAATTAAGATCTAAAGAAAATTGGAAAAAGCTGCTTTACTTATTTTACTTGCTCTTGGTAGGGCTCTAATTATTTGTTGAGTGGTTTTTCAGTTGTGTCTGTCTCTTTGTGACCCCATTTGGGGTTTTCTTGGCAGAAATACTGGGATAGTTTGCTCTCTCCTTCTTCAGCTCATTTTACAAATAAGGAAACTGAGGGCAACAGGGTGAAGTGACTCACCCAGTTATAAAATGCCTGCCGCATTTGAACCCTGTTTGTCCTGACTCCAGGCCTAGCTCTCGTAACTACTGTGACACCTAGATACTCCTGGGCTCCAATTATGGAATATATATTTATACACACGTATGTATATGTGTGTATGTATCTCTTTTAAGGGAGGTACAGTGCAATAGTATGGAATGAACACCAACCTGGGATTCTGGGAGACCTGGATTCTAATTTTAGCTGCAGCCCTTGTTATGTTTCTTTGTGATTATATGGTTTCTGCCTACCTCACAGGAAATTTGTTTTGTGATTATAGTTTTCACTTAATTAAGATTGATAGAATTCTATTTGAGCAAGCTAAAACTGCTGAAACTAACTAGAGACTTCCAAAAAGATACGAGGATGTTTCCAAAGGCTGAAAATAATGGCTGTTTATTAGAATCCCTGGTTTCCTTTCAAACACAGTCCAGGTGCCACCTCCTACAGGAAGTCTGATCCCTCCAGTTATTATTGCTCACTCACTCTTAAACAGGATCCCTCTCACTCAGATTCTGTCTCTCCCTTTCCCTTTCTCTCTCCCTCTCTTCCTTCCTCAAAGTTATTCTGTATTAATCTCTTTAGTACTTTGTATTTACTTATTTGTTTTCTACGTTCTGTTCCCAGAGTTAAATGTAGGTCCCTGAGGGCAAGGACTGTTTGATCTTTGTGTTTTGTGTCCCAAGCACAAAGCCCTGCACAGAGAATCTAAAAAAATGCTCATTGAATTGAATGGAGTATTGGGGGCCCGCTAGGTGGAGGTGAATAGAGCACCGGCCCTGGAATCAGGAGGACCGGAGTTCACATCAGGTCTCAGACACTTAACACTTACAATTCATGTGACCTTGGGCAAGTCACTTAACTCCAATTGCCCTGCCTTTCCTCCTGCAAAAAAAAAGAAAAGCATTGAATTGAATGGGGGCTTTTGAGCCCACAGGAATTTTGTGTGGACCAAAAGAGACTGAAAGGATTTTGTAAATCTTAAATTAAAGCACTATATAAAGATGTAAGGTAGGTAGAGTTTATAAGAGGCTGTATGAGAGAGAGAAATTGGGAGTTTGGAATTCAGTTTAACAAGATTTTGTTAAATGCCTGTTCTATGTAAGACACTAGGAATATAAAAGGAAAAAAATGAAAACTAGTCCCTATCTTCAGAGATTTTCATTTTTTTGGAGCAGGGGTGGGGAACCTGAAGCCTCAAGGTCACATGTGGCCCTCTAGGCCCTCAAGTACAGTCATTTAACTGAATCTGATTTGTTCTGTGAAGTTTGGGTTCAATCAAAAGGCCTTACTTGAGGCCCTAGAGAGGCACGTTTGACCTCAAGGCCACAGGTTCCCCACCTCTCCTCTGAAGGATCCAGTCTATGAGTAGTTGAGTAAATATAAGATAATTTGAGGAGGTATCAAACACTTAAGACCCAAAAGTATGAGGAAAGGCTTCTCTGGGGAGGGTTAGTATCTAAGTCATGGAAAGGGGGAAAAAAAAGCAACTTGTGAGAGGTGGAGGTGGAGGTGTGAGATACATCCCAGGGGCAAGGGACAGAGTTTATACAAAGTGACAAGAAGTGGAACGCCAGGTTTGGGGAACAGCAGACAAACTGAGGGAGTGATCTCTACAGGGCACTGGAGTGGGAGTTGGAATGTTGACTTTAGGGGAACAGCAAGAAGCTAGTTTCATCGGAACCCAGAATGAGTGTGGAAGGAAGCCATGGGAAAGGGAGGCTGAAAAGGAGAGATTGGAGCCAGGTTGCAAGGAAGTTTGTTTGGATCTGAGGCAGTGGGCAACCACTGAAGATTCATTCACAAATAGGGGAATGAATGATATATACATTAGGAAGATTCTTTTGGTATCTGTGAAGGTTAGAGGGGAAGAACCAGAAGAAATGAATCAGTAGGCAATGACAGTAGTCCAGAACAGAGATGATGAGGACTTGAACTAGAGTTATGACTACACATGATAAGGATTGTGATTTGAAACAGATATAGAAATTTTGTGAAGGAAAAACCAACATCTTAGACATCGATTAAATATGGGACAAAAAAGGGGAAAGAGGCAAGGATGATTCTCAATTTGCAAACTGGGGAGACCAGAAAAATGGTGCTACATTTAACAGAAAGAAAAAATAGGAAAGGTTTGAATCCGGGGGAACTGATGACACCTTAGAGAAAGAAAAAGAAGTAAAGAAAAGAGGACCCAGGATCAAGCCGAGGGGGCATGCCTTGGGGCTTTAGAGTAGGTGCAGGACATGCCTGACAGTACATCAGAGAAGACTGAGGAGTAACCACAGCAGCAGGAGAATCAGCAGAGAGGTGCCAACTCTTCACCAACCTTGGACAACTTTACCTCTCTGGGACTCATTTAATTCATCCGTAAAATGGAGGATATTGGACTAAATTATATCCAAGGTCCTTTCTAACTATTTAACTCTAGGAATGCTGTTTCCTTTGTTTTGGGGTTTTGTTTAGAGAAGTCACTAATTACTAACCTTTTATATAACAAATTTAAGTTACTATACAGTGTCTAATAATTGTTTAAATGCAAAGACAAATACAAATCCGTAGGTAAGTCACCGTCAGTCATTTTTGACCTCTTCCTGTCCTTTGTTCTCTGTCCAGGCTGTCACCCAGTTGATTTGATTCTTCCTTCTCATAGTCTTTTGGATTCCTTCCTTTCTGTCCTTTGCCACTGCCACAACCCCTATTATAGGTTTATACATTAGATCTAGAAGGAACCCTGTAGGTAATTTAGTCCAACCTCATTTTAGAGATTAAAAAAAAAAAAAAAGACTGAAAGTGGCTAGGTGATTTCCCCAAAGTCACACAGGAAAGAAGTAGCAGAACTCCCAATCCAAGATTCTTTTCACTACATCATGCTTCTTCTCAACTCATGCCTACCTTCTACAGTACATTACAGTAACTCTCTAATTAGTCTCCCTTCATCCTGGCCTTCTCTTCTCTAATCCAGCCTGCATTTGACCTTCAAAATATTTAAAGAATTTGTTATTTTCAGAGTATGGATCCATTCCCTCCATGCAGACTGGAACTTAATCAAATAGCACTTATTAAACTCCTCCAATGTGCTGCCTATTGTGCTAAGTGCTGGCACTCCTTTAAACCTTATTGTAGACAACTTCATATGTTGCTGTGGCTAAAGAAAAAAAAATTCATCAGTCACTGTTAGGTGATCCCAGCTAGGCCAGGCCTCAGATGGCAGATAGCATTATTGGAACTAAGCATGTAGGCCTTATTCCAGTGGCTTATCACAGGTTCTCTTGTGCATAACAGAAGACATGTTCTTGCAGGTCCTAACAAGGGAGGAAAGTTAGAGTACAGTCGTTTAGAATCTTCTTAAAATAATGTTTTCATTATGTAATCTATTCTACTTACTAACACACACTATCTCCCTCTTATTGCCTGTCAAATGACAGCTAAGCAACTCAACCAGTCAGGGAAGATCACTTTACTTATTCCAGTCTTACTCTCCAACCATACTATACATCATGTAATTTTGCCCCAGTAAAGCTAGTCCTTTACACATAACCTGCTCAGTTCTGTCTTTGCTTATATTGCCCTCTATCTCATTCTTATCTCCTATTATTTTTCTACCTATTCAAATTTCACATGTCTTTTAAGGCTCAGTTCAATCACCTTTCTAAGCCTTCCCTAACTATCTAAAACCATAGTCTTTTCCTTTTCTCAATTCATTGAGCATACCCCCAGCCCTTTGGCATTCTGGTGAAGCCTAGAATCATAAAAGAAACCGATTATATTGACATGTAGTTATCAAAATGTATTTTTAAAAAATTCACAAACCCCAAGAGTCTATACCATACAACTTCTTAACTGTTATTCTGAATGCTGAGTATTTCATGTATGCATTCTTGCCATCCTAATTAGACTGTAAGCCTCCTTGAAGGTAAGAAACACTCTCACCTGTGTATCTTCTTGCACACAGTAGACTTTTAATAAATATTTAATGACTTGGCCCCATTCAGTATACCCCAGTTAAGGCTTTTGTACAAATTGTGAAAAGAGTACGACAGATAAAAAACAACAATCCCACCAACCACCCCTCCAAAATCCCCCCCCCAACTAAAACCCTACAGCATGATGAAAACTCAGCCTCTTTTCCAGCTGCACTGTTTAAAGTGGAAAGGAGGATAAACAAATTCTCCATGGGGTACCTCTGTGAAAAACAGCAATATTTTTTTTCTCAGGTTCTTTTTAGCACCTTTTAGTGGTTTAAAATTCAGTTCTTGGTATGATGCCTGACTCTGGAGAGTTAAACATGGTAATAAAAAAAAAAATGCTGGAGCCCCAGCACGTGGGTGTGCTAGCTAATCCAGCCCCTGAGAGTGGGTAGTAGCTGCCAGTGTCACCAAGGACATAGGGATATTCTTGCCTTTGATATTTGCTGAAGAAAGTCAGTAGGAACAGAGTTCCTCCTAGAGAGAGAAACATTGTTAGGCAAATATAGTTAACTTCCAAGGTCACCTAAATGTTTACATACATAAACATGTTCATGTAACAAAACTAAAATTTAGGTCTGTCACATAGTTCTAATGTTCACTTTTTTGCCTTTGACAAATTTTGTTGTGGGAGAGGTTTTTCTCTGTAATCCTGAAAGTTTCTTAGCTTTTAATTGGTTTCGTTTTTGTTTTCAAAGATATGATCACTTAAGGAAGAATATTTCCATTTGGGCTAGAAAATAACTACCTTTGAAAGAAGTTGCCATGTTTAAATGTACAAGAATGGTCAAAGTTCATTTTAGCCAATGATCAAATGTCAGTTTGACATTTTTTCCTCATAAGATTTAGTTACTTTGGGGTATTCCGATATATGCGTGATGATATGCCTTCATTTGGAAAGCTCCCTGCATGGTGAATAATGACATTGCATAGTGAGTGACCGAGGTGCCTTGTTGTCTGTAATATGATCTTTCCCAGTGGTACATCTGGAACTTGGCCTTCTGGAGAGCCCCAAAATAGAAAGGCCACTGAAGGAAGAACTTCATGAGAGGACATGATGGGGATCCCAGTCATTCTTAACCTCTGCAGAGTTTTAACATCAGTAAGGCACAAGTAGTCTTAGGTTCTGCAGTCTTCAGCTCATTACCACTTCTACATTCTTTCTGTATATTTGAAGGCATTTTACTCTGGTCTCAACTTCTGTTCTGGAGCCTCTATTTTCCAGTAACTAGCCTTTATATCGGTGCAAAGATCATTCTTACATACCTCATCTTCTTCCAGATTATTTTTTTTAAAAAAAGTAAATCTGTAGAAAGCTTGAAACAGTATAGTATAGTGGATATGAGACTGAACCCGGAAGACCTGGATCCAGATCCTGCCTCAGACACTAAATAGCTGTGTGACCATGGAAAAGTTATTTAAACTTTGTGTGCTTCATTTTACTTATTGGTAAAATGAGGCAGATAGACTTGAATGCCCCCAGATTATTCATTTCAGCTCTAAATATATCAATTATCTTGACATGATCTAGTTATGTAATTTAGCATTTTTAAATTTCTTTAATCACTGATCAACCATTTTATCAACCAAAGTAGACTTGACAGGCTAGTATGAACATTTACCTTATTCTTTGTTAGAGATGCCAACCAAAAACTCATGCTGTTTTCTCTTTGTTGTTATGACTCTCTAACATTTAGCCAAACAGCAGCCTCTATAGGGGGGGAAGGAGCTTTGAAGAGAGAGGAGAATAATTTTAAATAGGTAGTTGTTTTTATTGTAATTTTTTTTAAACATCTAGCAAACATTTATCAAACAGTTACAAGGTGTAGGGGATTTGGGAGACAAAGATGAAAAGAGAAATGACCATTGAGAGAATAATTTGGAAACAGCAGAGGAGCAAAGATGATCGTGACTCCCCAGGAGACCGATAGATGGGATAGGAGTGCTATGGACTTTTAAAAAATTTTTAATGGTCACTGAAAGTTGATTGTCCAAAAAACTCCCACATTGTTGTACATGGGGTGTCAAGAAGTTCTCTTTGGTTCTGAAGATGAATAGCTGTGTGCTTTCTATATTTTGTTTTCCTGTCATTCATTTCCATCCTCCATTTCTTTGTCTCTGGTTCTTTTTGTTTTAGGAAAGTCAATCATCAGCCAACGGCCCATCTGAGGAGAGTCCCAAGCTACCTCCTGTTAGGGAGGGCACCCCAGTGTACCCCCAGCTTCGGGCTGGCTACATACCGATTCCAGTTATCCACGAAGGCTCTGAAAACCGACAGCAGCACCCGTTCTACTCCTACCATCAGCCTGGGATGCAGCGAGTGAAAGCAAAAGCAAGCCCTCTGAGATCTCAGTCGCCTTTAAGGTCCTTTTCCCCATCAGAATCCCCCATCAAAAGCTCATCTGAATCTATTCAGACAGACAAACAATGTGGAAAGGCAACAACAGCTGCAGCAGCTCCAGCCCCTCAAGGACTTGAGGTAATTGGGTGTGTCTTGTAGGAAAGCAGCCTGGTCACCGTTCAGTGACCTTCGGGGCTGCCTTGGCTCATTCCATCATTAATAGGCATAGAATGAGGATTTCCTGGGCATTTCTGACTTTTTACATATACTGGATTATTTGGATATCCTCATCAGTCACTGCGCCACTAAGGAAAAGTTGACTTTTTTCTTGCCTAGTACACATTGTTTTCACAAAAGACATTTTCCAACAGGTATCCAAAGTCCCCACAATAGATATTTCCCTGAAAATGTGTATTAGCATACTGTTTTAATAGTGCCTTGGGGCTATTTCATCGAATGATATAGTAACTGATGCTTATATAGTGTGTTAAAATGTGACATCATTTAATTCTCACAAGAACCTTGTGAAGGAAGCATTCTAGATATTACCCTCATTTTATAGCTGAGGGAACTGAGTTTTAGATTATAGGACTTAAGAGAAGAGCTGTGTGGACGCAGAAATAGTGAGTGTGAGAGGCAGAATTTCAGCCTAGGTTTCTTTTGATACCCAAACCTGATTCTCTTTCTACTTTACAATGTGCCCATCCAGCCCCCCAAAAAAACCAACCAATGGATCTCACAGGCAATTAATTTTTCTTCCTGTTTCAGAGACAAAATAGCTAAGTTTGAAGCAAGTTAAGGCTGGATATTTCTAATTCTAAAGTAAAACCAAAACAAGTTGCTGCTGGAGGCAGCTGCATTAAGGCAGTATTTTTGAGAGCCTAGGTCTAAATTGTAGCCTGGCATAGTAGATCATTCACACACTAACTCTGTCTTGTGCTGCCAGGGTGACTTGGCAAATAACTTCACACCTCTGGGCCTTAATTTCTCCACCTGTAAAATGAGGTTAGGCTAGATGACTGTTTATAAAGTCACTTTTCAATTTTCTAGCATTATGATCCTATGCAGGGAAGTATTGTGGAAGAGTAAAACTACAAATGGCTTGGGAGTCTGGACAGTTGGGCTTTATACGTGGCTCTGTGCCAGCTATAACCTCGACCAGCTATAATCACTGCCCTCTCTAGGTCTCTTTCCTCATCTGCAGCATGAGGGGTTGGGCCAGACCTTTTTGAAGGTCTCTACCAGCTCCGAAGTCTTGTTGTTCTGAAAGTTAGATTCAGCGCATTGATACATGAAGACCAGACCCGGCTCAAGACCCTAGGCGTATTAGATGCAAATAGTATCACTTTCCTCTTATACAATGACTTTCATTTTCTGTCTGCCCTAAAGGTAGCTTCCACGTCTTCTGTGTTCTGCATCTCTTTGGCTTGTACTACCTATACGTGGGAATTAAAATAACCCTCACGTAGACATCAGGGGAAGCTTTCTCTTTTATAATGAGTGGTACATGTACGTGTGCTCTGTGAGATTTTTGTTGATTTGTTTTTAACCTCACCTATATAAACACATTTCAACGAAACTAACCAACCCATCTACCAAGTCCAGCACTGTAT
Organism: Pseudocheirus occidentalis; assembly: GCA_028646575.1. Taxonomy (NCBI): domain Eukaryota; kingdom Metazoa; phylum Chordata; class Mammalia; order Diprotodontia; family Pseudocheiridae; genus Pseudocheirus; species Pseudocheirus occidentalis. Next base: position 74,224,889 of record CM053598.1, on the reverse strand, counting down.
GCAGTGCTCTACACCCATAGCCCCTCACCTTTTCAAAGAGGGAGGTGCATTCTCATATGTCTTCCTTGGGGCCAAGATGATCATTAGACTTTCACAGTATTCAGTTTTGATTGTTTTCTTGTCCTTTCCATTTGTATTGTTGTAGTCATTGTGTAATTGTTTTCCTGGTTCTGCTTCATTTTGTATCAATTCATGTGAGCTTTCCCATTCTTCTCTGTATTCATTATTTTCATTGTTTTATACATCCCTGGTACAGGTAAAAATATCCATTATGTTCATAGACCACAGTTTGTATTGCTGTTCCCCAGTCAATGGACATCTACTTTGTTTTCAGTTCCTTGGCACCAACAAAAAGAAAGAAAAGAAACTAACCCATCCCATTTACTTAATGTAGTGAGTACATAGGATGAGAGGTCCTCCAAGTGAAACTTCTTTTTTATTTTTGTAACTTGCAGAGATCCCAGTCTCCAGCTGCTTCAGACTCTTCCTCTTCCTCCTCTTCCTCTGGTCTGCCTCCATCAGCTGCCAGGAGCACCAAAGGAAGCCACCAGCTTCCCCGAGGCTATATTCCTATTCCTGTGATCCATGAGCAGAATCTCCCCAGGCATCCAGCACAAGCTTATCATCAGGCACAGAAGACTCACTATCCAGCTTCCCAAGGGGCAGAATACCAGTCTCAACAACCGACGTACAGAGTCCATGCTGATGATCGAGAGCCCAAGGTTGTCCATGCACAATCCCCTTTCAAAGTGGTTGCCAGGGGCACATCTAGCCGTGAAGGATCTCCATGCAGAGCTAATGCTTCTGTACTTTCCTCATCTCCTGCCCGAGGACACACAGTCATGGATAGCCCCCAGGTAGGGAGACTTCTATTCCAAAGCCTCCAGGTTGCTTTTACCCATAATACCAAGAATTCTTTAATCTTGATGAACCCCTTCTGGAGTTAGTATAATTGTCACCCAGTTGGTCTTTCATCATTTTTAGAGGTAGTGCAGTTGATGCATTTCATGTGAGGCAATTACTTGGAATTCAGAATTAGAAAGGACTCTTGAGTTGAGAGCTCTAAATTCCGTACTCTCCCCTCTCCTCTAATTTTACAGAGGAACAGAATCAAGGCCAGAGAGGTTCAATGACTTTTTCCCTAGGTTGGACAGGACAGCAAATGACAGAACTACTTCTGAACCATTTGGGCCAGAAAATTTGGATTTAAACCTGGTTACAATGATTTCAAATCCAATGCCCTTTCCATTCCATCACACAGGGCAGTTCAGTGGTGTGTTAGTAAAGTGCTGGACTGGAAGTCAAGAAAACCTATAGCTGTGAAACCCTGAGCACGGTCACTCAGCTTTTCTCAGGCTTTTTCCTCATCTGCAAAGTGGGGATGGTAATAGCACTGACCTTCCAGGGCTGTTGGTGAAGATCAGATAAGCTCAGATCACTTTGCAAACCTTATGTCCTGCTTGATAAATGCCAACGATGTTATTGTGTCCCTATCCTCCCCTCTGAGAGCTGCCTACAGAAATACAGTCTGAGAACCAGGATTCCTTGTAACTACTTGTACTTCAGCTTGTACTTGGCTACAACCTGGCTGCTTCTGGGCCTGGCCTAATTTCATAGGTTCCTAGGGGATTAACTGTGGTAAAATGCAGAAAGCATGGAACCAAAGGATCAAGAAATTGGGTTCCTGCATTTGCCACTCACTTTTTTTTTTTATGTTATTGGAATATGGGGGAGGAGGGGTGGAGGGATTTGAGCAATCACTTCCACATCCTCCCACCTCAAAGTAACAATCTCCCCCACACAACATAAACAGCCCATCCCTTTCCCTAAAATATAGAGAAGTACTAAGAAACTTATGGAGTACCTGCAAGAATTGATTTCTCTACCCTATACATTAATTCAGTCACTTTTCATCTATTCTGAACTTCCCAGCTATTTTCTGTGGCAAATCATTCCCCTCCGTGGGCTATTTAGTTCTAATCTGTAAAATGGGGGGTTGGATTAGAATCATTGATGATCCCTTAGGTCTTTTTCACTCCTATGATTTTTTTTTCTGATTGTTTACTTAAGCTTTTGTTTGCCTTTGGTGATAATTTGCATAGAGACCTAAGATTAAGTTGATGGCATGGGGTAAAGTGGATTTGCTTAAGAGATTGATGCCTTGTCATCATTGCCTTTATATGAAAGATTAGATTGTCCCTAAAATAGCATTCTTACTGAAAACTGAAGCAGCAAGGGAGCTTAGTGGCTGCCACAATGTATTTGAATGTAGGAAGGGTTTGAATCTTGCCCCAGCCACTAACTAGCTGTGTGACCCTGGGCAAGTCACATAACTACTCTGAGCCCTAGAAATAGTACCAACCCTACAGGGTTGTTGTAACAAGTAAAATTAAGGTATGTAAAGTGTTTTGCAGACCTTAAAGTGCCATATAAATGTTAGCTATAATTACTGTTATTATCTAATGTGAGTCTAGTGCCACTTGGAACTGCCATCACACTAGCTGTAGCCCTGCCATGCAGTTCTGCTCACCCAGAAGACCTTGAAGTTACCTCTTGTGCCTCTTACACAAATGACATGTCCTGGTTTGCTCAAAACAGCTGTGCTACTCAAAAAAACATACGGTGGTCTATAGAATGGTGACAGCTTCCTTATACATGCCTTGGATTAGCAGAATGACAATATTATTTGTAGAAAAATAATATTTTGCATGTTTTCCTTTTTAAAACTTAGACTTTTTTTTCTTCCTGGTTTTTGTAACCTCAGTGTGAGACTATTTTGCCATTATCATATAAGTTTGAGAGTCATTGTGAGAGTCTGAAGTACTTGCATTGTCTCCCCTTTCATGGAGCTAACTGCCAGAACCGTGCTGTTTTCTGTGGAATGTTTCTTAGCAATAGGTCACATTTATGGAGCATTTTAAGAGTTTGCACAATTCCTTTCGATAGATTACCTCATATGATCTTCCCAACAACACTGAAGTATCGTGGCTGCTATCATCTCCATCTTACTGGATGGAGGCAGACAGAATTGAAGTGAATTGCCCAGGATCACCTAGCTAATAAGCGTCAGAGGTGAATTTAAAACCCATGTCTTTCTGACTCCAAATTCAGCATTCTATCCACTCTCACCTTCTCTTTGCTCATTGTAAGGAAAGAAAATAGAGGCACTTCATGATTCTACACCTCTTACTGTGATATATTGCTGACTGTACCTAATTAATCAATCCTGTTATCAACCCACAAGTAATTTATTGAGCTTAGGTTACCAGCTCTGTACAAGTCAAAGGCGTGCTCCTGTTCCCTGCTCTCATGTGCTTACCTGACAATACCATTGTGTAGACCGGGCTTATCCATAACAATTAGAGTAGTTAGTGTGAGACAGAGACTATATGTGCTTTCTTCAGAGTAGGGAGAGATCGGTGCAGCTTGGGAGCACAATTGGAGGAGGCTTCTATGCAAGCCTGACAGGATTGAATTCTTGGCTTTACAGCTGGAAAAAGGGCTCTTAGACATGATTTGTTCCAACCCATTATTTTACAGATGAACACATTGAGGACTGTGTTAGCATAAATGTAAATAGATGGAATTAGAGCACTAGTTCATGCCTGTTTGTTTCATGCCCAGATGATATAAGAAGCAGTGGGACTTGTGCAGTGTTTCACATTTTTACTTCCTATATGCACTCAGAAAGTTAATGCAAACACATTGAATGACAAGAGTAATAATAGCTAAAATGTATAGGGAGAGCTTTAAGGTTTGCAAAGCACTTTACTTCTTGTCTGTTATCTCATTGGATCCTCACAACAAAACAACCTTATGAGGTAGTTGAGCTTATTATCCCCATTTTACAGTTGAATAAACTTGAGTATGGGAGAGGTTTAGTGGCTTGCCTAAGACCACACAGCTAGCCAATGCCTGAGGCATAATTCAAACTCAGCACTTCCTAACTCCAGGTCCCTTGGATCCACTATGCACTGTGCCACCCAGCTGGCTAGAGCTGTTTATGCTTGTGTCTTTGGCCCAGCTGGCTACAAGTACAGCCCTCCTTCCCTCTCCTCTACCCTGTTTTGAAGCACAGTTCTTTAAAGATTAAATATCCTTGTCATTTTACTTCTTTTCAAGCATGCTAGGAAGACATTTGGCATTTATTCATAGAATCATGGTTTTAGAGCTGGAAGCCACCTTGGAGGCCATCAAATTCTAGTCCTCTCATTTTACATATGAGGCAATCAAGACAGGGTTTGAATTCAGATCTTTCCAATTCTAAGCCTTACATTTTTACTATACCACTTACCTGCCTGTAATTAGAGTCTATCTTATTGTCTCTGCCAAGACTGTCTTGAAACATGGTTTTAACTCTTTCCCCCTACCCCCACCCCTTTTCTCCAAAGCATGGGTCTTAAAGGCTTAAATATCCTGATTATCCTTTCAAAAAGTAAAGTGTCCTAGGCAGAAACAGCCTCTGAGCAGTCAGAAGTGACAAAAAAGTAACAGAGCCTTTCAGAAATGGAATCTTAGAAGAAAACACTCTGACCGGAAACTTGCATATACCAAAAGAAGAGATTTGATAATTACTATTAAACTAAATCAGTACAGTCTAATGAGACAAAAAGTGTCACTCTCCCCTCGTTTCTACCCCTCCCCCTCCAAAAAAAATCTCTTCTACCTGTGACTGGCACTCTACATTGGTCTAATGAACTTGATACATGTCGTTTATAATCTCTACCTCACTTTGTGTTATATAGCCCAAGCTTGTCCTTAAAATGTATTTTCTGGTATTTTCAGTTTTGAAAACGTCCATCTATCTACATCTCCTAAAAATTGTCACTCTGAGTGAACCTAACCTTCAGTTTTTAAATGTATATTTGTCTTCTCCATGCTTCTCCTCAGCAGCCAGCGGTCCGCCAAGAGTCATCTCCAGTGTCCCAACCTGAAAACAAGCCAGAAAGTAAGTCAAGCCCTGCTGGACCAGATCTCTCTTCAGGCTACATCCCAATTCAAGTTATTCACAAGGACGCTGATTCTAAACCAGTTTCCCAGAAGCCTCCACCTCCTTCTGAGAAGGTTGAAGTGAAGGTCCCTTCTGCTCCAGTTCCCAGTCCCCCTCCCGTTCCCTGCCCTCCTCCTGCTCCTAGCTCTTCCAAGAATGTAGATGCAGAAGAGAAGCCAACCTCCCCCATTCCTTCTTCTCCTGAACTAGCACCACAGAAGCCAGCTGATGTGGAAGCTGGCCCCAAACATCCTGGTGTGATGAAAGTGGAAGCAATTTTGGAGAAGGTCCAAGGGCTTGAGCAGGCTGTGAATTCATTTGAAGGAAAGAAAACAGACAAAAAATATTTGATGATTGAAGAGTATTTGACCAAAGAGCTTCTGGCCTTGGATTCAGTGGACCCTGAAGGACGTGCTGATGTACGTCAGGCCAGGAGGGATGGCGTAAGGAAGGTCCAGCAGATTTTGGAAAAACTTGAACAAAAAGCTGAAGATGTCCCAGGTCAAGTTCAAGTTTACGAACTCCAGCTGAGCTCCCAAGAAAATGTTAAGCCCCTGCAAGAAACTGTGGCAGTCAATACCACAGCAGCAGATAAAAGTAAGAAGAGCACAAAGAATGAACGTGTCAGAAGGGATTCCAAAACAGAGGTACAGCCTCCCAAAACCAAAGATGTAGTAGACGCCAGTACAAGTACAAGCAGCACAAACACATTGCGTAATCCAGCAGAACCGTAGCAACGTACCTGTTCTAAATAAAAACTAACCTGGACTTGGGAACTTGACCCTGTGTGCTTAAAGAAATTTTAAGTTGCATGCATTTCAGGAATTTTGCAGCCACTGGTTTATAATAAACATAGCAGCTTTGGGGGGGGCACAGTAACAGCTTGGGCCAGGGTAGAAGTAGTAGGGATAAACACGGGTGGAACCTAAACATCTAAAGGGCTAAAATGAAAATGATGCTTTTCTTCTGTATCCTTATCTTGTATAAATAAAGAAGCTGCTTGTTGTTTCAAAAGGTTAGTCCCCATACTTGAGTCATTCTGGTGCCCTCTGTGTACAAGGGCATGCAATGTTAATCTGTGTGTGTATTGTCTTCCCACATTGCTTCCTTGGCTAAAGGGAGTTAGGGGAAGAGAACAGTATACCACCACTCAAGAATAACCAACTTTAACTTTCAACGAGATGATTTTTTCTTCCTCTTTTTACCATTGGCTACTTTAAGTCATGACAGATAGCAGAAAGTGTATGAGAAACCATAGTGTTATTTATATGTGTGGACAACTTTCAGTGCTCAATTTTAAGAATGGAAAATAAAACAAGAATAATGTAACAACCAGACATGCTCGTTGTGGTTTCTGATCCATATCTGAAATAAGTCGCATTGACAAGTCTGTCTGGGATTGAGGTGCATCTTTGCATTGGCCCTCTGACACTGACCCAACACAGCTGAAAGAAACCATGAAATAAGGTGACATGCCCGCACCCCTTTTGGAGACTGCCAGACAGATTCATTTGAGAGCTTAGGGGGCTTAGGGGAGGTGTTCTCAGTTACCTCAGACTTCAGAGTATACTAAGTGCCCTGAGGGTTCAAGGCCCTTTCAGGCTATGCAAGGTGGGGTGAGAGGCTGGGTAAGGCTTCCAGGAGGCCAAACTTTAAAAGTTTAGGGATTCATTTTCTGGGACATCGTGGAGGAGAGTCCCTTTGAGCCACAGCATTAGTCTGGGATTTCACTGCTTCTCCCCAAAGGTAGGCTCCTGGGAACCAGTGCTGTTTCTGAAGATAGGGTTTGGACACACCCAGAACCTTGGGTTCCTCAGATTCTAGGTCCTGCCTCTTTGACCAAAGACTTTGACTTCATCATTTACTTACCAAAGAACAAATCTCATTCCAGAGATTCCATCACAGTAAGGAAACCATGAAGTAAGCCAATAACTTTGAACCATATATTCACTGTATATTTTTATTTTCTTCTCTTTGTGCTTATCAACTGCCTTCACTTTTTTCTCCTTTAGAATTATCAACTATTAAACTCTGAAAGGGTAAAGGTGTGAAGAGGATTTGGAGTTAGCTACTTTATTAACAGATTTTTTTAAAGTTGTAGCATCATAGAGCTAGAAGGCATCATCTAGGCCTCCACCCTCTAAGGCCCCTTCCAGCTCTGATCCCTCATCCTATGCATAGGGAAACTGATGGCCCAGCAAGGCAGAGTCGCTGGCAGACCCCACAATAGAATACAGATAGCTCCCTAAGTACTTTTATTGTACTGTGGCATGCTGCTTTTTTGTGTATTTGGTTCAGTGTTATATATGCGTTGTGTGATGATTTGTGTGTTAAATATATGTATATAAATAATGGGAAAATACCAAAGTACAAGAAAATACTATAAATGCATAGAAATTCTTACACAGTTTTAATCAGTTCAGAATCATGTTAAATGCATTTAAGCAGTTACCCAAAATCTGTTTATACTGCATGTGTGTGTGTGTGTGTGTGTTCACATATATTCTAACTTACATTGGTGGGAGTTTTTTTCCTTCTAAATGTTCTGACTCATTTTAGAACAGCAGACCAATAGAGAAGGTAGATTGAGCAAAGCCTTAAGTCTGTCTGAAATCTTGGTTAGAGAAGGAACATAGCTACAGAGAAAATATGGCCATGGTACATATTTTTACTGTAAACAAAGTAAGTGTTCGAGCTGAAGTGACATTTTTGGTACAAGCACTTGTTAACCCATAAAGGCTGTTTTACCCCAGAGCTTGTGTTCTGTGCATCATTGTTGACTCTAGTTTAATATTGGAATCAGCGATGCACAATCCTGTGTTACCAGTTTGCTACTCTTAGCTTTGTGAACAACGCTAAAGTCATTCTGATGTTGATCTGCCAACATAATTCTGGTATGAACTCATCTGGGTACCACATTCTGGCTGTGGGATTGCATTTCTGCTTAAAAGCACATTGCCACTGTTGATATAAAAGAGGAGTATATCCTTCACACACAAGAAACTGTAGGTTACTTGTAATAAATAAAATCACTAGGAGACTTGCTCAAAGAACGTGTCCATTCTTCTTTGCTCCTAGTCCTCCCACTACTGTTAGATAGAAGGGTTAGGGTCAGATTTGGCATCTGCTGGTGGTCCCTAGGTTATAGATGGGGCAGTGGTGACGACAAGTCAATGTCCTTCACATACCCTACACTGCAACCAGAATAAATTATTTGCTGTGCCCTGAATATATCCTTCACTTTGCCCATTATGCCATTTCCTATTCTTGGAATGACCATCCTTTTATCTCAGGCTTTTGAAAATCCTACCCATCCTTCATAGCTCATATCGTCCCACCTCTTTTATGAAATTATTTTTCTCAGAAATTAACTCTTCCTTTGAAATCTCAAATAATTTTCTTTGTATCTGCCAGGCACTTTGGCATGATGTTTCATATTTGTTTGTCGTCATGTCTTGTTTTCTTCCACCCCCAATCACTTAATGAAATTGAATTAGCAAGCAGCCCCACAACTGCAAGGTTTCCACCTGCTAGGGTGGAGGGACTTGCTTTTTTCCTAGGAGACAGATGGACAGTGGTAGCAAAAAAAACTCACTTTGGAATTCTTATTTGCACCTTTGCCAGGGTCCATGATTTCTGACGCAGTCATGCTGTGAGAGGGAAGGAAGCACTCAAAAGGCACTACTACGGACTCACTTAACTTCTGGTTGCAGAGCTTTGAAGATCCCAGACACACAAGACATTTCAGGAAAAGACTATTGTCCCAAGGAGCATGTCCACAAAGACATCAAGGAGTGCCTTACAGATAGATGCAGTCATAGCGCCCCCTGCAGTGAAGTCCTACATATCTCCTCTATCCCGTAATCACTGTATCAGGCTAGCCCTGTAGTGATGAAAACAAGTCTTCAGATGACAGCAGTGGCAGCCCTTCTCACTGGTTATATGCACTAGCTGAGGAGGCAGTTCCAGTATAGCAGTGATTGGGAGATTGCTCATAGCTATTGATTGCAGCTACAGTCTTCCTACCCTTGAGTCCAGGGGCACTGTTTTCTGGGTAGTGCTAAGTTTTTCTTCATCCCCTTTTCCCAGTTCTTTTTTTATCCAATCACTAAACATTTATCAAGCACCTCTATGTTCTAGGTACCAGGCTAAATGCGGGGGATGTAGAAAGAGGACAAAACAGCCCCTCTCTCAGGGAGCTCAAGATCTTATTTGTTCACTGATTTTACCTTGCCTTTGTGTGCAAGTTAATTCAAATTTAGCATGTCTCAGACGGAACTCCCTATTACAGACATTTCTGGACAGACTACCACCATTACTGCCTCTAGTTCTCTTTTTTCATGAATACTACCAATATTCTCCCAGTCACTGAGGCTCAAGAACTTGGAGTTACCTTAAAGGCTTTCTCTTTTCTCCTCTATATTCAATCTTATCATAAAATCTATTCCTCTACGGACAGCTAGGTGGCTCCATGAATGGTGTTGAACCTAGAGTCTGGAAGATCTGAGTTCAGATCCTTTTCCATATACTTAATTAGCAGTGTGAAACTAGGCAAGAAACAACTTCTCAAAGACTCAGTTTCTTTATCTTTAAAATGGGGGTATTAGCACCTAACACACAGTTATTGCAAAGATCAAATAAAAATATATCTAAAGCATTTTGTAATCCTTAAACTGTTATAAAAATGGTAGGTGCTAACAACTCAGGGCATCTAGATGACATAGTAGATAGAGTGCCAGGCCTGAAATCAGGAAGACTTAGCTTCTCAAATTCAAATCTGACCTCAGACACTTTACTAGCTGTGTGACCCTAAGCAAGTCATTTAACTGTTTACTTCAATTCATCATCTGTAAAATGAATTGGAGAAGGAAATGGCAAACCACTTAGTATCTGCCAAGAAACCTCAAATGGGGTCAAAAAGAGTCAGGCCTGACCTTGGGCAAGTCACTTAACCCCAACTGCCCTCCAAAAAAAAAAAAAAGCAAAAAAAAAGTCAGGCCTGACCTTGGGCAAGTCACTTAACCCCAACTGCCCTCCAAAAAAAAAAAAAAAAGCAAAAAAAAAGTCAGGCCTGAACAACAAAAAAATCACAGCTCATCACTGTAGTGTTTTATACCAAAAATAGTGCCACTAATACAATTTTTAAGATGTACAGAAGAGAATATGAGGAGACTCAGGCAAGCAATATACTTCTGAAAGCAATATTCAGGATTTATATATGTGTATATATATATATATATATACAAATATACATATACACACACATATAGAGAGAGATATAGAGATATAGATATATAGACCACGTATACATATTTCAAGCTAGCAGCTTTATGGTTTCCTATAGAACCCTCTTTTGTGTTCTACTGTGTGTATGGAAATGCACTTTTTGGTGCTTGAGCTCAAAATAAAAGAATATAAAATTGGTGTTTCTAACCAATGAAAACCAGTTTGTCTGGCAGAGTCCCAACCACCCCATTTATGTATGGTCTATTTTGTTTTGTTTTTGGAGGAGGGAAGGTAGGGCAATTGGGGTTAAGTGACTTGCCCAAGGCCACACGGCTAGTTTTTTTGTGTTAAGTGTCTCAGTCAGGATTTGAACTCAGGTCCTCATGACTCCAGGGCCAGTGCTCTATTCACTGCGCCACCTAGCAGCCCCCCCCCATTTATGTATGTTGATGCTAATAAACCCAGATTCTGGGAATTTCACCCTTTTCAAGCTCTTACTGGATTGGCACAATTAGGGTTAAGTTCCCCACTTCTCTGCTCATTCTTTACTCCTTATAAGGCAGTTTAGAAAATACATTCACTTTACTAGTCCTATAGATAACTGGAGAAGGGGTGCAATTGGCATATTATTGGTCCTTTGTCTAGAATTCTTCATGTTTGAGCAAGGATATAGTCTTCCCAGCCCAACCCCACTGTGTGCTACCCACTTCAAGCATGGAGGCACGTTGAGGCTGTGCCTATTAGTAGTTGTCCTCGCCTCCTGCGTAGCAATAAAGTTGGTTAAAGCTTTCTCTATGTGGGCTGCTGCTTTTCATTGGAACTTCCCTGCATGACAGTGCTTCGTAGTTTATAAGAGTGCATCTACTGTCTCACTCCATGCTCGAAATCATCCTGCAAGATAATAGCATGCACCTTGTTTTCATTTTAAAGCTGAGGAAATGGACTTTCAGAGAGGTCGTGACTTCCCTTCCAACACAGATCTTTTGATTGTTTTCCAATTCAGTTTTTCTTTAATATGTCATTCTTCCCATAACACAGAGCTGTATCACTAGCCTCCTAACAGGCCTTTTGTACTCTAGTCTCCTCCAACACATGTTGCCTGATGCTAATCTGCCAGAACAAGTGACCTAAAACATTACCTTGAACATGATGCTCTTCTCTTCAAAAATGGCTCTACTCTACATGCTATCGCTCTTTTCCATGTTTGGATTTGTTTCTTCTTTCCCATTGTTCACTCCATCAGTTACAACCTTTCTATACAACCAGACTGATGTCCAGTGTGGAAGTATTTCAAGATCCTATACTTGATTGCATGTCACCATGGGGGCAGTGGGTGGGGAAAAGGAGGGAAGAAAATTTCAAACTGAAGGGATTCTGGAACTGAATCTTGTAAACTAAAAGTAAATGAACAAATCAGTTTTTTAAAATGGCTCTACCACATCAAGTCCAAATTATTCTGTGGCACTTGAAAGTCCTTTCCCAACTTGATTGTATCCTCTCTGGCCAGCCATATCCACCACAAAAGTCCAATATTTACTCTCCATTCCCCTATTTATCATGCTTATTTCTATATGGTGGGTTCCTATGATTTCTTTCTGTTCTAATGACTAGTCTCTTGCTCTATATAAATCCTGCCCATCGTTCCACGTCTAGATGAAAAACCACTTTGCAAAGGCTAAAAGACCCATAGGATCACAGATGAAGAGGTGGAGGAAATCTCAGAGGTCATGTAGTCTTTCTCCTTCATTTTACAGATAAAGAAACAAAAGCTGAAGGAGGTTATACATATACTAAATACTGGACTCCAGATCACAGTTTCCCTGAATTCTTATTGTATTTAGAGAGTCTATGTCATAAAACTTAGTACTTAATTTTTCTGTTTTATGATTTTAACTCTTCTCTGCTTCATGAATTTTAATCTTCATCCCACAATTATGATGTAAGCTGCTTAAGGCCAGAAATCATTCTTCAGGTTACTTTATCTTCCACCGTACCTAGAGTAGTGATTGGGTATATTTGAATGGGTGCCCCATGGACCGGGTGACCTCCAAGACCCCTTCCAACCCAAACTCTTGATATTTTGGTGTTTGTTCATGCATCAATTAATAATGTGTGGGGTTGTTGGTTTTTTTTTTAATTTTACTTGTACTTTATTATTCCTGGCCCACAAATTTGCAAGATGGCTGATCAAACTTAAGGGAGGGTCAGTTTGTAACTGCAACTGGGTGTTGCCTCAGTCAAACTGTGATCTGGGAAAGACCTTAACTTAAAAAGGCCAAGGTCTCCCGCAACATCTGGGGTCATCTCCAGTCCTAATCTGTGTCTTGCCCCTGGACCCAGATGGTTTCAGAAGAGAGAGTGAGGCCGGTAATTTTGCAGTTTAGTCCTCCCTCACTTAAATCTAATTCATTTGCCAGCCATGGCATCACCTTCCTGATGTCATGATTCTCTTTGAGAACAAAGGACCAACAACAACAGCAAATGAATGGGAGTTGTCCAGAATAGTAATTGAACCTGCAGGTCCTGGTCTCTTTAGATAAGGGTTCTAACCAAATGAGCCTGAGGAAGACCAGAAAGGAATGAGTCAGTCTATTTAATTGGGTCCCTAGAACCTGAAAACATGTCTTGAAAGTTGCTGTCACAATAATACATGTTACCATGAGCCAGACCTTTGGTTTCAACAAGAGGCCCATCCCTGAAACCTGACTAGTGCTCATCTTTCCAAAATGTATCCCAGTCATAAGTCAATATAGTCACTAATTAGTGACTACCTGACCTTGTAGATTGTTTAGCCATTCTGGAAAATAATTATGAATTATGCAATAAAAGTTACCAAATTGTTCATACCTGTTGACCCAGATTTTCCACTATTGTGACTATATCCCAAGGAGGTTATTAGCAAGAAGAAATCTTCAACATATGTACAAAATTATTCATATTCGCATCATTTAATGACAAACAGCTGGAAACAAAATAGGTGCCTGCTGATTGGGAAATTGCTAAATAATGTGGTATATAAATTTAATGAAATATCTTTTGACCAAGCCAATCACCCTTTTTTTTTTATATTATCTATGTTTTCATTATACTGCTCACTTCTGGTTCTCCCTCTTTCTGATTTCCCCTTCTTGATCTCCTTAGCTAGATCTGCATACACATCGTGATCATTCACTGTGAGTTTCCCCTAGTGTCATCTTCTGCATCTATACTATTTTGTTTGGTGACCTCATCAGCTCCCACTGATTTAATTATCATCTCTATGTGGATTATTCTCTATTTATCTAGTCATGATCTCTTGTAGCCTTACTCTTATTTCCTACTTCCTATGGTACATCTTGAACTGGATGTCCCATAGACATCTGGAGCTCTTCATGTCCAAAACTGAACTTATTATCTCCCCAAATTTGCAACATAGGTATCATCCTCAGCTCCTCACTCTCCCACCCCATCTTATCTAATCACTTGTCAAGTACTGTTGTTTTTACCTTCATAACAACAAATTATCATCAAAACGATCTTGGCACATCCAGGTATGTGACTTCTGTCCTCTGACACTGCCTTCATCACCTCACACCAGGACTATTCCCATGGTCTTCTGGTTGACCTCCCTGCCTCTAGTCTCGCCCCATTCCAGTCCATCCTCCATGCTGTTGTCAAACTGATCTTCCTAAAGTGCAATTTTGATCATGTCACCCACCTATTCGGTGAAATCCAGTGTCTCCTTGTTACTCATAAGATACCCTATTTGGCTTTTAAAACCTCTCATAACCTGACTCTTTCTTACCTTTCCAGTCTTACATCTCCCTTCTCCCTCCCCCCATTCTGTGATTGATTAACACTAGTCTCCTTGTTGTTCCTCACACAGGATACTCCATCCCTGGTCTCCATGTTTTTCAGTAGCTGTCCCCCAGGAGGGAATTCTGTCCCTCATTTTTTTTCTCCTGACTTTCTTCAGGTCCCGGTGAAAATCCCACCTTCTGCAAGAAGTCTTTCCTAATCCCTGTAATGCTAGTGCCTCCCCGGTGAGACAGTCTCCAATTTATTTCATACATATGTTGTTTGTACATAATTGTTTGAATGTTATCTCCCCCATTAGACTGTGAGATCCCTGAGAGCTGGGACTGTATTTGTTTTGTTTTTGTCCTATATTTTGTATCCCGAGGTCTGACTCAGAGTAAGCATTTAATACTTGTTGACTTGAATGAGTATGAAGCATAAGAAACAACGTGGGAAGACTTATATGAAGTGATGCAGAGTGGAGAAAGCAGAATTAAAGGAACAAAGTACACAACAGCTACAACATTGTAAATAAAAGTTACACAGAGAGACCACAAAACTCAAGTCAGTTGCACCAGTTGATGTTAACACTGCTATCAAAGTTAAAGGAGATATCTTTTGTGAAGATGTGCTTTATTGGAAAGATAATTGGATTTAGAATGATAGATTTATAGATGGAAGAGACCTTTGAGGTCATCTGGTCTATCCCTCATTTTACAGTTGAGGAACCTGAGATCCAGAGACATTAAGTGCCTTGCCCACAACCTCACAGGTAATAAGTGGTAGAGCCAAGATTTGAACCCAGTTTCTCTGACTCCAAATCCATTTCTTCCTCTACTGTACCACACTATCTGTTATAAATTATAGGTTTAAATTCTGACTGCCATTTACTACCCTTGTGTGTTTGAGCAAATCATGTAATTAACTCTCACATCTCTTCCAGGTCTAAATCTACTATCCTTTCTATAAACAGCTGTTGGATTATTTTTCAGAAAATATACTTTATTGGGAGTTGGCGTGGGAGATTATTTGAGTTTTTGTTGGGAAGTGTCTGTTGTATCAAAACAAAATGTAACAACACATTTTTTAGATATGAAAAAGGTTAAGGCAGTTTCTGTTTGTGACCCACAAACCATGCCTCTTTGAACTTGGATTTGATTGGTAACAGTAGTTAGCTATTTCTTAGGAGATGAAGCAGAGAGCACATTCACGTATGGTCTCATTCCACATTCCTATAAGCCACTGTGTGAATGTGGGTGATTTGTCTACTCTTCTGTAACATTATACAAATGTAACTGTACTCCAATGAGTGGAATCCAGAGTGGAAGTTATTTTAGGCTATGCAGGAGGCTGGTGGGAAAATGCTAGAATATATTCTGAGTCACTTAGTCAAATACCTTTCTTTCTACTTTAGAGTAGTGAAAACAAAAAACAAAAACAAAAAAGCCTTGAAGGGAAAAGTTCTTCCCTTTGGAATTTGTTGTTTGAAATGAATTTAATTTATTCAACTTTTTTTCTCCACTAAATACCTTCTTGGCTTTGTTACTGGTCTGAAATATATGTGAAATAAAGTATAGAACTATAGAATTTTAGAGCTAGAGAGGACCTGACAGGTGATCTGGTGCAATCCTTTCTTTTACAAATCATAGACTTTAAGCTTGGAAGAGACCTTGCAGATTCCTCTTCAGGAGAACATTTTGAGTGTCATAACTGAGGCCAAATTTCAGCAAAAACATGACATCTGTGAAGTTGTGCATCTGTTCTCTCCCTTGTGTCTTTCCCAGTATACCTGAAACTTCTTACTTTTCTATTTTATTCTTGTTCTCAGCCAACTGTCAAAGAATCCTACAAAAGTGATACTTTTCAACTCCCATCTCTCCAATCTACAATCTCTCCTTTTACTGGTTCTTTCCCAGTTGCTTAGAAACATGTTCAGTTCCCTCATTCTTTAAAAAAAAAAAGTCATCACCTTGCCTTCTTCTCAAATGATTGTCCTCTCCTCCCTTTTCTAGCCAAATGCCTAGGAAAAAAGGTGTCTCTGCTCAGATCTCCTTTCACTCATTTTTCAATCCTTTGTAATCTTGTTTCCAACGTCATCGCTGAATTGAATCTGTTCTCTCCAGTCTAAAGAGACTTAGAAGTCATTAAGTCTAGCTCCTTTGTTTTACAATTAAGGAACTAAGACCTGGACTGGTTATGTACCTTGCCTAGGGTCATACAACTAATAAGTGTTCGAAGCAGGATTTAAGTCCAGCATTTCATCCACTATACCGTGTTGTGTCTCAGAGAAGGTGGTGCTTGGGATGCCAAGAAGCAAGAGTACAAGCAAAGAACATTCCAGGCCTGTGGGAAAGCCAGTACAAAAGAGACGGGAGAGCAGGTGGGCTTGTGTGGCTGGACCTCAGAGTGAGGAAAAGATTGGAAAGTTAGGAAGAGGCCGTGTTGTAAAAATCTTTAAATGCCTGACAGGAGTTTATAAGAGATCTTAGCAATAGTGGGGAGCCCTCAGAATTAGATGAGTCAGACCTGTACCGTAAGAAAATTGCTTTGACAGCTATCTAGAGGATGGATTAGCACAAGGAGAGACTTGAGGCAAGGAAATCAAGTAGGAGGCTAGTCCAATAGTCCAGGCCAGTGGTGATAAGCGCTTGAACTAAGGCGGTGGCTATGGGAGTGGAGAGAGGAGTACGGGCAGGAGATGCTGTTGGTTTAGGAATCCAGCAACTGACCGGCTCTGTGGGGAGAAAGAGAGTGAAGAGCTGAAGGGGACAAGGTTGCAAAACTAAGGGAACTAAAAGGATAGTGATGCCCACTACAGCGATAGGGAGATTTGGAAGAGAAGAGGGTTCTGCTTTGGATATGTGGAGTTTGAAATAACTATGGAACATTGAGTTTGAAATGTCTGATCGGCAGTTTGTGCTTTGGGACTGGAACGCAGAGGAGAGATTAGGGATGGATAACTAGATCTGAGAGTCATTCATATAATAGACGTAAGATTTGATTCCATGGGAGTTGGTGATAAAATCACTTAAGTAAAAGTGTAGAGAGAGAAAAGGACCCAGGAGAGAAGCTTGGGGGTACACCCACTGCTAGTGAGCCTGGCATTGGTGGTGGACCAGTAAAGGAGGCTGAGAAGGCACGGTCAGATAGGTAGGAGAACCAAGAGAGAACCTTGTCATGAAAACCCAGAGAAGGGAGCATGTCCAGGAGGAGGGGCTGACCAACAATGTAAATGCTATGGAAAGGTTAAGAAGAATGAGGATTGAGAAAAGACCATTGCATTTGACAATGAAAAGATTATAGGTGACTTGGGAGAAAATAATTTCAACTGAGTAGTGATAATAATAACTAGCATTTATTTTGCACTTTGAGGTTTCCAAATCCCTTTACATTCTCTCTTTTGTTGGATAAAAAGATTATCTCCTGGGGTGGCTAGGAGGTGCATCAAATAGAGCGGGGGCCCTGGAGTCAGGAGGACCTGAGTTCAAATCCAGCCTCAGACACTTAACACTTACTAGCTGTGTGACCTTGGGCAAGTCACTTAACCCCAGCAGTCCTGCCTTCCTCCCTCCAAAAAGCAACAATAACAACAAAAAAAATTATCTTTTTTTGTCCTCACAATGCCCCTAGTGGGTGATTGCTATTAATTATAGCAATTTCACACATGAGGAAGCTGAGACAGAGATTAAGTGATTTGTCCAATGTTGCACAGCTATTGAGTGTCTGAGGTTGGATCTAAACGCAGGCCTTTCTGATTCCAGTTTCAGTGCCCTATCTGCTGCACCTCCTGGCTGCCTCATAATGAAATTAAAAGCCATATTGCAGCAGGTTAAGGAAAGCGTGAAAGGGGAGGAAATGGAAAGACCAAGACAATCTAACTCCAGCCTGTCTTTCCAGAATTGTTACACATGACTTTCCTGTCTACCTAATTGGCTTAGGTACCTTCCCTGACCAGCGACATCCCACTTATTGGCTGTATCCCAGATGTCTGGCGTGCCCTCCCATCTCTCCTCTGCCTCCCAGAATGTTTCCTTTCCTACAGGGTTCAACTACAGGGCTACCTTGTATATGAAGTGTCTCCTGATCCCCACCCCAACCTGCCAGTGCCCTCTTCCTCCCCAGTCACCTTCTGTTTTCTACATCCCTATACATGTACATGTTTCTCTAGATAAAATGTAAACTTACTGAGGGAAGGGACGGTTTCACTTGTGTCTTTGCCCAGCACCTACCCGATACCTGGCATGTCTTGGGTTGTTTTCCAGTCATGTCTGACTCTTTGTGACCCCATGTGGGCTTTTCTTGACAGAATCCCTGGAGTGGTCTACCATTTCCTTCTCCAGCCCATTTTACAGTTGAGGAAACAGAGGCAAAAAGGGTTAAGTGACTTGCCCAGGGTCACACAGCTAGCAAGTGTCTGAGACTAGATTTGAACTCCAGACCTGGCACTCTATTCACTGATTCACCTAACTTCCCACCTGGCATATAGGAGATATTTAATCAATAGTTATTGATTGGTTGACTGATATTAAGGTGCTAGCTGCTAAGGATGTGAAGGGTGCTTTCTGCTTACCTCATATTTTAAAAGAAGACTTAAAAGAGTCACTCTTTAGGTAGACAATAAATAAGCTTTTATTAAATACCTACTGTGTGCCAAGTACCATGCAACCCTGGCATGCAAATACCAAAGTGTCCTGGTCTCTGCCCTCAAGGAGCTGAGATACTTCTGGGAGGATGCAGCATGTTTAGAAAGAGGTAGATTTGGTATCTATGGACAAGAACCACAGAGTAAGGGCAGTGGGGAGGGGAAAACTGACTCCTGGGGGGATCAGGGAAGGCTTCTTGCAAAAGGTAACCCAAGAGCTGAACCTTGAAGGGAGTTAGGGGCTCTAAGAGACAGAGATGAGAAGGATGGAGTATATTCTAGGCACAGGAGACAGTTGCCTTTTCAAAAGCACATTGGTAGGAACCTGTGTAGAGCAATGGATTGGATTGTAGAGGGTGGGGAATAGGGGTAGGGTTAGGTAATGTGTTAGCCCTGAAAGGTAGACTAGAATTAGATTATAAAGGTCACTAATCTCCTTAAGCTCTGAAATTATTCTGGAAAGATAGGCGTGAACCAGATTGTCTCAGTCCTTCCACTTCCTCATCTCTCCTTAACTCTCTGCAGTCTGGCTTCTAATCTTATAGAGCAGCTAGGTGGTGTGGCAGATAGAGAATTGTACCTGGAGTCAGGAAGATCTGGGTTCACATCTAACAGAAATGTCCTAGCTGTGAGATCTTGGACAAGTTACCTGACCTCTGCACCACTTACTCCCAATCCTGTCATGTAAACCCTTTAGATATCCTCTGAAAGGTTATAGAACCCTACCTTAATCTGTCAGATACTTTTGCAGACTTGTAGACCTTATCTGTCCATCAACAAGTTTTCCTGAGTACTTACTCTGTGCAAGGCACTGCACCTCATAGGATATAGACATGAAAAAGAAAAGTCAGTGACCTCAGGGAGCTTATAGTCAAATTGAGGAAGAAAAACAAAAGCAAGCACCAACCAAAAGATAGCACATTCTTCCTTTCATCTTCAGTCTAAGGACCAAACAAGTGATAGAGAAATTACTTGTTGGTGGGTGGAGCCAAGATGACAGTGTAGAAACAGCAAGGTTTTGCAGTTTGCACATAGCCACCTCAAATACCCATAAAATATGACTCTAAACAAATTTTAGGGCCCTAAAACTCACAAAAATACAGAAAATACATCTCTTGCTGAAGGCAGCTTGACAGGTGGGGTTCATTGCAGCAGGCTGGGAGCCAAAACCAGCCCAGCCTGAAACCGCAGCCTGGCCCCAGGGCAGTCAGGAGCAGCCTCAGCTGGAGTCTTCAGGAGAACGGATCCACAGGAGCTGGGGCAGTTTCCACATTTATCAAGCCAGGAGAAATAAGGACTAAGAGAAAGGTCAGTGGAATTCAGCTAAATTTGGGGGAGAAAAGTAGTCTGGCCAAATTGCCCCCAGGGCAAGGAAGCAACAGAAGCGGCAGCCGCCTCCAACCAGTTGCTTCAGAGCTCCCAGTCTGCAGACTGCAGGGGAGTCAAGCAATCTTTCAGAGGCCAAGTGCACTTGCATTGAGCGGCCTAGATCCAGATTGTGTTCTTGAGTAGTGGTACTGGGGTGCATTTTCAGAAAGCCAAAGCTGGTGGGGTGGCAACAGCCCCCTAATAGCTCTGGCAGCTGTGAAAACCCCAGCAATTTGGGACAGAACTTTCCCCCCTGGAAGCAGAGTTCCACAGAGCCAAAAACACAAATAACTTACTGGCATTGTGAGTAGGAAAAGGAAGCAAAGAAAGAACAGTAACCAAACTCTAGAATCCTTTTTTGGGGACAAAAAGGATCAAAGCATGGAACAGGGGGAAGACAACGCAGTCAGAACTCCCACACCAAATGCTTCCAAGAAGCATGAAGATTGCCTACAAGCCACAGCTCAGCTTAAAAAGGACTTTGAAAACCAAATAAGAGAAGTGGAGGAAAAATTGGGAGGAGAAATGAGAATGATGCAAGAAAAAGTCAACAACCTGACTGAAGAGAATAACACCTTAAAAAACAGATTAACTCAAATGGCAAAAGAGGCCCAAAAAGCCAATGAGGAGAATGCCTTAAAAAGTCGAATTTACCGGGTGGAAAAAGAATCTCAAAAGCATTCTGAAGAGAATAATTCCTTCAGAATTAGAGTGGAGCAAATGGAAGCAAATGACTTTATGAGAAATCAAG
>CM053598.1:74183290-74193829 GCA_028646575.1 Pseudocheirus occidentalis | reverse complement strand
GAAGGAAGGGGGAGAAAATCAGAAACTCACGGCACCATGGAACTGAATGTTGTAAACTAAAAGTAAATAAACCAATTTCTTTTAAAAAAGAAAGTATATATGATAAATAATACTTGTGTTGAGAATTGTCCCTCTTTTCTTTGCTTCCTTATCAGTTTTCTTTTATTCTGTGCTGTGCTCTTTTTTATTTTGTTCTTTTTTCCCTTTCCTCCAACTTCCCCCCCCAGAAGGCTACAATAAAGTTTAGATGTGTTTCTCTATCGCTATAGATATTTATATACATATATATATATATATATATATATATATATATATATACACATATCTCTTGGACACATACTTTCCCAAACCTCTTCTACTCCTGATCTTTGTTTTTTTCATACGTGCATATCTTTTGTTTCCTATCCCTCCTGCCTCTACTTCTACCCATCACCTTGGTCTCTTACGACTTGCCTTTCCCCCCTCCCCCTCCAAGGATCCTTCCCCTGTTCTCTCATTCCCATAAATCTAAACACCCTTCTATACCCCTATTTTACATATTCCCTCCCCTCTAAACATCCCTCCCTTTTCTTCTCTTCCCCCCCCCTTTGCCCCTACTGTTTTATTTCTTCTGAATTTAGAAGACTGTTACACTCTTCTAAATACGTATGTATTGTTCCCTCTTAAAGCCATTCCCAACAAAAATAGGTTACTGGAACTACAAGCCCTCCTTCCCCATCTAATTGCTCTGTATCAATTCTTCCTCTTGTGCTTCATTTGTATAAAATAATTACTCTTATAAGTTGTTCATAAATGGTTTTACTTTTTAAATTCATATCATACTCAGATTTATCACAATCTTTCTTATGAGCTACCCAATTATTGATAAGAATCTTAGACATACATTTTACAGTTTACATATATAAAAAGCAAACAGTCTGTTCTTATGGATCCCTTATAATCAATCTTTGTTATGTGCCTTATATTTCTCTTGGTTCTTGGATGTTGAGTCTTCTGTTAGGTTCAGGATTTTTTTTTTAACAAAGTCTTGAAAATCTACAAGTTTATCAAATGTCCTTTTTTTTTTCTTTAGGATAATACTTAACTTTATAGGGTATGATATTTTTGGCCAGAGCCCGAGTTCTTTTGCTCTTTGATATGTTGTGTTCCAAGACTTGCAGTCCTTAAATGTCTCTGCTGCTAGGTCTTGTCTAATTCTAATTGTGGCACTATCATATTTAAATTATTTTGATCTTGATGCTTCTAATATTCCTTGAATTGGGGGTTTTGGAATTTGACTATGATATTCCTATCCACATAGGATCTCTTTTAAGTGGTGATTGATGAATTTTTTCTATTTCTATTTCCTCCCCTTGTTCTAAGGCTTCAAGACAATTTTCTTTTAATTATTTCTTGTATTATTGTATCAAGATTCTTTTTTGATTGTAACTTTCAGTTCAGTTATTTCTATATTTTCTCTTTTTGATCTATTGTCCAGATTTGTTGTATTTCTTATGTTTTTCTCTCTCATCTACTTTTTCATTATTTTTATTTTGTTTAATTATTTCTTGATTTCCTATAATTTCACTGACTTCATTTTACCCAATTCTAATTTTCAAGATGTCATTTTCTTAAGAGTCTGGATCTCCTTTTCTAATTGGTTGACTTTCCTTTCATACCCTTCTTGTTTTTCTTGGATTCTTCTTTTTTTTTTCTTTTAGTTTTTCCTCCGTCTCTGTCATTTGATTTTTAAAGTCTTTCTTAAGATCTTCTATGAATTCTTTTTGGGCAGGTGTCCATTTCATGTTACTCTTTGGGGGTTTCTGTACTTCAGCATCCTCCTCTGAAGAGGAATCCTGATCACCTCTATTCCCATAATAGCTTTCTATAGTTGGATTCTTTCCCCTTTGCCTATGCATTTTTTTGTAGTAACAGCTTAATTTTTGTATTCACTTCTAGCCCTGGGGTATGGGAAATGGTGCCTCTTGCCCCAGATCTTCAGTTCTCCCCTTTAACCTGGAATCAAAGCCAAACCTCCAACTTCCTGTAAGTGCCCACAAACAGGGGCTTTCTGCCCCTCTTTCTGCACTCACTGGGTATGTGCTGGTTCCTTCTCACCCCCGCTTCTCTTTGCTGGGTCTGGCATTCCTTATCCCTCAATCTGCCCAGGCTCAAATGCTCAACTCCCTTCACTATCCGGGACTAACCCCAGGATTTGCTGCTTGTTGGACACTAGCTTAGAGGTGTTTACTCTTTGCAGGGACCAAACCTCTTCCTGGGATTTTTCTTCCAATCTCTTCAGATTGTCACAGGAGCACCGACCCCAGTTATGACCCTATTTTTATTTATCTTCATCCACACTTTTTTTCGCTCTAAGGTGCTATTTTAACTCTTTTGTGGGGGAGCTTGGAGAGCTTAGAATTTTCTGACCTACTCTGCCATCTTCCCAGAGTTCTCCCCTCTATAACATTTGTTTCTAAAACTCTGAGTTCCAAATTCTCTCCCTTCCTCTTCCACACTCCACCCCTCCACACACACACATTGAGAAGGCAAGCAATTCAATATAGGTTATACATGTGTTGTCATGTACAACATCTTTCTGTATTAGTCATGTTGTGAAAGAAAATATAGACCAAAAGAAAAAACCCTCAAAAAATGGAGGAAGTTAAAAAAAAAAGTATACTTCAATCTGTATTCAGACACCATCAGTTCTTTGTCTGGGGACAGATAGCCTTTTTCATCCTGAGTACTTCAGAGTTGTCTTAGATCACTGTATTGCTGAGAATAGCTAGGTCATTCACAGCTGATCATCTTATAGTATTGCTGTTACTTTGTATACAGTACATGTCACTTTGCACCAGCTTCTGTAAGTCTTTCTGGATTTTTCCAAGAGCATCCTGCTCTTCGTTTCTTATAGCCCAATAATATACCATTTGTTCAGCCATTCCCCAGTTGCTAAGGATCTCCTCAATTTCCAATTCTTTGTCACCAGAAAAGAGCTTTTTGTTTTGTTTTTTCTCTTTGGAATACAGAGCTAGTAGTAGTATTGCTAGATTAAAGATATATACATGGTTTTATAGCCCTTTGGGCATAGTTCCAAATTGCTCTACAGAATGGTTGAATCAGGTTACAATTCCACCAACAGTTCATTAATGTCTCATTTTTCCCACTTCCCCTCCAACATTTATCATTTTTCTTTTCTGTCACATTTCACTAATCTAATACTTAATACTAATACTTCAGGATTGTTTCAATTTGTATTTCTCCAGCCAATAGTGATTTAGAGCATTTTTTCACATGGCTACAGATAGCTTTGATTACTTCATCTGAACACTGTTAGTATCTTTTGATCATTTATCAATTGGGCAGTGGCTTTTATTCTTATAAATTTCACTCAGTTCTCTGTATATTGAGAAAAGCTTGCTTCAAAATTTTTTTCAGTTATGATCACTAACTATATTTCCCTCCATCCTATTTCCCCCTTTGTTTATTGTATTCTCTCTCTCCTTTCACTCTGTCCCTCCTCAAAAGTGTTTTGCTTTTGACTGCGGCTTCCCCCAATCTGCCCTTCTTTCTTTCATGCCTTCCCTTCTCCTATCCCTTTTGCCTCCTATTTTCCTGTATGATAAGATAGATTTCTATAATCAATTGAGTGTGTATATTATTCCCTTCATATCCATCTCATGCCTAGGCCCCTCTATCTATAGATATACTTATTCTGTCTGCCCTGATAATGAGAAACTTCTTAAGAATTACAAGTAACCATGTATATATATCTGTATCTATATCTATCTATCTATCTATCTATCTATCTGTCTATTTACACACACACACACACACACACACACACACACACACATATTCCCTTCAACTATTCTCATACTGAGGAAAGTCTCATGAGTTACAAATGTCATCTTTCCATGTAGGAATGTAAATACTTCAGCTTTAATAAGTTCCTTATGATTTCTCTATCCTGTTTACTTTTTCATGCTTCGCTTGCTTCTTGTATCTGAAAGTCAAATTTTCTGTTTAGCTCTGGTCTTTTCATCAAGAATGCTTGAAAGTTCTCTATTTCATTAAATATTAAACTTTCCCCCTGAGGGATTATACTCAGTTTTGCTGAGTAGGTGATTCTTGGTTATAGTCCTAGCTCCTTTGCTTTCTGAAATATCATATTCCAAGCCCTCTGATCCTTTAATATATTTTCTCCTTGACCTGGGACCTCTGGAGTTTGGCTATAATATTTTAAAATTATCTCTCCTGGATCTGTTTTCCAGGTCAGTTGTTTTTCCAATGAGATATTTATATTGTCTTCTATTTTTTCATTATTTTGGTTTTGCTTTATTGTTTCTTGATTTCTCATAAAGTCACTAACTTCCATTCGCTCAATTCTGATTTTTAAGGAATTATTTTCTTCAGTGAACTTTTGTTTTCTTTTCCGTTTGACCATTTCTATTTTTTAAGGAGTTTTTTCTTCAGTGAATAGTGAATTTTTGTGCATCTTTTTTCCATTTGGCCAATTCAGCTTTTTAAGGCATTCTTCTCCTCATTGTCTTTTTTTGGGGGGAGGGGGGAGCTCTCCTTTACCAAGCTGTTGACTTTTCATGATTTTCTTGTATCACTCTCATTTCTCTTCCTCATTTTTTTCTCTACCTCTTTTGCCTGATTTTTGAAATCCTTTTTGAGCCCTTCCACAGCCTGAGGCCAGTTTTTTTTTTTTGGATGCTTTGGATGTAGGAGCTTTGACTTTATTATTTTTTGAGTGTGTGTTTTGATCTTGTCATAGTAACTTGCTATTTTTATTTGCTCCGTTTTCCAGTCTATTTCTTGACTTTTAGGGCTTTGTTAAAGTAAGGCTCTGCTTCAAGGGTGGAGGTGCACCATCCCAAGCTTCAGTTTTTGTGCAGTTATTTTCAGAAATACTTCTAGGGAAGTTCTTCCAAGGTAATATGATCTAAGGAGAGGTGTTTACTACTTTCCTGGCCTGTGCTGTGGTCTGTGAGCAACCAAAAGCACTTTTTTATGCCCTGGAAAAGTAGACTGCAACCCAGATCTGAGTACAGACAAAGCAACAGAGAACCTCCCCCAGTGCAAGCAAAGAGACTCTTGTAATCTCCTTCTGTCCTGTTGTTCAACCTCCTTATGATCTGTGGGCTAACAGCTCCAATCTATAGCCATTGCAGCTATAGATTCAGTGGCTCCCAAGGACTGCTCCTGGTTTGCTGTGCAGGCACAGCCTGTGCTCTCTTCTCATAGACCTTTCCTGCTGACCTGCTAAGTTTTCTTTGCCTGGAAAATTATTTAAACCTGGCCTTTTGTAAGTTCTGCCACTCCAGGAATTGTTTTATGGTATTATTTAAAGGCGTTCATAGGGATTTGGGAGAAAACCTAGGTGAGTTGCTGCCTTTTTCCCCTTTTCTCCATCATCTTGGCTCTGCCTCCAAGCATAATCTTTCAGGGGAAAAGATGTATATTCAATGAAACAGGACTTTCTAACATTCCTGATGAAAAGACTGGAGCTGAATAGAAAATTTAATTTTCAAATTCAAGACTCAAGAGAAGCATAAAAAGGTAAACAGGAAAGAAGAAAAGTTATTCAATGAGGTTAAACTGTTTAGATGCCTACTTGGAAAGATGAAACTTATATCTTAAGAACTGCTATCTCTATTAGGACAGTTAGAAGGAGTATACATATAGGGTGCAGGTATAAGTTGATGCTGATAGGATGATATAAAAATAATAAGGAGTAGAAAAGAGGATGCACCAGGAAAAGAGAGTAGGAGAGGCAGAATGGGATAAATTCTATCACATGAAGAGTCAAGAAAAACCTTTTACAGTGGCAAAGATGAAGAGAGTGCATTAAGAGATAATGTATGAGGAACAGCAAAAACAGTATGTCAGCTTACTCATCTTTGTATCCCAGTATATAAGGGCTTACATATAGTAGGTATTTAATGAAATATTTGCAGACTGAAATGGAATAAAACAGAACAAATGGAAAAAAAAACCAGGAATTTTTTTAGAAGAATTTCTCATATGTTTTGCCAATTAAATTGTTAGTGATGTTTTTCTTCTATCAGTAGCAATAATACCACATTATCAATGAATTGCATTGGTGTTCCCAGCACTTGGCACTGGCATATAGTAAACAATAAATGCTTTACCTACTTTAACTATAATATAATTTAGCTAATACTTCATTTATAATATTTCTTGAGTGGAACTTCCTGCTCTTATATCATCACATTGTCTGATACAAAGGTTCTTATCTTAGCATCTGCTAACACTCAAGGAATCCATGGATAGATTTCAAGGAGTTTGTAAATTTGGGGTTTTTTTATATTTTAAAAACTATATTTCAATATAATTAATCTTCTTTGTAATCTAGTAATTTTTTATACATTTAAAAACATTTTATCCTCAGAACAATGCCTAGCACATAATAGGCACTTGATAAGTGCTCTTAATTTGACTTGAGAAGGGGTCTATAGGCTTCAACAGACTGCCAAAGGGGTCCATGACATAAAGAACGCTGATTCATAAAAAACCCTGAGTCATTTGCAAATGGTTTTATAAAACCATTTAGTGACATTAAGCGGTGTATGACAGTGCTGTGAATCAGTGCCATGTATACAGTGGACACGTTAAATATCTGCTAACACATTCTACTGTATTCTTCTATATGACTTCATAATTAGAAAATAACATTTCCTAGCACAAGTCTGATTTGTCCAAATTAGGTTTCATTCACTTGCAGCCCCTTTAACCTTTGGGATTTCTGAGTCCTGTATCTACCCAACTCTGTCAACTTTTGGTTAGTAACAAATTAAACCAAACTCTGACTGGAATTCCTTTGATTAAAAAGACTTGACTTAAGAAATACCCCCAGGCCAAAGATGCTGAAAATTCTGCTTTTTCTATCCCTCATGGTAGTAGAATGAAATCATTCGGTTGTCAAGGGCCACCCACAGAGTTTCATCTTGCCAAATTGATATCTTAATGAGAAAACCACTTTATAAAGCTTTTTAAAAAATCACTTTTAAGTTTTGTTGATTTCTAAATACTCAATCCTGGCTAAGAAATAGAAGGGTAGATAAGTGGAACAGGTTAGGTATACAAGACACAATAGTCAATGATTATAGCAGTGTACTGTTTGATAAACACAAAGACTCCACTTCTGGGATAAGAACTCACTATTTGAGAAGAACTGCTAGGTAAACTGAAAAATAGAACGACAAACTGGGCATTGACCAAAATCTGACTCCATATACCAAAATAAAGTCCAAATGGGTATACTATTTAGATACAAAGGCTGATACTATAAACAAATTAGGGGAGCAAGAAATAGTTTATCTGTCAGATTTATGGAGAATGGAGGAATGTATGACCAAACAAGAGATCGAGAACATTATGAAATGGAAAATGTGTAATTTTGATTACATTAAATTGAAAAGTTTTTGCACAAACACAGCCAACGCAGCCAAGATTAGGAGGGAAGCCGAAAACTGAGAAAGAATTTTTACAACTAGTGTCTCTGATAAAGGCTTCATTAACAATATATAGAGAACTGAATCAAACTTATAAGAATACAAATCATTCACCAATTGATAAATGGTCAAAGGATGTGAACAGGCAGTTTTCAGAGGAAGAAACAGGCAGTTTTCAGAGGAAGAAATTAAAGCTATCAGTAGTCATATAAAAAATGCTCTAAATCACTATTGATTAGGTACCATATCACACCTATCAGATTGGCTAACATGACAAAACAGGAAAATGAGAAATGTTGGAGGTGTGGGAAAGTTGGAACACTAATTCATTGTTGGTGGAACTTTGAGCTGATCCAACCATTCTGGAGAGCAGTTTGGTACTATGCCCAAAGGACTATAAAAATGTGCATACCCTTTGACCCAGCATTACTTCTTCTAGTGTTGTATCCCAAACAGATCATAAAAATGGGAAAAGGACCCACATGTACAAAAATATTTATAGCGGCTCTCTTTGTGGTGGCCAAGAAATGGAAATCAAGGGGATGCTCATCCATCTATTAGGGAATGGCTAAACAAGTTGTGATATATGAATGTAATGGGATGCTATTGTGCTATAAGAAATGATGAACAGGTGGGCTTCAGAAAAACCTGGAAAGATTTATATGAACTAATGCTGAGTGAGGGGAGCAGAACCAAGAGAACATTGCACTCAGTAACAGCTACAGTATTTGAGGACAGAATTTGATACTTAGCCCTTCTCAACAATGAAAAGACCTAAAACAATTCCAAAAGACTCATGATGGAAAATGCCATCCACATCCAGAGAAAGAACTCTCAAATCTGAATGCAGAGTGAAGCAGACTGGTTTTTTGTTGTTGTTGTTGTTTTATTTTGTTTTTTTTCTTTCTCATGGTTTCTCCTATTCCTTAAAATTCTTCTATGCAACATGACTAATGTGAAAATATGTTTAATAGAAATGTATATGTAGACCCTATATCAGATTGCAGGCCATCTTGGGGAGGGAAGGGGAGGAAAGGAGAAAAATTAAAACTTATGGAAGTAAATGCTGAAAACTAAAAATATATAAATTAACAATCAATAAATCAATAAATGATTACTAAATCCCAAAATGCAGCTTAAATTCTGAATATTTCAAATCTCTGGTTAGAAGAAACTTTCTACTGCTGTACCCGTTTGGAATTTATTATAGATATAAGCCTTAAATTTTCAAACAGTAACTTCTGCATTAGTAGTCTTTTGGATCTGTTTAATAGTATGTTGGTTTCTCATAAAGTCATTGGCTTCCATTTGCTCCACTCTAATTCTGAAGGAATTATTCTCTTCAGAAAGCTTTTGAGATTCTTTTCCATCTGGCAAATTTGACTTTTTAAGGCATTTTTCTCCTCTGTGGCTTTTTGGGCCTCTTTTGCCATTTGAGTTAAATCTATTTTTTAAGGTGTTATTTTCTTCAGTCAGGTTGTTGACTCTCTTTTCATGATTTTCTTGCATCATTCTTATTTCTTTTCCTAATTTTTCTTCCACTTCTCTTATTTGGTTTTCAAAATCCTTCTTAAGCTGATCTATGGCTTCTAGACAGTCTTCAAGTTTCTTGGAAGCTTGGTGTGGGAGTTCTAACTGTGTTGTCTTACTCCCGTTCCATGCTTTGATCCTTTTTGTCACCAAAAAAGGATTCTAGAGTTAGATTGCTGTTCTTACTTTGCTTCCTTTTCCTGCTCATGCCAGTGAATTACTTGTCTTTTTAGCTTTGTGGAACTCTGCTTGGGGGGGTGGGGGGGGGGAAGCTTTGTCCCAAATTGCTGGGGTTTTCACAGCTGCCAGAGCTATTAGGAGGCTGGTGAAGTCCCCACAAGCTTTGGTTCACTGAAAACACACCCCAGGACCACCACCTAAGACCACGATCCAGATCCAGGCCACTCAACACAAGAGTACTTGGCCTCTGAAAGATCACTTGGCCTCCCTGCAGTCTGCAGGCCAGGAGCTCTGAAGCAGCCAGGTGGAAGCTACTGCAGTACCGCCCCTTCTGCTTCTTCCTTGCCCTGGAGGCAGTTTGGCTGGACTACTTTTCTCCCCCAAATTTAGCTGAGTTCCTCTGACCTTTCACTTAGTCCTTATTTCTTCTGGCTTGTTAAAAAAAAAAAAAAAATCTGGAAACTGCCACAGCTGTTGCTGATCTGCTCTCCTCAAGGCTCCAGCTGCACCTTGTCCTGCTTGCTAGCCCTGGGGCCAAGCTGCAGTTTCGGGCTGGGCTGGTTTCAGTTCCCAGCCCTGCAATGAGCCCCACCTGCCAAGCTGCCTTCAGAGGGAGATGTATTTTTGTGAGTTTTGGAGTCCTAAAATTTGTTTAGAGTCATATTTTATGGGTATTTGAGGTGGCCATGTGAGAGCTAGAACGTTTTCCTGCTTTTATGCCACATCTTGGTTCCACCCCCAATTAGTAGTCTTCTATAAAAATGGTTGCATTATAATCCTGTATGTGGATATTTGCATGGACGGTGCAATTATTTACCTCCAAAATCCAAAGGCCACATCTGGAGAGGAAATCCTAGAAATTCAAAGAGCAATGAAAAAAATGACTGGTGATGATAAAGCTCCAACAATGTACCAATAACCTATGTAAAGAAAGTGAAGTGAAAGACATTATCAAGAATTTGTTTTGACTGGAAAAGCAGGCACACACATTACATATGAAGAATGAGAAACAGTAAAAGAACACAATTTGTACCATGACTCTCTTGAAATGTTAAAAGAAAAAAGGGGAGTTCATAGGCAATGTCCTTCCTGGATCCCTGTCTCCTCGGTAAGGAAGGAGTGTTTCCTAAGCAGCATGATCCCAAGAAATCTCCTATTTCTGGTTAAAAGGAGTCTAGTTTCTGGGTTCATGGTGACTAGGGAATCCTTCCTTTTCTAAATAAAAGATAGGTATTTGTAATGGTAATTAATTTGTTTGATCAGATGTTAAGTAGATCCTAGTAACCTAGTGTTAAGTATAGAACTCTGTCCATTGGTGAGAAGGTGTGAATTCCCAGAACTCTGTCCATTGGTGAGAAGGTGT
>CM053598.1:74118805-74182790 GCA_028646575.1 Pseudocheirus occidentalis | reverse complement strand
GAAGGAGAGACAGACGATCACTGTCACAATATGTCCACTATGAAGATGTCCTGTATAATCACACATCCACAGCCTGTATTGAACTGAATGTCCTCCAGTGGGGGTGGGTGACAAGGGAAGAATCGAAAGAATCTAGAATTTAAAGTTCTGCAATACCTGCAACTAGGAATTAAGATATACAGGGGCTGGGATAGGGAGACCCTCCCTGCCCTACCAGAAAATAAGAGAGTAGAGCAGGAGAGGGGCTTTACAGTGGGATTGCTGTTTTAGGGTTGGGGCAGGGGCAAGACGGGGAGAAAATGTGTAATTCAAAAAATGTAATGAAAATGAATAATGTAAAGAAAACAAATGAAAAATAAATTTAAAAAAAAGTTTCATATGGGTCAAGAAAAGTCAAAGCAACAAAAAGAACAAAATATACAAACATCAATTAAAAAGTCTTTTAGTATCAATGTATTTCCCTTGTCAATTTTTCGTACTTTGCTTTTAATAACAGTGTTAATGTCATATCTGGTGTCCGTTTCTCACTTTCCATTTTTAATAATTTGTTTAAATAACTCAGGATTCAATGGTTTTGAATGTACAGTATACATTATTTATCCTTTCTTGTTTCCTACCAATTCTGATCTTAATTCTGAGTATCATTAATCTAACTGCACATGCACATCTTGCTCAGGGGTAATTCCTGTATCAGTAATGAGTCTTGGTAGTTATCATGTAAAGTGTCTGCCTTTTTTTTTTTTCAAATAAAGTATTTGTGTTATGAAAAAAAATATACTTATGGGATTTTTAAAAAGAGAAATGCCACAAAAAGGAAACCACAGTGGTGTAATGGAAAGAGACAATAGGCCTTAAAGGCAGAATGATTTGGGTTCGAGTCCCACCAATGATTCATGCTGGCTTTGTCTCCCAGTCTGGTCAATTAAGGTTTCAGTAACCCAGACAACTCTCTTTAAAAAATAAAAAAGTAGTGATCTGTTTAGGTAGAGAAATGTTCCTCATTGGTAATTCCAACTAACTCAAACTAAACCAACTAATTCAAAAGTCCAGTTTTTTAAAAAGTCATACTGATAAATATATTAACAAACTAAACTCAGTAATTACATATATCAAATTTTTCTAAAGTATAAAGAGTCCCTCTAAATATCAAACACTAAACTAGTAACTCACAAGAATGATCTAGAAAACTATGTCCCAAAAAAACTTTCTAGATGAAAGGTAAACTACTGTACATTGTTTGAATGCTTCTGTCTTAAAACTAGAGTAATATTAAAAAAAAAAATAAATTCTTGCCTTATAAAAATCAAATTCTAAAGCCAAATGCTTCTTTTCTACCCTAAAAAGAAGAAAAAAAATGGATAGATGGATTATATGTAGGACTTTTATTTAAACAGTTTCTCTAAATAAAATGAAAATTTTTTAACAAACATATACCACTTGCTTCTAAAAGTACAACTAACAGTTATCACCTCTAAAAAAAGAGAACTAAGTAATTTGATATTCACAAAAGTCAATGGAAAATAATAAGGTCCTTCAACTTCCAGATTATTCCTAAATTTTTTTTTCCTACACGTGCCTCTCCCTCATCCCACCCCACCCACCCAAAAAGAAAGAAAATTTGTACTTACCTGAATTATAGACTTCTTCCAGATGTACAGAATCAAACATACTGAACGGCATCCATATTTGTTTGTATTCTACTTCCTTGCAATAAAACCAATGGGGCTGAACAGCCTCATATGGATTTTGAAGGAAAAGAGCAGGTGGTGCTTGTATCACAGGAGCTGTAGGTCTAGCCATAAGCTGCTGTTGGACTGGTGATGACAAGACTGTCTGTCCTGCTGAAGGAATCTGAAAAGAAAAAGTCCATGTCTCTTCCATGTCTGAGAGGTAGCATGGTGTAGAGGGCAGCAGACTGAATATGGAGGCAGCAAGGCCCACCTTAGACACTTACTAACACTTACTGTGTGATCACAACCTGAGGCTGTTTCCTCATCTGTAAAATTGGGATAATAATATCTATACAGTACTTCCCTCAGAGGATTCTTTTAAGGCTCAAATGTAAAGGGCATTGCAATCTTTAAAGTTCTAAACAAACGTCAGGTATTACTATCTTCAAAATAATAATCTCTTTGCTCTTCAGACCTCACAATGCTCCTGAAGACTTCTGGTCTTATAAACTAGCCCTACAATCAGAGAAAGAAATTTTGTATATCTAAAATATTTTCAAGTTAGAAGGATTATCTAAGACAAAACTGTGACTCAAATAAATTGAGTTACTTTTTAAGGACATGAAAGGTCTTTCCTCAGGAGTTTTGTGCGCTGATGTAGTATGAGTGAAATTTAAACTTAGTGATACCTATTTTGTAGACTTCGCAAGAAAAACAAGACAAGACTACAAACTAAATTTAATGCTTGTCATCACATCACTGATTTGTGCTTCAGTGGGTCAAATACTTTATTCTTTTCACTTTTAGTTGCTGGTGAATTCCTTTCAGAAATCAGCTAACAATTCATAATTTTTTTTTTTAAAAATCAAAGAGTTTCATAAAAGGTACAGAAATTTTCTTCTAACATTATACCATATGATACAGTATTTCTGTATTCAGATCAAGTCCCTATTTTTAAAAAAACTAAAAGCAGCTATAGAAGTATATATCAATTTTGATAACTAAGGTTTTAAAAATTAAAATTGTGCTTGATTATATCCCAAAATATTTGCTCTTAAATATTTCTCATTTTATAAAGTTACTCATACTTTGTATTACACCAAAACTTTGATTTTCAAGTTATTCAGTTTAATCAGTTACTTCTTCAGTGCATAGGTAGTTTAAAATAATATAAAGAAAAAATAAGGGGCAGCTAGGTGGCGCAGTGAATAGAGCACCAGCCCTGGAGTCAGAAGGACCTGAGTTCAAATCCGACCTCAGACACTTAACACAAAAACTAGCTGTGTGACCTTGGGCAAGTCACTTAACCCCCAACTGCCCTCCAAAAAAAAAAAAGACAAAAAAAAAATAAGTATAATCATCTTACTTTAAAATTGCTTTTACTACAAAGCATATATAAGTTTCACATTTTCTTTAAAAGTAATTAGCTTTCCAGGTGGATTTTGGAAAAAACAAGAAAGACTTACATGAACTGAAACTGAGTGAAATGAGCAGAACCAGGAGAACATCGTACACAGAAGAGAGTAACACGGTGTAATGATCAGTTATGATTGTCTTAGTTCTTCTCAACAATACAACGATCCAAGACAATTCCAAGACTCATGATGGAAAATGCTATCTACATCCAGAAAAAGAACTATGGAGTCTGAATGCAGCTAGAAGAACGGTATTTTCACTTTTTTTTGGTTTTTGGTGGCTTTTCCCCTTTTTCTAGATTTCTTCTTTCACAACATGACTAATGGGTTAATACATTTCCATAAATCACATGTATAACCTATATCAGATTGTTTGCCATCTTGGGGAGGGGGTATGGAATGGAGGGATTAAGAAAAAATTAGAAGTCAAAATCTTATAAAATGAATGCTTAAAACCATCTTTACATGTAATTGAAAAAAATATTTACCAAAATAAAAAATAATTAGTTTTTATATTCCTGCTTTTAAAAAGTACAGAATGTTTGAAACTCAATGTAAGCGTGATGAGAATTAGAAAGAAATAAGTGAATTTTTAAAAAATTTCTATACCGGTGGCATTGATCCAGGAGGACTTTGATACATCTGAAGAGGTGATCCAGAGGATGATGGATGGGAAGAATGGTTTGGAGTCTGCTGCAACTGTGGTGGAGTAATATAAGGGTTAGCTCTGCTGCTGGTAGGGTTATGGCGATATGGATTATACCCTTGTTGTGGTGTTCCATGGGAACTTGCAAAGTTTGAAGGTGGGAGACTACTATGTGGAGAAGACTGATAAGCATTGATTCCCATCTGTGAAGGAGGTGCAACACTATAAACAGACTGTGTCTTTGAAACGTGTGATGAGAATGTATTTGGACCATCTGGAGATCCAGTTGTAAGAGGAAGGGACGTTGGAGGCTTAGACAATGTTGGTACTCCAACAGGTGCTGCTGCTGTTGTTAATGGCATCTGTCCAATATTCCCAAAAGGATCACTGTTGCTGGACACCTGAGAGAAGTAACTAAATGTCTGTGGTAAAGTAGTATGACCAGAAGTCTGACCAAGGAAACTGTCTTCCTCACCATCTGTAGAGTCTTCTGAAATAAAGAACAGAATAGAAACATAGTTGAGATTAAATTTGACACAAAGTTCTGAAAAAGCATGTGCCATTCTCTAAAAGTTATACCACAAAATACTTCTAATAATGTATCCACTAAATTAAGCAAAGAATTTTGTACTGCTGTAATAAATAATTAAAATTACTCAAATAGCTGTGACTATGGTAATGACATGAAATTCGAATAAATATGTTCATTTTTCTTGACAAGATTAGATCTAACACTGTATTCTAAAACATAAAGCAATTGTTCTACAAATGAAAACTCTGCTAACAATCATATAAAATGAACTATATCCCTCCTCAAATCATCTGCTACCACAAACCGATAATGTTCAAAAAACACCAAAGCAACCAGTAAAGTCAATTATTAATAACTAAGGCAGACATTCATCTCTTTGCCCAAGGTGAACATTCTCATCATCATCACCAGTCCCTATGAGATATATGTCCCAAAACTTAAATGCTTCTTCTATACCTTCAATCTTAACTTAAAGTGTATCATAACATCAATGAATTCATTATGTTATATCTTCATTATGTGGGCTCATCCTCTTCTACCCCACTCTGATCTATCCTACTCTAATCCCAGCACAAAAGCCTCTGCTAAGATCCAAGAAATGTCCCTGTGGCTCTAAGAGTATTAAAAGATTTTCTACTCAAATCTCACTGTTGTCTTTCACTTTTATTCATGTCACTCCACCCCTCAAAACATTCCAGTGGTTCTCAATAGTTTCCTCTGTATCAAACAAATAATTTCATAGTCTGGGCCTTGGTATGACAGCTCTAGACCACTTTTTAAAATTTTGTTTTTTATTATTCAATTGAAAAATATCAAGAAATATAAACATTTCCAAATACAAAGACCAAACAGAAAAGAGGACTGTATATGAAACTGTAAATCTCAATTACATTGAATATAATTCAATTGTATTATAGACAGCTTGTTTTTTTAAAAGAAGTATAAGTCAAATTTACCACAATAATACCAAACTGTCATGCTTGTCTGTGTCCCCTTCTGAACTCCCTCTGTGTAAATTTTTTCCTTTATTAATTTGTCTCTCCAACTACACACTACCTAATTGAACAAATAAAAATGTTTAAAAAGAGAATTAAGTCAATACACACAGAGATGCACAGTCCAGCCTTTTGTTTTATAATCTTTTGATTTTTTAAAAAAATATTTCCTGTTATCTTGTGTTTTTCTGCTTGGCCCTTGAATTCAGTTCTTGAGTGAAATTTTCCACTATTTGTTCTAAGGTATCAATTTTCCTTTCCATTCTTCCCTCCCTAGCTTTCTATTCTGTTTCTATTGTTTTTTTTTCTTCCAGGAAATCCTGCAAACCAGGACAATTTTTTTTTCCTGAAGCTTTATCTGAACTTGTGAGGTGGACACTATATTCCTTGGGTGTTATCCCTTAGGAAGCCCTCAATCCAAAATACTCCTCATGGTATTCTAAGTTTTCATTGATTCACTCCACAATTGAATGGAACAGGCAAGGTCTGCCTGGTTCTGCGTACAGTGGCCCAAACTTAATCCTTGCTTCAAGAAACTCTGGACCTGCTCCAGTGCTAGACTCTGCCTATGCATTCTCTCTTACCAGAGGGCTCCAAGATCTCCCCTGTAGGCTCTGCCTTAAGTCATTTCCCAACTACTGCTCTCAGGGGCTATTCCTATGCTGGGTTCTAGCCACAGGCTCCGGGGACTGTTTTGGTTGGATTTTGCCAAGGGCCTTTTTCTATAGTACTTGGGTTAGGGCCACAGAATCTTGTCCGACAATGCCCTGAATTTTCTGGGCCACTAGTGTCAGGTTAGACTCACTGACCTCCCTATACCTACTCTCTTAAACTGGGTTCCCCATGGATATTAGGGATAGCTCAGACTGGGCTCAGGTCACTAGAGGCTAGAGTTCAGAGGGCCTGCCCTTAGCCTGCTGAGGTTTCCTGTACTCTACTTTCTATCTAGCTTGACCCATGGTCTTAAAGGACTATAAGGCTCCCTCTGTGAATTCCTGGGCTGGGTAGAAGAGTCTATAGGTATAGCTTACAGGTACATTTCTAAGTCTACTGAGGTATGTATTTTATACTAGCACACTTCTCTACACCCACTTCTATTGTATTTACATGTGCAAGGCACTATGTTAAACACTAGAGAGAAAAAAAAAAAAGGCAAAAACAGTCCCTGTGCCCTGAAGGAACTCACATTCCAATGAGAGAAACAACATGTAAATAATTAGGTATAAGATACACAGAGCAGATGGAAGGTACTAGATGCTAGAAAATAATTCTCTAATTCCATTTCTTTCTCTAATCTAGTTATGTCCCCACCTTTATATTAATGTTTAACTTCCTTCCTATACTCTATCCCACATATGAGAAACCCTGTCCCCTTGGTTGAGACTTTCCATTCACTAAGTTTATCAATTAAAATCAACTACAGATAACTATTAATAACACAAATAACTTCAGATACATTTTGTATACATGTGTATGGTGGCCCAAACTAAGTCCTTCCTTCAAGAAACTCTGGACCTGTTCCAGTAACATACTCACTCTCTTCTTATTCAACCCTTTAACCTATCTGGACAATATATAATCTATTCTCTACAAACCTTCATGTCCCCAAATGACCACAACCCAAGTAATATACAGATTCACCAGACATTCCACTCAACAAAACATTTATAGGTTGACTACTATGCACAGGGTATTGCCGATAGAAAGATAAAATATACTGCACTTCCCCTTTCCCCCACACACACTCCCTTAGCGTCTAAGATTCACAAAGCAGAATGTGATAAGAAAAAGGAAAAGTTTAAAATATCATAATAAATCAGAGGGAAGAAAAATTACTTTGATACAGAAGGTTCAGGAACAGCTTCATGGAGAAAGTGGATCCAAAGCTATGCCTTGACTGAATAACATGATTTCAATAGACAGAAATGTGTAAGTATATCCCTGTTATGAGGAAAAGCTAAGGTATCTGAGATCCACAACACTCCTGAGGGTGGCCCAAAACAGATTAAAATGTTATCTGGGAAATACTTATCAAAATAAATAAAAGGCAAGGAAATAAAGATAATAATACATTTTAAAACTAAGTGGCCTGCAGGGCTTCTTCTATACTGATTACTGGTCCCCATTTCTATATGATAACACTGCTGGAGTGAACATGAAGGGTAACAGTTAAATAAGTTTAGAAAGGTAGGCTGGAGCTAGACTGTAAGCGGCCTATGGATCAGGACGAAGATGCTTGAGAAAGGGAGTGACATGGTCAAATCATACAGTGGAAAAAAAAAAATCGAGATTATTCTGGAAGCTATATAAAGGGTAAGAGGAGACCAAAAAAGAGGCTCTTAATAAAACAGTCTAGGTGAAAAGTAATGAGGGTCTAAGGTGGCAATAGTATGAGCAGAGAGCCTATTGTGGATGAAAAGGACTTCACTATATATTAAATGTAGGTGATTAAGGAAAAAGGGAAATGTCAAATAGCACTTAGTTTTGAATCTTGGTCAATTACTCAACTAACATTTATTAAGTGTCTACTATGTAACTGGCACAAGGCTAGGCACTGGGAATATAAATAAGGTGGAAAAGTCCTTGCTCTCAAGGAGCTCACAGCCTAACCACAGAGACAACATGCAAACGACTATGTTAACAAGATATATAAAGGTTGGAGATTTCATCAACAGAAATGAGGAAATGTGAAGAATGTTACACCTTTTTTTTTTGGAGGGGGGATAAATTCTGTTTAAGACATCCTGAACTTGAAGCTAAAGGGTCAGTGGGACACTCAGGAAGAAATGTCCAGAAGGAAACTGGAAATGTGGGACTGGGGAAAGGGGAGGAGGGAAGAAGGGTGAGGAGAAGCAGGTTGATTGGCCATATAGGTCTAAGGGTCATCTGCAGAGAGATGATGATTAGAGTGGATGAGATTTCCAAGAAAAGAATATATGAAAGAATGAGTATTGTCAAAGAAAAGAGAGCTGTAAAGAGACTGGCAGGTCATCCACATTTAAGAGTGAGACTATGAGACAAAAGTAGCAATAAATCAGATAAGAGAACCAGAAATGAGCCATGTTCAAGCAAAAAGGAGCAAAGAGAAGACAAAGTATTCAGAAAGAGGTCAACATTGTCAAACTGCTAGGGAAAAGTCAAGAAGTCTCCCAGTCAAGCAGATAACAAGTTTTGGCAAGGATGAGATCATAACCTTAAAGAATGCAGTTTCAGTACAGGGAGGGAGACAAGTCAGATTGCAAGGAACTAAGATGTGAGTGTGTGGGGGGGGGAAGTGGAGGGAGGCAACCTAAACAATAAGTAGTTAATTTTTTTCCCAAAGGTGAAATTATCCAACTGCAAATACAAGAATTTAAATGCTGAAGTTAGTTTTTCAGATACAAGCAGATGAAAATCTTTAGAGGGTACAGTGATGAGGGTACGTACTCTTTAACAGGAAGGCAAGCACAGATATGGTCAATGCACCCCCAAAAGAAACATAGGGCTTTCACATTCCATCAGTGTCTAAGATCCAGTACCTCTACCACCACAGCAAGGTACAGCTTGCTTTCCAAAAAGCTTCACTACCCAGCCTCTGACTCCTGGACACCA
Source organism: Pseudocheirus occidentalis (assembly GCA_028646575.1). Lineage (NCBI taxonomy): Eukaryota > Metazoa > Chordata > Mammalia > Diprotodontia > Pseudocheiridae > Pseudocheirus > Pseudocheirus occidentalis. Next base: position 74,173,941 of record CM053598.1, on the reverse strand, counting down.
AAAACCTTAGTCCTAGGATACCTAAGGCACTGGACCCTTGGCACATTCTCCACCTACATGGCTCATAGGTGGTGATTCTTCGGAGCTCTTCCCCCCACCTTCAGAACAGGCATCCTCCCCTTTACCCATGATTACCCTCCAATGACCCCCTGAGAGTGGGTAAACTCTTTCTTCCGGCTGGGAAGAAGAGAAGGGCGGGAGACAAGGGTGAAAGAGTGCTGGCCACTCTTTCCAGGGTATCCTATTCCACACTGGGACCCTTTTGCATTCATAGGCTGGAGAGGAAGGTTTTCCGATACCTTTATGACTTATGCCCGACCAGGAGTTCTCTATTTCTCTAGTGATAATCACCTTTGGAGTGACCATTCCCCTCACACGACGCCTCACTCCTCCTCGGGAGCTCAAATCTCTACCAGCCTCTCAGGGACACAGCAGGGGGGCGGACAAAAAGGAAGAGTCCTTTCCCTCTTATATCACCCCTCCCCTTCTTGGGTGCCAGCGTCCTCGAGCCGGGGCCGGGGGTGCCCTCATCCCCCTTGCAGTGCCCCTTCCCCATTTCCCCATCAGCCCTGATGCCAGTCCACTTACACTCGCAGCTGCACACAGCCCTCGGTGCCCAACACCCAACACCCTGCCCCCGCAGCCCTCCCTCCTACCTCCCGGGAGAAGCAGAGAGGCCGGGGAGGCGGGGGCCTGGCTGACAGGAATGAAGGGCACATTGAATCTGAACTCGGAAGCCGAAGAGAAGAGTAAATTGGTGCCGGCGGAGGAGCTGACTCCACCGTTGGATTTCTTCTCGGCCATGGCTCCGGCCCGCCTCCCAGTTACACGTCTCAGGCCAGCCGGTGCGGCACCACCGACCGGAAACAGGTCAGACGAGGGGCCGCGCTGCTTCCGCATTTGCGTGCTGAGCTTTCAGAGATCAGCTGACCAGCCTGGCCCCGCCCCTTCCGTGCCTTATCGCGGCCTCCTTATAGCCCACCCCACTGGGCCGAAGTCAAAATGGCCGTCGTGGCCTCACTTGATCACGAGACTGGAAGAGAGTTGGGGTTTCCATAGTCCGGAGAAGACAGGTGACGGGCTTAGGGCGAAATCTAGATACCAGGAACATTACAGGCAGCTCAAAAAGTACGTGAAGGAAAAGGAAAGGAAAGCATTTCGTACGTTTCAAACGGCAAGGGCAGTTCCAGAAATTACTTCGTAGGCGTGGCCCCAATGCCTTCCTGTGAGTTTGGATTACGTCACTAGTGACGTAATGCACGCTCACCCACCCACATCCCCTTTTGTAGAGTCCAGGAGCCCCGGAAAGCGGAACTGCCAGAAGGTGGCACTGTGGAGCGTGTGAGGAGGGTTTCATGCTCTTTCCTGTGCAAAGGGATCAAAACATAGCAGCACTTTTTTTTGACAGTTAAAAGCTGAAAATAAGGCCAGGGCCCGTCCGTTGGGGATTTGACCACACAAACTGCCATGCCTGAATGTAATAGAAGAGTTTGTGCGGCCACTTATGAACCAGAACCGAAGGAATTCGAGAAGTATCGGAAGACTTATACATTGATGCTAGTGGAGTAAGCAGAACCAGCAAAGGGATAGATATGCAGCATTCCTGGGGCAGTGTAACCAGAAAGAACAATGCAGAAAGGAGCTCCCTATAAATTTTAAGGACTGAGGTCTCCAAGGCCTCGGGGAAGAACTAAGAAGGTATACTTTCTTCCTTTCATATGAGAACTGCCTCTTCACTGACACTCTTCCATGCCTGGAATGCCTTCTTCCCCGTGCCCTTGACTTCCTCCAGAATTTAGCTCAGATCCCACTTCCTGCAGAAGGTTTTTCTCAAACCCCTACCTTGCTATTGCCTTTCTACTGACATTTCCTTCCATTCACACTACATGTATCTTGTATGTGAGGGTTTTTTGCATGTTGTCCTCTCTAATATAGTGTGAACATCTTGGGGCCAGGGACCGGTTTTTGCCTTTCCTTGCATTCCTCATTCCTTAATAAATGTTAGTTGACTGACTGAGATGGTGGACTGTGAAGTGGACTGTTGCACATGCTGTTGAACGGTTTTTATGTTGGTTGGTTTTGCTGTAGTGTGTTTTGTCTTTTTAAATTTTTGTTTTGGTTTGCTTGATGAGAGGAGGAACATATTCAGAAATGAATGTGTTATAAAAACTAAAGGGAAAGGAAGAAAAAGAAAATTTATCCCAAATAAAATCAAATAATGGAAAATAATGACTGTAGGCTTAAATAACAGGAGGCTTGAAGAGCTTGGTAGCACTATACAGTCTCTTCCTGGTTCTGACAATCCAATAGCAGGAAGAAGTGGTAGAGATAACCCAAAAGAGAAGAAAATCCAAAGAATCACAATATAACTTTTAAATCATTAGTAAGAGAAATTTCTTTATCCTGGAGTTCCCAGTAATAATGAAATAACAAATTCTCTGTCCCTTTCCTTGACTTTTAAATAGAGCTGCACATTCATTCAGTAAATAGCAAAGGACAATAAATATCTAATGGAAGACCATTCATTACAGTGGATTTTTGGAATCAGAGGAACTAGGTTTTAATCCCACCTCTCTTGCTTACAATCTAGATCAAGGGTAGGGAATCTGTGGCTTTGAGGCCACCTGTGGTCTTCTAGGTCCTTGAGCGCAGCTTTCTGACTGAGTCCAAGTTTTTCAGAACAAATCCTTTTATGAAGGTGATTTGTTCTGCAAAGTTTGGATTAGATCAAAGGACTGCACTTAAGGACCTAGAGGGCCAAATGCAGCCTTGAAGCAGAAGGTTCCTCACTCCTGATCTAGAGAATTGGCTTAAATAACTTTGCCTTTCTGCATTTCAGTTGCCTTATCTGTAAAATGAGGTTAGACTGATTGATCTCTTAAGCCACTTCCAGCAGGCTCTGAGCCTATGATTCTACAATCATAGTGAGTCTGGATACCTTTCCAATTTGATCCACTGAGAGTGAAATAGAAATGCAAAATTTGTAGGTCTTCCTCAAGCTGCAGAAAAATAAATAAATGAGGAAAAATATAAATACATAGAATATTTTTAAAATATATTTTACAGATCTGATTTTAAAGTTTAGAAATGTTGTAAAGTGCCACATGCAACTATTTTTTCAGTAAAATCATGTTTTTACTATTTGTGGATGTGAAAAACTTGGGAAAATTATGAAAAAAGTCTTGACTTTTGGGAAGAAACAAAGGAGGGGAAATTACTTCTTAGGGTTTTCTTTTAGGGGATTTTTTTTTTTGTCCAGACTTTTCCATCTCTCTATACAAGAGGAATAGCAAAGAATAATCCCTTAGTCAATCATTACAGATAAACATGCAATATCAATTCATTCTCTATGACCAAGACTGAGCTGCAGTTAGCAGCAAGATCCAATCACCATCATCATAATTACCTGCAAAAAGGGAACAATGAGTAGTTAACTTCATGAGCAAATCAGTAGGGTAAAAAGTATAACTTGAGAAATAGGTTTGCTTGCAAATTTCATAAATTTTGAGACAAAACACAATTAGAAGAATTTTACTCTACACAGAAGAGAAATATCTAGGAATAACTGATCAAGAGGACCTCTTTGGAAGTCTGGTGAATCCTATCGTCTCCTCAGAGGAATGTTTTTAAATTCATAAAAATAAAATAATATGATTACAAAAGAAGCCAATTATATTGATACAATTTAAAATTTAAAGAAAAATTTACAGACCATGTTCCCTACCTCCCAAATCCTGGGGAACATGGACCCCAAGTTACTAACCTCTTTGTCAGCATTTACTGGGCATTAGTTTTGTATCAAGAATTATTCTTTTTAAAGTTGAAAGGTGTGACTATCCTATACAAAATGTAAAAAATAAGTATTCAGGGCTTGCTGAATAACATCTAAACTGTATTATTTAAAATACCTACTAACCAATATACCAGAAATGGAGGAAGAAAGCAAATAGTACTTTTAATCCTGGCACTTTAGTTCTACTTCTAGCCCTTAAAACATAAAAAAGTAAAGATATATTGACCAAGGCAAATGAGCATTACAAAACTTTTCCCACAACTTATCTAAGTAGCTGCAAACCAGAAAGATCAGAAGACCCTAGGAAATATGGAAGTGGTTTAAAAGCTTTCTCAAATAGAATCAGATTTTAATTTGGCAAACTTGGAGCCAGAATGTTCTAAGGACCTTAGAATATATCTGGTCCAGAACCATAAACTCTGGGCTAAACTAAAATTGTACTGACCTACAAGTCTCCTAACAGAAAACAATTACTGATATAGAGGGAAATGGCAGTTAAAAGATGTAACTAAATTTTTTTTGTCAAGTCATCTGGGGGCAGAATTTTCTACTTTTGTGCCCCAACCTAACGCAGCCTCTGCCTCTCCCCTTCTTTTTATAAATAATAACATTCCCTTCATTCCATTCAGAGTAGTAACTGGAAATAGCCATAAGTAGTCAAATGTGGAGCAGATATTTTCTTTTATCTCTTTCCCAGTATATCCCTCCCTTCTGGAAAAGTTAACTGGGCTACACAATAAAAAGAATTAGAACAGTTCTATGTTGATAAAAGAATTTCATGCATTCTAAGAAGAATGTAATGTACCTCTTGGAAAAAATGTAATGCTTCAAAAAGAAGATAAATTGGGGTGGCTAGGTGGCACAGTGCATAGAGCACCAGCCCTGGAGTCAGGATGACCTGAGTTCAAATGCAGCCTCAGACACTTAACACTTTGTAGCTTGTGTGACCTTGGGCAAGTCACTTAGCCCCAATTACCCTCCAAAAAAGCAAAAAAAAAAGATAAATTAATCATCCCACCTAATTTCCAGGACTACATAAAGGCAAATTAGGGGCAATCTCCTACTTGTTTAATGGTAAAACTATTGACACCATCGGTATGAAGTCATTTTTCAAAATCCATGTGCTTTGGATTATATAAGATCTTAGGATCACAGATTCAGAACTGGAAGGGAATTTTGAGAGTGACCTGCCCAGGGTCACAGAACTAGCAGGTGTCTGAGGTGAGATGTGAACTCAGGTCTCCCTGACTCCCAAGTCAAGGCCTCCATCCTACGCTACTTCATGCACATAGGAAAGAAAAATGGAGGAAAATTGCTGGCGGAATTCCACATCCAACTTGTTGCAGAGGCCTTTTGATTTCATTTTTACCCGATCTCTCATAAATGTCCCCTTCTGTCCTCTGACACTGCTACCACTCTATTGCAGACCGTCATCATTTCACAACTGGACTTTTTTAATAATGGGTCTGCCTGTCATAGAGTGTCTCTCCACTCCATTCTCCATTCAGCTGCTAAAGTAATTTTCCTAAAATACAGGTCCAATCATGTCATTCTGCTACTCAGTAAACTCCAGTGGTACTCTTTTACCTCTAAGATGTATATTCCACAAACGTTACCTCCTTAATTTAATTCTTTTTGCTCTTTAAATTGCAAAGACATTAGATCGAGTTTAAAAGCCTGCGCTGTCTCTTTCAACATCAGAATAAAAAAACTACTAACATTGAAAAAAGATACTGCAATGTAGCTTTTTCATCTATCTCTTTGGCTAGTTTTGGTCCTAGTGGCATAAAAAGAGCTTGTACTTTGGTGAAAGAAGAGTGTGGGTGGGAATACAGTAAATCTAGTGAACAGAGAAAAATGCAAAGCTGTAACAAGGCCCAGACAAGCTATAAAATGCAGTTAATCAGTGCTAATTTTTTTGCATGATTTTAATTCTTAGAATGCACAGTTTATTTTAAAAATGCAAATAAAAAGTTTTAAAACCTGATAAAAAAAAAGGAGAGAAAAAAGAAAATGAGAAAGGTTCCAACATAGTCAGTATATCCCTGTGACAAACTTATGGGAGGACAAGTCACACAACATAGGTAGGCCTGAATGTGTTAAGATCTTTACTATTCAATTCTAAATTAGGAAAATATTGCTGAAGAGGCTACCCATAAAGAGGGTTAGGGTTGCTCTGGAGACCCCAAAATACCAACATGCCAGGTCCTGCGGAAAGAATTCCATTCAAATCTTCTCAGCCAAAGAAAAGTTTATTGAAAGTTCACCATATGCGGTAGACTCTTAAGGAGCCAGTCTATGCTAGGGCATTCTATGGCACTCACACAGAGCAAGCCTATACTAAGCTATTCTATGGCCCTCTCACACCACATGGAGGAAAGATGGGGTCTTATATACAGAAGAATCTAGGGGTGGTCTAAAGGAGGAGTTTGGGGAGGGTCTTCAGGAGGAGTCAATGAGGTCAGACTCCAGTAATGAGTTTGGGGAGGGTCTTCAGGAGGAGTTAATGAGGTCAACAATGCAAGAGTGGATTGAGATTTTGATAGGCTCCAGGGTGGGAAGTAGATGGACAATGGAGGGCTAGGCTAGTAACAGAGGTTTGGGCCCAGCCACAATGAAAAACTTTGGCTTCTGCAAATGCCTCATCAAGTGGGAAGATTTAATGAGACTTCAAGGGGTTTCCCAGAGCCTGTACCTCAAAGAGTCAAGGAGGGCTTAAGGGGGGGTCCCCAGAGCCTGCACCTCATCGCTGCCAGACACTGTGTTAGGTACTTGGGCCACAAAGATAGAAACAAACTAATTCCATTGCTAAAGAAACTTACATTATATTAGGGAAAACAACATGAATAGAGATGGCATTGTAATAGAAGGGAAAGAGGACCAGAGTCTGAATCCTGACTCTGATTCGTGTATCCTTGTTAGTGTAAGGCCTCTGGGCCTCAGTTTTCTCATTGGTAAAATAAGGAAGTTGGACTATATAAGGAATGGGGAAGCTATGGCCTTCTGGGTCCTTGGGTACTGCCTTTGACTGAGTCCAAGTTTTATATAACAAATCCTTTTATTAAACAGATTTGTTCTGTGAAATTTGGATTCAGTTAAAGGGCCACACTTGAGGACCTAGAGGGCCTTGAGGTCACAGGTTCCCCACCCCTGGACTATATGGTCTCCGAGGTCTCTTTCAGCTCTAAATCTATGAACCTATGAAGAAAATACAAAATAAATACGAAGTAATTTACAGGGAGTGAAAGGAGAGTCCACTGTAAAGGGGGAATTGGAATAGATCTTTTGTAGGAGGTGCTGCTAGCTGAAGTTGTATTTTGATTACACAACAGGTTCTTTTAGGCTCCACCAGCAGAAAGTCTACTCTGTCCAGCAGAGAAGTCCAATTAGTCTTATCAAGGTGGAAAGAAAGTGATCATTGTTAAAATCATCTTAGTAGTAGCTATCATTTACATAGTTTTAAAGGGTTTACAAAGTCCTTTTTATGAATCAAAGTTATGTTGTCTGAACCGCAATCCTGAAATATGCTTTCTTAGGTTAATTTATAAGGGGATAATTACTCAGGTGAACAACTCTTTAAAAACAATCAGTGAATTTGTGGAAACAGGAGGTTTGGTATAGCTTAGCAAAATTAAGGGATCAAGCCTCTGTTGGAATTTAAAATTTTAAAGTCACTTCCCACCCCTATCATTTGGATGATCAAAATCTCAAAAGAAATCTAAATTATATCTAATCAAAGGTATTTGTTTATTCAACTGGCATTTATTTAGCATCAGTTACATACAGTTGTGTAGACCAAAATAGAAATGGTGATTACCATCAAATAGCCCACCTTTAAAGACATCATCATTCTTTAACCTGGCTTTTTTCTGGTCAAATTTTCTCTGCGACTTTAATAAATGTATTTCCTATATTTAACATAAATGTACTGCATATTTAACACATTATGAATATGTATGTGTATATATAGTGTAATATATACATAGTCTACATATGTAGAATGAATGTAGAGAAATTTAGTGTATGTATACGTAGAGTGAAATATATGTATGTGTGTATATGTGAGTTTATATAGGACTTCACAGAAATAGAAATGAACTTTCATCAGATCCAGCCCACCCCAGACTTCGGTTAACTCACTGATCTGCAGTCTACACGGCCACCAAACCCTGCCTTCCTTCAGTGGCCCCAGCAGCAGAGAGGAGCTGCATGCCCTCCCTACCTACTGGACCACCCTGTCACAAGTTCAAAGGCGCGTGGGGCAGGTTTCAGAGATGCCAGGAAGCAACGAGAGCGCAGCTGGCACTGCCCGTGGCCCCCGCCAACGTGCCAGGCACCTGTGCTGCCATGAAAAGAGCCCTGCCACGTGCCTCAGTTTTCTCCTCTGTAGCTCTGGGTTCTTAACTTGCCCGGTGTCACAGACCAGCCTAGAGACCTGTTCTCACAAGGGCCGGTCACGTTAGAGTCCAAACCCAGGACTGAGCTGAAGTGCTTGAAGAAGGAGGTCTGCCTATGGCGCCCCAGGCGTCCCTGCTCTAGGTCCTGCGGCGACTGGCAGATGCCGGAGGGAACCGCGCTTGAGCTTCGGGTCTCCCCAGCCCCGCCCCACCTCGCAAGTTTGCCCTCCCTTCCTGCCCTTTTCCAAAATGGCGGGGACGGCGACGAGGACGCCAGGGCCCGGAAGCCCCGCCCTGCCCCTCCTCCTAGTGCGACCGAATTCACCACCGCCCCCTCCCCAGCTCGCGGTCGGGGGTCAGAGGCGACGCTGTCGGCGCGTCGGTTTCCCGCCATAGTGTAGAGGAAGGCGGGGGGCCAAAGGGGCTCCCCGCGCTTCTGCCTCTTAACCGCAGCCGCCGCCGAAGTTGCTGCTGCCGGGAGTGGGGCCAGCCCGAGGCCGGGCAGCGACGCTCCGTGACTGCTGCGGCTTGCCCGGCGTGGGTGTGGGCGAGAGAGGGAGCGGCCGGGGGCTTCGGGCCGGACCCCGAAAGAAGAGGAGGAAGAGGAAGCCGCCGCCGCGGCTCCGGGGAGGAAGGAGGGCCGTGTGATTGTCTCCTCAGCCCGGCCGTCGCCACCTCGGGAGCCCCACTCGGGGCTGCCTGCTTCGTGCGTCCCTCGGCAAGATGCCGTGCGGGGACGACTGGCTGAACCATCCGCTCGGCATCGTGCAGGGCTTTTTCGGTGAGTGGGGGGCACCTGCGAGGACGACTGGCGGGCTCTGCCGCCGCCGCCGCCTCGGGGGTCGCCTTATGGGGGGGACCCCCAGGAACCGTACGCGTTTCGGGGAAATCCTTGGTGCCCGGTAGGGGGAAGGGACTGCCCGAACGACCCACTCCCCCGCCAACCAGCGGGCGACCACGAGCCCCGAGGCCGCCGCGCGGTTTCAGGCTGCCCGGGCTGGAGCCGCGGCTGGTGAGAGCCGCGTGTGCGCCCGCCCAAGGGGTCAGTCCCAGGGTCCGACCGGCCCCCTGCAGGGGACGGGGAGGGGGCAGAAACTTTGTCGCCCGGGTCGTGGGTGACCGGTGGCAAGGTCCGTAGTGGGCTTCCTGTGGAACGGGCTCGTGGGAAGCCCGAGTCAGCCCGCCGTTGTCGCATTCTCTCCAAGCGTGGCTCCAGCCGCGGCCCGGGGGCTGCCGGGCATTTAGGGGTGCCCGACACCACCCCGCCTCTGTCGCGTCTGACGTCGCTGTGCATGGGTTTGTGCTGCCACTCTCCTACGGTGGTACTAGTGGAAGGGAGATTAATTTGGGTTGGTTACCAACGAGCCTTCCAAAGCTGCGGTGCCTCCGTTGTTGCTGTTGGTTAGTGCCCGGCTCCCCGTGAGCCCATTGAGGGTTCTCCTGGCAAAGGTACTGGAGGGCTTGGCCACCTCTTTCTCCAGCTCTCTTTATAGATAAGGAAACTGAGGCAAACAGGGTGAAGTGACTTGCCTGGAGTCACCCAGCTGGTGTCTGAGGTCAGATTTGAATCCAGGACGTGGGACTCGTGGCCTGGCACTGACCGCTGCCCTTGGGGAATCGGGTGAAGTTTAAAAAACAAACATGTTTTGAACATTTTGCAGTACCGTAGACCGAGGCTGTGAGCTGCTTGTGAATAGAGTGCCGGACTTGTCTGGAAGACTTAGGGTTCAGTTCCAGCCTTAGACATTTATGAGCTGTGAGACCCTGAGCGAGTGGATTCATCTTCTGTAAAATGGGAGTAATAATAACCTCTGCCCCCCGGCTTTCTGGTGAGACTAAGATTTGTAAAGCGGCATAGAAATGCTAGCTACTGCCCAGCTCACTTATCGGGAGGGCCTCTATCAGACTACCTTAACTAGACGAAACCGAAGTAAGTAGAAAGTAAATGTTAGAAATTATAATTGACATCAAGCCCATAAATTTGGAGGAAATCTTTCGGCGGGATGGGGGAATGTTGACTCTCTGTTTATTTTCAGTTTGCTGACAACTAACTCATTTTCCCAGCCTACCATCACCATCCCCATATCTGAAAGAGGGGCACTGACAATAGGGAGACTTAACAGCTGAAGTGAGGGAAGAAGCAAGAAATCTATTTAAAAACTGACAAACTCAAAATAGAGCGTTTTAGGCCCTTTAATAAAGGAACTTTCTGTCTTAAGCTCTTTGAGTTTGAGTCTCCTCGGGCATTAGTCACTCTAATAAAGAAGATTTTTTTAAATAGTTGATATTCTTAATGATGACCCCAGTAATTAAAGCAAAAGTTTTAAAAGATTTATCTTTAGCATGCTGTATTTAGCTAGAGAAGAAAATTCGTACTGCATTTTAAGATTTCCACCAAAAAAAACTTTTTCAGGTTTAAGTTAATCTTTAAATGCCTTACAAGACTCCTTATTCTCCAAGATTCTGGATAAATTAGGTTTGTTACTATATACTAAAGATTTTGTTATATTTTGATCAAATCATGTTGTCTTTCTCACAGATGTGCATTTCTCATAGTACAAAAAGCATACAATGTTGATACATGGTGCCATCAGCTTTATAACAGGTTTCAAATGTGTTTTTAAAATTCCATAGATTATTCGTTGTATAGCAGTTATAAATAATACAGTACCTGTGTTGATCTTAGTATATTAATAAATCAAAAACTATTTTTTAAAAATATTTTGCAGTTAACACTATTGAAGGATGGCAGTTTTCACAATTTCTTATACTGTGATAAAACATGACAGATGTTTGTTGACCTAGAAAATGTGGCATGAGAATAGCTAGGTATATTCGGAGTCAGTCTCTGAAAAGGAGAAAATATTTTTACTGATAAGTGCCTAAATATAGAATAACTATCTTCTTAGTATTGAAATACTGATTTTTACTTGTGGTCACAAGCAGGAATGTTGAACAGAAGGTTTGGATTCAGTCAAAGGGCCACATGTGGCCTTGAGGCCACAGGTTCCCCACCCCTGCATCAAACAATGGCATTTTTTTTCTTGGTCCTTAACCTATGGTTGTATCACTGTAATGAGCTACATCTGCAACTTTAAAAGTAAACTTCTGGAGCTTTCCCATGGGTCACAGAGCTGGTATGTATCAAAGGATATACCAGAACCCAAGTCTTTCCGATTCCAGGACCAGTCTACTATCTGTTATCCAATGCTGTATCTGCCCTTTGCTATATTTAACCCAAAAGAACCCAGCCTCAAGAGTCTGAAAGACTTAGATTCAGCAACTCTTTCTGACACACTGATTCTGACCTAGGCAAGTCACAACCACTGGGCTACCCCAGCAACTTTTTGTAAAAGTTGTATGATGTAAAAAGAAACTGAATTAAGAGAAACATTGTTAATTTAACAAGTGTTTGAGTCACTCTGAGGTAATTTACCTTCTGATATCATAAGGAAATACCATTTCTCCCTGTTTTTTGCTGGATTTTTAAAAATATAGATGAAATATATTTGTGCAGTGAGATTGCTCTTTTATATATTCAGTTTTTAGTAGAGATTTAACTTTCTTTGGTTGGGATGATTTCTTAACCTTTTTTCTTAGGTTAATGGACCTGTCTTATAGTTGCAAAGGTATAATTTTAAGAGACTAGGTACAGATTGCTTGGTTGCTGTGGAATTTTGATATAAATAGAAACTCTTTTTAAAAAAACCAAAAGTTTATGTGGAATACCTTTTCATTTCAACAGCATGTTAATTTCCATATCCAACTACTGCATTAACTCCATCAGTGGTCTTGACTCCAGTCTCGGACTTCACTTCAATCCAATCCATATAATATTTTTCTTTTTTTTTTTTTTTTCTTTTTGGAGGGGAGAAGGCAGGGCAATTGGGGTTACACAGCTAGTAAGTGTTAAGTGTCTGAGGCGAAAGTTGAACTCAAGTCCTCTACTCCAGGGCTGGTGCTCTATTCACTGCACCACCTAGCTGCCCCCTACAATATTTATCTTGATTAAGTTTAAGAAATAAACTGTGATCCTGTCATTCCTCTGCTGAGAAATGTCCACCCAGTGAAAGATCAAGTTCAAATTTCTCAGCCTAGCACCTAGTGACCTCCAAAATCCAATCTTGGCCACATTTCCCAGTACTCTATCACTTTCTCTAACTCCAAATCCTTTCTGGGCTTCTGAGACAGCTTGTCTGTTTTCTTCATGAAGCTTCCCTGTTCTAGCAAACAGGTATTTATTTTGTAGTACTCTGCAAACCACTGTTAGGCATTGGGCAACAAAGATGAAAGGAAAGCAAGACTCTGCCCTAAAGGAACTTTAAAGTACTTGCTGGTCTCCTTCATCTTGCATGTCTCTCCCTCTGTAGCAGATATGACACTTATTGTTGGTAGTAGTTATTTAAAAGCTCAGATTGTGGATACCTTTTCTTTGGTTGACTCACCTGCTTGCCATATGTGACAAATTGCTTAAAGAGACAGGAGCTGCTTCCTCAGAGGACAGTGCTGTGCCTTTAGCTGGAGAGCCTGAGCTTTTTAAAAACAATGGATATAAGGCTCTTACATAATAGCTTCAAGACTGATTCTTTGAGCTAGTTACAGTGGGTTAAGTGGATTTATGCTCTATTCTATGCACTGGGATACAAGTAAGAAAAGGAAATTGTCTTTGTCCTTAAGGAGCTTACATTCTAAAAAGGAGAAATACCAAAATGGTATCTGAGTGGTGGACTGAGATGGATAAGTAGCATGGTTGTTAAATGGAGTCATAAAGCATTGATGCCTTCTACACCTATTCAGAAGCAATGATTGTATTTTTTAATTGTATTTTATTTTTTAATTAACAGGCATTTACTTTCTTTACTTCTCACCTACCCTACCCAGCTCACCCCCAAAAAGAAAAAAAAAACCTTGAAAAACACAAGACACGAAAAACAAATTCCTGTATTGATCATGTCCAAAAATATCTGCATCTTGACTCCATCTCCTCTCTGTCAGGAGGTGATTAGCGTTCATTACCAGGTTTCTGGAATCATGACTGGTTGAGCCATGGTTGATCTGATCGCTGTTGTGTGATCAGTATGAGTGATGGCTTGCAGAAAGATAAAGGTATAGCAGGGTCAGATGGCTGGGCTGGTTAGACACAGTGAGCCCTCAAGGGTCAACGCTGAAGGTACATTGAATCTTGTATAGAAAATGTTTCTTCTGGTTATCTATTACTTGAGCATTTTCTTTATACTGAAAATGCTTAGATGGCCAACATAGCTTTTGCTTTCTCATCAACTATTTAAGTAGTAGCGAAGCAGGGTCCTGTAAGATGTTATGGCCAGAAGGCATATTAAGGTCCACTAGCTGGATCCCTTCATTCAACAGATAAACCAATACCAGTAAGAAGGCCTAATTGTCCCAATAACTAGTGAGTGGCAGAGCTGGGACTTTGATGTTTAGACCTTTTGCCTTCCATGTACAGTGTTCTTACTATACCAGTTATGGCATTTTGTAATTTACAGAGTGCTTACTTCACCATAGCTCTGTGAGAGAGCATAGGCATTATTACTCTGCCCCAGTTTTGTAGGTGAGGGAACTGAGGCTGAGAAGTTAACTATAACTATCCTGTGATCACATGTAGTAAGGAAGAGCCAAGGAGTATAGGATCATTTATTTAGAGCTAGAATGAACCTCAGATATTCTAGGTAGAACCTTACATTATGTAGATGTTCTGTTATTAACTACCAGTGAGATGCTGAGTCACTGCATTAGTTTGTTCATCTTGCAGATGAAAGGGTTTCTTGTATCCAGCTCCAAATTTCCTTGGTGAATTATAATGTCCAATAAGGGTGGAGTTGGGTTGCTAAAGTTTGCTCCTTCTCTTTTAGTTGAGGACACTTTTTTCTTTAGTCAAAATTCTCAGCAGAGCAATTAAATTTTTTTGTTTATCTCTAAGTCCTGGAGAGTTGAGATGTAGTAGTCCTTCTCATGTTTACATAAAAATGCCATAGTTTTTTGTTCTGGATTGTAGTCATATAGAAATTATTCGTTTTTCAGATATTCTTTGTAACAGGATCAACAATTGTTATTCTGTATTCATTTAGGCAGGATTATAGTGATTATAAAATTTTTTTACAGTGGCATTTTATCTGTATATTTGTAATAATACCTCATATTTATGTTGCATATATATCATTTATATATTACGTTAAGTGTATATTTAAAACATACAGAGCATTTTGCTCATAAGTAATATAGAAAACTAATTTCATTAAAGTATAACATAATTTTGATTTAATTTTATAGATAAATGAATCAAATGATTATAGAAACATAGTCCATATTTAGACGTTATATACTACTCTACTTTGCATTCCCATTTCACTAAGGGAAGTTCATACAACCTTGCTCCAATGGAGCAAGTTTCAGTGATAGGGATATTCCAACCAACCTTCCAAGATTGTAGATCACTACTTATCCTGAGTGTCCGGGTCCTGTAAATTCATTTTGGCGTTCTGCCTTATGTACTGGGAGCCTCTGTATTCCTTCATCATGAGACTTATACTAGTAACTTACTTAGTTCATCCATGTTCTTGCTGAGTGACTAAGTGACTCAGTTTTAAAATTGTATACTCTTTTAATGACAGCCTTTACACAGTTCCTCCTGAAGAATTCTTTTTTGCAATATCATATCCTGCTCATACTCATAGTATTACATGCACTTACTGGGGGCTGGTATTATGATGTACCAGGGTCTACCAAGACTTGGTTTTGATGATATTAGTTTGGTCAGTTCACTTAACCTCACTTTCTTCGGCTGTAAAGGCTGTGATATTTATACTGTTTCACACAATTGTTCTGAGGAAAACAAAAGTAAAATTATGAAAGATGTGAGCTATTCCAAAGTCCATTTTTAACTGCGTATTGATAATAACTTATATTTACCGAGTACTTCAAAGTTTACAGAACTGACAACTCACAGTCCTGTTTGATAAATGGTTGGAACTAGGTTTTTTCTTGTTCTTTTTTAAAGTTAAAGTCCACTGGTTTGAAAAGGTGAATTTTCTCCTTTCAGCCCAAAATGGATTAAATTCTGACTGGGAGAAGAAAGTAACTGAATATTTTAAAGAAAAGCTAAAAGAAAATAATGCTACTAAATGGGTAAGCTTTTTGGTTGTTTGTTTGGCTTGGTTCTTTGTTTCTGATTTCTGTGAATTAAGTCTTAGGTTGTGTTATGGAAAAGTTAATGTCAGTGACTTCTGTTTTTTCAGTGTAGTAAGTAGGTTAAGATGCTATTGTGATGGATGGCTTCAAGATGATTGTTTTTCTACCTCCACCAGAAAAAATGAGTTTAGAGTTATGTGCTATATCTTAGTGCCTCTAGATGGCAGTAACTGACAAGCTACTTCTTGTCATTTAATGTTCAGCATAGAAGAATCCTGCATTGCTGTTGTCACAGGTAATATTTTACCTTGACTTAACTTGATTGGAATTGGTATCTACGTTATTTGTAGAGTTTAGCACTAATAGAGTAGATCTTATTTCTCTTGAAGAGAATATGTATTTATATGTAGGAAGATCAGATACAATTATAATCAACTTTTAGGAACTATGAACATCTTTTGAAGTATAATTTCATTTTATTGCATATTGGGATAATTAAGTTGTCAGCTGAGACTTAGATGGAAATCTTTTACTGCATGGAGATTTTGGCTAATAATGGCATTCTTAATAGTTAGCATGTAATTATTTTGTCTTCCCTGACAGAATGTAAGTTCCTTGAGGGTAAGGACTATAAATAGCACAGTGCATAGAATGAAACATAGTAGGCATGTGATAAAATAATTGTTGAGTCTGTATATCTGCCTAGTTTTTCTTTTGTTTTAAACATAATCTTTTGTCCTATTAAGGTACCATCATTGAATGATGTTCCTCTTCATTATCTGAAGCCCAACAGTTTTGTGAAATTCCGCTGCATGGTTCAGGATATGTTTGATCCTGAGTTTTACATGGGAGTCTATGAAACAGTTGACCCAAATACAAAAGCCCGGGTATGTATTGCTACTTTTAATATTAAGCCATAGATTAAACTGTAGTTATTCTTTATATACTGAATATAAAGCATTTTATATTATGCCTGGTTTAGCTTTGGCATTATAACTGTTTTCTGGTTAATTGAAACTAGAATTGTCCATCTATAAGGAAAACGTTGAAGCAGTTAGTTGAGTCAGTGGATAGAACACTGGGTCTGGAGGCAGGAACACCTGAGTTCAAATCTTCCTCAGACACTTACTAGCTGGGTGACCCTGGGCAAGTCATTTAACCTCTGTTTGCCTAAATCCACTGGAGAATGAAAAGGCAAACCACTTCAGTATCTTTGCCAAGAAAATCCCGTGGACAGCATTGGTGTGCTATGGACCATCATGAAGAGTTGTTTACAGCTGAATGATTGAACAACAAGGAAAGCCATGTAAGTCAGGAATATGCTGTGTTGGTGTCCTGCCTTGTCGGTACACTACCCATTTTTTCTGCCAATTTAGGGGATTTGGTATAAGAATCTTCAAGGACTTCATGTGATTTGGAGAATTACCAGATCCATACTCAAAAACAGTGCACAGTAGAGCCTTAGAAATCACCTTAGACAGATCCCACTTCATGGATAGCAAGAAGGCTTAAGAAGCTAAGAACTAGAATATCTACTAAATGAATTCTACTAATTTAATATAAATTTTTATTGATGTTTTAGGAATACCAGTCATTTCTCAGCATGGCCTTCCTTTTTCCTCTCCCTCTCCCATTGAATCCTCCCTTGTGACAAAACTGTGATATAGAAATCATCTCTGACAAAACTGTGTTCTCTGCCCCCACTTCTCTGTCATGAATAAGGACTTATGTTTTATTTGCAAGGCCAGACAAGCCCTAGAAGACTTCAGAAAACTAGATAACCATATATAAGGGCCTAATGAAGTCTAATTATAAGTCTTTTCAGGTAGCAGATCTTATTCAGCATAGAATAACCTTTTAAAAGTTACCAGAAAAAAAAAGTTACCAGAGACCTAAGATAAAATAGCACATTTAAAATTTTTTTTTTATTTTAGTTTTCAGCATTTGGATTTCAGCATTCAGGATTTGGGGTTCTAAATTTTCCCCCTCCCCAAGACAGCATGCAATCTGACTTAGGCTATACATATATGATCATATTAAACATATTTCCACATTAGTTGTGTTGTGAAAGAAGAATCAGAATGAAAGGGAAAACCATGAGAAAGAAAAAAACGAAAAACAACAAAAGAAAGAAAATAGTCTGCTTCAGTTGGCTTCCAGAATCAGTTCTTTCTCTGAATGTGGATAGCATTTTCCATCATGAGTCCTTTGGAATTGTCTTAGATCATAAAATGGCATATTTACATAAAACTTGGTATAAGATTATATTATCTGCTTCTATGGGGAAAAAAGGCAGATAGCGGAATCTTACTCTTTTGTTGTTGTTGCTATTTTTTTGGAGGGTAGTTGGGGTTAAGTGACTTGCCCAAAGTCACACGGCTAGTTTTTGTGTCAAGTGTCTGAGGCAAGATTTGAGCTCAAGTCCTCCTGACTCCGGGACCGGTGCTGTATTCATTGCACCACCTAACTGCCCCTGAATCTTATTTTTTAAGTAGGGAATGTCTGTTGAGACCTTAGGAATACAATGCAAATTTAAAAATTATTATACTATGAGTATCTATATATTATAATTACAATTAAAACCTTAAGACAAGAATTATCTAGGGTAGGAAATAGTGCCTAGACCTATGATTTCATTGGAATAGGAAACTATTAAACTTCCTCTACCAGTGCAGGTTGGTACCTTCACGATGTATTGACTTAGAGTATTGCCTAGGCCACTGAGGGATTATAGCAGATTAAACGGGGTCATATAGCCAGTAAATGTGAGAGGAGGATCTTGAACCCAAGTCTTCCTGACTTTGAAGTTGGCTTCATATCCATTACACCATGCTGCCTGCCTCTGAGGGACTTAACCCTTGTGTAATTTTGGTCTTTTGGGACTCTTAATTGGTAAAGTTAAAATATTGTAGTAGTAATATTATGGAGCAGCCTCTTTGTTTTTAAACCATTTGTTAGATATTTGGGTTCCATTATTAGATATTGGATACCAAGATGCTTATGCTTTAATTTGACCATAAAACAAATAATAAATTCCTTTAGGTACTGATGCTTTAGGTAATAGGTACACAATTTGCCAAATAGGTTTTGGTACCTAAGTGCTGTATTTGACTTTTTAGGTGAAGAAGCATCTGAGTGAGACTCCACAGAGTCACTGATTACACATATTTAAATTATTTCAGAGCTGCTTACAATTTGGTGTCTAAATTTTGTCATTCTACTGTTTATAGCAGTTCTGATTCTTGAGCTGTAAAAGGCAATCATTTGTTTTGAGTTTTCAGTCAATTTGTTGTTGTTGTTCACAGGTTTTGCATTTTGGAAAATACAGAGACATAGCTGAATGTGGGGTATGTGTTGCAACTTAAAATTTTTTTTCTAAAAAATAAAACTTTATGTTATAACTTATTACTTTTCTTTTTTATTGGTACCTTTTTGGTTCTGCATCACATAAATTTCCAAATATGATTATCCTGTCTCTTCTCAGTGATCTGTCTCTTGTAACAAAAAACACAGAAAGATGGGGGGAGGCAGCTCTGCCAACTAACACCACATAGTCCACTACCTCTGCATTGAAGGGAAGAAGTGCATTTTTTTCATCCCTTCTCAAGGTCTAAGCTTAGTTGTTATAACTACATAGCTTTTGGTTTTACTTTATTGTTCTTTCCACTTACATTATTGTAATCATGTATATTTTCCTGGTTCTGCTTATTTCACTCTACCTCAGAATCTCTTACGTTTTCCTGTTTCTTTGAATTCTTTATATTTACCATAGCTTATGGCTCAGTAATATTTACTTAGATTCTTGTACCACAATTTGTTTAGCCATTCTGCAATTAACGGACTCCCTGCTTTGTTCTTTACTACTACTACTACTACTACTACTACTACTACTGCTACTACAAAAAAAAATGTGCTGCTCTAAATTGTTGAGTACAAGAACTTTTTATCTTTAACAGTATGTATGCTTGAGCTTATTACTTTTCTTGAGCACATACTGAATTTTTCTTGCTTTAAGTATACAAATGAAGTTTTTATTTTGTTTTATATTTTTGAGAAAATAATAGATTTCTTTTCCCTTAATTGTCATTTGTATCCATACCTTTGCCTGGTGTGTCTTTTTGTTATTGAGACTTCTTATAAAGGGAGTTTATAATAAATATTTTAATTAATGTTTTTCCAGACATTTGAAATTTTGGTTTTAATGAGCATATTTAATCATTACCTATTTTAAAAAACAGAAACTTATCACTGCTTTGCTAATATGCTTATGTGAGCTTAGTTTGCATTTTACAAACTTGCATATCTGCACCCTTCAGTAGTCTCTTTATTCCCTGTTCTTTTCCCCTTAGAGGGAAATGACTGATTCTTTTTTTTAATTTATTGACTTATTTATTAATTTTAGTTTACAGGCTTCAGTTCCAGAATCACTTGAGCTTCAGCTTTTCTCCCCTCCCTTGTCCACCCCATAGCGTTTCCCCCCGCCCCCCATGGTGGTGTACAATCACATATGGGATCTGCAAACACTTTCACATTGTACAATAGTCTGGTTGTATAGAAGTGTTGTAACCAAAGGAGCAAATAATGTAAAAAGAAAGAGAAAAAAAACAAAAACAAACATGGAAAAGAACAATAGCATGTATTGCTTCGGCTTCCATTTAAACTCTGGTCTTTCTAGATCTTTCTCTTGAGTGTAGACATCTTCCATTCTGAGACTTGTAGAGTTGTCTTTTAACTGTGCGTTGCTGAGAAGAGTCCAGTTTATCAAGGCTGGTCGGAAATGACTGATTTTCTGCTAAAGTAAAGTAATAAAGAAATCCAAAAAAAATCAACTCTTATGGGAGAATAGAAAACACAGAACTTTGAATATAGTAATGATTTAAAGGGAAAGCCATGTGGAGTAAGCTTATTTTTTAGAAAGCCAAAATCACATGGAAACTGAGCTGTGGTGATCAGTATATACTTACATTCTGAATTCCATGAAATTGTTTTTCTGATGATGCAAAGTTAGGCAAAAGACACACAGGACTAAATGAAATGCGGAAGTGTTATTATTTTTAGAATTGTTGCTAAAGAAGTTTGGAATTTATTTCTGGTTTAAGAGAAGAGATTGTATGCATATATTGACATTAAATCATTGAAAAAAAATTACATCTTCTAAAGTCTAATATTTTCCCTTTTAGGACTTCTTAAAAATCACATATTCATTATCAGAGCAACAAATACATGTTGACTCATCAACTTAGGATTGATAAAATTTATGGGGAAAAGTTCCTTCTGTTAATATTTTAATATTATGTTGTATGGTATATTGCTTTTATATGATGTGCACCATTATGCTTGGTCCAACTGGTGTTACTTCTTTGCAATAAATTATTAATTTGACTTTGAAAGAATTGGCTTTTCTGGAAAAGAGGAGGACGTGTTAGCTAAGTATTTGAAAGACTGTCTTTAATGAAAATGGGTTTAAAGTAATGTCATTCCAGACAGTAGAAATAAAGTTGATGAGTAGAAGTCAGGTTTTAGCTCACTACGACCAAGAACTTTATTTTGGGGTTTTTTAAATAATTTTAGTTTTTCTGTCACTTATATTTCTTAAAGTATCTCCCACAGAGTCATCTTTTATACTGGAGAATAAAAAAGAGGGAGTGGGGTGGCTACATAGCACAGTGAATGACCCTGGAGTAAGGAGAACTTGACTGTTAATGTAAGATGTGCATGTAGCTTATACACGTTTGACCAGACCAATTTGTTCCTTCAGAATTAATAAGGAAAAAAACTGTACCTGAATTAAAATGTTTTGAATCTAGTTTGCTTTCTGTTAAAGTTATGGGGAGTCCTCTATTTTTCTTAATCTTATATATTTTTACTTTTTAAATTTTTCTTCATAAAATATATTTCATTATAAAAGAAATGTCTATTTCTTTATAAAAATATTAGTTAATGCAAGTTGTGTGTTTTTAACTTATTGCAGAAGAATTGGTTATGATTTAGGTATTGATTTTTATGGTCTTGGGAAAGGTATATTATGGAGGATGGGAAAGTATTCAGATTACAACATAATTTACATTTTCCTGTCCTTATTCATCTTAAACAGTCATAAATTATTTTTAGTGGGCTGCCTATTAACTGTCTTTCATTTTCATAGCAACTACACATAATTCTGTAGATTGTTATATTAAAATGTAGTTGTTAGGGTTTTTAAATAACTTCACTTCCCAGTATTCTTCCCTTTTGTATTCTCTTTCCAGGCTGGGGTTTCTTTTAGAATCATAATTTTAATATGTTCATTATCTCAACTGTTTTATATTCCTTTATGTTACAGCCTCAACAAGAAGTTGATTTGAACTCTGCACAGACCACCACTTTAGAACGACAGACTCTCTATTGTGTCCCAGTACCTGGAGAATCAACATGGGTAAAAGAAATATCCTTTTCCTGTATTTGTGTTATATAGTCTGAAGACTTGCTGAATCCAGTAGAGCCTTTTTTTTTTGGTCTCTTACCTAGGGACAATAACTGCCAGGGTTGTTGCATGAAAGAAACTGAAAGTGGAACATAAATGAGTAGTTAATAAAATGCAGACTCTGTCATTCACAAATCTCTCTGGGTTAATTGTAAAGTGTGAAGACATTATACCAAATGGTCTTTAAGGTCTCTTTCAACTCTAAAATTTTATTCTCTGCTTTTTTTTACCATTAACATTTTAAGGATTATGGTTTACATTGTGGAAGGAAAATTATGCACGTTCTGCTTGGTCCCAAGGATTGTAACTATAGTATCAAATGCATAGAAGTTATGACTAGATTTTGACTTTAAGAAAATGTTTTCTAACAGTCAGTACAGTCCGAATTTTAAATGTGTTGCTAAAGGATGTAGCAGGCCCCTGTCATCACTGGAGTTCTTCCAGTAGAGCTTGTTTAAGGACATTGTGAGGGGCTCCTGTTCAGGTATGGTTGGACTAGATGACTTCTGAAGTCTTTTCCAACTCTGAGATCTTGCGATTATTTCCCTAATCAGGACCGCAAAACTTTGTTATGTACTCTGCTACTGTATACTTGGGATTCTCAGGCCTCGCCATCCATCTTAAAGCTGACCTCTGCCCTATGTGTTGTTTCTCCCTATTAAAATATGAGCTTGTTGAGAACAAGAACCATTTTGCCTTTTCTGTTTTTTGACCCCAGAGTTTAGTTTAGTAGTTGACATATAGTAAGTATTTGGTAAATTGTTTTTTATTCACTATGACAGCACTATTCTTTAGTTGTATTGTTATGCCTAACTTCAAGAAGGAAGCAAATTTCTTTCAGTAATTATGAAACTGGTGGAGGGAGAGCTCCCAATAATCAATTAAAGTGCTTTTATTTAATTTAAGTACCTTTAATTAATTAATTAAAGTAAAGTAAAATTGAAGTACTGAAATAATGGTAACAGCTTCTGATGATCTACACATTTTAGGAATACCAAATCATATTGTCAGTTCTAAAAGTTCTAGTGTGTTAAATTTGATTATTCTAAAGAATTTGTCATCATTTTATTATTGTTAATATTTAAGTGTTCTGAAAGAAATTTGTGGAAGCAATAATTCGGTAAAATGTGTTTACATATTGATCCATTGAACTGATTTATAAACTGGTAATCATTAAGTAGCTATAAAATAGCAGGACTTTAGATTCTAAAATCTCTGTGTTGGCTTCCTTAATCTTTTATTTTACGCATATGTTAGTGCAAGTCAAGCTCGTGTTAGCCCCTCAACATCCTACACTCCAAGTCGTCACAAGAGAAGTTATGAAGATGACGAAGATACAGACCTTCATCCATCCAAACAGAAAGATCAGCATGCAGGTTTAAGACCTACAGGTAACCTAACAGTATTTCTCATAAGTTTAAAATAAGACTAACTTCAAGAGTATCGATTAGTGGGCATGGTGGTGCACAACTGTAATGCTCTGCCGCCGCCCTGCTAGTGCACCTGGATTGCTTGAGCTTGGAAATTCAGCTACAGGAGACTAAAACTGATCATGTTTCTACACTCATTCTGGCACCATTATGGTGAGACCCAAAGTGAGAGGCACACCAGCCCCAGTCAAAACTGAGCAAGTCAGAGCTTCTGCAGCACTCATCAGTGTAGCTTGAGGTGACAGTACTTCTAGCCTGGGCAAGATTGGGAGGGTCAGTTATTCTCCCTTCTTAACCTCCCTCACCCATCCAAGGATCTATTTAGATTTATTTAGAATGTTGTATCAGGACTACTAATAGGTATGAACATAACATTTTATATTAATATTGCTAACTAGAGGTTATGTGGTAGGATTACTTCTAATAATTCTTAAACTGACAAATGCATTTAGCTGGCCTGTAGTTTAGATACTGCCATATTGTAATTGAATTTGAAAGTTCCTGGTGAGTAGACTGAAAATAAAAGTCTTTCCTTGGCTGATATAGACTTCATTTTCACCTTAATTTCTTTAGTTATTTTAGAGCACCTAAAAATTATTTCTTGAAAGCATGCTTGCGTTTGCTTGTTAATGTAGTCTTTGTGAGACAAAGTCATTTATTTTTCAGTCTTGAATATCACCCAGGAAAAGATACGGATTTCAGTTTTTCCCCAAACAGATATTCATGGTCAGATATATTATGCAAACAAAATTGTAATTCAAGGCAAAAAAAATTAATGTAATTTTATTTTTTTTTTATTCTTACCTTGCAGTTAGATTGTGACAAACTAATATGTTGTGAGAATGTTGCGTGTTGTGAGAACTTGACATTTTTAAGCAGCTTTTGACTTTTAAAAGATGAGTCATTACTGGTGAATTTTTTGAGTTGGAAAATGGTTACTTTTCATCTCTTCATTTTTCATGTAGAATACCTGTATTCCTGTTTCTCCTCCGGTATGCTGGTTTTTCATAACAGGTGGCAGAAAAAGGAAGTGAAATATTTTATTAGCTTATTAATACCTTTAATGGTAGGAAAGAAGATTAAAAGTTAACTAAGTAAGGGGCTTGGGAATACCAGTGAAGTTAATTTAATCTAATATTATCTGTGTTCCACTTTCACTAAAGTTAGATTAATTTTGTCTTAATGTATAGCAGTCATTTGAAAATATAACTAAAAAAATTTGTGGTATACATACCATTAGTTGTTCAGCTGAGATAATGTGAAAGTTTTAAAATATATATTTATAGTAATGCACTATGTAAATGTAAGAGGTTATTTCTAAGTAGTTGTATGAGTAATACTAATATAGGCCATATGAAAACTTGTGGATAATATTCTGCAAAATCAGTTTCATAAAAGGCAGGCTTAAAATTTTTACATATGGTGGATATGGAAGTAACCTTACCTAATTGGAAGATAATTTGTACTTAGCAGAGTTCCTGGCACATAGTGCATTTAATGAGTGTTTATTGATTGATAATTTCTTGCCAGTACCTGGTAAGTTAAAGACATACTTTGTTAGAGAATAAAATAACTTCAAAAATAAATGAATGGTTTTGCTTTAGATGCATTTTTATTTCTTTTCCCATAAAATATTCTTTGTTCATCATAGCTTGCTCTAAGCACGTTTCTTGTCTCATAAATGTTTATACTCTAGTTTCTCATAGTCTGTACGGTTCATGATAGGAGAAACATTTAAATTTAATCGTGTTCTACAAACTAGTCTATTGTTATCTTCTTCATAAGTTTTGCAAAAACTTTTATTAGCTTGTATTATTCCTTGAAAAAATTAACCACTTAAGTTTTGTCCAGTGAGAAGCACCATTGGTCTGATAAGAAATCAAACTGATAAGGCTGTTGAGATTTGTTCTTCTCCCAGGGGAGTTAGAAAGTACAGTTATTTCTTTTGATTTTAGGGAAGGTTGGTGGTCTTCATGGGTATGGAGAGCCAAAACGGTTAGAAACTGAGGCTTCTGCTGGGCAACACTTGAACTCCCCAAACTGCACCCCTCCTCTTGATCTCAATTTTCCACTGCCAGGAGAGAAAGGCCCTGCATGTCTTGTAAAGGTAATTAGACTGTTCATGAATATTTAACTTGGTGAAATACACAATATAAATACTAATGGATTAAAATGAAGAACAGACAAGATGTATTAAACGTAAGGCATGGTAGAAGATGCTGGACTGAGATAGTTACCTTTCCTCCTTCATTTCAGATTGCTCTCAATTTTACCTGCTTTAGGATGCTTACATTAGGGAAAAAATTTTTCTTCCCCAAAATGTGATTTAGTGAGAGAAGAGATCCACTAGTGACTGAAATCATTAGAGGGATTCATTCTATTATAATAAATGAGATAAATTATTATTTTGCCTATATTGGCTTTCTTCAAAATATTGCAGAACTTTTTTATTATGAAAATTAGTGATCAGATTAAATTTGTAAGTAATAGGAATATTTAAAGGATCTGTGGCTTTGTCAGTACAGGGATTGCAAACTACTAATGCAGTTTGTAATTGTTTTATTCATTAGTAGTTGGGATGAGTTGGCTGTACCTAGGGGGGGAAATTGTCACTTTGTGATCATGTCTCTTAACTGATTATTTAACTTTTTCAAATTCAACTAGCTTAGTGTTCAGACGAAGATACGTGCAATCCGTTACCATTCCCTCACCTGAAGCCTTTCAACCTTGAAAGGACTTGTCAGTGCTTGATTTTCTACTAGCTCAGCCATCAAGTACTTAGGGTTATCTTTAGGCCAGGATGAGACTTTAAAACAATAACACTTTGGAAGAAGAGGCTATATGAAGAAGACATCTAAAATTGTCATTCTCTTTTCTTGTCTGCATGTGATTAGTTGAGTTTGAGGTGGCATATGTTCTTAGTCTTCTGTTTTCAACACAATAGCATTTTGTGGGGGAAATCTATATATTGAGTTGGCCAAAGTAGGCTGTTGGACTTGAGTCAGCAAATTAGTTTTAGTCTTAGCTCTCCTACCTGGGGGTGGGGAAAGGAGGAAGGAGGGGCCCAGTCACTAAAGATGATCTCTGGGGTCCTTTCTAGCACTTAATAGTCTACAATTTAGAAGTCATTCTTTATACTATTAAAGACTACTTGCATTTGAGTTTTCTAGGGAGTAGATAGTGTGGAATATTGGGAATAGTGAGGTTCTTGGATTCTAGATACTTTGGGTTTGAATTGTAATTCAAGGTGATTAGCCATGTAGTGACAGTGAGCAGCCATTCAGAATCTATTTCTTCCATTTTGTAAAATTTGGCTAATAATCCATACACTACCTACCTCACAGGGGTGTTGTGAGGAAAGTGCTTTGCCATGAACCTTATTAAAGCACTATAGAAATGAGTCATTTTTTTGGGGGCCACCAGTTATTGGGTAGAGGGCAAATTTTGAGATATATTTTGTTCACATGGTATATCATTAAAACCTCAAACTG
Source organism: Pseudocheirus occidentalis (assembly GCA_028646575.1). NCBI lineage: Eukaryota > Metazoa > Chordata > Mammalia > Diprotodontia > Pseudocheiridae > Pseudocheirus > Pseudocheirus occidentalis. Next base: position 74,147,218 of record CM053598.1, on the reverse strand, counting down.
ATTATTTCTTGCCGACTTTTTTTGTCAGGTTTATGAAAATTGGGATTGTTTCAAAGTGAATGATATCCTTGAGGTATATGGCATTTTATCTGTGGATCCAGTGCTGAGCATATTGAATAACGAAGAAAGGTAAGCATGTTTCCCCTTTATAGTTTGTTAAAAGGATTTAAAAAAAAAAAACATTCTGGTTTTTAATGACTGGTTTATAACCTGACATATCAACAGAAAGGATCTGAATTGTTTTAAGATACGTTGAGTATGTCTTTAAGCACAAGATTATAGGATTCTTTTTTTATATTTGACACTGGACAAAAATCTTTTTTTTAATCGGGAACAATAAACTGTTAGCATTTCAGACTAAATCTTTTATTAGAGCTATTAGAAAATAATAGCATAATTTCAGTTTTCTGTTGCTTGATCACTTATTCCTTAATGAGGCTTATAAAATTACTGGAATGTTTAATGTATTACAGGAGGCGGAATAGATAATTCGCAAGCTAAATTGTTCAGAACGGAATCTTCCTTTTTGAGCCACTCTTGAGTTTATTTGGTTACTTAACAAGTAATTCAGGAAAAGTGTTAACATTTTGTGCAACACTGTAATAAATTATTGATTGATAATTTCTTGCCAGTACCTGGTAAGTTAAAGACATACTTTGTTAGAGAATAAAATAACTTCAAAAATAAAGACTTTTAAAATAGATGAATGGTTTTTCTTTAGATGCATTTTTATTTCTTTTCCCATAAAACATTCTTTGTTCATCATAGCTTGCTCTAAGATCTTGAAATAAATTATTAGATCTTGAAATAATTTTGTCTTAACCTAATAACATGAGGTTTTATTGATGCCATTTGCTTATGTGAATACATAAAAAAGAAAACATTGCCATATCAGTTCCCATTTGCCAAAATCATAAGTTAATTTTGGAAGTTTTTTAAGGATTTGGCCAATTGTACAATTAAAAGCTATGTATTATAATTCATATTGAGAAATAAGTGAAGAGTACCTGGAGGTGAGAATATTAAGTATCGGCTTGAGTTCTGTTATTATTTTGGGAATGCTTATTACAAAAATTAAGTTTTATTTTTGACATCCTAGGGATTCATCATTACTGGACCCCATGGAATGTATGGATACCTTAGAAGAACAAAGAGTACACAGCCCCCCTGCTTCATTAGTTCCAAGAATTCACGTGGTTTTAGCACAAAAGTTGCAGCACATCAATCCACTCTTGCCTGCATATCTTAAGGAAGAGGAGAGTAAAAGCTGTAAGTCAAAAAATTACAATGAGTGCTTCAGAAATCTTTTAAAATAACTTTTTTGTAGGGTTGTTTTTTTTTTATTAAATAGCCTACTTCTAGTGCTAGGGAAACTTTTTTTGTAGGTTGCATTTATTATTTTAAATTGTTAATTTAATTCTTTTTTGTTTTGTTGTTATTCATTTCCAAGTATATCCTCCCCCATTTCCCAGGGTAACATCCCTTGTAACAAATAATTCTTATTAAAAAGTAAGAGGGAAAAAACCACAAGTTCAATAAAAGTAAACAACCCATCAAATGAGTCTGACAATATGCACAACTTTTAGGAAAATTCTAAGATGTATGATTGTATTTATAGTAATATAATCTAAAAGAGAATGAGTCATATTCATTAAATATGTTGTTTGTTTGTTTGTTTTGCTTTTTCTCTTTTTGGAGGACAGTTGGGGTTATGTAACTTGCCCAAAGTCACATGGCTAGTAAGTGTGTCAAGTATCTAAGGCTGGATTTGAACTTAGGTCCTCCTGATTCCAGGGCTGGTACTCTATTCACTGCACCCCCTTCGAGAAAAATATAGTACCACAGTAAGCCAGTATAAACTTACTCACTCATCTCAGTTTCTTTGCTTATCTTTTTTTACTTTTACAGTATCCTTTTCACAGACAGTGAGGGAGACGCCATATGTCACTTTTTATTAAGTGGAAATGATATTGTAAGGACTCAACAAAATTCATAGGGCCAAAAAGCAAGGATTGTGTTTTGCCACTAAAATATTAAGTTGTGTTCTTTACTTTGTGGTCACTATCTTTTCCTTTTAATGCACTAGAAAAAAGTAAGTGAAAGTGCTGAAATTTTTCTGTTTTCTCTCAGTTATTTCAGGTTTCATGTCAGAATTATCTCCCGTGAGAGCAGAACTACTTGGGTTCCTAACCCATGCACTTTTGGGAGATAGCTTGGCTGCTGAATACCTTATATTGCATCTCATCTCCACTGTGTAAGTTGTTGAAATTTTGATGAAGTGGAATATTTAAGGGACTTGAGAGAAGAAACATATCTTCTGAGATAATGTATATTATAAATTAGAGTTGAGGAGGGGAGTATTATTTAAACCAAATATGTCATTTCTGTAATATGAAAACTCTCTACCAATATAGGTCATCGCTGCAATTTAAAATCTTAATAAAACTGCCTTGGGTACCTGTAGTACTTAAGTAACTTCCCCAGGGTCATGCAGCCAGTAGATTTTAGGACAAAGAGTTAAACCCAGGTCTTCCTGACTTCTCTGTCATTCTGCCTTACAGTTAGGGTCATATACTCTTTTAAATTTTCAAACTCAAAATTGAATACATAATATGACCAGTGTTGAGTAAAATGGGAGAATTAGCTATTTCATCATATGGTTTCATTCCAAAATATGACCTGTTGTTGTTTTGAGAATAGTGCTGTCATTAAAATGCCATTTTTTTATATCACCTAAATAAAAATCTTGTTACTAATGTTTTTAATAATTTTTGGTTTTGCTTTTTCAGATACACAAGGAGAGATGTTCTTCCTCTAGGAAAATTCACGGTTAATTTGAGTGGTTGCCCTCGAAATAGTACCTTCACAGAACACATATATCAAATTATTCAACAGCTTGTTCCAGCAGTAAGATCAGTATAAATATACTTCACAAACTTGTGCATAACTTTAGAAAGTTCTTGCTTTGTTTTGTGTTCTATCAATACCGATATTTAAGATTCAATAATTGCCACAATATTTCTTAACTCTAGTTCCTTTTATTAAGTCTCTTGCATGAAACTACAAACTGAATTACCTTTGGAATTTAAGATTGAAAATACAAGCTTGGGCGGTAGGTAGGAAATAATAAAAGAAATTAGCCTTCGTGGTAGACATTTTTTGCTCAATTAGCAGTTTTACTTCTTGTTTAGAGTATATTTGGATATGCAGAGAACCTGTATTTATTAAGTATTCAGTAATGTAGTGTGATAAAAAGTACTAAACTGAGAGAAGACCTGAGTTTTATGTCTGTCATTAATTAACTGTTACCTTGAGCAAGCCAAACTCCTTTTCTAGACCTCACTCATAAAATAAGCAAGAAATGAATAATCTGAGGTCCATTCCAGCTCCATCTTTCTCAGATTGCTTCATTTTCTCTGTGTGTATGTATGTGTATGTATTGGACTATGTTTTCATATGCATGCACACATCATCATCATCATACATTTTGATACCTCAAAAGGTTCACAATCTCGTTGGTAGTTTCTTCTTTCACCAGTGCAGCTAACAGCCTATCCTTGACCTTCTCATTCTGTGCCATTTTTGTCCATTGTTTTCTTCTGAATCTTGACTGAGGTTTTTTTGACCATCATTTCCATTTCTTTGTTTATACATCAAGTGTATTAGATGTCTAAATTAAGTGTTTCCATTTTCTTCTATAAGAGCAAAAATTGCCTTTAAAAGTGCCGACTCTTGTTCCATTTCACATTGATTCGTTGCATTCATCCAGTGTAGGCAGGATGGCTCGGTGGAAGGAGCATTGACTCTGGGGTCAACCCAGGTTCAAATACTTCTGAGACTTAGTATTTGTGTAGCTTTGGGCAAATCATTTCACCGGGCCTGTTTTCTAAAACAAAATGAGGGAGCTATAGTAAACATTTTTCCTCAAGTCCCTTCCAGCTCTGTAATTATCTTTTTTTTTTTTTTTTCATCTGTAAATCCTCTAGAGGTAATCTGGCATAGCTGGGTCTCATACCAAGTGTTTTGTAGATACAGTTCCCCTCTACTGATTTTTCTGTCATATGAAGCAGTAGGGCTCTGGATCTTCCATCATTCTTTAGCATAACTTCTTTCAGATGAGTTTTGATCTCCTCATTGTTGTGACTTCAGTTAAATTTAACTAAAATTATAATTGGAGACGTCGTTAATTGTCTTCTCCCATTTGCTCAGGATTGATATTGAATTTCCTCTTTGCTCTAACCAATTAACACAGAAACATTGTTACTTCCATATGGAAACAGTACAATATGGTGGGAAAAGTGTGGGACTTGGAAGCAGGAGAGATTTGGATTTGAATCCTGCCCCTGGTCCTTACTTTTTTTTTTATCATGGGCCAATCCTTGAATATCTCTGAACTCCACCTGGTTGTTATAAGGATAAATGAGGTGTGCATAAAGTATTTTTGCCATCTTTAAACACTCTTAAGTGTCTCTTGTTATTTTTACACTTTATTTCATTTTTTGTGATATTCAGTGCTTAGTATGTCTAGGGCCTAACTTCATATTAAAAGCATTCATGACATATAGGTATGAGACTTTTAAATTTTATGAGACTTTGGCATTTTTCATTTCTGAATATCAAGCCTCATTTTGCAGACATTTTTATCATCTCATGTGTTTGCCTTTATATAATGGTATCAAAGTATATGTCAATGTCATTTAGAAGATCCTGACAAGTTATTCATACAAGTACTTTTCACATTACAGTTGATCATAATCTGCTTATCTTGAGTGCTACAAGACAGTATTACCTGAGTTTTGTGAAATAATGTGTGATATGCCTTTTGGTACAAGATGAAAGCCTCAGACTAATTCATTTACCTCTCTGAGCTGAACCCTGTGAGCTTTCTTTCTCTTTGACTGGTACTCTGTCTTCTGATTTCATTTCTCATGAGAAAGTCCATATAAATGTGGTACAGTTCTCTCATTATATTTGAACATGTTGATAGTTAGACAGAGATCGCACATTTTTATTATTTGCAGTTAAATTGGTATTTGTAGATGGTCCCACAATCGATTTCTTACATCCTTTCCCCTATTTTGTTGCTCTGCCACCATGACTGCCACACATTACCACAAAGTGAAGGACACTTTGCATCTTTTTATTCTGTGTTCATGAGTCTTTAGGACCACCTTTCTGGTGAAGAATCTCCATGCCTAACTAGGCCACTTTACAGATAGCAGATACTCATTTTGGAGATAGTACTATAAACCTTTCCAGCTTATTAGAACTACTGTTGGCACATAGCCTTCAAGAATCCATAATCGCTTCCATGTCAGCAAGAGACATTGGAATAGAACTTTGGCCTTTTGAATATCAACTCTCTTCCAGTCATTTGTTGCTATTTATATTTAGTCATTTTTAACTTTGGAGTGATTACCTTTATATAACATTTGTTTCCTTTTTTGGGTTGGTTTTTTCATTTTTACATTGTCTAAACTTCGCCTTATATGCCTTATAGCCACTCTTCCTCCCCTTGTTATTCTTTCAAAAATGTTTTGGGCTTTTATTTTTTCTTTACATTAGTTCTTTTGGCTGGAGCAGGTAATTACTATCACCACTTTCTAGACATAAAAGTAGTGGTAGAAAGATTAAGCAATGGAACTTATTTGAGGCACAGTCAAATTAGAACCCTAGTATCTTGATTCAGACTTGTGTTCTTTCCATGAAAACCACATTGCTTCAGTCTTTTTTTTTTCCTGTCAGAATGACAGTTATCTTTTCTAAACTAATTTTTATTCCCTAATAAAGCCTCCCTAGAGGTACTGAGCCTTTTCCAACATAAGATAGATGTCAAAGATGAAAGGCATTTTGGGGTTGGCTGATGGAATGTGGCTTATGAGAATATTATTATGGTATCAGGAGGCAAAGGAAACCACACAAGGAGTGTTGTGGGGTTTGAAAAAGGGGATAAAGAATCAAAACACGGTTAGTGAGTGTCTCATGACTGTAGTTCATGAGGAAATAGTAGCACTCAGCTGGGTGGAGAGTGCTTCAGACAACCACTTGACTGGGTCTGTAGCTATAAAGGTCCTAGTTGGAGTCTTTGTAGGTTTTGCTATTTCTTTTTTTGGAACAGGTTATGCATACAGCTTTGAAATTAAGGGTTTAATTGAAGTTGGACTTTTGGCTTTAATTAGTGAAATAAACTTTTTTTTTCCTCTTATATCTAAGATAAGAGTATATACTTGTGGTTGCTTAAAAGAGTAGTTAAATTTTCTAGATGGCATTTGTTGTATGTTTAGCTCATTTATTAAGTAGCTTTTTATTCACTAGTGAATTAAAAACTGCCCTCCAAGTTACTTTTTACAGTTCAATTCCGACTAAAATTGTCTTATGTACTGTTTAGACCTTGATTACTCAACAACTGAGAAAACTGTTCCCCAGTGACAAAACTCTGCCATTAAGCTCATCCTAGGGTTATTGCAGACTCCATAAGAAACTGTATGGAATCCTGATTATAAATTATCTAGAAGCTGAGGGAATTTTTTTCCCTTTCTCATTAAACTTTTTCTTTTTTCCTAGTCTTTCCGTCTACAGATGACAATAGAGAATATGAATCTCTTGAAATTAATTCCTCACAAGGATTACACAGCTAATCGCTTAGTCAGTGGCATCTTACAGCTGTCTGATAACACTTCCCTTGTGATAGATGAGACTCCTCTTGAGCAAGGGCAGCTTGACACTCCAGGTAAGCCTATGTATATTGTCCCTACTTTGTTGTTATGCAGGTATAGCAAGCCTTAGTTATTCTTTTTTGAACCTCCTAAGTTAAAAAAAAAAAATTCCATTATAGCATTCTTTCAAGATAGAAGCCTGACTACATAAAGTTTAAAATACGTCTTTTTTAAATGCTACGTTTTATGTAATTACTGGGGAGAAAAAAATAGAGAATGTAGTTTGCAGTTAAGTTGTTAAGACTGAGTTGAGTGTGTAGCCTAAAGAAACTGATGCTGGAATATTTACACTGAGTTAAGTGTGATTCCAGTGGTTTTCAAATGAAAAAAACAATTTTGTATATCTCTCATTGAGTTTGCTATATCTTCATCAGTGTGTGGTTACTTTTTCTGACAGTCTAGATCACAACCCATCTCGTCCTGCACTCAACTCTTGTCCGTGTCATTCTATACATCTTTGGGAAATGGAAGGGGTTTCTACCCACCTTTTGGCAGAGCCTTCCTTTGGACCTCTTGACACTGCACGGGTTACTAGTTTAGCACATAAGATTTCTTTGTTGGTAATATCTGCAGTCTGTTCTCTCCTTACAACATGTATTTTTCCCAATAACCTGTTCCTTTTCTAATTTAACTACATTGGTTTTATTTTGTGCAAAAACTTAGTATTATTTTATGTAACCAAAGTTGTCTATTTTATCTTCTGTGATCTTCTCTTCCATTTTGGTCATGAACTCTTTCCTTCTCCATAGTTTATGAAAGGTACTTCCTTCTCTGTTCCTCTGATTTTTTTATGTCACCTTTTATATATTAGTCATGTATCCATTTGGAGCTTATCTTAGTGTGTGGAATGAGAGGTTCGTCTAACCTGCTTTCTGTGAGACTGTTCTCCAGTTTTCTGAGCAGTTTTTGTAGAAAACTGAGTTCTGACTCCAGTAGCTGGGATCTTTAGTTTTATATTCCACCAATTGACCTTTATTTTTAACCAGTCATTTTGATGAATACTAATTTGAAATACAGTACTATTAAGCCCCCTTTACTTCCCTTTTTTTCATTATTTCCCTTGAGAATGTTGTTCTGTTCCTCCAGGTGAATTTTGTCATTTTTTCTTAGCTATCAAGTAATTTTTTGGTAATTTGGAATGACGCTAAGTAAATTAGTATTGTCATTTCTCTTATATTGGGGCAGCTGACCCATGAGTAATTCGTATTTCTCCAATTATTTAGATCTGCTTTTATTTCCATAAAGCAGACATGCATAACACATGACCCTTGGACTGCTTACACTAAAGAATTGTGGACAGCACTGTCCTGTTTGTCACATATGACCTGTGGTGGCCAGCCATAATCATTCAGTCTGTGTCTCTAGTCTAACCTGTCTGCAGCCCAAAGAAGTTTAACCTATTTTAATTTTGGCCCCTACCTACTGCCAAGTTGTGCAGGTCTGCCATAAAGAATATTGTAGTGTATTCATATACTTTTGTGGATCTACATTCCCAAATGTTTTATACATTCTGTAGTTATTTTAAATGAAATCTCTTTTTTTCCCTGCTCAATTTCATTGATAATATGAAAAAAATGTTGCTATTTATGTGTATTTTATACCTTTTTGCTGATTTGCTTAAGTTAATTTCACTTCATTTTTAATTTCTGTGTTTCTCCAAATAAATCGTCATATTTGCAAAAGTGATAATTTTGTTTATCTGTTATGTAAATTTACTGTTATTGTCTTACATTGCTATAGCCATCATTTCTAGCTCTATGTCAAATAACTGGGATAAGGACTGCGGTGTTGCTTTACCTTTGATCTTACTGGAAAACCGCTAACTCGGTTTTTTGTATTTTGTATTTTCTTTTTAATGGCATTTCTAATTCCTCTTGCTTGATGTCTGGGTTTATGATGTCAGTCAGTAAGCATTTATTAATGTTTTTTCTTTCATCAAACTGCAGTAAAATCCTGTTGTCTGTAATTTATATCAATGAAACATGGCATAGGTAGTTTGCATAGGTAATTAAAATCAAATAATCAAAAATATTCTCTTTTATTAGGAGTTCATAATGTGACAGCACTGGGCAACCTTATAACTTGGCAGAAGGTGGATTATGACTTTAATTATCACCAAATGGAATTCCCCTGCAATATTAATGTACTTATTACTTCAGAGGGCAGATCACTCCTCCCGGTATGTTGAGAGATTTTTGAATAGAGGGAAATTATACTGATAGCTCTGTGAATAAAGTATACATTTTCTTCTGTTTCTTGACACTCACTTTCTTTCCCAGATGCACTTAATATAGTTATTTGCTGTTTATTCAGGCAGTAGAAATCATTTTAAATATACAAATAATGTTTTTATATCACTTCATAATGACTTTCACATATATTATTCAGAAGAGGTTTTATAACAAGGAGTTTAAAATCGTCCAGTTGTGTAATATTACCACCAATCATAAGAAAAAAAGAACAATTTTCAACCAGAGCCAGAATTACAGGTATTCTTAAAAGCTGTTGTCAGCCCCTCTCCTGTTCTATATGGTTGTTTTCCTCAGTTGATATCATCTCACTAACACCTTTATGTTAATTGCTACCTTTAGGACTCATAGTCAGGATTTTGCCTCCTATATTATGGCTCAGCTAGTGAAGTTACTTTTAAATATCTTTAAACCTCATAATTATTTTTTATTGGTCTTCCAATAAAACATGAAATATTAGAGCTGTCATGAAAGTATCAACTTTAATGTAGCCTTTCATGTGCTGCCTTTTTTTCAGCCAGCACTAAGTCAAAGCTTTGAATAACTTAAAGTTTGAATTAGAAAATGTTACTTCAGTCCTTTGAGATTTTTAGGGCAAAAATAAGTAGCCATCAAGAGTTGCGTTTAGGTATACCAGCTATTTTACTTTGATAGAGTTCTGAGGTCACTGGAATAATTGTGGATCTTTTTGTTCAGGGAAAAGAGCTTCAGAGACCTAAACCAATCCAAGTATTCCCAGAAATGTTCTCCTAAATTCTAAAAAATCAAATAAAACCTTAATTCAAGGGCAGAACTAACAATGTCATTTAACTAACATTTTCTGTGAATTTCCAGCGCTTTTATTGCATTTATTCCTATATAGCAGGGTTCTTTGTGCTTTGTAGACCAGGAAGCACATGCTTTAATTTCTAAGGAACAAAGAGACATGATAGCCAATGGCAGTACTGGCTTAAAATACAAGTTTACCTGTAAAAGAATTATGAAAAAGGATATGTGGAAGATAATGAGCAAAGCACAAAAGTCTTAAAAAACAAAAGGGAATGTTTACATAAAAATTGAGAAACTTAATTAAGCTAGACCATCCTGAACAAACTTACACATGAAACTGAGAAGACAACAAATGCACATAAAATGGAATGCATGTTCCGTTCATCTGTTCTTGATAGCAGTGAACTGCCGAGTTTAGACACCTTAGAAATCAGTGAAACCAACCTCCCTCGTTTTATTGATGAGGAAACAGAAACTCAGCTAAGAGTCAAACCCAGAGTCTTTGACTCCACATCTAATATCCTTTTTACTATCTACACTAAATAGTATTCAGGGAGAGAAGATCTGTGTTGGACAGCTGTATGGCCTGGAAACCTGTAGGTATCTGTGTAATTGGCCTGAAAGTTACCTATAATTCATAAATGTATAGCCTAGGCAAAGATGGGAACTGTCAGTGCTGTTGAGACCTTGAAATGGCAGTTCCCTGTGTCAATAGGATAAGAACAGGAAAGGTTTTTCTTTCTCCCTCCTTCCTTGACTACATGCATCAAGAGGACAGGAAAGAGGCAGAGAAGGAAAAAGCGAAACAAAGATTATATATGATCAATAAAGTGTCAGATTGGAATGTGCAAGACATGTAATTTCTTGGGCTGTAGTTGTGTGATAGACAATATGACCCCTTTGGAGATACCTAGCAAGATAGGCAAAAAGTAATATTTTGTACCAGTCTTCTTGTGTTTAACAGAAACAAGACAGTTTTAGTAACACTCATGGACGGATTTCCCTTGTCCGAAAGACAAGATTGCCAACATTAAAACACTATATCAAATGTTAGCTCTTATTCCAAAAGAATGGAATATGTTACAGGCAGTATTATAACCAAAAAGAAAGGGTGTAATGGTAACTGCTGAGCTAAAGTGGCTACTTTTATGTCTTTGTAAGATTCTTGTGAAAATGGTTTATGTATATACATATCAAGGGTTGTATTTTCATGTAAGCAAGGAAAGAGCTGGCCGATTTTGAGTTAGTAAGGTGACTGGAAAGAATGGTGCCATGCGTCTTTTATGGTGGCTCCCCAGAAAAGACGTCTGACTCAGGAAAATAGCCCTTTGGGGAGGGGGGCAAATATTCCCCCCTACAAAATTTCCTCCTGTGCGTATGTTAAGATTATATAAAATTCCTTGGTAGGTGAAAGTACAGAGATAACTTAATGCTGAGGAAGTATCAATGACAGCAGGGCACACAGTGAATGAGTGCTCTTCCAGGTGATTTGCTAGTCTCAGAGGAGCATTTCCAGGAGGAGAAGGAGGCACCACATAGTCAGATTTTGCATGTGTCCCTGCTTGTGCTGGTCCTATTGAGCATTTGGTCTTCTGAAGAGGAGGCTTGACCACTAGGTGTCAGACTAGCAGTCCACATAGAAAAAAAAATATGGGCATGAAGAATGGAATCTTCCAGATTTTCTCCTGTAGTTGATTAATTCAACTGTAAATGTTATCTTGGTCAGACATTACAGATGAAATTAGGATAGTTTGCATTTGGGGAAAATGCAAAGCATTTTCAGTAATCCCAAGCTGCCATATACTGACTGCAAAGGAACATTTCTTTAAGCAGTAATATTCTCCTCATGACTTTGACTTAGCTCAGAATTTTGGAACCCCTTCAATGCAAAACCTATTTGAGAATTTTAAAAAACAAATCCACCTTTTTCCTACTAAATTTCTATCTTTAGTCTGATTTTAATAACTTTTCCTGGATTGTGGTTCAACTGTATTCATTACTGAAAATTTATCAATTTTTAAAATAACAATACATTTGCCCTTAACAAGACGACCAAAAACATACAGATCCTTTTAACAGTTTGTTTAGAAACTTGAAAATCATCGGATTTTGCTTTTCTTAATAGTCAGATTGCCAAGTCCACTTACAACCACAAATAATACCGCCAAATATGGAAGAATATATGAGCAGTCTTCTCACAGCAGTACTTCCTTCTGTCTTGAATAAATTCCGCATTTATCTGACTCTTTTGCGATTGTTGGATTATAGCATATCTGATGAGGTAACCAAGGTATGTTTGTTTAATAGTTGGCATTTTTTTGGTTTGGGATTTTGTTTTGTTTTTTAATTAAGTACCTATGTGTAAGGTAGCAGTGTTAGGGATACAGAATTAGGGGGGATGAAGTGGGGAAATGCTGAGGAAGTAAGATGATTTTTACGTAGCTTTGGGCAAGTCACTTTACCTTGATATGCCTTAGTTCCCTCATGATATTTTAATACAGGCAGTTGAAGATGACTTTGTTGAGATGCGAAAGAATGACCCACAAAGCATAACAGCTGATGACCTCCATCGATTGCTGGTTGTAGCTAGGTAATTATCACCCTCTTCAGAAAATTAGGAATAATTTTCTCTTTAATATTTCTTTAAAATAGTTTTTGTTGATCTTTTGATGAGCCATTAAGAAAAAAAAGACATTTTATATTCTATAGTCCATAAAACTAATGAGCAATAACATGATCTTTAGAAAAAGCTTTTATAGGTATGTGTGACTGTTAGAAAGTAAAAACTTACTCCACTCAGGCTACCTTTCTAATATGTGGGATATTAACATGTTCAAGATACCTAGATCCTAGTCCCAGTTTTTTTCTTGCTCATTAGATTACATCTATAAAAAGAGGCGTGTGCACTGTGTAGGACTCTGGTCCTTTCCAGATCTCACCTTTAGATAAGGTGCATTAGGTCTGTTTATCACTTTGCCCTCAAATTATTTTTTGTATTTTGTGCAGGTTCTTGTCTCTAAGTGCTGGTCAGACAACACTGTCAAGAGAGAGGTGGCTACGAGCAAAGCAGCTGGAGTCTTTACGGAAAACCAGGCTTCAGCAGCAGAAATGTGTTAATGGAAATGAACTGTAAAAAAAATTTTCTTTATTTTACTTTAGTTTAACAGATTATGAAAAGTAACGTGCAAACTGCAACAAGATTATTGTAAAATTGAAATATCATTTCTACCATATCGTTTTGTAGATTATTTGTATCAAAACAAATGACTTTTCCTTGAAATCCAAATCATGCCTGAAAACAACTGAAGTTTATATGGTGTTCAGTAAGGCCTTCTTTTAAACTTACTGATTTTATGAAGCTTTTGAAGTTTTTTTGTAATTAAACTGGTAACTGTGCAAATTATTTGATATTAAAGATTTAATATTGGTAATACTGCTGATTATACTTTTTTAAAGAGTTGTCACTTTGCATTCAGGGACTGTTTCAGTGGAGGGTGGATAGGGAAGATGAAGTAGATTTGTACAGCTATCTTTGGACTCTGCATTGTAAGAGGCAGACTACTACACTGAGTTGTAACAATCCAGGTTTTGTTTTTTTTTTCCACTGTCTGTTTTAACAAGTTTGTTTAGGCTGAGGGGAGTTGCTTTTAATTTCAAGAGAATTAGAGCCAAGGTGTGTATTTTAAGACAGCATTTAGAACTAAGAACTTTCTTATTCAACTTGACCCTTCAAATAATTTTCCCAAATGCCTTTATTTTATCTCCCCCCTAATTCTGTGCTAAATTGGCAAATCCTGGTTATTCACCTTGGTAGTCAGTTTTGATAGTTATAGTAAAATCTTGATATAACTTAATTTGCATATGCTACAGCTTAGTGTGTTCCTAAAGAATAAGACATTTTTTATAACAAACTAGTCTTTATATTTATTTTGGTTCACTCTTTGAAGAATTGCCTTGAAGAGGGAAGCTTTGATAACATACCAGCCCCACAGGCTTGTTTTACCCTCCACAGAAATGAGTAAAGTTCTCACTTAAGATTTTAAATCAATAATAAATGTGGCACATCCTTTTCATTGCCAGAAACTTGATTGCCTGTGAGGATGAATAAGGGTATGGGGTACAGCAAACACACATACTCTTTAAAGATGGGGGCATCCCACGTATCTGGTCTGCAAAAAAAGGGCTGTAGCAGAGGTAGTGGCACTATCCTTCCCCTCTGAAAGGTTGCAATGAAAGTGAATTAGATTACAAAAATGTAAGCAAAAGACTGCCAGATTCTAGGGGTACAAAGATGATGCCAACCCAGCACCCTACAATCTAATAAAAGGTAAAAAATGTGGAGACTGGGTGTAAAGAAGATTTCTTGGCTATGCCAGGAAAAACCTGCCATTTAAATGGGAGAGGGGAGAAGGATTGGCTGGTGGGGAGATGTAAGAATGTATGGGAGAGCCATTCCAACCATGGCAGACAGAGGTCAGGATGAGAATGAGAATGGAGGCACACAGATTTTGGCCAAATCCTGAAAAGATGAGTTTCACAGGCAAGTTGTTCTTGGAACTCTCCCACTCTCCCACTGTCCCTACGTCTAGACCCCCCATCTTTGGAGATTCGTTACTTCTTATTCCTAGCCTCTCTCTTTCTTACGTGGTTGCATGCTATGCTAATTCATACGTATCGGTTCTTGCCTGTACAATAACCTCCTAGTTCTGCTTTTACTTTCCTCTCTAATCCCATGATTAGACATAGGCCATTCAAAAAGCTCAAGTTCTATTATTTTCTAAGGTAAAATATACAAATTCCTCTTGTGCCTTCATTGGTTCTGAAAGTCTAGCTGTTTAACACTCATTCTTCTCCTTTATATCCTCCATATTCCAGTTGGGCTGGTCTGCTTGCTATGTCTCAGATACAATCTATGCCTTTCCACAAGCATCCTGCATGACTTGGATTTACATCCCTTTCTCATTCCCCCCTTAGGTAAACCACTATTTTAATTTAAACCTTAGCTCATGTTATCTCCTACATGACCCATTCTGTCCCAAGTGCCTTTCCCCTGGAAATTATAGCTGGCTATACAAATAATCCTGGAAAATGGTCACATCCTAATTCACACTGCATATTTCCATTGGGTTGAAACCAACTGCCATATTTTACAAAATTGTCATTCTGAACAATGAATACAAGTCCTTGTCCAAACCCCTTATAGAATTTATTCTTTTTTAATAATGTGTGTAAATGAAAAGGAAGAAAGGATAAAGATTAGAATGAGGGTTTAGATCTAGATGATGGGATAAGTTAGGAGAGAGCAGCAGATCTGGGATAGAAAGGAATGTTCAGGAAGCAGTTTGAGGCTGGGGCAAATCTAGGGCCATTGCTGTGGGCACTGCTATGATTGAAGCTGTGGGAGGTGCTGGGCCAGGAACAGGAAATGCAGTGAGAGATTCTAGGTCCAGAGTTGCAGAGGCCATAGAGAATGAGTACAAAAAAGTACTGGATTCAGTCATAAGGTCATCAGTGGCAATGAGATATTTCAGTAAATGCAGATTGAATGTCTAAAGAAATCTCAATATCAAACACGCACAACGCAAATCTTTTGAAGTGTTGAATGTCAGTTTTTGTCCATCCATATTACATAAAAGGAAGGTGCTTCATTTTCCCTGTTTAAAGAAGATAATCAAAGCATTCTTCCTAGTTAATTTTGGGAATTCATCTACAAATGCAGTTTTGGTTGGAAGAAAATCAAATTACTATCTTAGTCATCGAACTTGAGGAATTTGGCAAATATCAAAATTGGTTGTAAAACATGGTTTTTACCTTCCGGAACTGAGAAAACACTCTTCAGCTGTCATTTCATTCATAACATTTAGTGTTAGTGATTAGAATTGACACTAAAGAATACATTATTAAATATTCACACTTAGGAATTTATTTTATACTTAAACTAGTCAGGCTTATTGACTGGTAGAGATGCTCTCTACAGGCCTACAGACAGAAATTTGGCAACCTTGTAAGAAAAAAATTAAGCACTGTGAATAAGAATATTAAGAATTAAAATCACTTTCAGGGTCTGAATTCTGAAGAATTTTTAAGAATGTTATAAAAATAATACCACACTGAAAGAAGTGTACTGTCAATGAGAGAAGGAAAGAATGGGACGAAAGGTGAAATATAGAGCATTTTTGTTTTCCTAATATCACAACCTGTCATTCTGAAATCAAGTCTAAACCCATAAATCTTTTAAATCTGAAACGAAGCTAATTTGGAATTAAATTTTTTTATTAAAATATTTCTCATATACATCCTTTTGCATTAAAATACAATAGTTTATTTTAAATATACAATGACAAGATTTTATTGACACAAAAAACACCCACATCACTAATAAAACATGAATAAATAACAAAAGTTAAAACGCTTATCAAAGTTTCTGCAGACATCATCTCTTCAGCTGATAATCACTTCAACACCAAAGGAAGGCTCTTGAGCCACTATCCTACAATTATGACATGTGTTTGAGATACCATATGCAGTCTGCCCACAGGACACATACTAAAACAGGCACACACAGGGTTTTACATAGTGGGGGTAATAGTCTGAAGCCAAAGTTTTAACGATCTTGAAGCTAGCTACCTTTTTTTTCTACGCTATCTTACATGAAAATGTCTCAGAAAAATCTCCATTGGGAATGCATACTTAGAAGTTCCTAATAAATACCCCTAAGCAGTGCACACATAAAGCAGTTTCCACTTCATTCCTGAAAGCACTTTAGAAGGCTCTTAGGGTATCCACGCAGTGAATGGTGACACCATCTGAGTGGGTTCAGATTTATTTTAACAACAGTTTTCAGTGCTCCTAGACTGTATATGCAAATGTGTTGGCAGTAATATATTTTTTATTTCTTCTCTTCAAGAGGATAATCAGGTCAAAGGGTCCTGACTATAGTAACCCTAAATTAGCTCTTTAAAGGGAGATGGATGTTTAAACAAAATCACAAAAGCAATCTTTCTTTTTTTGCATCTCAAACATTTTTCCACATTAAACTCAGTCTTAAAACAACCACTTTTAAAACTGTAATTCACCAACTCATCGATTACCTTACTGAAATAACACAGAAATGAGACTACAGGCTCTTAATCAATGGAACACACAACTAAAAACAAGGATTAAAATAAATGAATCCCCCAAATAAACATAATGTACCTTATAGATAAATTATTTTATTTTTAGCTGTGAATTACGAATTAGGAAAACGTATCCAGATCCAGCCTTTTAGTGGAAGCATTTTAGAGACTGCCCAAATTACGGATTCTGGAATTTAAATGAATAGCTTGTTAGTGCCAGTGTATAAACTACCTGCAGAGGTCAATATATTCTAATGTGAATATCATCTCAGTGCTCTTAAAAATTCTGAATCCTGCTCAGGAAGTCTCAAAACTATCCTCCAGAAATACATAATTTGCAGTTTTGATCCCCACATTCAGGCAGTACTAGTTGTAATGGTATTTTGGTATGAAGTAATTTTCTTTAGGATTATATACAAGCCATTGAAGAACCATTTGTGATTGGCTAAATCTGAATTATTCTAGTCTGACACTGGGTAAACATGTCTTTAAGCTCATTTTGTTCTACCACATTAACTACCTCCTGTTCTGCTGGGCTCTTCTGGACTTTAGCAACTGCAAAGTTTATCCCATGGGTCAGTCCAGCTTGGGTAATATTAGCAACCTGAACCATGGAACTTCGGATTTTTGCAAAAGGCGAGACTGCTCTACTACCACTGCTTTCTGCAGGGGAAGGTGTTGGGTTAGGTCCTGCCTCAAGTTCAAGTATGCTAGATCCAGAACCTGGGGTCTTCTGAGCTGTAGCAAAATTAGGTGGTTCAACTGACAAAAAATGTGGTCCTGTCTCAGAAGGGACATCCAACTTAGATGGTCGAGATGGTATCTCTTTCATTACTTCTGATTTGGTTTCTTTAGTTTTACGCTCCTCAGTGGTAGACTGACAGCCTTCTTCAGCAACCTGTTGAGGAGGAGACTCAATCTCTAATGGTTGTGTCACTTTACTTTGAGCATCTTGTACAAACTGGTGACAATAAGCATCTATGGGCTTAGCAAAGTCAATTAATACACTGTCAGCAGAAGGACTTTTCTTTATTGGAGATGGTGGGCCTTTTCCATGTGGTACAATCATTTCTGAAGGAACATGAATGGTAATATCAGTGCCACTTATAGACTGAGATCGACCGCCTAATCTTGGAGCTGAAGCAATAATACCACAGCTAGGAAGAACATAATCCACTGGCCCCGCATTTTCTAAAGAATTAGCTAGTTGCCTTTCCTCTTCACACTTCGAATTTGTGAGGTACTCATCGGAATGGAATGAGTCATCTGAAGACATCTCCTCATCAGATTGTATCTGTACTTTACTATCTATCACACCTGTATTTTCCATAGTTTCAAGACTACTATCTGATTTCCAAAGATTCACTGTTAAATTTGGTTTTAAAAAGTTGACTTTCACTTCAGGTTTTGTGAAGCTTCCTAGCTTGCGTAGGTTGCCAATAGTGACATTGGATTTGGTTTGTTTCACTTTTTGATTTAGAGATGAAAATTTGCTCATCAAAAAATTCTTTCCTTGAGCCAAAGATCCTTGGTTTTGAGCTCTAATCCCAATGATGTCCTCATGAGGTTTACTGCTCTTCCTATAAATCAGTGGGAAAAAAAAGTTAAGAATTTCTGTATAAAGTTCTACTTTGAGAATGATTTTCAGTTTATTTCATAGACTGCTAAAAGCTACCTAAAATGCCCATTTCATTAAGATGAGTAATTTTAATAAATAGAAAGAAGATTGGAATTTCAAAGTCCTAGGGTCAAGTCACTTTATCTATATATGATCTTTGGATTACTAATCTGCAAAACTTTCACTGGGTTTCAGGGAGAAACAAAACAATGGACGATGAAAAAGTAAGCTACTCTCATCAGCATCAACATATTGATCAATATAACCAAACTATATAGAGAGACTTTTCCAACAGCATATTTAATCACATCATGTAGTAACTATTATGGAAGGAGGGAAGAAGAGCAAAGTTTTATAAAAGTGTGAAAACAAAGATGATTTATGCTACATTATTAAAAATATTACTTAGAGTTCAAAAGAGTACCAGCACCAACTAGGATTAATAAAATACCTGTATAAATGTAACTTTTCAGTACTTATATCTGATGCCGACAAGTTAAAAATCAATTACCTAAATCTAATCCTCTGAAATAGATTACTGTCTTTAGGAAAAGTGATGAGGGGTGGGTGGGTGGCACAATGAATAGAGAACTGGCCCTGGAGTCAAGGAGGACCTGAGTTCAAATCCAGCCCCAGACACTTTATTAGCCCTGTGACCTTGGGTAAATCACTTAACCCCAATTACCCTGCCTTACCCCCTCCAAAAAGCAAAAATAAAAAAAAAAATACTCCATTCTTTAAATGATATTTGGGGCAACACTTTTCCCACAATTTGCAAAAGTAGCATTCCCAAACCTTATTCTGCAAAAAAAAACCCCTGGTATTTTGCAGAATGTCAATTTGGGTTCTAAGATAATGTTTAACTAATTTAATTTAACTAGTATTTTTATATATAACTTTTATATGTATATATATATATATATATACACATATATATATAGTATATATAATTTTATTTTGCATTGAAATTTCCCTGAATTTCTTCTGTGCTAAAAGTACCCAAAACCTCTTAAAGTCTCCAAAACCAGTTAGCCTAGCCCTGCTCAAAAGCAAGAGTCAATATTTCTTTTCTTCTTTAGAAGCCTGAGAAATACTGTATGTGTGTGTGATTGCATGCACAGTGCGTGCACACACACACACACACACACACACACACACACACACACACACACACACACACACACACACACCCCTCTACCACTTTTTTTTAGTAATCCTAGAAAACGGGTGGGGAATAAACTTACCTCTCAAGTTTTTTCTCTATAATGGGTACATCTAAACCCATGGCTTGCTTGGTGATCTGTAGCATCTCTGCAATGCACTGAAGAGTATCTGAAACCCAATGTACAGCCTGTCAGCATCTAAAACATACACTCCAAAAAGAACCAATCTAACCTAAAATGCAATTTGATACCAGTCAGCTTAGTTATTCTCTCTTTATGGGAGAAAATTTATCCCCACTAAAAAAAAAAAAATACATCCTCAAGTCCTAAAACAACAATATTGAAAGATCATTACAGAAAGTGTCCCTAAAATCCTAATGCAGCTTTCCTAGCTTAAATTTCTATCCTCCTTCAGCCTTAGTGCTAACAGGCTAACAGATGTACAGAACACCACTTGCTACATCCCAAAAGGAAGAATATGTCCTGATGTCTGTATTAAATAGGGAGTGTGGGAAGGTGTCTCCAGTGCTATATATACTGCAAGGTCAAACAGAATATCCAACACAGATTACATCAGCATAATTTACATCCAACATCATCTGTGACCTTTTTAAAAATTGCATCCTGCCTCAGGATAAACCATCGGCTCAAGCCATCTATCCCCACTCAGAACGAAGATACAATTTCTCTTATTACTACCTTTTCCATCCTCTTCTGGGTTACGCACCACTGCTCGAAGGGTATGAAAATAGCCACTTGTTTCATTATGTTTATAATGTAATCTCATGCAGGAAAACTTTGGTTTCCCAAAAAAAGTGGGCTCAGGACCTAGAAATCCCAAATGAATATCATAAATATAGCATAAGTACCTTTAAGACAGTACAAACACCATTCAACATTTTTTGTCCTCAACTTTGCATTTAGTCTACTTTTCTGTCAATCTTAGTCATTCAGTCAGTAAACAGCCACTATGTGCCAACTACTGTGTAAGTATTGGGGATGCCAAAAGAAGTTAAAGACATTCCCTACTCTCAAGGAGCAAACAATCTAATGGGGGTGGGGGGGAAACAAACAATCTACATATAGGATAAATAACAATAAATAAATAACAGAAGGAAAACCTAAAATTAAGAAGGGTTGGGAAAGGCCTCCTGGAGAAGATGGGATTGTAGTTGGAACTTAAAAGGTATTCAGGGAGTAAGAGGAGATAAGGAGGAAGAGCATTCAAGGCATGGAGGACAGAGGAAATGCCCAGGAGCCCAGAGATGCCGAGTCTTGTAGAAGGAACCGCCTGGAGGCCGGTGTCATGGGATCAAAGTGAGGATATTTAAGAAGGCTGGAAAGGTAGCTGGGGGCTAAGATTAAGGAAGGACTTTGCCAAACAGAAGAGTTTGTATTTGATCCTGGAGGCAAAATGAGCCACCAGAGTTATTGAGTGGGGAGTAGGAGAGGTACCTGGATGTGATTTAGTTGTTGACTCTGCCCTTTAGGAACATAAACCGGTCCTTTAGTAACCAAAGGGAAGACAGACGGAAGTAAAGAGAAATTTAAGGCAAGTAGGTTATGGCAAGAGTCCAGAATTGAGGCGAGGCCTGCACCAGAGGGTTGGCCATGTCAGAAGAGAGAAGGGGGCATATTCAGATGTTGCAAAGGTAGACCTTCTCAACAGATTGGATATGGGGGGAAGGGGCAGAGGTGAAACATAAGTGATGAGTACAGGATGAGTCCTAGGTTATGAGCCTGAAGGACTGGGAGGATGGTATTGCCCTCCACAGCAATAAGAATGGTAGGTGGGCAGAGGGTTTTTAAAGGGAAAGATTGAGTTAAGTTTTGGACAGATTGAGTTTAAGATGTCTACTGGACATCCAGTTGGAGATTTGGAGATTTTGAGCATTTGGAGATGCAAGACAGGAGGCCAAGAGAATTTAAGGAAGAACAAGAATTATCAATCACAAAAATGGCAATTAAATCCACGGTAGAGTTAATGAAATCACCAAATAAAGCAGTATAGAAGGAGAAGACAGTCCAGGATAAAAGTCTATAGGACATTTACAGCTATAGGGTATGATACAGATGAATATACAGAGCAAAGGAGACTGAGAAGGAGCGAACAGACTGGTAGGAAGAGAACCAAGTAGAGAGTAGAAGAGGGGAGAAATGGAAGTTCATGCCAAAGGGCCTCATTTTTTTCTATAAAATATAAGGTAAAGTTTTTGGCTGAAGGGGGGAGGGGAGGCCATGGGATCCTTTAGGAAGGATGAAAAAGTTTAGAAGAACTTCTGTGGTAAGTGGAATAAGAGAGTTGATAAGGCTGATATAGAAGGCCTAATTAGACGAATAAGGGCTGAGTTGAGGTTGTGTAACATAAATTTGCTATGAAATCAGTTAGATGCTTATGTGATATCTTCTACCTTCATTCGGCTACATATGTATAGGTGTGAAAACACTGAATGGTGACAACTGTAATCCAAGGTCGAGGCTTGGCAGAGCATAATCAGTGAAATGATGAAGGGGCAAGAGACTCAAAGAGAATAGTGTAGTATTGAATTGGTTCACCAATGGGTCAAGAAGGGGAAAAAAAGGACAGAGTGAAGCCTACATGGCCCAAGAGAGGACAGAGTGGTCTAGGGACTGAAGGTCATGATGTGGGTGAAGAATAGGGTTTGTTAAGGAAAGGCAGAGGGAAAGGTGGAAAGGCCATATGTTATGGATAGATAAGGTATTTATTGGATTTATTATTGGTTAGATAAGGGGCTTACTGGTTTTATGATTATTAAATTATTTATTATACAGTCCAAGACTGGAATTCTTGAACACGATGGTGATATATTTGTGTCTAAAAAAGGAAAGAAAAAACTTAACTTTTCACTAGAGAAACATACCTCAATCATGATTTATAAAAGAAATCAGTCTTGTCTATTTGGCTCACAGAGCCAAAATATCTTGAAGGTTATTTACAGTATTTAATGAAAAAGAAAAAAGCTGTTTTCCATGCCCACAAATAAACAATTGGTCACTGTCACCGTCACTGTAGGTCAGTCTTCAAAATGAATGCAAAGGAAAAAAACTTAATTGTTACTAAATTATGTCTTTTACTGAGAAGCAGAAGAGTTCCCAATAGTTCATAAAACAGCTTTCTGGTTCTAAAACAAAGTCGTATCAGTTGCTTAAACCTTTTGAAGAAACAAGATAGTATTTAAACAACCTAATTATTCAAATTTTACCTATTTCTATTTTCTCCAAGTTTTCCAGGCTCAGTCTTTGATACTGATTTACTTTATCAACTTCATCATCATAACTGGATAGGGGAAGAAGCAG
Organism: Pseudocheirus occidentalis; assembly: GCA_028646575.1. Taxonomy (NCBI): domain Eukaryota; kingdom Metazoa; phylum Chordata; class Mammalia; order Diprotodontia; family Pseudocheiridae; genus Pseudocheirus; species Pseudocheirus occidentalis. Next base: position 74,124,268 of record CM053598.1, on the reverse strand, counting down.
AATAAAGATTAAAATAGAAAATATTCAGCTCAAATATATAAAATAATTCAGAACTACTAAGCAGTTAAAAATAATAGAATGACATAAAAGTGACGTTCAATTTAAGAAACCACCAAATATTTTTTAAATTAGAGCTTTTTAATCAATGTACAACTTACTAGGCCACGTAGTAGGCTGAGTTAGAAAGCAGTAGCAGCACATCCACATCTTTATGAGTAGCATCAATAAGGCTAAAAAATACGGCAGGGATTAGGGAAAAATTATTTTCATAACAATCCACATTTCAAGCCATTAAGCACAGTTTTGCATAAAATGACAAACAGTAGAATTTTTTTTTAAATTCAGAAACAAACAGTCTATCCACAAATAACTGAGGTCTTAATACTATTCTGATTATTATTCAGCTGACTCTGACTCTTTCCCCTCACAGACAATTAGCATTTTGGATGGAAACAGCTGTTAAAACTGTGGCTATGACATCAGAGCACACTTGTACGTAAGACCTGAAAGTTACGGAAATGTGTGTCAAGTTGTAGGAAAAACCATGAAGTAGAGCAAAACTAAGGAGAGGCTGAGAACTGCTAAATCAAGGGAATAGAAAAATCTCTAGGAAGATAATATATAGACATTTCAGCATAGGAAAGTAACCCTTGACTGTCAACTGTCAAAGTGAAAAAACATATATCTATAATATTCCTATTAGACAGTGGGTCTCAATCTTTCTAATGCCGTGACCCTTTAATACAGTTCCTCATGTTGTGGGAACCCCCAACCAGGAAATTATTTTCATTGCTATTTCATAACTGTAACTGTGCTACTGTGATGAATCGTAATGTAAATATCTGACATGCAGGATGTATTTTCCCTGTTACAAACTGAACATAACCCACAGGTTAAGAACCGCTGCTCTAGGGGCACAAAACCATGGAGCATGTATAACACTGATATTTTTGGCTAATACTTTTCCATATTCATAGAGTGTGCAGATCAACTTCTAGCCCACAGGCCAAGACAGCTTTACATAGATGGGGCAGCCAAGCTTTGTTCTCTCTCTCACCAGCCGTTGGGATTCCCACACTGACACCACTATCTTACACAGGAGTAACTAAGGGCAAGCTCATAGTCCACCTTAGCCACCTTCCAACAAGTCCTGGCTTTCCCACTTGCCACTGTCCAAAACTTAAATGTACTAAAATAATGAACAGAAGGAATAATTGCAAAAACAAGTATTAAGTGATACCAAAATGAAAGTACAGACTTTTGATTTTATTTGTAGAAACCACGGCTCTCCTACGGCTACTGGAACAAATGCTGCATGCATAGAGCTTTACATCATAAGTCAAGGCCATTTAATTGTATCAAAACCCAAAGTAGCCCAATGTCCTTTTATCCTTTCTTTTTCTGTTTTTCAAAACCTTGTCCAGCACTGATTATGTAGCATTAATCCTTTCAGACATGTCAAATACAAGCAGTCCTCAATTTACAAAAAGGCTATATTCTAAAATTCCTATTATTTTACATTTAAAACATTTTACCATGAAAACAGCCTCTAAGACTAGCTAACAAAAGATCTTTATGGTGAAAAAATAATATTAGAATACCAGTGATTTTTTTTTAAAAGAAATAAAAATGAAGTAATAAACCATCTAACCTAGTTTTAAGTTTTTCTTGAAAAACCAGAACTGGATAAGGGATACCAAATAATATATGGAGGGTTTTATAGAGATTGTAAAGGAGGCTTCAAAATGCTTGTGAAGGATTTTTAGAGGTTGGTGGTCTGGATCTCCACCACTAATTTCATCTCAAAACTTATCTACTTTTTGTTTCTTGAAACAACTGTCACTATACTTTACTTATACTTTACACAATACTATACTTTCTCAGTTACTATGAGGACTAGGGTATTCATAAATGAATGTAGCCAGAGGTGGAAGTTCCTGAGTTTACCAGATAAGAGTTGAAGAAAAGGAGTTAAAAGCAAGATGTTTACATATAGACTACTTCAAGGATGCATGATTTAGATACTTAATCCTTCCACTGACAATAAGAATATCAAATTATCTTGGTGCTCTGGCCTCTCCAAACTCAAAACCATTCTAACTTGATAAAACTTTCAAGAGTTAATTAGGGGCATCTAGGTGGCACAGTGAATAGGGCACCAGCCCTGGAGTCAGGAGGACCTGAGTTCAAATCCGACCTCAGACACTTACTTAACACTTACTAGCCATGTGACCTTGGGCAAGTCACTTAACCCTAACTGCCCTACCTTCCCCCCAACAAAAAGCAAAAAAAAAAAAAAAAAAAAAAAAAGAGCTAATTATGCACTGGCAGCATAACCCTCAAGAACTGCCATCTCCCCACCATAATGAACTATTATGTCTTTGAGTCCAAACTTTTATTAAGGGGATTTGTTCTAAAAAGTATGGATTTGGTCAAAGTTGGGGACCTAGAGGGTCACACGGGGCCTTGAGGCCCCACCCCTGTCTAGGACTTGAGTACCGAGTACACATAATAGTCCAAACTGATGCAGCATATTACAGTTTAGAAAGCACTTTCACAACATTCTAAAGCAGAATTAACTGAGCTATGAATAATGAAAAATAGATGGTGGAAGAGCACCAAAATATTAGAACAGTTTCGCTGAGAAGGATGATGCCTGCAGCTCGAGTCAGTGCAGTTATTTGAGTGAAGGAAGACTGTGGGAGGGCTCAGCCACAACACACGGATCATGTTAAAGGCCACAGGCAACTCAAGAACTACCTAAAATGATGTGCTACCTGAGTGCTGGTAAACTGCCATGCGCCATGCACAGAAGGCCAGACCTTCCATTATCTACGTAAACACTGTCCATGCTATCTATCAGCTAGTAATTAAGACAGTAGCATCAGAAGGTTAAGAAAGGGTACAGGGCAGTAATTCAAACTGACCTTGGATCACAATCAATAAGGGCCCATCCCCCATGGAACTTTTCATCATCAGGCAACAGTAATTTCATGTAGCTCTGTAAAAGTTGGCTAATCAGTTCCTGGTGGCTTCTCTGATTTTCCTTATCCAAAGCCTCATGTTCTTTCTCTTTTGTAAATATGGAATAGAGATCTTCAGTCACAGGAATGCCTTGCATCAAATCTAAAGTAGAAGGTGAGGGAAGTGAGGAGAGTTTAAGAAATGTCAAGCATAAGTCATTATCTTAGTTTATAATTTTGAAAGAGAATGGAAAACAGAATTAGTTTAAATGTCTTTTTAAAAGTCAACAGGAAGGTCTGTAAGCCCTGAAAATTTATCACTAAGAAAAAAATACAAAGCACAGAGACTGAAAGTATGTATAGTTGTTAAAAAAAAAAAACTATAATGGATTCTGACCTTTACATGTTAAAGATTATGGAGTAAACTAAAAAATGAAGACAGGTAGTGCAATGGACAGAGTGCTGGGCCGGGAGACAGACAGGAAGATCTGAGTTCAAATCCAGCCTCAGACACTTACTAGCTGTGTGACCCTGGGCAAGTCAATTAACCCTGTTTGCCTCCAGTATCTCCACCAAGAAAACCTCAAATGGAGCCATGATGAGCCGAATACAACTAAAAGGAGTGAACAACAACCAAAAAAAAAAAGTAGGGAAAATATATTTTAGAGCAATAAAACAGAACACTAACTAATCTATAAAGACAAGAGAGGAGCAATACTTAGAAAGAACCTGGATTAGGTATCAAGACTTGAGTTACGTTTCCAATGTTTAACAGCTATGTGACCTCAAGCAAATCACTTTTAAGCCTGAGTTTATTCACCTATAACTGAGGATAATATTTTCACCACCTACTTTCAAGGGTTGTGAGAAAAGTGTTCTGTAAACAATAAAGCCCTACACAGCTATGAGCTATTATGCTAACATTCATTCAAAAGAATCTGCAGGGCAGTATTTCTGTGAGAAAAAAAATTAAACTTGGTTTACAGAAAAAGACTGACTATTACTGTCCATGGCAAGGAGCCTAAAGTAACCAAAAAATTCTTTCCAGAGAAGGAAGTTCCCTACCTTTAGTCAAACAACCACCATTTTTAAGTGCCTACTACACGTCAGGCACTGTGCTAGGTGTTAAAGATAACATGCAAAAATCTAACAGTCCTTGTGCCCTCAACGAGTTAAACATGCTTTGTTGTTCGGTTGTTTCAGTCATGTCTGATTGTCTATGACTCCACTTGAGGTTTTCTTGGCAAAGATACTAGAATAGTTTGCCATTTCCTTCTCTAGATCATTTTACAGAGGAGAAGAGAGAGGCAAATAAGGTTAAGTGACTTGCCCAAAGTCACACAGCTAATAAGTGTCTGAAGTTACCTTTGAACTCAGGTGCTCCTGACTCCAAAGCCACCATTCTATCCACTGTAACACCTAGCTGCTACCAAAACATTCAACCATATTCAAAATAAAAACAGCACACACACAGAATAAACACAAAGTGTTCTGGAGAAAGACAATTAAGGAAATATGGAAAGTCATCATTATCATTTGAAAGCAGCTTTGAAGGGAAAAACAGATCTTCTGAGGCAAGGGTGAAAGGGAAAGTCCTCTAAGGAGCCAGTTTGGCTTTGGCATAGAAGATACAGTGGAAAGGAATGTGCAATTAGCTAAAATGAGAGAGTAGTTTGGATTTGATCTTAGAGGTAACAGAAAACGGAAGTTTCTTGTGCTATCAGAATATCAATTTGGCATCTATGTGGAGAATGAATTGGAAAGGGAAGAGACTGAAAGCAGCAGACCACGTCAGGGAAGAGGTGATGAAGACCTGCACCTGCACCAGTTGTATGAGTGGAGAAGAGACAGATGGGAGGAAACTGACAAAACATAGCAAGCAGTTAGCTATGGTAATGTAAAAGCCGAGAGTCATGGATGACTTCTGGGCTGTGACCTTAGGTGACTGGAATAATGGTAGTGCTCCTGACAGAAAGAGGGAAGTTAGAGGGGAACAATGAGACCTAAGAGCTGTATTTCTGCTGACCAGAAAGGTCCCAGGTCCTAGAATTTTCACTCTGTGAGGCAGCGGCTTCAAATACCTCATTCTGTAGGCCCCCACCTCACTGGCTCTGTTGCACTGGAAGCAAAGAGACAAATACTTATAGAGAGAGATGGTTTATTTTATTAGCAGTAGCCTAAGCAATGAATATCAACCAACAGTTCTAAAAAAAAGGTCATCTCATCTGGAAAGATGGACAATATAAAACACAAGGCATATTAAAACAGAAATGTTATTCTATAGTAAATCCTTTGTCTCCCAAAAATGTTCATCCAAGAAAGAAATGACTGGATTAGCCATCACAACTAAGGGAAGGGAGGGGCGGAGCCAAGATGGCGGCATAGAAGCAGCAAAGCACCACAGCTCCCACACAAACATGCTAAAAAACTCATAAAATGGGACGCTATACAGATTTTCAAGCTCCAAAACTCTCCACAAGACAGAAAGCACTACAGGCAG
>CM053598.1:74096578-74118305 GCA_028646575.1 Pseudocheirus occidentalis | reverse complement strand
GGAGCTTTTAGTGGGATGCTGCAGCTCCCCCCCCCAGCTTTGGCTCACTGAAAGCGCACCCCAGGACCACCACTCAAGACCATGATCCAGATCCAGGCCGTTCAACACAAGAGCCCTTGGCCTCGATGGATCGTGTCAGCCCCCTGCTATCTGCAGGCCGAGGGCTCTGAAGCAGCCCAGTGGAAGCCGCTGCTGCCTTCAGCCATTCCTGCTGCTACAGCCGCCTCCCACTGCCTCCTTACCCTGGGAGCAGTTTGGCCAACCCGTTCTTCTCCCCAGTTAGCAAAATCCACTGACCTTTCTCTTAGCCTTTTTGTCTTCTGGCCTGATAAATGTGGTAACTCTACCTCCAGTGCAGCCGATCAGACGCGGCTCCCCGCCTGATGCCCCAGGGCCTGAGCCAGCCGGGGTTTCAGCTGCGGCTCCCAGACTGCTGTGAAGAGCCCCCCCTGCTGCACTGCCTGTAGCAACAGATGTGCTTTCTGTCTTGTGGAGAGTTCTGGAGCTTGAAAATCTGTTTAACGTCCCATTTTATGAGTTTTTTAGCGTGTTTGTGTGGGAGCTGTGGTGCTTTGCTGCTTCTATGCCGCCATCTTGGCTCCGCCCCCCCTTCCAACTTTTATATGCCACAGGAAAAGCACTTTCCTTTTTCTTTTATTTTTCTGATGGACCAAAAAATACTCCTTCACTTTTTCAGTTTTCGAGACAGGAATCAATTATTAATCTGCTGGCATCTTCTCTGTAGAATTCTTGTTAAAATTTCTATATTCGTTATATCAAGAGATTTTTTAATACGTATTTGTATACTAAGAATTTCCACTAGTTTACGTAATTAAGTCTTAATTTGCACTGGGATTTTCTATTCACTATTGAGTTAAGCATTTCTGCTATACACCTAATAGTTTCTTTTTTGAGATATTTTTATCTATTGTTAAATATTTAGTTATCACATGTAAAAATTGCCTCTCCTCCATCCCTTGAGAAGTCAAGCAATATGATATCAACCATACTTGTGAAGTCACAATAAAATCCACAGACGTTCAAAAAGGGTCATCTTAATCCACAAACAAAAAACCAAGTAGATGAGCAGTGCACACTGCTCCAATTACGGCACTCAGATGCAAGAGCAACTCACAGAGTTCATAAGCATATACAGAGTGTTCCCTAAAGTCTCCGTTTTTCTGATGCGTACCTAACAGTTTTAACGTATCACTGATAAGAGAGGCAGAGTCAAGACACCAGAGGGAGAGAAAACTGCAAAGCTTAGATTCCCACTAAAACCTCCTCCATTAAGACAGAAAACACAACAAAACGAATTCTGACGGGGAACCCCATGAAAAAGTTAGGTGAATATTTTCTTCCAACCCAGGGTGGCTTAGGGAGACAGATAAGTTTGCAGACACTAGAGCTGGGATCTGGCCGCCACAGGAGCATGTGATACAGAGCATTCTAGCATCAGGGATGGAAAGACAGTGATCCTAGAGGATTCTAGACAGAGAAAAAGTTTTAGAAGCAAGACTTCCTAAGAGCAGAGCAGGGTCTCAGTTCTAGCCTCAAGCTCAGTGTAGAAACCTGTACTGAAAAAGCCAAAATAAGAGTCTTAGGTAAAAGGGTAATCACCATTTCAATTGTTGTGAATCCACAGAGCCTCAAAGCAAGTTACTGGTAGCTGAATCCAGAAGTAGTTCACTGAAACCACCAAAAAAGAACAAGCCAACAGACAAAAACCTGGGTCAGGAACTTGCATGGATGAGACCAGTGAAAAGACCTCACCTCTAGGATTCTTTGGGAGAACTGAAAGTTTGCAAGGCCCTGTACTGGGCTGTGAAAGCAAGAGAAAGATTTAAGAGGAGAGAAGCTCAGGCCAAACATCACCCTGAGAAATGTAGAACCCAGCACAAAAATAAAATCCAAAGTCAACAGAACCCAACCACAAAAAGCCATTATGGTGACAGGAAAGAAGATGTGAAAACATCTACAAATAAAGCCTTAAAGAAAAAGTGCATCTTAGAAAAAATTCTAAAACTTCTTAGAAGAGTTTTAAAATTATTTAACAAACCAAATGAGAGTGGTAAAAGAAAAATTAGGAAAAGAAGCAAGAGTTGGAGAAGAACTGAAATATGAAATATGAAAAGAGAATTAACAGCTTGGGGAAAAAGGTACAAAATTTTACTGAAAATTAGAATTGGCAAAATGGAAACTAATGACCCCATGAGATAAACAGACTGAGGAAAAATAATTTAAGAATCATTGGACTATTTGAAAAAAAAAAACAAAACCCTGAATGACAAAAGGACCTAGAAATGCTATTTCAAGAAATTAAAAAAAAAAACCAAAACCCAGATCAGAACCCGAAGATAAAGTAAAAACAGAAAGAATCCAGTCCCCATCTCCCTAAAGAAGCTTCAAAATAAAAATTCCCAGGCATATTACAGACAAAATCCAGAGTTCCAAGGTCAAGAAAAAAATACCGCAGTCAGACTGAAAGAAAGAATTCAAGTACTGAAAAGTCTGTCAGGACCACACAAGATTTAATAGCCACCATGATAAAGAAGGAAAGAGTTAGGAATTATATTCTAAGGCAAAGAATCTAGGATAACCACTAAGAATAACTTACCCGGTAAATCTGACTATACTCAGGGAATAAATGTATCTTTAATGAAATAGAGGCCTTCCAAGAATTCTTGATGAAAAGATCAGATACAGGGGCAGCTAGGTGGCGCAGTGAATAGAGAGCACTGGCCCTGGAGTCAGGAGGACCTGAGTTCAAATCCACCCTCAGACACTTGACACACTCACTAACCATGTGACTAAGGGCAAGTCACAACTCCAATTGCCCTCCAAAAAAAGAAAAAAAAAAGAAAAAAAGAAAAGATACAATGGAAGAGACAAGTTTCAGGTGTAAAGAAACTCTAACACATTACCAATTATGAATGCATTTAAGATATGGCATAAAAATGATCAAAAAAGTGCATGATCAAAAATGGACCACTGCCATGAAGAAAAGCAAGTAGTAATGAATGGAGAACTTTAAATATTCAAAAACCTCATATAAGGTCTTTGGTACACTAAGAAGACCCTCTCTAAAAGATGTATGGGAAGAAAAAAAGCATAAAGGATTCTCACAAAGAGAAAAACTGAGACGTAATCTGTGTAGGTGAAGGGAGTAATTACATTAATAAGAACACAGCCACTAAAGTATCAAAGTGCAGTTTCATAAAAATTCCTTCCAAATACTAATTTTACTTGGAATAAAAAGAAAGCATGATTTGAATAAAATGCATTAATTTATTCATTAAAACATTAGTGAGAAAGGTGCTTAAGGAAAGAAGTTAAAAATGAAAGCTTAAAGTTAAAAAGAAACCCTATAAAAGAAATATAAATTCCTATAAAGGAATTTGGAAATTCAGAGAAGGAAGAGAATATCTGTCTAGGAAAATCAAAGAAGGTGGTAAATATGAGCTAAGGTCTGAAGAATGGGTGGGATTTCAACAGGTAGAGAGGAGGAGAATATTCCAAACACGGGGAATGACATTAGCAAAGGCATGAAGGTAAGAAAGCACAAAATATGTTCGAGAAATGGTAGGTGGTCCTGTGTGGCTGAGGAAAAAGGAACTTGTGTAGAAAGGTGGACTGAAATCAGCTGATGGTGCCAGAGTAATTAGGTTGGCCTTTATTGAGTAAACAATAGGAAGCCACTTAAGGCTTATGAAAGGGAAAGGGCAGAAAGGTAAGGAAGAACAGAATCAGTAATCCTTCAAAATATTAGATATTTGAATTAGATATTAATAATACATTAGACAATGGCATTGCAGGAAAGAGATTGAAAACAGATATCAATCAAAAGGCTACAGACCAAATAAAAGATATTAGTAGAGAATTAAGTTGGTGGTAGAGGAAACTGAAGGAAGAGCTGGATAAAAAAGATTTCCTTTGAACCTGGTGACTAATTATAAGGGGATTGGGAGTAAGCAAAGAGATAAGGATTATGCTGAGGCTTGAAACATAAATGTGATGTTGGAAAACTATGGGACCTCTAATAGGAATGAGGAAGTAAGGAGAAGTTGGTTGGAATATAGATAAGCTCTATTTTTTTTAGATGTTGCAGTATGTAGATGGAAATGTCTAGCAGTCATTCTGAAATACCAGACTGCTGTTCAGGACAGAGCTTGAGAATGGAGGTAGAGATTTTGAGCAACCTTCATAAAGATGATTAATTAAAATGTTGAGAGAAAATGGGATCATGAAAGTAAAGAATATACAGAGAGAAGAAGGGTCAGGTGGAACCTTGGAGATGCTCACTTTTAACAAATGCAAAAAACAAGCAAAGGAAAAGAAAAGTCAGAAAGAAAGAAGATAATCAAGACGGCACAGTGTCATGGGAAACGATGGTAGAAATTTCAAGAACACAAGAGTGATCAAAGACTAATACTGGAAAGAAGTGGAAGGACAAGGAACATGAGGGTTACTAAAAGGCATTTGGAGCTGAGGATAGTGAAATTCATGAAATAAGAGTCTGGTAATTAGAGTTATCATAGGTGCAAAGAACAGTGATTTCATCAACTGAAGAACTATTCCTTAGTAGCTAAATCCTATGGAGTTACCTGATGCATAGACAGTTCCAGGGACTTGTACAGGGAAATATCAGAGCCCGGATTTGAATGCAGGTCTTTCCAACTCTAAATTCAACTCTCTAGCCACTATGATGCATTACCTCTGTGTCTATGACACAATGTAATTAAAAGAGCCCTGAATAGAGAAATCTATAAACACATTTTGGTTTTGCTAAAAATTTTATGTGAAACTTGCTGACCAAATCACTTAACCTGCTGCTATTTATCTGTCAAATGAAAGGCCTGAATTAAATGATCTCTAAAGGCCCTTCCATTTTTATTTTTTATTTTATTTTATTTTTTTAAACAAGAAGTTTATTTAAACAACAGGATGTTTGACTTGAAGGGAAAACTATCTAGGATCAATTTCTTTATAGTGATTTATCCCTACTGAGAGACAGAGATTTCCCTACACGTAACAACTACGTACAAAAAAGTTATAAAATTGTCCTTGGTTTTACAATGATAAAATAAAAACATTGAAATTATCCAATAAAACAAGGTATGCAAGGACTTTTTTGTGTTTTTTTTTTGTTGTTGTTAAACAGTGAGAGCAAAATAACTTACTGGAATATAAAGATAAAAGTTGAATAAGCATGCCACTAATAGAGAAAAGGGGTATTTTCACAGAACCAGTTTGTTTTTCCCCCTCTCCATCTCCATTTGATGTTGATCAAAACATACCATCGGCCATTTAGTTAAAAAAAAATATGCATTATGCCTGTGCACATACACCAGTTACTTTATGTACAATAAAGGAATGGGGAAGGGAATCAAAGAAGAGAGAAAACTATACTGCAGTAGGCAGGATGTGGATGAACCAAATCTTGGTTTTCTAATTGTGAATGTATTGTTTTCCTTGGAGCACAGCTCTGGAGTAGAATTGTAGATTCTCTTTTTAGTAAGTGCCTCCTGTCTGCTGCTGGAATACAATTGTATCTTCATCCTCCATTTCCAACTGTGCAGGTGTGTCTGTTTCATTAATTAGCTGCCCATCAAATCGGAATCTGATCTGCCTCACTGACAAACCCTGTCGTTCACAATAGGCTTTCATTAGTTTACTAAGTGGTGTGTGCCTCTTAATCTTAAATTGCACCACTGAACCATCTTGCCCCGCCACCTTCAAATTAATGTGGTCATTGTTTTCAGTCTTGACTCCTTCCTTCGGCTTTTCGGCCATGGCAAGTCCGGGGGTCTCCTCAGCTGCTGCTTCACAAAAGAGGCTCCACAATGGTTCGCTGCAAGGGAACAGAGGGAGAAGCAGCAGCGGCAGGAGCAGGAGCAGGAGGAGGAGAAGGAGGAAGATGATGGTGGTGATGGTGAGGAAGAGGAGAAGCGGCCCTTCCATTTTTAAATCTGAATGATCCTATGAACCTATTCTAGGTCCATCAACTTAAGACTGACATGTTGCTATTTAGTTCGCTCACCAACGAAGGTGAGAAGTAGACACCGAACTTAAGTCTCCACAGTTAACATCTTTCCATATGCTAATTTAAAACAAGAAAATATAAAAAGATTTTAAAATTTTACTTCCTTCAATTACTACAATTTTCATGACGTGTCATTTCACCAAAAAGATAAAATGTCTGATGTCTGTTAAACCCTTAAAGCTCTAATAACAAGAGTATTACATGACACAAGCAAGAATACCCAAATTCTCACAATTTGTATAAAAATGCATGAGGTACAGTTCTGTAAGTCTGTCACTGAATGTTGGGATTACCAAAGACCCCATCACATAAATAAAATCTCATGCAACTTAACAAGGTTGATATTTTCAAAAGTTACTTCTAAACCAAATCCTAACAGGGGCTGGATAACTGATGGCCAAATGCATGCTACATAAAAAAAAAAAAAATACCTTCAAAGCTGCTGTTCCAGCATACTGTCTGCTTATGGAATCACCATTATTTGCCCACATTATCTGGTAGATTCGATTGCATTTCATTGGCAAAGGTTGTTCAGGGGGCATCACACCTAATTTCTTTAGCTAAAATTTAAAAATAGAGTAACTGATTATTGCAAAGTACCCACAGGTTAGAATACAGAAAACACAAAGTGCATTAAATATTAAGTACTTTGAAAGAAAGTACTTTGAAACAGTAGCGTCTATTTGATATTGAAAGAAAAGTAACACTTAGCATGTCAAAGATGTATAAACAAAATACTTGAAATAGCTTTATATAATTTTTGGCATGAAGGTCCACATATTTCAACAAATTTAAACAGCAGAAGCAAGAGAATATCAACGTGAAATGAAAAGCACTGAACTACATGAGACTCTTATAAACAGTCAGCAAGTTTCAAAATGTCAAGATTTGCATCTTTGAAATTAATACTTGTAAAAATGTCACTTTTCTTCACTATGAGGATGCTCCTCCATTGTAGAGTTTTAACAATTTTTTTTCTTTTTATACCTAAGAATCATTAATTACTCATAGAATCTGGAAGGAATCTTTGGACTCATCTAGTTCAAAGCCCCTTGCCCTTATAAGTTAAGAAAAGTGAAGGTCAAAAGGTTTAAATTCCTAACCAGACATCGGTAACCAAGCCAGCATTTAAACCAGTCTTCTGACTTCAAGACTAGTGCATTTTATAATGCAACTCAATTAATTAGGAAAAAAATTAATACCAAACTTAAACTTACCTGCTGTTCCATGACCACTCTTGCAATAGCTGCTTGTACTACATTTGTACGATCCAAACAGTCCATGCAATTAATTCGAAAAATCCCTTCCTGTTTACATATTACACCTGCTTGATCAACCCTTCAAAAAAAATCAGAGATGGCTGTTTTAGTAATACTCAATGTAATTTTCTGCAAAATCGTCACTCTGCATATTCATTTTGTTTCTGGAAATTAAGTAGATTTTGTTCTTATTGATCAAGCAGACTGAATTTTAGGCTGACCTAACTTTTGATTGATGAATAGCTAAAATCTTAGTTCAAAGATGTATCCTTCCACTGACTTGGCATAAACAGCTAATTTACAAGTATACGTAAGCTAAGCATACAAAGAATCGTATCAGGACCTGACATAACTGACTAAAGAAATTTGACTACTTACTAAATTTTACTCTACTTCCTTCAAGCTATGATTATAATTTTGGATGGGAATTCAGTAGTTATAGCATTTCTCTTCAAGTATAAGATCATCTATACCAGCGGTTCTCAACTTGTGGGTTGTGACCCCTTTGGGGGTGGAATGACCCTTTCACAAGGGTCACAGGGGTTGCCTAAGACCATGGGAAAACACATATTTCCGACGGTCTCAGGAACTGAGACACCGCTCCTCTGTCTCCAGGTGGGTCCGCCCACATGCAGCTACGCCCACATACAAGTATTAAAGGGTCGCAGCATTAGGAAGGTTGAGAACCACTGATCTACACCATCTGGAGACCACAGCAACCTAATTTACTCCTTCTCTGAAGATGTTTAAAAAATTAAATAGCCTTCTTTTCTTAACTTCTGTCCTGCAATTAACATGTCTTAAGGACCCCCAATCTAAATCTCCTATAACATAAGTCAATTGTCTCTTGATGTTCTGTCAATATTCACTTTTCCCACTACTATTTATTGAGTACCTACTATCTACAAGTCACTAGACTAGGCATTTCTCATAATATAACTTGTCAGTAGTCAACAAATATCACTGACAATCATCCTACTCATTAAAATTTAAGTTTGGTGTCTTTAATTTTTACCTCTCCACTTCATAGAAGGAAGAAAACATGCACTAAGAAGCAATACTCTAAAGTCAATTTACTTTTATTAAATAATGTTTGGACAGATCTAGACACACAAGAAAGTGAGATTTACATGGGTCTAAGCCCTTTTTTGATTCACCTAACTTATGACTTCTCTTCCAAAAGCAAAATAACTAAATTTCTAGGAACATACAAGAAAAAGATGAGACTTGGGAAACTAAATTCCCAGTAAGTTGTGCAGCAACTTTTTTTTATTGGCAGCAAAAGGCATAAGCATTAGAATTTTTTTTTAAATGTTAGTTTTGTTAAATATTACCTACCAACACCATTTCATGTCCAGAATAATGTCATGAATGGCATCTGTTAGGGTCTGAACATTCTCAAATTTCATTCCTCGGCTAAAACACATAGAAAATTTGTAAATTTAAATAGTAAGACTTTTTAAAAAAAAACATAAAAAATAATTACATGAAATATGTAAAGTATAATACACATGTAACAGAAATAAATTAAATAAACACCTGAAGTCAACATTTGAAGTCAACTTGTATGGTTCAATGAAGTACAGACTCTAAATGCCCGTGAAGTACAACATTAAAACAGATAAACTGGGTAATTTATCCTATTCTGACTGGCCTGTTTTGTATAGTTTTTTCAAAGCAAATGGAGGTAAGTCTCCTTCTGGGTTTGAAGTGTTAAGAATAGGGAGCCCAAGGTGATTATACAGAAAGAAATTAAAAGGAACTTTTCCCAAAAGTGCACAGGAGAGGATAGAAAGCAAAAACTCCAGAATCTAAGTGGCTAAGGGAAAGTTTATGTTCACACACACACACACACACACACTTTATCTCTCTCTCTCTCTCTCTCTCTCTCTCTCTCTCTCTCTCTCTCTCTTCCACCCTCCGCCCCCCAGCCATTTTAGGTCAAAAAGAAAATCTAGAGTAGAAAGGACTTATAATCCAAAAAATTTATCAAAACTATGTTTACATGGAAACCTAAAAGAAATGTATCTACCTTATGACAGGAAGAAATATGATTTCCCATTTAACAGATGTACCTCAGATTATAAGAAAGTCAGAACTAGAAAGGACCTTGGAAATTACTTAATCCAACCATTTATTTCACAAATAAGATAACTAGTTAAGGGAAACTAGCTCTTATTACAAAGCCACTTACATTCCAGTGGCTCAAAGAACGTTTCAAGGAAGCCACCTTACCAATGTTCATGAAAGTCAAATGAAACATAAGTGAGATTTGAGTTGTTGAAAAGCAACACCTGCTTGAGGTAAGCATCTCCAATAATCTTTTCTCTTCCTGCTTGATCTACCAAATTAATGATAACCTGTTAAAGAAAGAAAAGGGGATGAGAAGATAAAGCAAAAGTAAGATTTCACTAAATCTTTGAAACTTGAGGTCACCCTTGCTGAATCATACTTGTTTTTTTTTTCATGGAACATGTTGCAAGAATGGTTTTCCCAGTTATAAATTATGAAATTAATTCATGCTACTAGCAACTTTTCTCCTATGCAACTGTAAAAATTCAGATTTATAAAAATTTGTTACTAGAGTGCTTACAATGTTCAAACAGTTTGGTTGTTGGATCTATAAATAAACTTAAAAATATATTAAGAATGAGGTTTCAGATTCAATGTGCTTTTAGTGTTTATGTATATATAAGACACACACACAAAAGATACAGACATCCCTCAATTTAGAAGCTGCTTGTCTGGATCATGGATATTTTTCATAAAAATATTACAAATATACAGTGACAGAAATCTGTAAAGTAAAACATTTATAAATATGGAGGGGAAAGCGTGATAACTAGATTTCAAAGCCAACCTGTTTTTTGTAAATTTTCAATTGCTCTTCAAAATGTGCCGAGAAATATGTGACTGTTTCCTTTTCATCTACAAAAAAAAAAAAGAAAAACACAGAATGTTTTTCTTACCATGTATGTCTAAAACAAAAAGGCATTGAGAGCATGTATGTACATTTGTATGTTATGAATATGTAAAAACACATCTGTTTCCACCTTTAACCATTTACTTTGGGCTATCAGTCAACAAACATTTCTTTAACACTTATGTCACTGTGCAAGGAGCTCGGCATACAAATTCAAGCAAAAAGACAGTCTTGACTTCAAGGAGTTTATACTCTACAAGGGGAAGACAACACATAAGAGGTAAGTGAAAGGTGTATGTCATCTGGAATTGGAAGGTACTCCATTCAGGGGCATGGTAGCCAAGTTCAGAGTCAGAAGCAGAGCTGAGAAAGGAATGAAGGATGGCCAGCCTGGCCCCTTTCCCAAAATAGAGGCATCAGTGGGAAAAGGCGCTACAGGAGTAGAAGGAGGTTCACAGGGGGAAAGACATAGGCACTGAGGGACCCTACAGAGAGGGGTTTTGTCTTGTTTTTGCTTTTTGGAGGGAGAAAGTAGGGCAATTGGGGTTAAGTGACTTGCCCAAGGTCACACGGCTAGTTTTTGTGTTAAGTGTCTGAGGCCACATTTGAACTCAGGTCCTCCTGACTCCAGGGCTGGTGCTCTATTCACTGTACCACCTAGCTGCCCCTTGAGGGACCCTACAGAGTAAGAAGTCAATGGTCACAGAATTTAGAGCTAGAAGGAAGCCCAATACTAATAACAGTCAACAAGCATTTATCAAACACCTACTATGTGACAGACACTGCTAAGCACTGTACATACAAACAGAAGCAAAAGATGAGCCCTGGCCTTAATGAGCTCACAGTCTAATGAGGGAGACAACAAGCAAACAAATATATGCAAACAAACTGTATATGAGATAAACAGGAAATAATTAACAGAGGGAAGGCATCAGCATGAAGGGTAGTTGGAAAAGGCTTTCCGTAGAAGGTGGGATTTTTGGTGGGACCTGAAAGAAATCCAGGGGAACCAAGACGTAGCAATGAAGGAGAATATGCCAAGCACCAGGGATAGCCAGAGAAAATGCTGAAAGCTGAGACACCAATACCTTAGTTGTGGAACAGCAAGGAAGTCAGGGTTACTAGATGGAAGTCAAAGGTGTAGGAAGACTAGAAAGTGAGTGCACTAGGTTATGAAGGGCTCTGAAAATAGGGGATTTTGTATTTGATCCTGGATGTGCTAAAGAGTTACAGTTATTTAGGAGGAGAGTGACATGGTCAGACCTGTGCTTTAGGAAAGTCACCTTAGCAGCTGAATGAATAACAGACTGGAGCGAAGACTAGGGGCAGGCTCACCCACCAGAAGGCTACTGTAGCAGTCTAAGCATGAGGTGATGGCAGTGTTAGAAAAAAGGCTGTATGAGAGATGCTGGCAACAGACTGGATATGAGGGATGAAGATACGGAGAAGTAGAGGGTAACACCTGGATGGTGAGCCTGGGAGATTAGAAGTGTGGTGATGCTCTTCATTGTAACAGAGAAATTTGGAAGATGGGATAGGTTTAGGGGGGTAAAGTGTTTAATAAAATACTGAGTTTAAAATGCCTACTGGAGACCCAGTTTGAGAGATCAGGAAGGTATCTGGAGATATGAGACAGGAGATCAATTGAGAGGTTAGGGCTGGAAAAGTAGATTTGAGACCCATCAGCATGGAGATGATCAATAAATCCATAGAAGCTGATGAGATCGCTAAGTGAAAAAGGACAGGAATAAAAGAGAGCCTAAGACAGAGCCCAGAGTGATACCTATGGCTAGTGTGTGTGACTTGGGTGAGGACCCAGCAAAGGAAGCTAACGAGCTAATTTCCTCAATTAAGTAGGAAAACCAGGAAGAACGGGGACTCAAATCCTAGAGAAAAGGTACTGAGGAGAAGAGGGTGGTCAACAGTGTCAAAGGTTGCAGAGAGGTCTAGAAGAATGATGAATGAGAAAAGGTCACTGGTTCTGATTATCAGGGGATCATTGGTAACTTTGGAGAGGGCAGTTTGAGTGGAATGAGGTCAGAAACCGGATTGTAGAGGGTTAAGAAGAGAATGAGATGAAAGGAGGTGGAAGCACCTATTGTAGACAGCTTTGACTTGGAGTTTAGTCACAAAGGGCAGAAGAGATCTAGAAAGATAGTGGAGAAATGAGAGTTGAGGATTTTTTGAGGATGGGGAGACATGGATGTGTGGCAGAGAACAAGGCAGTGGACTTGGAGGGACTGAAGGGACTTGAGAGTACAAATGAGGGAAGAAGTAGAGAAGTGATGGAATTGTGCATGCAGTTGCCTTGATAAGAAGGGGCACTTCTTCACATGAGATAAGAGCAAAGGAAGAGATAAGTGAGAGAAGGCATCTAAGTGATTTAAGATGAAGCAGGCCTTAAACTTTTCTATAAAATTTGAGGAAAGCACTCCCCCTCCCTAAAAATGAGGAAAGGTTCTCAGTTGAGAGGGGAGGGGAGGGGAGCCAAGGGAGGTTTCAAGAGAGATGAAAAGGTTTGAAAGATCCACTGTGGAAAGTGGGACATTAAGCTAATAAAGGAGGTGTAGAAGGACTACCTGGCAGTAGTGAGAGTCCCACTGAAGTTGGTAGCATATCCAATAATGATGGTTGTACGACTTTTTCCACATGTGTGCAGCAATATGTGTACAGGAATAAGGTGGTGGATGGTAGGAGTGATTCAGGGCTAAGTTTTGGCAGGGTATAATAGGTAATATGACTAGAGGGTCAGGAACTCAAGAGAAGGGGACAGTGCAGATTTTAACTGGTTAATCAAAGGATCAAGATGGGGAGAAAAGGAAGAGAATATCTAGTGAAGAGGTGATAGCCCAGGAGAGAACTACGGGGTTAAGGGACTGGGGGATCACAATACAGATAAAGAGTGGTGTCTGCTATGGGAAGGCAGAGAAAGAGGCAAAAAAGCCCATAGAATATAGTCAGATAAGGACTTTCAGAGTTTCTAGATATGGAGGTAATACATTTGAGGGGGGAAGCAAGATCAAAGGTATGAGTATTTGTGTGTGGCTGAGGTAGAGTAGAGGAGTAGGATCTTTGGAAGTGAGTAAGCTGAGGGACTTAATGGTTAGTGCTTCAGAATGTCAATATGTATATAGAAGTCCCCTAATACAAGAGGAGTTGAGGAGAGAAAGACTGTGTGCCAGGCACTGCGCTTATTGAAAAAGGAAGAAAGAGAGTCTTGGAGGTTCACAGACAATAACTCCCAGGATTTTGGCTGGGTAGAATATGTGGAATGCATAGATCTCAAAGGAGGAGAGATTACTAAGAGATGGGGATGGAAGAGAACCTGCAAAAGACAATGGGGAGGAAGGGAGTATTGCAACTCCCCTCCCTCTACAGTGAGTCAAGGAAAATAAGAGCAAGTACAAACAGTATTAGAAAGGGTGGTAAAGGAGACTGCCATCAGGTAGAATAAGGTCTTGGTGACTGCTAGAAGATGGAAAAAGTGAGAGAGGAAAAGATTTAAGATGAAGGCCCAAGTGTGTTCCCTATGGAACAGGCCTTCCAAAGGCACAGTGGAAGGGGTGGTTAGCATCTGGTTGAGATTTGGGAATAGGGGAGTTGAGGGGAATGGAAATAAGGACTTGAGAGGTGGGTGCTGCAGAAAGTGGTGTTGGATGATAACTTACAAGGATTCAGAATTACTGGCATGTATAGGACATGACAGGAAGGTGACAATCCTCTTCCCAAAAGAGGCTGGAGATCAGGCACGAAATATGGCCACCATGAGATGGGCGACCAGTCAGAAGGTCTTCATTTCTCCTTTCATCTTCCCTTTGAAGGGAGGAAGATGAGGTAAGAGACACACATGAGGAGATGAAAGCTGAACCCGCACGGAGGGCAGGCCTTTATCTTCCTCAGTCTACCATCAGGGGATAGGCACAGCAGGAAATGGAAGCTCTGTGGCCATAAAGACAGTTGCTCAAAGATTCAATGGACTCGATAGGAGGTGAAAATCTTCAGGGCAGGGTGATGGACGTCTTGGACCCACGCCACCTTCCCTCAGGGGACATGCACAATAGCAGATGGAAGACACGCTTACACAGAAGGTTGTACCCTACTCTTCGTAGAAGGCTAGAGATCTAGAGAAGGCTATGGGGTAGTGAGAGTCTCCTAAGCATGGGACAATGGAAGCCCCATGAAATCTTCCCTCGGGAGACAGAAGACACAGTCAGAAGGAAGATCAGGCCTTAAGCTCACCACATTATAGTAGGGTGGAGTTAGCATTTATATAACAATATAAGATTGCCAAAATGCTTTAAAAATACTACCTCATTGTATCTTCACAATGACACCTGAGAGGTAGGTGCTATTATTATTTCCATTTTAGAAGTGAGAAAACTGAGACAGAAGACAGAAATTAAGTGATCTGCCTAATATCACATAGTGTGTCAGGCTAGATCTGAACTCAAGTTCAGGTCCTGACTCAAAATTCAATGTTCTATCCACTGCAGGACCTAGTTCCCTAATCCAACCTCTTCATTTTCAGATGAGGAAATAGAGGACATCAAGTGTCTTTCCTAAAGTTGAAAAACCAAGATTTTAACCCTATTCTTCTGACTCCAAATCCTGTACATTATACAGCACTAACACTTTAGAAAGGCCTTATAAAATGTAACTTTAAAAATCAACATGTATAAAACGGATAGAGTACTTTTAGGACTTGTAATCAGGAAAACCTGGGTTCAAATCCTGTCTGATACTTATTAATTGTACAACCTTGAGCAAATAACTTAACCTTTATATGTTTCAGTTTCCTCAGTTATGAAAAAGTTGTACACAGCCACTTCTATGATCCCTTCCAATTCTAAAAAATCTCTGATCCTATGATAATCAAAACTGTTTAATGAAATAGTGAACTAATTAAATTATTCTACATTTTGAAAAGCTTGATTTACTGAATTAAAAAAACTACATGACTACACAAAGTGTGAAAGAACACTGAAAACAAATAGGGAAAAAATTTCACGAGGAGAGATTCTAATAAAAGTATAAGCAAATTAATTTCTTGTTCAACTATGTGCCTACATAGTAAATAACTAATGAGGAACTAGGATCTCCAACAAGATAGTATTGGGTTACATGAGCCTAAGACAGAACTGCAGTGCCACATCCAAGAACTGAAAGAGTTCTCAATAGAATGAGACTCCTCTTCAGCATTCCAGCCATTATGTGATGAGGTCTTTGCTGCTACAAAATAACCATGAAACAAAATAACACCATTATCCTTCCTTTAAAAAAAATAAATATTCAGAGTCAAGCAAAATGAATTCCCTTATTTGCCATCTCATCTTCCCTTCCCCCCCCCAAAAAAAGTCTACATCTCATTTTGCACTCTGAGTCCACCATCTCTATGTCAGGAGGTAGATGACCAGCTTTATCTGTGGTCTTCTTGTATTATGGAGAGACACTGAAATGAATAGAGTTCATAGGGTTTTCAACGTTATTTTTGTTTTTACTTCTGCAGTGACAGTTGCAGGGGTCAGCTGACACTAAGAATCATGATTTTTAGGCTATTAATAAGAACAGTTCTCTAAATGTGAGATCCTCATGCAATGATCAATAAATCAATATGCTATTAATGGGAAATAGTTCTTAGCAATACAGCCATTTTCACTATAAATAAAACCAAAAGAAGCAAGAACATTGTAGTTAAATGGAAAGATGAAGACTTGTGACTCTGGGATTTGTAACGGTGAATTCCATGGTAGTCTTGATGTGGTGGAATATCAAGTTTTTTAGGTTCAGAAATTTTCAGAGCCATATTAAGAACTAACACGCTAGAAATCCATTTACTTCTTGAATTAAGCTTACACAGGCTATCTTGGCTCTTTAGCACGTGACAGATCTGGATTCTAAACCCATTCGGAATCCCTGGATTCCAATCCTGCACTTTCGCCATGTGACTAAGGAAACAACTGTGGTACAGGAGAAAGGATACTCTTCATTTGAAGTTAAAGGACATAGATTTGCATCCTGCTCTGCATCTGCCATCAAGCACAACATTAGGTGAAGCTGGTAACATCTCTGGGCCTCAGTTTGAGAAGGCTGGATCTAGAAGATTCCTTCCAGTTCTAAATCTATACTCTAATCTCAATAGATATAACAGAAATTTTCTTGATAGCCCTTTATTTATATCAAGTGAGAAATGAAACAGAAAGATGCATCTTGCTAAATGTTTTTCACCAGTTATAAAGGATTTTCAGCACAGAGGCCAAATGGAAGAAGGAATCCCTATGGATGATGAGGTCTTCCGGATGTCCTAATCTGTAGATATCATTATGCCAACTGAATCAAGACACAATATACTGTAGGACTTCCTAAATGAAATCCATAAACACTTAAAAGTTCTCAACTATTCACAAAAGGGAAAAAAAAACTGTCCAGTCTAGGGTGTGAAGTAGAAGAAAATTCACAAAGAATTGAGCCTTAAGATACTATGTCCTGAATAGAAAATAAAGACAAACTTAGCTCAGAATTAAAATAGACAAAGACAGCCGACTGGATTGCATTTGAAAAATGACTCCAAACTTCTCCCTGAAACAAAACCCCTATATATTTTTTTTTAACATTAACTGCCAGTGCTCCATGGCTGTGAATAATGGAATACCAGTTAAGAACCAAAATTGCAAGTAACCCAAAGGCAATGGAGAGATGTATGGTAGCTCTAAATAGATCACACAGTATTACTAACGAGAAGCTCTGCATATGACTGTGTTGAGTGTGTCCTACAAGAAATGTGTGTCTGGAAAAAGGAATAGGTCAGTCCAGAAGAAAAAAGAGGAAAATGGCACTAGCATTTTGCTGGTATCCTTGTAATATTAAAACACCTCAAGGAAAAGTCTCTGGCATGCTGGGTAGACTTCCATGGAGACTTATGGGACGAAATGGACAAAAGTTGTACCAAATTAGAAACCACAGACAGCTGGTCATCTGTACCGGTGGAAGGAGTACAATATCTCAGATCCTCTGCAGTACTGAAAAGCTAATAAGGAAAAAATTTAAAATTCTGTGTCTGTCTATGTCTGCATGTTCATGTGTGTGTGCACTAGCAATTTTATTATGAAGTTAAAATATAACAACTATCTTCTGATGTTCAAAATTAAAAATCTTTGTTAAACTTTATTAAATATAACCTATTTTGGTAGGTGTTACCATTTAAAAATATTTCATGATATAAATATTGTTTATATTTACCTTTTATACACTCAAGTATACAATTAAATTGAGTTAAACAGCAATTTAAAGTCACCACAAAAAGCTCTCTCTTCATCTTGTACACGGTCCAACTAATTATTATTTAAGAATTTAAGTTAAAAGGTTAACACATCCAAATCTGTGATTATCCTTTTTATATAGAACACACCATATACTGCCTACCTACACAATATGATGTAATGACTTGCTTGTTTAATTCAATAATTTGAAAGATCAAATACAAAAGTCTCAACTTTTTGAAAATACACTTTCTAATAATATTGTTGGCAGATCACATAGCCAATTGGCCCACTTACTTTTGTCTAGCCGTGGTCGTGGATTGTACCGATACCCAACCTGGCTCCAAAAAACAGGAACAGAGCCTCGTGTCTGAATAAATGACAGTGTGTGATTATGAACATGAATTAACTGCTCAGTCTCTACATAATTTGCAACATTTCCATTTTTATCAACTCCTCTTCGTTTGTATCGCATCCCTATGAGAGGAAAATAAATTAATATTTTAAACAATTATTACAAGAATGTTATTTAGCTCCATTCAAGCACTCCTCTAACCCAGGGGTTCTGGACTTTTTTGTGTCACAGATCCCCATGGTATTCTGAGGAAACCTGAAAATAACCACAGACCCATAGGCCTCAAGTTAAGAACTCCCACGCTAACCCACCTTCTCCCTCTCATTATAGTTTCTTTTTTTCTTTGCTTTTGCTTTTTGGAGGGCAACTGGGATTAAGTGACTTGCCCAAGGTCACACAGCTAGTTTTTGTGTTAAGTGTCTGAAGCCGCATTTGAACTCAGGTCCTCCTGACTCCAGGGCCGATGCTCTCTCCACTGCACCACCTAATCACCCCCTTACTGTAGTTTCAATGACACTTTGGACATCACCATAGGGTTCCTCCTCTAGAATTACAATCAGATTACCTGGAATTATATCTGAAATGCAAATTCAGTTTTCTCTCATTTTTATTTTTTAATATTAGGTTCCTCCTTAAATTTCTTTTTTCATTCCTTTGCACCTACCACATTCTACTTGTATACCTCTATTTATGTGCATATAAGGATGTAAGGACTACTCTGCTAGTTTTATATCCCAAGCATCTGCACAGTACTTTACACACAGCAAGCACTCAGGCAGGCAAACACTTACTGAGGTTTTATGCCCAAAACATAACTGACTGCCCAGAAGCACTAGTATTTGTTTTCCAAGTATATGCCAATTTACTTTCCTGTAGTTTACTTATTTGCCTATCTGCTAATGATAAAGCCATTAGTCACATCTTTTAACTTACTATTTTAAAATTTTCATTAAAAATATTCCTTCCTTTTTCCTCCTTCTAATATTCCCCTCTCACCAAGCCATGCTTATTCCTTAATTTCAGTCAAATATATGGAACTCTAAGCAGGTGTAAGCATCCCCTCAAATTAGACCATTTCTCTATTGTAGGAAAGGTCAGCAGTGCTTTTAAGCAAAGGGATGATATTTTCAGCCTTGATGTATCAAGGAACCAATACACTGAAGATATTCCAGGCACCATTCCTATTCTTGCCCTCTGCTCTTTTTACTTTTATGATCACCCTGATAGTTTAGTAATTCAGGTGCATTTGTGCTTACCAGCTCTATGCCTGCTTCGGCGTGAAATAAGAGCCACAAGAAATCGGGGATAAATATCATCTACACAAGAAGACTCTTGAGGAGAAGTATCTGGGCTGCTTTTCTCATCATCAGATGATTCATTATAGTTGACTACAAGTTCTTCAATCTGCACAAAACCTTGAATGACTGGGATAATCCAAAAATCCACTTCAGAAGTCTGCAAAAAATAGGAATATTCTTCTATTTCTATCCCACACAAAGCAAGCTGTACTGAAATCAACATAAAATCTAGCTGTAATTGTTTTATTTCATTCTAGTAGAGGTGACTGGCAGACACCTTCCATTTTAATTCAATATACATCTCTTCAGTACCTTCTACATATGCTAGGTATTGATTATACTAGAACAAATACAGAAAATAATCGAGGAGATCATATTCTACTGGGAGATACAAAAATATGTTACCAGAAAGTAAAAACAAGATGATCTGAGGAAGAAATTACTACCAACGAGGAGACTCAAGAAAAGCTTTCTATAGAAGCACATGAGCTAAGCCTGAAAGGATGTTAATGGCTCTGAGAGGTAGCAGGAAGGAAGAAGTGCATTCTAAACAAAGACAAAATAGCAAGAGAGGTAATATCCAATTCAGAAGACATCAAGGAGGCCAGTTTGACAAGAACCCGGAAAGAATGGAAATGAACAGGAAATAAATCGCCCTAGAAAGGGCGGCTAGGACCACATTGGGCAAGTTATTAAACTGTAAGCTGAGGAGTTAGTATTTTACAGGCAATACAGAGCCACAGAAGATTTCTGAGTAAGGGAATACCATGATCAGACTCATGTTTTAGGAAGACTGGGCAAAAGAAAAAAGAAAAGAACAAATAACTCTCTACATGGAGAGAGAGAAAAGACACAAGAGATATGACAGGAACAGGTAGCAAACCTGAGGACTGATTGGCTATGGGAGATTAGAGAGGAAAGAATCAAGGGGAACAGCCAACCCCTCCACACAGCCATTGACACATATTGTGTTTGAGATGCTGAGGAGATATCGCAGCAGAAATGTCAGACAGGCAGATGGCAATGCAGGACTAGAGCTGTGAAGAAAGGTAAGGTTTGGACGTACAAATTTGGGAGCCATCTGAAGTAGAAATTACTGAAACCAAGACAGTTAAATGTGAAAAGACAACCCAAGACACCTATGGGTCAGGAAATGGGATATGTATGATAACCCCACAAAGTGAAGTGAAAAGAAACAGTCATCTAATTAGAAGAAGACTGGGAGCTGCCAGCTGCACAGAGGCTAGAAAGAACAGAGCATCAAGAAAAGGGAGGCATAATCAGGAGTGTCAAAAGCTACAGAGGCATTAAGAAAAATTCCACTCCTCAGTCATGAGGTTTTTTTGTTTGGGAGGGGAGGAAGGAGAAAGAGTTGGACATATTTAATTTTTTTGTTAATTTCCTCTGTTAGGGAAACTTCCTTGATCAGATCAGTAAGCGTTCTACAACTTAGTCTTAGAGTTGTCTAGGTCACTGAAAGGTTAAATGACCCAAATGTGAGTTTTTTCTCCTGTTTTTCATGTAGATTATGACAATGCTTCAGTTAAAGATAGCATCTTCTATTCTTAACTGCTGATTACTGTGTAGAAAACAAATAACTTAAAGATTTTAAAATTCTAACATTTCATAAAGTTTCAGTGAAATTTTGAGTCATCTCCGCAAAAATGTTAGTTTCACAGTTTCTGAAATAAAACATACAATTTCAATATATTCATTATTAGTTTTGAAAAGGCTTGAGTTTTTGACCCAGTAATACCATTTCTAGGGCTGTATCCCACAGAGATCATAGAAGTGGGAAGGAGACTCATATGTACAAAAATATTTCTTAGAGCTCTCTTTGTAGTGGCAAAAAACTGGAAATTAAGGGGATGTCCATCAACTGCGGAATGGCTAAACAAGCTGTGGTATATGAATGTAATGGAATACTACTATGGTATAAGAAATAGGGAGGAGATGGATTTCATATTTACCTGGAGAGGCTTATACGAAGTGAGTGAGAAGATGCTAAGTGAGAAGAGCAGAGCCAAGAGAAATTTGTACACAATCACAGACACATCACATATGTGACAACCATCTTTGATAAACTGGACTCTTCTCAGCAACACATAATTATAAGACATCACTAAAAGTCTTAGGATGGAAGGAGATGCCTACATTCAGAGAAAGATCTAGAAAGAACAGAATTTAAATGGAGACTGAAGCAATCTACATGCTCTCATTCTTTTCCTTGTTTGGTTTTGTTTCTTCTTTCCCATTGTTCACTCCACTGGTTACAACCCTTCTTTAATATTTTTTAATTTGTTTTCTTGTTTACATCATTCATTTTCATTACATTTTTGAATTACAAATTTTCTCCCCATCTTGCCCATGCCCCAACCCTAAAACAGCAATCCCACTGTAAAGTCCCTCCCCTGCTCTGCTCTCTTACTTTCTGGTAGAGCAGGGAGGGTCTCCCTATGCCAGCCCCTGTATATCTTAATTCCTAGTTGCAGGTATTGCAGAACTTTAAATTCTAGATGCTTTCGATTCCTCCCTTGTCACCCACCCCCACTGGAAGGACAGTCAATTCAATACAGGCTGTGGATGTGTGATT
>CM053598.1:74070946-74096078 GCA_028646575.1 Pseudocheirus occidentalis | reverse complement strand
GGTGAATTCTTTCAAGTTCTATTTTGTCCTCTGGTTCTAAAATATCAGGGCAATTTTCCTTGAGAATTTCTTGAAGGATGCTTTCTAGTTTCTTTTTTTGATCATGGCTTTCAGGTAGTCTAATAATTTTTAAATTGTCTCTCCTGGATCTATTTTCTAGATCAGTGGTTTTTTCAAGTAGATATTTCATGCTGCCTTTCATTTTTTCATTTGCTTGGATCTGTTTAATAGTATCTTGATTTCTCATAAAGTCATTTGTTTCCATTTGCTCCACTCTAATTCTGAAGGAATCATTCTCTTCAGTGAGCTTTTGAGAGTCTTTTTCCATCTGAAAAATTTGACTTTTTAAGGCATTCTTCTCCTCATTGGCTTTTTGGGCCTCTTTCGCCATTTGAGTTAATCTATTTCTTAAGGTGTTATTTTCTTCAGTCAAGTTGTTAACTCTCTTTTCATAATTTTCTTGCATCATTCTCATTTCTCTTCCCAATTTTTCTTCCACTTCTCTTATTTGGTTTTCAAAATCCTTCTTAAGCTGATGTATGGCTTGTAACCAGTCTACATTTTTCTTGGAAGCTTTTGGTGTGGGAGTTCTGACTGTGTTGTCTTCCTCCTGTTTCATGCTTTTATCCTTTATGTCTCCAAAGAAGGAATCTAAAGTTTGATTGCTGTTCTTACTTTGCTTCCTTTGCCTGCTCATGCTGCCCGTCAATTATGTGACTTTTTAGCTCTGTGGAACTCTGCTTCCAGAAGGGAGAGCTTTGTCCCAAATTGCTGGGGTTTTCACAGCTGCTGGAGCTATTAGGAGGCCGCTGTAGCCCCCACCAACTTTGGCTCACTGGAAATGTATCTCAGGGCCACCACCCAAGACCAGGGTCCTAATCCAGGCCAGTTAAAGCAAGAGCACTTAGCCCCTGAATGATACCTTGGCCCCCCCTACAGTCTGCAGGCTGAGAGCTCTGAAGCAGCCACGTGGAGGCAGCTGTGCAGCTTCTGCTGCTTCCTTGCCCTGGGGGCAGTTTGGCTGGAACCCCTCCCCCTAATTTAGCCAAGTTCCACTAACCTTTCACTTAGTCTTTATTTCTTATGGCTTGATAATTCTGGAAACTGCCATAGTTGCTACTGATCCACTCTCCTGAAGGCTCTAGCTGCAGTTTGTCCTGGTCATCCCCCTGGGGGCCACAGTGAGCCCTTCCTGTCCTGCCTGCCAAGCTGTTTTCAGCGGGAGATGTGTTTTTCTGTACTTTGGTGAGTTCTGGAGCCCTAAAATTTATTTAGAGTCATGTTTTCTGCGTATTTGAGGTAGCCATGTGGGAGCTGCCTACTGCGCAGTAAATCAAGTCAGAAACTAAACAGAATTTCCAAGTAGATTTGATAGTTATTTGTTCAATTTTTTAATGACAGTATTACAAAAAAAAAAACTTCTTAAATTTTCCAACTGCTTAGTAGATACTTTCAAGTAAGTACCTTGTTGGTAGAAGGCAAGTCTTAAAACTTGCCAAGTCTTAATTGAAGAGGAAGTGCCTGAAGGCAACATAAGAACTGTGATCAACTAAGAATTGAATTTAAGGAAGACCAGTTGTAGACCTTGCTCAAAATTATCTCGAAATCTGTTCCTAATCACCTTCAAAGAATTTCAGTTTGAGAAGCAGAAAGATAGGAATAGACTTCCAAATCAAGGATGAACAATGACTGGTTTGGTTTCCCTATATCAAAAAGGCTAGATTTGCTGTAAGAAAGGGTCATGGGGAACAGTAGGATTATTCTGCTTTTCTCCCACAACTATCCTAGTCTTCACCTTCAGCTGGCCAGGAACCTCCCGGTACAGACTAGGTTTTCTAAGAAGTTAGACCACAAAATATTTATCCAATTCCTGCTTTGGTCCTAGCACTATGCTGGTAGGTACTGTGCTGAATAGAAAAATATTATGGCCTAGTGTCTGGTTTACAACATCACTTGCAAGACAAGACATACATGCTTTTCCCATCTCTTTTTTTGTTTTGTTTTGTTTACTGTGTGGGGAAAGCACTTTTTACAAGTTAATTCACTATATAAAAGGCAGGCTAAGCTGTTACATGTCCCTTAGACTGAAAAGTCTATTTTTATGAATTTATCCATTTTAATGCAATTCTACTGCAACAAAGTAATCTGGGTCTGCTGTGAATTAAGCCCCAAAGGGCCTTTTCTATAGCTGGTATTTAGGAGTCAAAGGAAAAAAAAAACCAAACCATTTCATTTCACTATCAACCTTCACAGAAAGTCAAGAAAGTGGAATTATAGTTCCAGGTCTACTCTGAAATTGCAAATATTGCTTTACTTCTCTGGACTTCAGGTTTTGATTTTTTGTGCATTTTTGAAGTCTTCTCTCTTCCATTAATTTCCTATTTTACCTTGTAACAACAAGAACAAAGAAAAAACTATTCCATACAAACTTTGTCTGACAATCTATAATTTCTGTCTGAATTCTCTGCCATGAGAGAGAAATAGTATGTTTCAGTGGGTCTGCTTCCTCATCTGTAAAACAAGGCCACTGAACTATATGAGCTCTAAGGTTACAAAATGGTATTTACTTCAGCAATAATAAAACTAAACAATTATACATATTTTGGTACTTCCAGGATTTGTGATTTCATCAGTGTGTTTCTAATGTAGGTTATATAATACCTCTACACCTTTGCAGATAAACTGTCACACTCAACATTTTGGAGATGAGTTTTTTCTAACTTGGGTAGCTCTGTCCTTGAACAACTGGCATAGTCATTGGTGGGGTCTGTACTTGAAGGCCTTTCCAGCTTGGTAGAATGTACAGAGTTCATTCCAGTAGTATAGCCTTTGAAAAAGTAGAGTCACCTCTGCTCAGAGCGAGGCACTAGAGTAAGATATTTTATATAGCAATGTAATATTTTATATTTGTTGTTGTTTGGTTGGTTCAGTTGTATCTGACCCTTTGTGACTCCTTTTGGGATTTCTTGGCAAAAATAATGGAGTAGTTTGCCATTTCCTCCTCCACTGCATGTGGATAGAGCACTGGGCTTGGAATCAGGAAGCCTCCTCTTCCTGAATTTAAATCCAGCCTCAGACAATGCTGTGTGAACCCTGGGTAAGTCACTTAGGCCTTTTTGCCTCAGTTCCTTACCTGTAAAATGAGCTGAAGATTTTTGTTGTTATTGAGTCACATAGGGCACAGCTAGTAAGTGTCTCAGTCCTGATTTGAACTCAGGAAGAAAAGTCTTCCTGACTCCAGGCCTGGTACTCTACCCACTATGTCACCTCGCTGCTCATCATTTTATATGGCAATCCAAATGTTTAAAAGTTATTTTACACATCCCTTGATCTTTATAATAACTTTGTGAGAGCAGCATATCAGATACTGCCTCCATCTTAGAGATGCAGAAACTGAAGTCTGGTAGATAACTTTCAACATTAACTACCAGAAGAGCCTCAAGGATCCTAATTACCTCCATAGAAAAGAGCTAAAACTCCCTCTAATGGTATAAAGTTACAATTTTCTGAGGACACAAAGTTTTTTAGGTTTTCCTAAGGAGAAAGTCTTTTTCAATCATACCATTAACTTCAAATTCTCATGTTAATCTAACTACATTTTAGGAAGAGAATATTCTGAAATCGCCAATAATCTGCAATAACACTAAGACATATTAAAGCATCATACAGAACCACATACTTCTCACAAATATGAGGTATGCTAAGCAGCCATACAACTCCATCCAGGTTGTGTCTTACCTTAAACTAAAATACATATATACCCAAACATATTATGGGTTTAAAAAAAAAGGCAAAACAATGTTTCAACTGTTTGATCTATTATTCTGATACTGAAATAACTGGGGGGGGGGAGCCTAGTGAGTCAGCTCCTACTTCCACAAGCATAAATGTTTTCCTGAAAAAAAAATCCATAAGGTGGCAACTTCTAGGATATCTATCAATCAGTAGCTGACATCCATCTAACACTTTGCAAACACTAATCATGTTTCATCCTTACAACAGTTTTATGAGTTGGGTAGTAACCATTTTATAGATACAGAAAATTAGGTTTAGAGGTTTAATGGTTATAAAAAGTCACACTGCCAGGAAGTGGCAGGATTAAGATTCACACCCAGGTCTCCTAACTCCATTTCCAGTATTCCTTCCACCCGGTGTGAAAGGCTCCTACCATCAATTAACTTACATAAACACATTAAATAATAATGCAAAAGACAGCCTTCCAAAACAAGCCACAAAGCAGTCTAACCCTAGGACTACAGAATACCATTTCCCCCCCCAAACTCATTAAATTCACATCCTAAAAAGGTACCCTTTGGGTACCCTCTTTGAATGAAAAAATTTAAGTCCTTACTTAGTACCTAACAAGGCACTAAACCTGGAGATACAAACATAGAAGTCAATTCTTGACCTTGGGAAACTTACATGTTAATGGGGGCCACCAGGGAGGAGTATTTCAGTTTGAAATCACTAGGATTGTGAAGGGAGTAGCTTTACATACCCTTTCTAGCAGCAACAAGGTCGGCACTGATTTATGGTTATAAACCTAGAAAGGGGGAGGGGCAGGGATGGAAGCAGACACATAGAGAGGCCTAAGAGGCACTCATCAATTAGGACAAAGTGTTTTGCTTACTACGTTTATTGTTGTCTTTTTTCGTAGAGCTATAAGAGACCTCATAGTCTTTCATTCTACAGAGGGGTAAGCAGAGTAGAGTCCCAGAGAGACAAAGTGACTTGTCAACAGCTAACACATGGCAGAGCCAGTACTCAAACGTACACCTGATTTTCTTCTGTGCCTTCTAACTTTGTACCTAAGAGGTCACATATAGATCATGCATTTAGGAATCAAATGGTTGCCACAAACCCCACTTTTCCTGTCTCATGATCATTTCAGATACTAGTTGCTGAGAACAATATAGAAGCTGAAGTACAATAGGTCTTTTTCCTTGAACACTTTGTTCCCTCTTATTATATGACATGTAGAGTTTGTTGGTTGGCTAGGTACCAGCTGCTCACATTGGTTTTGCCTTAAAATACTTATTTCAATCATTTAAATTGCATTCAAGTTGTTAAATGCTTGAGGGTTAATTTCCTTATTTCTGAGTTCAAACTTCTCAGTATTACAGAAAGAGCCTTATCCCGGGAGACAGAGGATCTCAGTTGGAAATAAGTTTCTGTTATGTGGTACCTGTGTTACCTGGGCCAAGTCTTAACCTTCTCTGTTATTTGATTCTCACAACCACCCTAAGAGGTGGGTGCTATTATTACCTCCATTTTACAGAAGAGGAATCTGAAGTAGAGGGGGGTTAAGTGATTTGGCCAGGGTCACACAGCTAGAAGTGTCTGTGGCTGGATTTGAGCTCAGGTCTTCCTGACTCCAGGCCCAGCTTTCTATCCACTGGCTCAAGCAAGTTTGTAACAGGGATTTTGTTTTTCTTTCTTTCCATGGGGGGAAAAGGGAAGGGGGAGAGAAGGAAAGAAGGAATAAGCATTATTAAGCCCTTGGCACTAGGTGCCAGGCACTGTGCTAAGTGCTTTACAAATATTACTTCATTTGATCCTCACAACAACCCTATGAGGTAGGTGCTATTATTACCCCTATTTACAGATGAGGAATCTGAGGCAGACAGAGGTTAAGTGACTTGGCCAGGGTCACCCGGCTAGGTAGTATCTGAGGTTGGATTTGAATACAGGTCTTCCTGACTCCCTGCCCAGCTTTCTAGCCACTGCCCAAATCTGTAACGGGTCTCATTTTTCTTTCTTTCTCACTGTGTGTAGGAGTGGGAGGGTCTGAGGAGGGAGAGAAGGCAGACTTTTGTTGACTGGGAAAAATTTTATTTTTATAAATAAACTTGAAATAAATGAAATAAACCGATTGGATTTGATGGCCTCTGAGGTCCATTCATCCACGTTCTCCGATCGCCATTCAATGGCTCTCACAGTTTGGCTGCAAATACCTTTGCTGACTTACCTCAAAATATTCCCCTGCAGTTCTCTCCAGTGGGCTCTCTCCAGGCGATTCCTCGGCCACGGGATGGCCCTCCCCCACCTGCCACCTCCGATTAAGTCCTTTTCTTCCCTCCAGACCCAGCTCCCCAGCCTCTTCCCCGCCCCCGGCCGGAGCTCATCTCGGCGCACTCCGGTTTCTCGTAGCTCTGTGCTTTGGCCTTCTCCTCCCTTTCCACCTGTCCCTTTCTCCCTCTGGCATCACCGTTATGCGTGTGCTTCGTCGTTCTTCAGGAGACTGGAAGGTCCTTGAAGGCAGGGCCCGGCTGGTATGTCTCGGTACCATCGACGAGGGTAGTGGGGGTGGGGATGCGGCTACCTTGCAAGAAGTGGGAGCTTAAAAAGTGTCTGATGAATAAAACGGGGTCTAACTAACGACTCTCAGTACATCGATAGATTTCCCTTCTTCTCTGACCAAAAAATCGGAAGACCGAACTGCAGCTGAGCAAAGTAAGGCTGCCTAATGGCTTTAGAAACTCCATGGTGATTAGGGGAGGAGAAAGCGGAAACTCCGCCCCAGATCCTGCCCATTGGGTGCTCCGCCCTTCCGGGCGCTGTGCCAAAGGCGGCACTCAAGAACCCTGAAGTGGCCCACGGCATTCTGGGATCTGTAGTTTACTCTCTGAACAGCTCTTTCCAGGTTTATTTCCTCGCCTCTTCACGTCGCGTCCTCCAGGGATTCTTCCTGTAGGATGCTTGCCCTGACGTGCGACTACCCTACCCAGAAATCTCTTCTTTACGTCCCTTCACTGGGCGTGCGAATTAGACTCAGGACTGCAATTCCCATAAGTCCCCGAGAAGAGCGAGTTCCTTTGCTTGCCTCTAGGACCACAATTCCCAGAGATCTCAGCAAGCAAGTTATATGCCCTTTTCGTCGCTTCCGTCTTGGGCGGGCGGAGCTGGGAACCGCAGCGAGTCCAACGGAAACAGTGTACCAGGAAACAGTGTAACTGAGCACGGAGCTCCTTCAGCCCCCCAACCTTCTCTCTCTCCTCAGACATCACCCCTTTTGCCCCGGCGCGCTGCCCTCAGTGTCTTAGGTTAAAGCTGCGAGCGGGCGGGCCGCGCCTGCGCACTGCCCAGCTTCCTGCCTGGCTGGTGGCGGCGGCCATTTTGTCCATCCTCCTCCTCCTTCTCCTCCTCCTCCTCCTCCTCCTTTTCCTCCTCCTCCTCCTCCTCCAGCTTCTGCTCCTCCTGCTTTGAGCGCAGCGTCCGGAGCGGGCTGGGGGGAGAGCGAGAGTCCGAGAACAGGGTTCGGCACCTCCTCCTCTGTCCCCAGCCAGAGCCCGTCTTCGCCCTCCCCCCCTCCTCCCCCACCCCGCCCCCTTCCCTCCCCCAATCCTGCCCTCTCCCCCTCCACCCCGCCCTACCCCCTGCCCCCCTGGTCCCGGGATCTCTCCGTCTCACCCACCGCGATGGAGGACGACGGGCAACCCCGGACCCTGTGAGTACCCGAGCTGGCAGAGATGTCCGAGGCCGCGAGGCCTGGGCCCCCGGGGACCGCAGGGAAGGAGGGGCTGGGGGGGGCCAAGGCTGGGCCGGGGCGGCGGCCTCTAGCTGAGGAGGACACGTACACATTCTTCCTCCGCCGCCGCCGCCTCCCCCTCTCTTCTCCCGGGCAGAGACCTCCTTCAGCCACTCCCGCCCCATCCCGGAGCCTGCTGCCCCTTCCCCGTATCTGCATCCCTTGTCCCAGTATCTGAGAGGCTGAGGCTGTCAAGAGACTCACCGCCCCTTGTTTTCTTCCCCAGTTCAGGGTCGGGGGGGGTCAGAGGAGTAAAAGACTCGAAACTGGGGGGGAGCAGCGGAGGGGGCTTGGTGATGGATGCAGGGTTAGGGTGGGGGGCGGGGAGGAAAAGGGGTGGGAGGGTCCCCGACCAGGGCGAAGGAGGTTAGCTAGCGGAGCATCTGTCTCATTACCTTCCATCTTCTGCACCCCAAATTCAGAACCTTGTGTGTCAATCACTGCGCCTTCTCCTTCCGCTCTTATTTCTTACATACAGCCTCTCTCTCTGCTGACCTCTCTTGACTGGAGTATTCACCTCATTTCTGTGCACTTGTCACCCAAGCATCTTCCTTTCCTTTTTTTTCTGCAACTCACTTGGAAAGCCGCCTATTCCAAATGGATATAACCACTTGTTGAACTCTTCTTGCCCTTCTCACTGGTCACTTTTAATCCGTGTGTGAGCCCGAAACTTTCTGAATGTCTTTTCTGAGCTTTTATTTTGATGTCTCTGGCGTTTTCTTTTGCTTTTGCTATGTGAACTCAAGCAGATGAATGATTCCCTTCTTTTAAATGACTTAATTTTATTATCTTCTTTCCGAAGTGATGACTCAGCAATTGTATTCCTTTCCCTGTAGTGGTGGCACTCCTTTCTCCCTTCTGCTACCGTTTGTATCAGTTTTTTCTGAATATTTACGATGGGGAATGTAGTTGTTATCTTTTATTTTGTTGGATTATCTTTTATTTTCCAAGTCTTCTGCTTTGCATTTTCTCTCTTGAGCATTTGGAGTTAGATTTCTACTCTCAATACTTATGTCTTGTTTTCATGATTTGGAGTTCACTTTACTTGTCCCCGTTAATAGACCAAATGATCTTGTGGGAAAATTACTTTCTTTGGAGTGGGGTTAAGATGGTTACACGAGCAAGTTGAACATTTGGCTTCCTATTGGTTTACCCTAACCAAAAAAGTAAGTGCTCCAGTAATATACTTTAATTTGAAAATTATTTCCCTTTTACTATTTATT
Organism: Pseudocheirus occidentalis; assembly: GCA_028646575.1. Lineage (NCBI taxonomy): Eukaryota > Metazoa > Chordata > Mammalia > Diprotodontia > Pseudocheiridae > Pseudocheirus > Pseudocheirus occidentalis. The sequence goes on along the minus strand of CM053598.1, from coordinate 74,087,327 downwards.
TTCTTGTGAACCTTGTATTACTTAATTCTTTCCTTTCCTGTTTCACTATCTTTTGGGGAGAGATATCTATTTTCCATCTTAGATTCTCAGAATGAGGGCCCACTTAAGCATACAGAATATCTGAATGAAAGGCCCCTTTTGGTGGAAACTTTGTATTAATATTTTGTGTTGTCTTTTCAGTTTGGTCTTCTCTTTTCAGAAAGAGGAGAACTGGAGCAATCTTGAAATTTGTTATTTACTAATGAAGCCAAGTTCTAGTGTTTAGTTAGTGATATGTACTTTGACTTGAAGTATTTGAAGAACTCGGTTTAACTTCCAGCTAGGATTTCTTTAACAAGGTAGAAGTTACTTTGTGTCTAAAATCTGAAATGTTATTTACATCATAACAGGTTCTGAAGAAATAGCAGTTATGTAATTGACACACTTGCCAATTACTATTGAAACCAAAATTTGTTTTCCTCTAGAAACAGAGCACTATTACTGAGATTTTCATTCATCCCATACAGTATATTGACAACATCACATTTTTACTTCCACAAATCTTATCAGGCTTTATCCAACAGACCTAATATGCTAACCTCTTTTATGTCACCTTTTTCTACCCCTACCTTCTATACCTTCTCATCTCATGCTCTGACACTCACCTAAACATGGATTTATCTGTTTACAGGTATGTACAAATGTGTTGTATATATATACATAAGTAAATCCTGTAAACTCTATCCATACCTTTGTTTGTCAATGCATGTTTCATTACCCTATCTCCCATTTTCTTTTTTTGACTCTGCTTTGGTAAGCTCTCTTCAGACTTCATCCATCCTCCCTCATATGTATTACACCTTGTACACTGTCTTTTATGTAATATCTATTCAGTGTTTTATGTTGATTGTATTCCTTTCTTCAAATTGGTATAGGTAGCAAAAAACGCTAGTTTTCATTATAAACAGAAATAATTACCCTATTTCATACAGGACACATTCCATTTTTCTGTTTACTGTCATAGAAATCACTAATAAAAATTTAAGCTAAAGTAAGTTCAGATTTGTGATGTATCAGAAAAAAAAAGAATGAATATGAATTCTTTTTATTTTTTTTTAATATACCTTCTGGGTTTTTCTTTAAAAAGATACTTGCAGGCACAAGTTTGAAAATGTTAAAAGAATTAATGTTAGGTACTGTGACTATTTGCCTTAATTACTTTGATCATGTGATCTATGGATACATTTTCAAGCAGTTAGTATGCTTTTAATCATGTACTCTAACCAAGACTTTTCTGTTACGCTGACATGCCTGTGTGTTACTAGTGAGGTTTTTTCCCTACAGACACACACAAGCTAAGACATATGGTTCTATCTTCAGAAAACAATGTGGTGTTAGCTAATAGGTAGGTTTTTAAATATTAATTACCTACAGTTTTATTTATTTATTTTGTAGTGCTTAAAGTGGTATAGGATTGCTTTTTTGAGAATAGTGTTATATTTGCCATACTCTACTTGAAATGTATTTTTTTTGATGTTTGTTCTTTTCATCTGACATTAATTTTTGTTTAGTAGACAGTAGGTAACTTCCCATATAGAATATATGAAAACTGCTTTATATCTGGTATGGAAACGTGATAGACACTTGCTTCATCAGACTACATCATCCAGACTAATACTGAATGTAACTTTTTTCAGGGAAGAAGGGAAATATGTTTTGATATACTATGCCTGCAGAATTTATGTGGAATGTCTCTTTATTGTATAATAGGGGAGGTCCTACTATATTAGCCTATTTTAGTATTTGCCTAAGGTACCAGATTCTAAAGAAATTATGGAGTTAGAAAAATATCTCTTTAATTCAATCAACGAAAAGTAGAAGGCTTTAATTTGACTCACATAACTGGGAATCAATTAAAAGTCAAAAAAAATCTAAAGTCAGTATTATTGATAGGGAAAAAACTGTATTAGGGACCCATTATAGAACCCCTTGACAACAAGGATTTGGTTATCTTGTCAAATCAATTCCCCCATTATATGTATTGTTACTGTATCAAAGCCCATAACATAGTATGTCTGCCTTCCAGACTACCCTTCCACCCAAATAAAATAGTTGTATCTAGCCTATGGAAGCAACTTTGAATAAGTGACTGGTCAGGGGTCTACTTAAAGATGCTTTTTTTTTTTTTGCCTCTGGGGATTTGGTAAGAACAAAGTACGTTTGTTTTTCTTTTGCTGTTCTGCTCGTTGTCTTTCCATCCCCTCTGCATCTAGTGGCTAACAACAGTGACCACTCTATTCCCATAAAATAATGTTTTAAAATAGAAGTACCATCAACCTTAGAGGCCATAGTACATAAGTGGTAGTTTGGTAATGGTGGAGTGTTACTGTTAAACAACTTCAGCTTTTGAGCTGGGTTTTAACACTGATATTAGAGATGAAAAATATCTTTTTTAGTTCAGTACTTTTCAATTTCTGTAGTTCCTGCCCTTAGAAGAAAAAATGGTGCTCTGAGGTATGCCTTTTCTTTTTTCTTGCAGTGTAATTATCAAGTGTACCCTTTTACTAACTTTGTTTTGGAATTCCTCTAAAGTTTTCATCTATACATTGATTTCCCTTTAAATACAAGAATTTGTATTTGTAGATGGTAGGATTGTAGAATCTTTCTAATATTCTTGATTCTTCAGGTAACCAGAAATATTTTTTTTCAATGACTGTTTCACATAACTAGCATAAGGGGGCTAGGGAAACATCGACAGCTGTATTTTGCAGGGTAGAAGAAAAGGGTAACTTACTTTTCCTATTACACGATCTATTTTTTTTAAGTACAGGTGATGTGGAGACTTCATTATTACAAATGTCTTAGACTGGTTTTATAGTATTTTCTAGGAAAAGTTTAATATTTGATAATGTAAAACCAAATTATATAGTATAGGTTGGGTTTTATTTAAATAGTAACACAAGAAAAATACATAACCCATTTTTTTTTAAAAGCACTATACAATATGTGACTTATGCAACTCTTAAAAGGTTATGCTCTTATGAGTAAAAGAACTGGTGATCAGATTTTGGCCAGAATTTAGGAGGCTATATTAGGACCCTCTTAACATTAGGATGTTAATGTTACATGAATGATCTTAGTGGTGACTTTTTTTGAAACTAAAGGTTAACTACTAACATTTATGTGCATTGTAAAAATTAGGCTGTTAATTTTTCTCTATAAAATGAGGCATTTGATGGGAGGGAAAAGTAAAGCTGAGAAATCTGATTTAGAAACCTTTTTCAGTTGTCTACATTATAAATTATATTCTATTCTGAAATAACAAGAAGTGATCTAAAAATTGTTATTTAGTGCTGTCTATCTCATTGCTAGAAATGAACACAGTTATGTAATTGTTCATCTAGGGAATTCTTTAAAACTTTTATATATATATATAAAACATTTTATATATATACATATATATATATAAATCTCTTTACACATATATTGTGACAAAGTCAGCGTCTTGGAATTAAGTGGTCTGAAAAAGGAATAAAGCAAGAATAACTTTATTTTATACCCTCTTGAAATTAATTATCATATATTTCCCATAAACATTTTTAAATGAGTTTTACATACTTTTTCAAGCTTTTTAATACTTTACCATAGCTTTTTAATACATATGCTTCTATGTTGATTATTAAATTGTCTCAAATGAAAATAATAGAAGCTATTTACTTTTAATCATTATAAGGATGTTGTCTCATATTTTTAACTAAAAAATTCATCTAGTTCATTTAGTTAAATAAAGCATAGTTTCTTACAAGGTTCAGTTGTGAGATAGCCCAGGTAACTGCAAAAAACAAAACAATGGCCACTAACTACATCGCTCACAGATAAACACTAGTAGTTCCAAGCAAATGAATATGGACGATTTATAAATCTGTTACTACTGCTGGAAAAAAGCAGTGCAATATATCTGGTCCTCTGTTGGATCAGTGATGTCATATATGAAGGCTGGTGCATGGGACATCAGCAAAGTTTGTTTCTGATTTTATGTTTGAGGAATCAGTTTTGGAAGAAACTTGGGATGAAAATATTTGCTATTAGAAACAATTTGTCACTTAAGTATTATGGAATTTTTTGTTTCCTTTTCTGAACATTTATATCAATAGTTTTACTGTAAACATTCTAATACAACTAAAAATTGTAGTGTATTATCTCCATCAGATTTTTATAATTTTACCTTTTCTTGTCCTGTGTCATTTTCTCTTTTGGATTTCTACATTTCAGAGAAATTTAGATGTTTTAAAACTATCTAATTATTATTAATGTAGGACTTATTTTTGTCCAGAAACTTGTCTGGTTTTCCAGATATTGTATATGATAGCGATAATGAAACTTATATTATGTTAATATTTTATCTATATTGTTTTGTTCATGTGATTGAAGGCTACTGTTTACATTTAAGTTCTTTGTTTTTTATGGAAGAGTGGCCATCTTTACATACAGTAAGTGAATTCTAGAAGGCTTATAAATTCTGGAGATAAAGCACTTTTAAGAATAACAGAGGGCATATTAGATTTACTTTTTTGTTTCTCTGAATCTCCTAAGATCTTCCCTCTCCACCAGTTACTTCTCTCTCCCTCCCTCCCCTGCATCCCCAGGAAAGTTATATTTTTGATTTTAGGAAAATTAACATTAAAATTTGCTCTCTTCAAAACTATGCTTTTATAAGGATGCTGATGCAAAGTATAGCTAGGTAATTAAATAAGGTGAAGCAACTACATGAAGATGTATAATATAGCATGGTCACTTTTTTTTGACTTAGTCCATTTAAGTACAAAATTTAACTAATGAAAATGGAAAATTTCTTTTCCAAACTCACTATTTCATTTTTCCATCCCCACAAATCTCCAGTGACATTGGCTATATTTTAAAAAGATGTATGTGCATATGTTTATATGTCTATGTATATAGTTATATACTTATATTGGAATTATCCCAAAATGCTGTTTAGGGATTAAAATAGACCCACCTTATAATTGTTCCCTTTTTGGCCTGTTAACATCTTAATTCTTAGAGGCTGGTGTTTATAATACAAGTGACTCTTTTGAGTTATTTGAGACTGTTCTGTGGCTATTATCTGTAATATAGATCTTAGTTGGAAAGGTTTGCCTTTTTTCCCTTCAGATATTCTATGGAAATAAAAAGCCTGTTCTGCAGATGGAGAAGAACTGAAATAATTATAGTTATATTAATTATAAGGCCACAAATTAAAGTTGCTCTTAAAGTTCCCCAAAGCTCCCTCAGTGGCAGAAAATTTTGTGGTTCTTATAAAAAAGTAAATGTTCACATTTTATTTGTAGGTTAAGGCTCAACATTAAGAAACTGAGAAATTTTATCAACATAATGAAATATCTTAAATTACCTAAAATCTAAGTAAGAAGATAATATTTGTGAAAATATTATTTTTCCCCCTCTTGTGTAGCTATGTAGGAAATCTCTCCAGGGATGTGACAGAAGTCCTTATTCTTCAGTTATTCAGTCAAATTGGACCATGTAAAAGCTGTAAAATGATAACAGAGGTAAGATCTTCCCAATAAAATGTGACATCAACTACCATAGCATTTTAATTTAAAAAATGCAATGATGCATATGTTGATAGATAAGGATTTTTTTCTGTAAAGCTCTTGGGAAAGAGCTCTGTCTGAGGGAGCTTGAGTTTGGCCAGGTTGGTTCTATTATGTAGATATTTTTTGTCAAACTGTGTTCAAAGAGGCTTCATTTAAAATCTCCCTTCATGCTACATAGTTGTCTTCAGAAGATGCTGAATGTAAAAAGGTGTTCTTGATGTTGCATCTGCTCATGTTGAAAACCTGAGTGAAGTTATTTGAAAGTAAAAATGTTTCTACTTAAGTGAAAATATGAAACTAAGGAGTTGTAGTGTATGTAATCACATGGAATTGTAATATACTTAGTACTATGCAGCGTATCTTAGGAATGTTTAGTAACCTCCAGTTCATAATAACCAGCTTGGTAAACAAATACACTTCTGAAGTAGAAATCTATTCTTATATTTAAAAGAAATTACCAGGAAGATATCTGTAACAAAGTCTATAAACAGTATTTCCTTCATTCTTTCTTTATCTTTTTGTTATATCCTTTTAAAATGAACCTATATTCCCCTCTATAGTAATTCGGATTTATATAGGTTAAGTTGTAAAGTGCTAAACTTCCTTTTGTCTTCCAAATTTGGAATTCCCATCATCTAATAATAATTGATGATATCACTAACAAGTGTAAAGGAAACAATTCACTATTGTTATTTTAAGTGTTACTTAGTGATGCCCTTTAAAGTTGTAGAGTTGTAAAAGTGGAAGAATCCAAAAGCCCTTGAACAACTAGTAATTTATCTCCCTTTTGATGTAGTTTTCTTTTAAAACTTGAAGAATCTTATTTTTCTGTTGAAATCTTGAGTTACTTTTTTGAAGATTCTGTACATCACAAAAGAGACTTGAACTATTTTTCCTTGTTATTCTTAATGTATCAAATGTTTTTACAACTTAGCATAAATACAGTAAATTTATTTAAAATGTCAGTTCCTAGAGTGCATTATTTTAGAGCGCCTGGCACACTGTAAGCACTAAATAAACATGAAATTAGCCAGCTGTTTGCAAGTAGGCTAATGCTTTAAGCTTTCAAAAGCCTACAATAATTTTTTTTAAACCAACAAGTAATAAAGACTTTGTTCTTCTTTTTCCAAAACTATTTTTGGAAATTGACTACTGTATATTTTTCTACAGTTAACAATCTGTGTTACATGACTCCTATACTACTTAGTAATAGGAATGAAAGAGTAAATATACTAGCAGATTTTGGAAAGAGTGGAAAGACTACTATGTACCCATAGAGTTTTAGCTCCATATCATTTTTGTTAGCCTTCTCTTTTATAAATGTTATTAATATTTGTTAATTAGCTCACTTAAATTTGTTTTAAGATTTGAATTCTTTTCTCTTAGTTTCCACAAGTGAGAATAATGTTGACACTTCCAACAATAGGATTTTGTGTGACAGCCCAGGGTTTTTTGCCAGAGCTAATGATCATACTTCTCTGTTTCTGATTAAATGTAGTCTGATTGTTTTGTCACTGTTGTTTTAAGAGTCCCATTTTTGTATCATTTTACTGACATTTTTCCAGGCACAAGAAAATAGTTGTGGTTAAAAGATTCTTATTCTGCTGGTATTTTAGTCCCCTTCAGATCATCTTGAAATGTATACACTAATTCTCTCAGTAGCATTCATAATGATCAGGGAAGGTTTTGAATCATATGTCTATTATATATACTATGCAATTATGAATTAACTTAGAATCTAATTTTGCAAAATTGTTTTTGTAACAATTTTATTTTACAGTGTGTAGTTGTAGACATGTTCTTAAACATTGTTTACTTGCATTTTCAGAAAACACTTGAAAATTTGATCACTGAGATCAAATTCAAAGTTAGTAGATAAATCCTCATCTTCTTTTGGAAAGGATCTCTGAACTAGATTTGTGAAATTCTAGGAAGGCTCTATCTTAGAGAATTTGTTTCAGTAGGTACTATAAGTCTCTGACTTTATATCTTTTTCTTAATTTTTCTTTTTTGTAAGAGGATATTATTATGTAATCCAGTCTACCAGTGCCATAGGAAATCTCCTATAGTACTGATGAAAGTCAGAAAGGAAAAGACTTGCTCTGTGATTTTATTACCCTGTATTTTGGGGGGGCATTCATGAAACTCTAGATTAGAAGATGCAAGAGTGTAGTGCACGAGTATAGCTCATCCATTTCAGATGTACATAGGAGAGAGAAGCACTAGTAATTAGTGATCCTTACCCTTCTATCCCAAATTTCAGGTTCTCTTTGGTCTAACTTTTGAAGATGGAAGAACTCTTAGAGGTCATCTAGTCCAACCCCCTCATTTTACAGATGAGGAAACTGAGAAGTAGGGAAGTGAAATGACTTGTCCAAAGACACCCAAGAAGTTAGTAGTGGAGCTGGGACTAAAATTGGAGTCTCTCTGACTCCATCCTCTTCCGCTACTCAGCACTGCCTTACTGCTTCTAATGATATATGTAGCATCATTTCAGACTTGGTGTACTTAATTTTATGTTTTGACATTATTGACAAAATAGTCTTTAAAATAGTTCTGTTATAGAAATTGGATTTTATATCTTTCTCACTAATTGCTTTATGGTTGATTACCTGTTAATCCTTGGTCCAGTGTTTTTAATTAACACCATTGATAAGTGTTGAAGCACTTTGGTATGTACTAATAATTTTAATAAAGTACTTTTATGTTATTAGCACCAAAATTATCAAAAATAATTTTCTATATAAAGCTAAATTATTAGAATATTAAAAAATGATTAGACCACATTCTGATAACTTAAATTTAATATTGGCAGGCTGTTATAGTCCTTTTTATAGTTCTTTAAGAATATCAACCATTTTCCTTATTATTACATTTAAGTTATAAGGTTTATCTTTTAAAATTTTAGGCTTCATTAGCTATTTGCAATCTCACTTAAAATTCCTAGCTGTCAGTAATGTTTTTTCCTGGATTTTCTTCTCAGCAACCCGATAGCAGAAGGGTCAACTCTTCTGTTGGATTTTCTGTTTTGCAGCATACAAGCAATGACCCATATTGCTTTGTGGAATTTTATGAACACAGAGATGCAGCTGCTGCATTAGCGGCTATGAATGGGAGAAAAATTTTGGGAAAGGTAAGTTTGAAGAACATTTCATACATTTTATAAAGTAACTCCACACACATACCTTTGCATGCTAACTACTTTTGTTTTGTGTTAACTTTTGGTAACTTTTCAAACACAAAGAGCTCCCAAGTCATCTGTTTTTGCTTTATTCAGTCTGATATTTCATTAAAAAATCCTTCCAAATTAAAAGTAAATTAGTGACCTCAGTGAAATGGCTAATTGTATTAAATGCAATCTTTATTTTTAGGAGGTCAAAGTAAACTGGGCAACAACACCAAGTAGCCAGAAAAAAGATACCTCTAGTAAGTATATTGTAGTTATTACAGGGATCAGTATGGTAGCATTTTTGTGAATTCCAATTTAATCATGTTTTCTCCAATCCTGAGGTCTACTAATTAAGTTCCTGAGTGTTTTTATCATAAAATGCTTCGATTCCAGATCACTTCCATGTATTTGTTGGAGATTTGAGTCCAGAAATAACAACAGAAGATATCAAATCAGCATTTGCTCCTTTTGGTAAAATATCGTAAGTATTATTATCAATATCTCACTCAGTAGTGCCAGGAAAGTTGTTTAAGACTGACTTATTTCAGAATTAGGGTTTTTTTCCCCCCTAGTTAGCATTGTTTTGTATTATATTATTTAAACTGCAAATGTGGTTTTTTAGTGTTCTTGAATCTTGTTTTCAGCTAATTCTGTGAATAATATGTGTTTATAAATGAAACTGTTCTATATGTTGACTTTAAAGAAATATGTTTGGTAGATTATAAGTAAATGGTAACCTCAGGTCCAAGTTTCTGTAAATGTTTTGAAAATGTGTTAGATAAAGATAAACAAAAGGAACTGTGATTTAGGTTGTATATGAATGCTTTCGGGGGGAGGGAGGGAATAATAAAGTAAAGTCTTAGAATGTTTTATGTTATGAACTTAGTATAGTGAACTTGGAAGGACTGTTCTTGCTTTAATGTAAAATACATTGTTTTTTATGGTTTAGTCAGTAATAATTTTGTTACTATTAAAATGTCTGAGTCAAAGGTATTGTGGTATATGAATAGATATTCTTGTTGGTGATGCATGATTATGCCAGAAATGGGAAAATGCCATTTGATCTTTCTCTAACACATGTTGTAAAGTTCATAATATATTCTGTGATCAAATGTTATTAGAAAATTAAAAATTTTACAAGTGCTAAAAGTACATATTTTGTCTTGCTGTTTAAAAGCAGGATATTTTGTAGATTTATTTTCTACATATTTAAATTAATGAACATTTAATACTGCTTTACAGGAATATAATTCAACTAAGAACAACAATGTTCATTTCTCTACAGTTTTTGTTGTTCTGTATATTTAATTTTAATGGACCAATATATTTAATTGTTAATCTTCTATTTTTGGTGTTTGCTTTGCTTTTAAATCTCTTAAGTGTGGTAAGTAATACTATTTTTAAAAATCAGTATAAAAAGAATGATACAGGTTGCTGTTTCTCAATCTTTATTTATACCTGAGACCTGCAGTTTTTCTAAAGTCCAAGTCACAATTAAAAGTAATAGCATTCTGGTTATTTTGCAGAATTGCTCATAAGAATGGACAGGATCTTGAAGGCTAACTGCAAGGAACTGTGCACACTGGAACTCAGTTGTAGATTTTTTTTCTCATTTTCTATTTATTCTTATTATACATTATTTATATATACATATTTTAGTATTTACATTTTAACATTCTATATTCAGTGCAGTTCTATATTTCCAATCATTTTAACTTACTCACTAAAAATTTCTGTGTAAATTTGTTGTTTTCGTACTGGTGTGCTTAGCATTGTTGTTAGTTTTTTATTCTCCTTTCTTAAATTTCTGAAAATGTCAATTTTTCAAAATTTACAGCTGCCCAAACTCCAAAATGATGGTAGAGAATTGACCAAGAAAAATAAAGAAATCTGTTAACAGGCCATGTATGCCTTTTTAATTCCTATTTTTTTCCTCTTTTTCGATTTTTTAATATTTCATATATTTTGTATCACTAGGCAGAAGACATTTAACTATTTAGAGATTGCATGGTAAAGTAGTTAGCATTGTTAAAGTAATTTATAGAACAGTAAACCTTAGACAACCATAGTCAATAGAATATTAGAAAAGGAAACTATTGTTCCCTTTAAACTTCAAATTTGAGCATTTAGTTATAGACAGAACAGGATGTATTTGATAGGTTGCATGTTTATTACATGTTTTTGTCCTACTGCTTTTTTCTAACAGGTAAAGAAGCAATAGGGAAAGTTCAGGAATGGCTATAGTTAATTAGGGTTAACTGGAAATTTATATTAAAATATGCTCACAATACAGTGTGTGTGGTTCCTTTTAGTTTTTATTTTGAAGGTAATTATTATTTCCCTCATTTAGCTGTGCTTCTTTTCACAGGGATGCTCGGGTAGTTAAAGATTTGGCAACTGGAAAATCAAAAGGCTATGGTTTTGTATCGTTTTATAACAAACTGGTAAGTAACTTTTAACTCATTTCTTGTTTCTTGTAGAAATTTTAGTCGCTGATGTATCTGAAACCTAAATATTCCAGATATGTAATCTACTAGCTTAAATATTTATTGTGTATGGTAATTAAAAAAAAATTTTTAACATACTATCCTCATTTTTTGTCCGTGAACTTGTATATAGGAACATGATAATAGTTGGTAAACATAAGGAAGATTTTTTTTTTTAATGTTAGTATAGGTAAAGTGGGTACTTTGTATAATAGTTTTAAAACAGAAGTTTGGCTACAGTAACGTTTATTGAAATAATAATCACACTTGAGTGATACTAGTAATGACCTGACATTAGGAAAATAAAAAAAAAATTTTAACCTTTTCAAATTTCCTTGAATAGTGTTGCTCTCTCTGCTTCATAAATAATAGCAATTTATTCTTCCTATTTTCCATCTATTATCTCTTTTTGTAACTTGGAAATTTAAAGCTATACAAGAATATTTGAATGAAAATTAAAACAGACTCTATGGTCTTTTTATTAAAAAAAAAATCAAACGACCTTTTGTCTAAACATTTTGTTGACTATAAAATATAAATTGAAACACTTAAACCAAAAACTGGCACCAGTTTTTTACAAACAATTTAAAAATTTTTTTTAAGCTTTTCCTTAGGAACTTAGAATCTATGCATTTCATCTAATCACTGAAATTTTGAGTATGTAAACCCAGTGACTAAGGTCTTTTTTTAAACACTTTAATTATGTTGCATAAGTCATGAGTGATTAAATGTCATATTGCATTGAGTGTTATTTATAGTTCTCTATCAAAATGGGTTTCATCTCTAAGTGTCCTGAAATCAAAGTTACATTAAAAATCTATTTATAAATATGCAGTTTTATTCAGAGAAACATCCAACTTTAAGTTTCTGATAGGGGAAAGGTTGTATTCTAATGACATTAAAAATTTCTTGGATCAGGGTTTGTTTTGTTTTTGTTTTCACTTTAAGAATAAACTATTCCTTGATTACCAGCTCAGTGTTTTGAAATTGGTATGTAAAAAAATTTTTGAATCACTTAATAATCTCTGTATCAATCCATTTATCAGACTGTTGCTATGACTTATTTAGGATATCTGTGAATTAAAGCTTATTGATGTGATTTCTTGAATTCCTGCAGCTCCAAAATTCCAATTCCTTATAGTAGGCTATATTTACTGGCAATTATTTTATCTAGTAATTGTTTTAAATTTCTCAGCTTTTTATTATTTTTTTTCTTTCTGGATTTATAGGATGCAGAAAATGCAATTGTACATATGGGAGGTCAGTGGCTGGGAGGTCGTCAAATCCGGACCAATTGGGCAACACGTAAACCACCAGCTCCTAAAAGTACACAAGAAAGTAAGACAATTACTATTGTTAAGATTATAAGGATCAGACAAAAAAGATTATGGGGATGACAGTATATAGTATGAAGAATTTAATTGGAGTCTGATTTATTGGGATCCATTGTAGAATCATGTCTATAACATGGACAGTTTAATTGGGGCTTGATTTATCGTTTGAGCACAGAATCATGTCTTAGTGTTCTCAGGAATAACAACCAACTATAGTAATTTTATCCTTAGAATTCTAGGTTTCATCCTAAATTTATTGTCTCCTGAGAATAATGGGGTTTGTTTTGAGCATATATTATATGAAGTAATGTGAAATTAATTAGATGGGAATTAATAGGTGAAGTTATATAATTATATAGAGAGGAAGAATCATGCCTTCCTCTCTTGTCTATTTTTGTAGAATTACTGTGTTCATTTTTATATGCTGATAATAACAATTCAAAATAATACTGTTTAAACAATTTATATTTCTCAAAAGCTGAATTTCGTAGGACTTTACAACTAATAAAACTCCAACTTCCCATCTTCTTTCTGTAAAAAGATAGCACAAAACAGTTGAGATTTGAAGATGTGGTAAATCAGTCAAGTCCAAAAAATTGTACCGTGTACTGTGGAGGAATTGCTTCTGGGTTAACAGGTAGGAATCTGTTTCCTTATCTTGTTCTAGTGGGTATTTCTGTACCATTGGCATCATTTCATGGTATGACACCATTTCATGGTACAAATCTGCTTTAAATGTTATGGGGGTTTTTGTCTTTTTTGTTTGGTTTGATTTGGTTCTTATAGATCAGCTCATGAGACAGACATTTTCACCGTTTGGACAAATTGTGGAAATAAGAGTTTTTCCTGAAAAAGGTTATTCATTTGTCAGGTAAGGTTGCCATATGTAGACATTTTTGTTGCTTTAAAAAATGTTGATTCATTCCTTTGAATTGTTTTTGGTTCGCACCATAATATCAACACGCCATATGCTAGTATTCTTTTGCAATGCAAATCTTTTTATAGGCCTGTAGGATTTACCTCTTAGAAGGATAGGAGCCATATCTGTAAACTGTCATTTTACATGCATGCTTCATCGTGCAAAGTTTAAAACAAAAATACACATATCCAATATGAAGTCTATAACAAACAATAAAAAAGCCCTTGCAACTGTCTGCCTTAAAATAAAAGTTTTAACGTATTGTTTTTTCCATCTCTTAGGTTTTCAACACATGAAAGTGCAGCCCATGCCATTGTTTCAGTAAATGGTACGACAATTGAAGGACACATAGTTAAGTGTTATTGGGGTAAAGAATCTCCTGATATGACTAAAAACTTCCAACAGGTAATTGGATTCATAAATTTCACACTGTTTCATATATGAGTTAAAACATGTCCCAGAGGGAGTTTTATAACTTTCTGATGAAAAACCTAAAGCATAGTAACATTTTAAAATGTCTTTAAAGGTTATTAAAAAAAAGAATAAACTTTAAGTTGTGTTAGAGTCTCTTCACAGGTGTCACCTTTAGAAATTTGCATAGCAACAGTGCCCTATACCACGAGGGTCTTCACTCAATATATTCTTTCTCTTGTCTTCTGTCTTCTCACAAAATCCTGAATAAGACTTGTTTTTTACATGTCATCTAAAATATTTATTTTTCCTAGGTTGACTATAGTCAGTGGGGTCAGTGGAGCCAGGTGTACGGAAATCCACAACAGTATGGACAATATATGGCAAATGGATGGCAAGTGCCATCCTATGGAATGTATGGGCAAGCATGGAATCAGCAAGGATTTGGAGTTGAGTAAGTTATCTCTTCATATTTTTATAATAATTTCCATAGAGCCTATGCCAATTTTTCTGAGTTGCTGATTGGTTAAGTAGTAGTAAAAGTAAAACATTAAACCTTTTATAAAAGGAATGTATTTGATACAGGGATTTTTTTATCTTTATTGCCTAACACAGTGTTTTCTGTAATCCGTAAGTAGTGAATGATTTAGCAGATTTCCTTTTTCCTGGTTATACTTATTACATTTTAAAATAGTGCCAAATAAAAGCTATTCATAAGAAGCTGAAAATCCTCAGATTTATTTTATACTGTTATTCACTGTTTAGTCAGGACTATAAGAAAGGGTTAAAGTAAATGTCACCAGTGTCTTTACATTGTGGTTGTCTTCACACTGTACTCCAGCTGCTTCTGAATTCTTAAGGAATACAGTTTAGTCATATAAGGAAGAACCTTTTGTAGGCTTAGTTAGCTTTGAGTCTTATTAATAGTTTTTTTTTCCATTGACATGTGAAGATAGTTTTTAATACTTGTTTTTGTAAAATTTTGAGTTCCAAGTTTTTCTCCCTCCCGTTATTTCTCCCCTCCCCAAGGCAGCAAACAATAAGATATAGGGTATACATGTACAATCATGTTAAACTTATTTCCACATTAGTCATATTGTGAAAGAAGAATGAGAATAAAAGGGAGAAACCACAAGAAAGAAAAAAACAAAAAAAGGGAAAATAATATGCTTCAATCTGCATTCAGACTGCATAGTTCTTTCTCTGGATGTGGTTAGCATTTTCCATCACAAGTCTTTTGGAATTGTATTGGATTATTGTGTTGCTGAGAAGAGCTAAGTCTATCATAGTTAATCATTGCACAAAGTTAGTTTTGAGTCTTATTAGCCATGGTTAGAATAATGTGGTATGTAGTTAGCTTGGTGTGTAAATCTCATAAATTTGATTTTATTTGTATGATATAATCTATAACCTATAAGTTAGCATGATGCCTTTATTTTATTGGATATTTTTGCATGTTAATTTCTCAAATTTGTGTAGTTCTGAAGTAAGATTTTACTTTATATATGGAATAAATAGAAAAAATTATTTGATTCCAAATAAAATATGTAGCACTTATTGGTTTTTTTGCTCTTATGAGTTAGTCCCTTATACTGTCTTGGCATTCTTTCAATATCGCAGAATCTCAGAAGTTTAAGGAAGGAAAACAACAATTTTCAGAGGCAAGCTAGTCCCAAACTGTATTTGGAGAGGAATACCTTCCCCATCTCTCTCACCTGAAAACCAATAAGTAACTTTTGCAGGGGTTTTTTTTAACCTTCAAGGCAATGGAAGAAATCTCCTTCCATCTACTCACTACCTCCTGAGGCTTTGAGGCAACTTGTTCCACCTTTGAGTACTGAGTTGCTAGAAAGTTTTTTGAGTCTCAGACAACACTAAGCCTTCCTTTTAAAATCTCTCATAAGCTTTACACTGTGTATGAAGTACTTTGAAGTTGTATAGTCCATGATACTCAAAACAGTGAATGTACTATAGTTATGTATGACTTCCAGTGTATATGAAATTTCACCATTTTAAACCTTTTTTTGGTAGATTAGCGGGGCACGAAACTCAAAGATATTTTTTTTTCTTTTGGTTCTATTACCTTTTTTGATATTTCTGTTTCAAATAACTATAAACCTATATAGAGCAAGTATATTTCTTTTATTAACATCTCCTTTAAAATTTTGCAATAAACATGCTCTACTGAAGTTTTTTGTTACCAAAGAACTGTTAGATTCTGTATCTTCACTGTAGATAAATTCTAAATGAAACATTTCTTTCTTTATAGCCAATCTCCATCTGCAGCCTGGATGGGTGGATTTGGTGCTCAGCCTGCCCAAGGACAAGCTGCTCCTGTAATACCTAACCAAGCTGGATATGGCATGGCAAGTTACCAAACTCAATGAGCTGGGACTCTTTAAACAAAAGGGTAATTCATGATAGGCTACAATTTCCAGTGACACTCTGTGAAGATGAGAGCGTAGACA